>JAUFSE010000023.1:0-1214900 GCA_033030345.1 Verpa bohemica | reverse complement strand
CTTGTATTACGGTGTTGCTATATAAAGCATTCTGACATATACTCAGCTCATACAAAAGTTGTATGGGTGTCTCCAATTTGAGATGATGACGTATACCTAGCGTTTGAATGGCTTGGCGCTAATACACTTACAACAAAGAAACCACAAAAGAAAATCTCAACCACAAGATATTAGTGTATTAAGAGTACCATTTGATAGAGAATTCAATTCTCTATCATTCTGTACCCTGCTCATCAATTTGTGACCGTAAAATATTATGTTAATAGGGGGGTTGGACTGATATATACTCGGCTCTGTAAAAACCTGATACCTGGAAGGGAACAGCAGGTAACGATACGAAAATAGTGAACGGAATCACTAAGGAAAATAGTTGTGAAGAACTAGGCGGAACTAGTATCACGAGGAAAGGAATGCAGCGCGGAAGGTGCAAAAGTAGGTATGGTAACAATACTAAGTTGTTGCGTAGAGAACTAACTAACTAGCTAAAGCATGGCCCTTATATATCCTTCACTGGGCCCTGATGATGTATACTAATACGTACGTACTTGCGTAATAAAACAATATGAAACTAAGGAGAAGAGATGACGTGGACAAGGTACGCGTCATCTTTAATAAATAAAACACTGATAGCTGACGCGTCCTGCGAGGCAGACTATCATAACAAGAAACATGATAACTAATGAAATAGTAAATAGAGCACTAGGGTTAAAACCTAGGAAAACATAGGAGAATTTGGGGTTCTTGACAGGCTCATACAAATTTGTATGAGTGTCTCCAATTTGAGGTGATGAGAAATACCCTGTGGTTTCCCCATAGCAACCACTTTTTCCCCCTCATGGCAACCAAACCATCCCCCTGCAATCTCAACCACAACCCCAGAAAACTGCTTGGGAGAGGGTGGGAATCGATTCAGGGGTAGTTATTAGTCTATAGCCAAAATCAAGGCAATAATATTTTATAGGTGGTGGACATTTCACGAAGGGCCTGACATACAAGCAGGCACTAGAGTCATCAGGATCTCTTAGTTTTATATTGTTTAATTACGCAAGTACATATGTATGGGTATACGTATAAGTACACGTCAGCAGGACCCAGCGAAGGATATATAAGGGCCATGCTTTAGCTAGTTAGTTAGTTCCTTACGCAACAATTTACTGTTACTACCATACCTACTTGTGCACCTTCCGCTCTGCACCTTCTATTGTGATATACTAGTTCCGTCTAGTATCTTTTTCCTTCCCCATAGAGTAGTCCCGCCTACTATATCCTGTATCATTACCTGCTGTTCCCTTCCAGGTATTAGGTTTATTACATCAACGAACAAGCGTTGTTCTGAGACTCTCATACTCTTTACCATTTTTGAAGGCGCCTCATCTTCCCTGGAAGCAGAAGCCTTTTTAAAATTTCTAGTTATTGAAGCCAGAGAGACCCTTCCTTATCCTTCTGTCAAGAACCCCAAATTTTCCTATGTTTTTCCTAGGTTTTAACCCTAGTTCTCTATTCTTAATTTATTAGTTATCATATTTCTTATTACGATAGTCTGCCTCGCAGGACGCGTCAGCTATCAGTATTTTATGTATTAAAATGACGCGTACTTTGTCCACGTCATCTCTTCCCTAGTTTCATATTGTTTCATTACGCAAGTACGTACGTATTAGTATACGTCATCAGGGCCCAGTGAAGGATATATAAGGGCCATGCTTTAGCTAGTTAGTTAGTTCTTTACGCAACAACTTAGTATTGTTACCATACCTACTACAACGAAGCTTCCGTGCACCGTTCCCCTTTTCGTGATACTTAAACTGTCTAGTATCTCGTTCCATTATTATTTAGTAATTCTGTTTACTATTCTTGTATCGTTACCTGCTGTTCCTTTTCAGGTATCAGGTTTTTACACCTTCGATCCTAGTCGACCTCAGAACGACGAGCGGTTCTAAGCCTCGCTGCTGAAGCTTCTCGTTGTAGAGGAAGACTTGGGTTTTCTTTTGCATACGGCAGTACCACCTAAAGGGTACCCCCGTTACAGAAGGGCGCGTATATATTGATAAACCTTTTCTTGCTGATACACCTTTGAGATATATGTATAAATACCTGTTTATATGCCCTATCCTTCGACCAATAGAACCTAATATAGTTTTAGGTAATATTATTATCAGACTAGAATTAGTAATAAGTGTATTCCGGCCTATATTTACTACTAGCGTCTCTCCTAGATACTGGTGATATTTAAAAACCTATCGAATAGCTCCCGTACAGGAATGTATGCCTACGTTCCTAGAACCATTATAATTTATTGATAGGTATAGCTATATTATAATGAAGATTTTCCTAACCCATGCCTTCCGCCACTACTCAATTTCGATATAAGAAATCTTGGCGCTTAGAACACTACTTATAATAGGACATTTACTTTATAAGACTACCGATTTGCAGTTCTAAATATATTCTTATAGAGTGATCAATATTCTGTATTTCTACCAAAAGAGATATAGTCCTAGTGTATTTGATTGTTAGTTCTCAGCATTTTGGCACGCGATACGATGGTATGATAGCTGAGACTCTTTATACACAACTAAAAAAAATCTAGGAGATAAGGCTATGGGTTATTGATTGGTGGATTTCAGCCTAAAAATTTCTAAAGATAGGAAGATAAAGGGCTCTGGAAAACAGTAGTAAGGATATAAGAGTGTTACAACATGCAGGAGTTGTATATACCCAAAAGAAGCCCAGGACAGTTGAACAGAGTTTCGGAGATGCAATCAGGGATAAATATACATGTATGGCAAGAGCTATGCTATGAAAATTACCCGATATAAAAATACTCAGCCTATAGAAACAATAATACTACAAAAACAGATTCTTACAGGACGTTTCAGCTTTCTTCCCAAGTATATATAGCTCAAACCCCCTAAATACAGACCTCCTAGGCGGTACCCCACATACACAGTGTTAGATTATGACCGACAGCGGCCAATCCCATAGGCATGTATGGTATAAGGGGCTTGCCCCGTCCTCTAGTAATTATTGAACTATCATTCTATTGCTCGCACTTCCGTCTTTCACACACAGGGTGTGATTAATAAACTTAAAAGGACTAATTCCGAGACCCTCAGCTACAGCGGCTCCAGTTCTCAAATAGAAATCGCATAAAGTACTACTAAAGAAAACTTTAAATAAGAGTGATTTTTGCCAGCTAGATCTAAATTCGACATACATACCTCCGCATCTATCTCTGCTTACAATATTACAATGTCTCTAATCTCATAATCTAGGTTTTAGTGTCCTATTTACGGAACATGATTCTTAGTGGAGGTATTATTCGTAAAAGAACCTGGTATTTGTCTTGAAATTTCATTAAAGTGTTACATCTGCCATCCAGAACCCTAGTCTCGCTTTTCTATCGTAATCCATATATCTTCGTGAATTAGAAGTCCAACATTTCTGAATTTAGTCTTCTCCGGAGAAATAAGGGTAGGTTTGAATGACCGAAAGAACTAGTGTTGTGAATGATCCAAATTAGTAATCTTCATAATATATTATTCTAGCTAATGAAATACTGACTTCAAAACATCCTTTCCATAATTCTAAAATTGCAATATTCTTTCCCAAGCAAACCCTAGCACCAGCCCCAAAATGCACATCGTATTTCTCCATTAGAGTGGTTTTGTGTTCACTTTCTAACCATCTATCAGGGTTAAAAGCATCTGCGTCTTCACCATAGACCTCCTTGTTTCGCATAGTCACATGTGCGTTTATAGAAAGCAAGGTCGTTTCCGGAATATATCTTCCATCCTCAAGGGTCAATCCTCCCTTCACCGTTTGTCGAGGGATCAGGATTGGGGTGGATGGTGAAACGCGCATGGATTCTTTCATGCATGCCGTTAGATACTCAAGTGCTTGGGCATCATCGTAAGTAATGACCGAAAGTTCAGAGCCTTTGGATTTAACAAAATGATCAATCTCTGCGACAAGTTTTTCGTAGCACCCGGGGGTTTGGAGAACGTTGAGAAGAATGCCTCGAAAGGTTGCTGCGGTTGTGTCTGAGCCTGCGAACCTGAGAGATAAGTAGAATTTAGAGCTTTGTGACTTCTAAGGATAGGTTGTGAGCATACATTACAAGGAGTAGTTCGGCCTTAACATATCCTACAGGCATCGGAGACCCATCAGAGTTTTTGGCGTCTAAGAATCTAGGATAAAAGTCAGTCTTGATAGCCGCCGACCTTTGAATTGTTTGATTAATAAAGACGTACTGTTGCATCAAATCAACCCTCTCTCCAGCTTTGAGGCCGAGCTTCATCCTCTCCTCGACTAGTCTATCTCGTTCCTAAGAGAATGAAGTACGTTATTAATCTCTTCTTCTCGAATTGCTCCAATGGGTGTGATATAGGCTTACCAGACATACCAGGCCCATACCCGTCGTCATATCAGGTTTTGGTGCGAGAAGTGATGTAATGACAGAACTTTGAAAGATTTTTCTAAAGAAAACCCAATGAGTGAGCACACCCACGGGCTTTAAGCCCATTTGGAAAGTTTTGATCAAGCCATGTACGTCGGAGGCTGACTGAACAAAACCAAAGGGTTTCCCAAAAGCAATCTCGCTTATAACTATACCAAAGGATTGAGTGTCAGGAATCAGGATACTATATGATCAAATGTAGGAATCATTACCATCATATGCAAAATATCTAAAAATAAGAAACCTCATTAGAATCGATACGTTATAGTCAGCCATGAGATAGGAGGATCATACTGTGACCATTTAGCAAAGTCCATCTCCTTTCCCGTTTCAGCAAAAGATTTGGTCAGTTTCTCTTTCCATTCAATGATCCTGGCATCAATCATTGGCTCCACCGCTCTAGCAGCCGTCATGCTATACTACGTGAAACTTTAACGTTAGTCCTTGTATTGATCAACCGCATATATTCGATGGTAGCCAATGCTATGTAACCCTTCGAGGCGGCAAATCTCATGACTTACTGGACTGGCAATCCTTTTCCTTGCGATCGTGTGCTCCTTATGATCAAGTAAAGCAACGACACTTGGTTTCTCACCAACAGAGTATGCTATCTGGTTAAATTCTGTCTTGTCGGCATATCGATGATAAATGACAGGGATCATTTTTGGGTCTGCGAATAATAAGAAATTTGGCTGGTATCTGACAATAGGACCTAGGTAAAGACGGATTCTATCAGCAACTAAGGATCACTCGTATATAATATAAAAATAACAAGGTAGAACAACCATATTTCTTGTGTAGCCTCTCAATGATCAAGTGCTCCTCTTCTGTAAGAAAACACCAAAGACAATACAACGGTGTTATACTAGCAAGAAATGGGCCAGGAAAGTGCCTGAGGGGGTGGAAGTAACGGTACTTGATCGCTGTGTAAAGAAAATGAAGAACGGGTGCCAAAAGAACAAAGCCTGCCGCGGCTTTAAACGGACCCCATTCCATATAAATGGACTGTATAGGCTTTAATGTTAACATGATGGTAATAATGTGACGATGATGATGGGAAATGTCGAGAGTGATTAACGAAGAGCAGCAGCAGGAAATAGGCTGTATGATTGCGAGAGAACAGATATATATTTCTTTGTTCAGCAAAGAGTGACACCGGCTCGGCTACGACAGGACCTGCAGGGACCCCAAACCCTGGCATTCCCAACCCGACCATCCAACCCACATCTAGAGTAGCAGAGAAGTAAAAGAAACTCCTCATGTGGCTGGCTGGCGGATATTACACCCACACAGAATGCAGACTGCGGTCTAGATTTTGACGCACGCAAAGACGCCGTATGTACAAGCGCCAAACCTGTAAAAAGAATTAGGGGAGGGTGGATGTTATTGTATAATGTCGTACCTTGTGGAAAATACAGCCACCTAGAGAAAAAGAGTGAAATCTAGTCACATCATTCAGTCTCCGCGGATCTAGGACTAAAGGGATATGATGATACACATACATATATGATTGTGATTAATGGTGACACCAATCACGATCTACCAGATTGGCATAAATACACGCAAATAAAATAGAGCTTCTACTACTAACTTCTCATAGTAACCCGACCGAAAGCGCCCGCTGTCTTTCCTAACGAGTGAGACAGATGTTCAGGCGGCTATCTACGTAGCGTGTGCTCGGTTAAGGCGGTGGGGAGGCACCACGCGAATCCCTGCCCGCTCAGACATGCACCCTCTACATACCCTACACGTACCTACATGGATTCATACTGTATACTCTATGAGTATAGAGTATACTCGTAACAAGCGTTGGGGGTCAAGGCCCACCCACATTCATCGAGCGGGATCTGAAAGCCAGAAAGCGAACTCGATGAATCTTCAAGGTACAGACATAACTCTACGTTTACTCTAATTTGATTTAATATGGCTAAACCGCGTAGATTGCAAAATACTAGGTAATATACCCCCGTGGCGCAAGGCGAGTTAGTAGGGATGAAGACATCCATTCCCGGTTACCGGAACCTGAGTAATATTTAAATAGTATTGGTCAAGATTCGTTAGTTTCTTCATGAATGATTACTCTAGATTATACAGTCACCCCCAAAGTGAATTACAAACTGGGGTCAAGTATTAAAACACACCCAAGTAATCGGCGTATTTCACAAAGTCACAATCTTTTATATCCCTGTTTCCAGTTTAACCCAGTACTTTATGAGTTCTGAAATCTAAGCGCATAAATATAATGAATGGGTTATGTAATTTATCTTTCTATTCCCAGCTCCCTCCCCTCTAGTTCGCCATTTCCCATAGAGGGGCTATACATTCCACAGAGGATGTACATCTCGCTAACCCATGATAGCATACTACCCCGCAAAAAAAGTGCGCACTGAGTTATGACGAGTCATACAGAATAGCAGTTAGGGGCGAGAAGCTTTACCGACGCACAAAAGTGATGCGGCACTATTAACTTCTCAACCATGACGCATAAGCAGAAAAAGGCGGCTTATCGATAGGTCACTTAGAGTGTGGGGATCTCGGGTATGGCAAGAGAATCGAGAAAGTCGTACAAATCTTTCTTTTACTATAGTAAAAATAGATACTTGGGCGTTGCTAGGCCAAATGATGCGGCTATTAATGACGAACAATGGCCAATAAAACAGGAACCCCCTCACAAACATACTTCCGGACGGTTCTTTTGGGCTTTCCGTAATGACCTACCCCACCAGACGTGCCCTTATTAGCCAAGAACCAAGAGGCGTTGGGGTGAGAGTGTGAGCTAAACTATCTCCTATGAATTAAAGCTTGTGATATAAGAATAAATCCCGCAAACGGCCTCGATCTTATTGCCATTGGAAATGATCTTCTAGTAGTTGTATCATGTACTAAGAGGGTGGAGGGTCAACTGAAACGTAAGGACACGGGACTACTCGCAACGGGACTTCACTCTGAAACTCAATCTTAACGTAGCAGGCCCAAGTTAATGGAAGATAACGAATAATCTACAATATAGATATTAACTATGTTAATTCCTATGGAGTAGGAAGTAATCGCTCATACTCTGTTCCATAGAATACAATAAAGAGTAATGATCAATAAGGTGTATCAAGAGGAGAGAATTTGGGGATTCGAGTACGGGTACGGGTAAGACGCTGAACAAGACTCCACTTCTCCTAAAGCCTATATCCCTCCATCCTTCTCCCCAAAAAGAACGCTATCCACTAGCTACCTATATGGATTATTTGGAATTCAGTGTGATA
Organism: Verpa bohemica; assembly: GCA_033030345.1. Classification (NCBI taxonomy): domain Eukaryota; kingdom Fungi; phylum Ascomycota; class Pezizomycetes; order Pezizales; family Morchellaceae; genus Verpa; species Verpa bohemica. The sequence goes on along the minus strand of JAUFSE010000023.1, from coordinate 1,207,187 downwards.
ATCTATGCTGGTCTAGGCCAAGCACTACGTGGGTTGAGCTGAGACTACTGGTCTTGTGCCAGGGCTTGCTACTGAAGCGCTTAGGAAGTACGTTTGACAGCACTGAAAAGATATTCGCCGACTATCCGCTTGATATCACGCATCGGTAGATGGCAGCTTAATGATTCTAGTTTGGGCAATACATGGTAGTCTATTATCACAGTCTGCTGATCCCCCCCTTTCCCTACTAGCAATTAGCAGAAACCCCGTCAGCCCAGAGATCCCCAACCTCTAAATCAAAAATTTTAATAAAATTTTACTATCTAATATACTTCTAGTGCAACAATAGAACCGATCTTTCTCGCCCATCTCTTAGCTTCGTCTTTTTTACTTGACTCTTTAGATCTCTAGTATGATCTATTTAAGGGTGCTCCACAACTAAGTGCCATTACAAGTATTTCAAAGCTTTCGAAAAACCATATGATGTCTATAAATCTCGAAGAGGGTTCGGGCCGGATACGCAGAAAGTCCGGAGGCCTCACAGAATGAATAGCTGAAGGAATTCTGCCCCACCGTCAACTATTGGATTTTTTATCACAGCTATTAAGGAATACATCACACGCCATGTAGGTTGATGGGTTGGTATTTGGTTAGTAAAAACGCCAAAACCAATTTTACTTGCGGGAGAGAAGAGCAAGGTGTGTATAGAATATGTAGTAAGGATTTCTATTCCGTGCACCTCCCTAGACGAAGCTCTTTATCTAGGATCTAAGGTTGTACTTACTTTATAATGAAATCTAACATAATATGTACTATACTTACCGCAATGTAGGACCTAGAGCAATAGGTTCCATGAGGTCTCAGTGCCATCCCGGAAGAGCTTCGCGGTGTTGGAAGGTCTCTCGGGAGTGTTGGGGCTCAGGGCCCCTTAACCCCCACACGTTCTTGGGTTCATGGAGACACTACATAAACCCAAGTATAAAATTTACGCCAAAAACCCCCAAGTCCTAGAGAAGAAAACATGCCTAAAAAAGAATTGACCAACCAGGGTAAGCACATCAGACCACCCTACGGTGCGTGTAGCAAACAAAACTAAGCATGAGAGCAAGACTACTTTTCACCTTTATGAGTCACATCATACATCAACAAGCGACAGTGACATGGAGCTACATACAACTCCAGGCGATAAGCTCTCTCTCTACCATATGGCTAGCGAAGGCTGAGGATTTGCCGCAAGCACAGTCCTCAAGATCCTAGTGATCGGTCGCAGTGCCGCATGCAAGGTACGCCAATCGATCTGCAGTTGCAAGATCGTGCTCAGCCGGCTTGGCCACGGGTGGCTCCAACGTGGACCAAAACACACGGACATGACGTCTCAAGCAGGACACTGAAGGAGGTCAAAGAGAAGTCTCGGATAGGCTTTGAAACGGGTACCTGCATGTAGTGCCAAGTTGATGCTGTAGTAATTAGTACCGAAGATGCCAAAGGGAGAGAACGAACGAAGCATAGACAGGTCATGACAGAACTGTTCAATGTGATGGTTACTTAGGATTAGTAATATACTAATATATATGGAATCTTAGCTGTAAGAATATTCCTATAAGAAACCGTGATATAAAGCGCTATGATAAAAGAGTATCCGCCCCTTAATTGTAGACATACCCGAGTGCCTAGCGCCACCTGGGAAGAGAAAGGCTTGACACTAGTAGTTATATAAGAATATTCCTAGAATTTATCTTAGTAGATATATCCTTCCTTACCCTCTTACAATGGTGAAGCCGCTACTGTTCCGCAGGAGCCGTTAAGTTCTATTCTAGTTTTAAAACTAGGCCAAACCGCTTGTTAGTTTTTGAACTTAATTTTCAATCTAGTTCCGGATAGAATTAACGGTTAAAATCAATTAGGTATACAATCAGGAATTACGAAAAGTATTTATAGTAAGAAATTCAGCTCTTGTTTAAAGCACCATTGTTGTTGATGATCATGGATTGATAACGTTCAGAATGCGATTATAATATATGTTACTAAATACTGTTACCATGTATAACTTAATATTTCTAATTTATCAAGAGTCAATATAAAGAAGCCATCAGAGAGCCCGAAGAAACAAAGTTGTAATCTAGTTGACCGTATTGCTAGTACTATAGTCAAGCAATGAAGTAAAGAACAGCACAGTAACGTGTGAAAATGAGAACAAAGGATCATCAGGGTGATCTATCAGCAAAAAGGAGGGGAGTACTACTTAATTACTTAGCAAGAAAGGGGGCTCGCTCGATATTGATGGTACACTCCAGCGTACAGCTCCACTCCGCACTACCGATACACTCCCGCAACCTGTTTAGCTCGCCCTATACCCCTACAGCGCCCTAGAACCGGTACAATACTAATAATATTCCCATTACTTCCATTTATCTACTCTTTCCTCCGCCTAGTGTCCTAGAGCTCTTATTACGTCAGTACAATACCACTCCCGGTACTCCAGTACTCCACCTCCAGCACCCTACCATATTATATTTCTCTATAAACTCCGCCGCTCTTCGGCTCTCGGGACTATACCACATTTTACTATACCACTCCTCACCCGCTGTACGCTGTAATGCCTCTCTCTAAATCCATATAGTATTTACTCTCCGTGAGTTAACAAATTTAGAGGACTTGCAATGACTACCCGGCATCCGAGGTTATTACCCCGCTATTCCACCATTTGGTCGCCATAGCAAAGGCTTCCCTACTAGCCAGCAGAGACCTCTTCGCCGATATAGTTTAGGTTGCCCCTCCGCCCCTATCCCCCCCTCTATCCGAGTATCCACTAACCTCTATTCACTGAGAAATAACAATAGATGCACTACCCCCCCCCCCCCCAAGTTGCCTAAATTCTCTGCTCTCTGCTGTTCCTGTCCCCTAATGCCTTACTCTATGCGGCCTGGGGTCCTCCTGCTCGGGGGTCTCATTTCCGGCATTTAGGAACCTCTTTCTCCGCTGGCTAGAGGCCTCGCTGTACATAAACTCGAGAGTATCGTTGTTTGCTGTTTCTTATTAGTATTTTACATAGATAGAAATATCACTGAATAGTACAGTGATTCGTACCCTTACTCCGTAAGCCGTAGATATCTCAGGGGCAATAGACTCCTTGAGGTATTATGGGCGTGGGCCTACGCCTGGTACTCCTGGGTGTAGTCTACCGCTGGGATCATTTGCCTTATACCTATTTGTGTTTCGCTCGTCTAGCTCACTCCTGCGGCCCGTATTACTCGCTAATATAGTCGACTCTCTATAAGAATATGCTTGGGACCGAACCTCAGTATCCCTATAAGATGAATATTCTTAGAAGTAGTAGAAATATGACCTTGCTAATCTAGTTGGGACCGAGAATGCATATTCTTATATAGTGATTATTCCTATAGGCAGTATTCTTATAGGGAGAGTGTACTGTAACTCCTCTCGTGATGTCTAACCACCCCAGATCACCATAAATAGTATTACTACTGGAGTATTAAGGAGTTATGTCAAAAGTGTAGCGCTTAGAGGTCTATATTAAGATCTACAGAGAGATAGATAAAGCAATAGATAGGTGTGGAGTGTGGAGCCTGTGGGTGAAGGAGAGCCAGCAGCTAACAGGATACTAGCTTTACTGGAAAGAGGTTTGTAGAAGGCCTGATACTTACTGCCTTCACTGGCTGACGATACTAAATAGGAACCATATTTGTTTTCTATATGGCTTTTTCTCTTAACCTTAACTCTCTCCGCCTTTATAGAGCCAAAGTAAATGCCACGAATAGAGTAGGGGTAGATCTAGATCGAGCTATATAAACCAAACAATAAAGTTCCGAGACATTTCGGAGACACCCCCGAGAACCTCCGCAGAGCTCGCAGTTTTCTCAACGGTTTGGGGTCTCGGGAGTGCTCGAAGGTTTTCTGACCTCCGAAGTTACTTAGGTTCGTGTGATGACTACACGTAAACTTAAGTACCCAATCCTTTCCGAAAAATCTCCGAAAGATCCCGACATATCTGGAATTTTTCAGCCAGCTCAGGGCCTTTCAGTAATTTTTCTAGTATAGAGCCATAGGCTCGTTTCCATCCCACCTACTGGAAGCACCTTAGGAAAGCTGCCACAGGGGCTGAGCACGAGACTTATAGAGCCACTATATAAAACACAATACAAGAATTTCCCCCGAAAACCTCCAAGCTTCGGAGAAGAAAAACCTACCCGAAAAATAAACTGGCCAACCTCGGAGGGTGCTGCACAAAAGAGGAAACCTAGGGACGGTAACGAGAATAGAAGCCACCACATGAAACTAAATACCAAAATTACCCCTCGAAAGTCCCGAGACTCACAGACAAAGTATATCTGAAAAAGAATTAGCCTAAACTTACGCGGTAAGCACACCAGACACTATAGTTCGGCGTAGCAAGAAAAGCCAGGAATGGGAACGAGACTACGTTTAGAGTAACAAGGTTCCGAGCTGTGTCAAAGCAAATTCCAGCAGCCTTGGAGGTCTCCCTATAGCCTAGAAAATATCTATTTTGACCGTTTAAGGTACTTATAAGTTTGTGGTGGCTCCATAAAGACTCAAATATCATAAACCTCCAAGAAAGTCTTACCTCTCATAAAGATATGTCCAAAGGAACTCTTCCAGCCTCGGAGAATAAGTATACAAATACCTCCAGTACTGCGCAAAGGATATCGGAGTGTAATCAAGCATATATCAACCAGTTTAATTATATTATTAGCTAGGAGACATAAAGAATATGACGCACTATAAATAAACGCACAGAAAACGCCAAAATCCATCCCGGAGTGATAAGCTCTGTTAGGGAGCCATAAAACAGTAATAGACGGATATTCTTAATAGCCAGGAAGCAGTTCCTACTAATCCAATTCAATAAAGGACACGTATAGAAATTTTAGTCGTACGACTAACCATTAACGGCGACGTACAGAATTTGAACCGACAATATGATGCCTCACAGAAGTCAATCTTTCTACAAACAGCTATCCCCTCTACAATACCTACAAAGAAATTAAAACATAGTAATCCTACTCTTCCCTGAAATATTGACTATGGATCTGGTTAGTACTAGAGATAGGCGTTCTGTTGTATTGTAAAATGCTTCCTACACACCCATTGTCCTCAACTTCCCGCACCCCCCAGAATCTTTATCTAGCATAGTATACTTCTCTAAGATCTTAGGTAAGAAAAGTCGTGTACAGTTATACCTAATTAATGAGTAGTAAGATTCCTGTAACGGTGACCTTATAGCAGGAGTCACAAAACCTACTTCATGAGATACATTAAGGCGTAAGGAAAATCTAGGGGCAATACCTAGAATACCATTTACAATAAAGCTCTACATTAACAGTAATTCACAGGCTATCTTGCTATATTATCCTATTGATATCATTTTCCGATAGATTAGTTGTAATACATGCATCAAGCAACAAGAAAGGGGGCTCCCGCGAGTATTAGTAGTACGCCCCTCCTCACACTCCCGTACCCACCTACAACCTGTCTCACTCGCCCTATACACCTACTGTGCCCCAGAATCTCTGAGATACTACCCCCAATACTACCGTATGCCTACTCTCCCCCGCCTAGTCTCCTAGAGTTCCCATTATTCCAGTACAGTGCCACCCCTAGTACTCTACTACACTGTACCGTACCCCACTAGCTACCCGCCCTAGGAAAGGCTTTCCTACTAGGTAGCAGAGACTTCACCGCCTACATATAAGCTAGATTACCCTCCTTTCCACCCTACATCCCCGACCCCCGACCCCCGATCCCCGACCCCCGACCCTCTATATAAGTAACTACTAACTTCTGCTTAGAGAGCAATACCAAGGCTTTCGTCAACCCCCTCGCGAATTTTGCCTGTAATCTCTTTTTCTGCGATTCCTGTCTGCGCAGGGCCTCCTGTTCGGTGGTCTCGTTCTCAAAGGATTGGGGTTATCATTATTTCCAAAAATACTGAAGGGTATTATTTAGAAGTACATAATCTCTTTGTATAAGATAACTAATAAATATAGGAATGAAAATTTTATCATGGAATGTCACTCGTAAATCTATGGTGTTTAGATATATATGCCTAATCGGGTATAGCGTCGTGCCTACGTACGGACTTTAGCATATATCCCATTAAGAGACTCTTTCTTTAGTGAACTAGGCTTTAGGGCACTCTAATGAAGTAGAATGCTCTTCCTGGGCTTTCTATCCTAGTCTAATAAACTACTAGAGTTGCTTGAATCATCTACTTTTCATATCGATTAATTCTCAGTATATGGGGTATCTTCGTCTCGATTAATTAGCTACCTCAACAACTACTAATACACCCCCTAGCTACGCGTATAATCAATGGGCTATCTATTGATGTTTCCCTAACTCGATAGATGGGCCAATAATCTACTGGTTGATGTATGGCGCATGCGCCCGTAAAGGTTGCGTCTGCTATTCCGCTCTCCCCCTATATAATCATCAATCAATATATTACAGGCCAGCTTCTTATTATTGCATCCTCTTAAATCACTAGCCAGTATTCAGCAATTTTCATAATATTATTACTAGCTCATAAGGTGGGATTATGAGTTGAATACAAATGTGCATATATCTGATCGCAAGTTTGTGTATTCTGTGGGATGACTGGCTTGGCACTTAAAATTTAAAATCATACGTTGACTATTATAACTATATAAAGAATATTCCAATATTCCAACAGATATAGACAGCGCTTTCGATCTTGATATCATAAAGGGTTATATGTATTTTTTAGTCACAAACATTCTGCTCCCCAAGGGGTGTTGCATCGGCGTTAGCATGTGTCACCTTTATACTTGCATACGCCATATTCTTTAGGTGTAAAGGGTACATGATGATAATCCCAGAGCGATAGTGAAGTTATATCAATATAATTATTAGTATAGATGGCGAGTGGAAACTGTCTTGCAGTAGAATTCCTTCTTTAACACAATAGTTAAGATACAACAGGCTGTGTGGTGGAAGCCTAGTATATATGATATTCTAGTGATGCAGATCCTCTACAATTTTTGTTGGAAAAATCTGTAGAAATACCACTTAGTTTGAACTATTTACAACAAAGGCTCCCTTTACCATACACTCCTCACTCCCACCCCCAGCTCCTATTTGTAGCTGTGGATACGTATCCACAATGTACTCCTCCCGACCACTAATTATCGCAATCTCAATGTCTCTCTCAACCCGATTCATCACTATCTCTTCCTCCGTACCCATACTTCCTGGCCATACCCATGACATAACCTGCTTTGCGGCTGGCATGCACGCTGTCATGACCCCTACATTTAGCTCAGTCGCTGACCACATAGACGAATATGCGCCATCCCCTAAACCATCAGCATCACCCCTCAAAAGTTTAATGATAGATTTAAAAGGGGAGGTACATGTATAATCATGACTTGTCATCGCTACATGTACACTGTACAGCCTGACCGCACTCACAACCGTGACCCTATATCCGTTAGCCTCCGTTTTTTCTCGTAGCCTAAGGAACTTACAAGAAGCCCATCGAGAACATTGCAATTATTCCCACTTTTATCCTCCACTTCATCCTTAGCTTCATCACGATCGGGATCGGAAGTAATAATAGCAACATATCCGTTACGACATTATTGATCCCGCTGATAAGATATAGAATATGTTTGTCTACGCACCGTCCGCCAACTACCGTTTCCCAAGCAGCTGAGATTGGCACGCAACCGAAGATGTTGATGAAGAAGAAGGTGCTACTAGAAATAAGGGTATACACAATTGTAATATAGCAGGTAGTGCGGAAGGTTGTGAAGGGGTGAGGTGCAAGGCGGAGATAGAAGGTTAGGATCGAGGATTTGTAAAATATTAGCGATGGGTTGTAGAGTGCAATGAAAGAGAAGCTAAGCTGAAGGGTGTGAGCATGACGACGCCAATATTGATTAACGATAGGAGGATACCTTTCTGTTGGTGAGGATCTGCTCTGGAGTGACATCCCAGCTATGTAGACCGAGACCATATCGTGTAGCTGCAAAGAAGTGTCAGCAACAAGACTTGAGGGTTTTCTGCACAACCCATCTGCATGATATACATACAAACGCAGACACATATTGTTATCGCTAGGACGATTACCTACCATCTCAGTTAGTGATAACTCCCAAAATCTCACAGGTTAAGTAGTGCTAACGAACCCACGCAATTACAATCAGCAAATCATCCACTCCCGCTCTCTTTAGCTTAATCCGAATAAAAACGCGACTCCCGACAAATATAGATGCTAGGAGGGCAAGTAGTATATTGATACTAAGCACAACGGGAACCCGAGAGGGTGGGTTGATATAGTTAGGGGCGTATTCAGACATAACATTTCATGTACATAACGAAATAACCGGATGTGGGGCAGGCAAGGAGAATTTTTACAGTTCTGGGGAATCAACAGCTATGTATGATATGTAGATGTCTGACCTCTCGCTTCAAGAGTCCAAGAAGGATCGTCCTTGATCAACTCCCCCAACACTTGATCCCCCAATTAGACTGTCTTGCGAGGATTCCTGGCGTCCGGGTTCGCTCTGCTACATGCTTGTCATGAAAAAAAGCAACGTCTAAGACCCAAGTAGCCGGGCCAGAAACACGTTGAAGACTGCCCTTGTCTGATTCACCCACGGGAGACCAAAGCTAGGGAACGAATGAGGGTTCTATGGCTAGTAATAAGGAACGTTTGCTGGGAAATAAAAGACCAATTAGAACGCGGCGTCCTGCATTAATGTCGCCGGAAGCTGAAATACCGAGGGACGCAGAGCCTATGAGCAGTAGAGACATGGTAGTTCAGCCTATGTATCCCGAGCGCGCGGGCACTAGTATGCAGGGAGGTCTTACCAAGGTTGAGGGAGTTCCCGTGCTGAGCGAAGAACAATCTGCCGGACGAAATTCCCCCGGCAGCGATGAGCTGAGTGCGACAGGCACGGATCCTACCGCTGGGGCCGATCATTGTTACATTTTAATTTATCCGGGATGAAAGTGGTAGATAGACCGTTACACCGTTATTTCCGATCTGGGAACTCGGTTAAGCATGAAGGAGAGGAGAGTAGGTACTTATGGTATGATGTTTAATGAGATGGAGGGGGAGGGTAGCAGGTATGCAGACATGTTAAACGTCGGCGCCTCTAAGACAAGCTTTCTGAAAGCTTCATGTCCACCCGAGTGATTGTGGGGTCAGAGTGCACTAACCCACAAAAAGAAGCGATAAGATAACTTTGATCTTATCAGGGGGGAGGTGCTTCCTCTGAATGTGCTGGTATCGTAGGATTCTAGAGGTCTACGATGATGATGAGGTTGTGCCAAGGGAGACCCTGTGTTGAGTGATTACGTACGTGTAGGCACAGTACTTTTCATCACAAAACACCCCTTCCTTCCTCTCGTCTTCTTCACCCCCACTTGTTCACTTAACCACAAATTTTGTGATACCCAGCCCCTGCAGCAATTCCCTCATGATACAGTCGTCAACAGTTTACATTTCTAGCGATTGCCTCCGTGGGCGTTGTCCTCTCAGTTAGACAAAAGCTATGAACAGCTCGGCAACACCGGTGTGCTGCCAAGGGAATTTGTTCCATCCAGCAGGAAAATGTCTGAATGTCTGCAGTTCGCGTCCCCTATAATGGCACCTATATTCCTCTGACTCAATTCTGGGCACGAATATCACCAATAGGCGTCCACCGGGATGATCTAGAACATCCAAGCACAATTCACGACAAATCACCCGATGTTTCAAAACCAATCTTCAAGCGAATAGATGGTACCTAAATGCGGGGGTGCGCTTTAACAATGGGGGTAATACCGGCTATCCCAGATCCAGTCTGTCGTACGACGACTGTCACTGCAGATGGATAGTACTACCATCCAGAATACTAATACTGCCTCTATCTCACGGGTGGCTGGGACTGAGACAACACACCATTCACCCGTTTCATATAAGGCCGCTTTCTCACGGCTACCTTCACTAGAAGCTAGGAAGTGGTATTTTATGCTACAGTCAAGAGAAAGTTGATTTAAATAGTTATTATCACTCCCAAATGTGTACATTCCGAGATGAATTAACCGCAATGAGATTTACGGCTACAGTTTCAACGGTTATAGGACTTTGGTCAAATTCTACCTCCCAGCACTACAGTTGGTGTTGATTGATACAGCGGACAGCTGTTCGAAGGTACAGTCTCCTCCATCAAAAACCCTAACGCTAGAAGACTACAAGTGTATTTGAGCAAAGATTTGTTAACAAATATATTTGGTTGCGGTCTTCATAGAAGTATTCTATTATAACCACAGGAACAAGAAAATATTATTGGAAACTCTAATAACTCTATCCATTCTTGAGCTATTAATCTAGGATGTTTGTTCGCAAGGCTAAAACGTCACAGGATAAAGACCGCTAGCGATTCCGCGCTTTCCGAAGTCCTCCTTTATGACCTTCCATCGGAGGTACTCGGATAACCTCGGGTGCTTCACAGCAAAGTATTGAACCGATGAGCCGCCAATACCATTTGGCTAGGAGGAATGAAGAGACCTCGACGGAAATATTTCCCCGAAAACTAATCTATACACGATTGATCTCACGGAGTACGAAGAGTACCATGTAGAACTAGCCTCACCACGGATTCATGTCTTGGTCGATCTATTGGGTTAAAGGAATTTCTATGGGCTCTCAAATGGCATTACTGACAGCTATCTAGGAAAATCAGAGAATAGAGACTACAGGCAACATGGGGGGGTAGCGAATACCTTAGTATTTCTCTCTAAACAGAAATTAGCAGGTACTATATGGAGCGCGTGGGGGATGAAGGACAGAGGTGGAAAAGAGAATTAACATAGCCTATATATAGGCGGAGAAGCCTCTGCTAGTAGTAGCGAAGTCTTTGCTAGGGCGGGTGGCTAGTGGGGTAGTAATTGGGTAGTGACGTCGGAGACTGGGTAGCTGGAGAGGTATTATGGGTTTAGAGAGAGGCGGTAAAGCCAGAAGGGGGTACAGCGGGATGCGGTGAAGTAACGAAAGTCAGAGAATGGCGGAAGTTGCAGAGTAGTGGGTATGGTACGATGCTAGAGGCAGAGTATCTGGAGTACTAGGCACGGTACTATACTAGAGAAATGGGAGCTCCAGGAGAGTAGACGGGGGAAGGGTAGGTATATGGGAATATTGAGAGTGGTATCACGGCGATGCAGTGGATGTATAGGGTGAGCGGGGGAGGATCGGGAGTGCGGGGGGGCACCTGCGGTGTACAACCAATACCCCTAGGCGAGCCCCCCCCTTTTTTTTTTTATAATCAAAGTATTCATTGTTTCTTGGTACACGAATGTTGCATGCAGCATAAGCTATGGCGTAAAACAAAACCTAACCAAAACCAAAAAACATAAGAAAGAGTATATATAAAAGTGGCCCAAAAATGTCTAACAAAACCAAACCCGCATAGATCCATAACTTTCCAGCACGTATAGTAAAGTAAAACAAAAACATTTGGACTATTCTGCCAGTTGAAAACCTATTCGTAATAAACAAAAGAAGAAAAAAAAAGTAGGTAGAGGGGGTTTTTAGGCTGGCGCTCTTTTATTGAGGGAGGGGCCAGAGGTGTACGGTGGGTGATCTGGCTGGGGGTGACTGAGAGGGGATGATTGAAGGTTGTCGGAGTCTAACGAGGTAAGCATTGAGGTAGAGAGGGAGAGAGATAGGGCTCGAGCAAGCATGGAGGGAGGGAAGCCAATTTTTGTAGATCGGATAAAGAAGCCAAGGCTGGCAGTGAGCTTTTCTGACGCCCAAATGTTGTCAGGATGATTGACTTCGGAGAGATGTATTTCTTTTTGAGAGAGAAGGGCAAGACTGTAACGAGGGCCTTCGGTAGAAGAACTGTAGTGGGTAACAGTATGGCTGTCGTTGCAAAATAGAAAGTATTGAGTCAGGTTGCAAGTAAAGATTCTATCGCTAGAACTCAATAATCTTAAGGGCTCTCCTTTTGAAATACTAAGTCTGGATCCTTAAGCTTGAGAGCTGGAATCAAGTTCTCGGGCAGTAGAGGTGCCAGTAATTATACTGTTGTAGCACTCCCCTACCATCACTTTGAGTTCTATACTAAGTTGCAGCGGCTTTCCCAGCGTTCCCTAGAACCCCCGATAGCCCCGCTTCTGTGAAGAGATTTCACCTGCAGTACAACCATCGGAGCTATTACTAGATCCACTGTAAACCCTTAGTCAAAACCTATAGATGCTCCGCCGATAGATTAATGCATAATCTACTCTAACTAGAGTTACTACTCTTGGTAGTCATCGGTTTAAGTTGCTGTAAGAGTGTTTGCATGTCCGAGTTATCCTGGCCACTGCCTATCAGTCTCTGCTGATTTAGGAACTGCACAGAGTACTGAGGATCGGTGCCTTCCTATTAGTCTCTGCTAATAGTGAGCCCACTACCTTGATGCAGGCTGGTACTCGTCAGTACCATCCTCTTCAAGTAGTTAACTCTTACTACTGGTAGCTAACCACTGTAGTAGGTGCTTGCTTGCCTTCGCTCACATGATACTAGTAACAATCTCTTAAACATGTAACTGCCTTGTAAGTCCGTTACAAAGTGTAAAAACCTGATACCTGGAAAAGAACAGCAGGTAACGATATAAAGATAGTAAACGGAATTACTATATAAAATAAGGAACGAGATACTAGACAATTTAAGTATCACGAAAGGAACGGTGCACGGAAGCTTCGTTGTAGTAGGTATGGTAACAATACTAAAGTTGTTGCGTAAGGAACTAACTAACTAAAGCATGGCCCTTATATATCCTTCACTGGGCCCTGATGACGTATACTAATACGTACGCACTTGCGTAATAAAACAATATGAAACTTAAGAAGAAGAGGTGACGTGGACAGAGTGCGCGTCATCTCAATACATGAAACACTGATAGCTGACGCGTCCTGCGAGGCAGACTATCACAACACGAAACATGATAACTAATGAAATAGTAAAATAAAGCACTTAGGGTTAAAACCTAGGGAAAAACATAGGAGAATTTTGGGGTTCTTAACACAAAGACAGTATAGAATGACGTGATCTAGGTCTTCATCTTCTTCTTCGCAGCGGAGGCATAGGGAGCTGTTGTCTGCATTGATCCAGAATCAATGAGCTTGTAGATAAGATTTGTGGGAGCACATTTGATGGATGCGGCTAGCAATGAATCTGTTTAAATGCATAAAAAGAAGGGGGGAGGGGCCGTTTATGGGTGAGTAGTATTTGGGTGAGGGGTAGTTGAGCATCTAGAGGGATAGCAAGTGGGTGTGCAGTTCTGTTTTAAAGCTTTGGGTGTTATTTGGAAGGAGGGGGCATATTGCCGTGTGTCACGGCGTGGTTAGATGAGTCAGAAATGAGTAAGGACTGAATCGGGAAAATCAGGTTAAATACGAGTCACAGGGTTGACTCATAGATAGCGAGGAACGCGGGTGTAATGCATGAGTCAACAGGTTGACTCATAGCAGGATAGGATATCGGGTTAGATTGTGCTTGGACAAAGGCTTGGCTGTTGCGTGGAGAATTAGTATATAAGTAGATAGCTCCGCCCGTGGTAGTTAGTTCTCCACGCAACCTTTTTATTGATTCTTTACCCATACTGTTACCGTCCCCGTTTCATCGTGAGACTTCTCTTTGGTCTTTTACTTAGTAGTTGGTATTCCTGCGGATAGTAGGATCCTACTAAGGAACTGACCTCGGGTTGTGAGCCTTGGTTACTCCATCGTACTGTTACCGAACACCGACACCGCCGACCGTGATACCGTGAGGTTCCTAAAAGCGGTGTCCAAGGGGAGGGGGGGACTCCGGATTTTGCTTTGGAGTTCCAGGGTTTTGGTTCATTGTGCTTGGGGAGCAGGTGCCTGTGAGAAGGGGCCCTATATTTTGAAGGAATGGGTAGGAGGTAGGAAATCTAGCGGTTGCTGGATTGCGTGTGGGGTCTGTGTAATAAACCTAATACCTGGAAAAAGGTACAGCAGGTAACAATACAAGATTAGTGAGTATGATCACTAAGGAAATAATTGTTGTAAAGAACTAGGCGGGACTAGTATCACGAAGGGGAAATGCAGCGCGGAAGGTACAAAAGTAGGTATGATAATAACAATAAGTTGTTGCGTGAAGAACTAACTATCTAGCTAAAGTATGGCCCTTATATATCTTTCGCTGAGCCCTGATGATGTATACTAATACGTAAACACTTGCGTAATGAGACAATATGAAACTAGGAGATCCTAATAATATGGCAATAGACACGTCATCCCAAATACATGAAACATGATAGCTGACGCGTCCTTTGTGGCAGACTATCTACAAGACTAATAATAATGAAGGAGATAGAATAAAGGTGAAACACGTAAACATAGGAATAGAAACAGGATTAGGGTTAAAACTTAGGAAGAGACATAGGAAAAATAGCGTTTTTGTGAGTCTGCTAGTGTGAGTCTCACAGTGTGTGAGGGCGAGTCTTCGAGCGCTTATGGCAATGGGAGGAGAGCATGCTTCTCTCCAGAGAATGGAAGATAGGGTGGATTTGAAGCAGTTGGTGATCCATTTTAGGACAGAGTTCCAAAATACTTGAAGTTTGTGGAGGGTGGTGAGGGAGGGAAGGTATACTGCGCAGCCGTATATGTCAAGAACCCTAATTTTTTATGTCTTTTCTCTAGGTTTTAACCTTAGTTTGATTTCTATTTCTATGTTACATGTTTCATCCTTGTTTCATCTTTTTTATCATTATTGATTTTGTAGATAGTCTGCCTTGCTGGACGCATCAGCTATCATGTTTCATGTATTTGGATAACGTGTCCCTTGCCACGTCATCAGGATTTTCTAGTTTTCCTATTGTTTTATTACGCAAGTATCTATGTATTAGTACACGTCATCAGGGCCCAGCAAAGGATATATAAGGGCCATACTTAGCTAGTTAGTTAGTTCTTCACGCAACAACTTTATTGTTACTACCATACCTACCTTGCATCTTCCGCGCTGCATTCCTTTTTTGTGATACTAGTTCCGCCTAGTTCTTCACAACTATAGTTTCCATAGTGATTCTGTTCACTATTTTTGTATCGTTACCTGTTGTATTCTTTTTCAGGTATTAGGTTTATTACAGTATAGTGGAATAGGAAGGATTACTCCTGTGGCGAGTTTGCGGCAGTTGAAGGGGGTGAGTCCTTTACCAGGGGAGGCAAGCCTTTTAAAGATGCCAAAGAAAGCCTGGACGGAAGCAAGTCTTTTTTGAAAGTGGGAAGCGGGGTTGAGGGAGGGATTGAGCCAGTAGCCAACCCATCTGACTTCTTTTTGAGGGTAGAATGTATGGGGGCCGATTTTTATAGAGGCGTTGTTTGGGGAGGGGGGGTTGTGGTTGCACGATTGCCAGTGCATAAGTTCTGTTTTTTGAACTGAAAAAGAGACATTTCTGAGTTGACCTTTCGCAGAAATGTTGTTGTATTTGTTCAATAACAGTTTAGTGCTGATGGAGAATGAGGGGGGGGCTACTGTGATGGTGAAATTATCTACGTACGAGAGGGTGATGCCTGGAGAGGGGTTTTGGTGGAGTGGGGCAACGTAGATGCAGAATGAGAGGGGGGAGATGGAGGAGCCTTGGAGGACACCTACATTTACAGGGAGTAGGAGGTGGGGAGAGCTTTTGTAGAGGAGTCTGCATTGTCTGTGAGTGAAAAAGGAGGAAATCCAGTTAATTAAGTAGCTGGAATTATTATTAGAGGCAAGAGTTTGTTGAAAGTGGGGGATTTCAATGTTGTCGAAGACGCCTTTTTGTAATAGAGGCCTTCTTTAGTAGAACTGTAGGAGATGGTACAGTAAAGCTGCCGTTGCAATGAAGATAAAAGTCAGGTTGCAATTAAAGATTCTATTGCTAGAACTCAATAATTTTAAGGGCTCTGCTTCGTTGATGCTACTGATTCTCCGAGAGCTGGAATCAAGTCTTTGGGTGATAGTGGAGCCTGTAATTATACTGGTTTCCTTTGGCTATCTTTTCTCCAAATTCTTTACTAAGTTCTATGGCTTTCCTAGTGATTCCTAGAATCTTCAATGACTCCGCTCTAGTGAAGAGATTTCACTGCAGTGCAACCATTAGAGCTATTACTAGTTTCCACAGTAAACCCTTAGTAAAAACCTCTAGATGCCTCACCGATAGATTAGTGCATAATCTATCCTGACTAAGGATACTACTCTTGGTAGCCATCGGTTTTAGTTGCTGTAAGAGTGTATTCATGTCCGAGTTATCCTAGCCACTGCCTATTATCACGGTCGGCAGGGTCTGTGTTCGGTAACAATACGATAAAGTAACCAAGGTTCACAACCCAAGGATCGATTCCTTAATAGGATCCTACTATCCGCAGGAATACCAACTATTAAGTAAAAGACCAAAGAGAAGTCTCACGATGGGACGGGAACGGTAACGGTATGGGTAAGAATCAATAAAATAATAATAATAATAAATTTAAATTTCCGCGTAGGCATCGCCTATTGCGTGAGTTCCAAGGAACCGCCTCCGTACTCCGCCAAACTAAACTACTAGAGTATCTATGGTCCGATACCAACCGCACATCCCGTTACAGGGCAGCCCGAAGAGAAGTTAAGTACAAAAAGATATAAAAACCGCAGAAACATGACGCGGAGCCAGAACGAAACAAGTGTGAAGAGAAAACCCAACGGGAAAAACATTCATAACCGAAGCGCAGTGTACCAGGGGTGCTACCTGGTGATTTCCAATTTAGTGAGAAGTGAAAGAAAAGCCGATAACCTATACCGTTGTGTCCATCTCTTTTTCCCTCTGGATTCTAGTTTTGGCCCTTGCTGGGCATGCCGGATCGTTCGCCTTGTGTCCCGGGTTCTGGGGGCAGTTGACGCATTTAATGGGGAGATGGGTGCATTTAATACCGCCTTTGCAGGTGGTGCACTTGTGTTCAGAGGAGTGGTGAGAGCCACCGCAGACCGCGCAGGCTGGGTCGTTCTTGCATCTGAGGTGGTGGTGGCCGAATTGCTGGCAATTTTGGCACTGGGTGGAGGGGGTGACAGGGACATATGGCTCGAGTCTGCACATAGTATTGTCAATGATGAAGTGGCTGGTGCCTAGGGTCTTTAAGGTTACCCCCGCATTGAAGGCGATAACCATAGAAGAGTGCCTCTTCCCGTATCTGTTCTCAGGTTTGCTGAGCCATCGAGGAACTTGTGCCAGTTGGACGGATTCGTAGTTCATTTTAATGAACTCTGTTACCGCCACCCCAGCCATGGTACCTTCGCCTACCCTGGTCGGGACTCCGTGGAGAATAAATTTTGACCAACGGCTGTTGGGTTTAGCTGTGGAGGGGGAGAGGCCGAGGGTTTGCAGTCTGGAGATAATGGTCTCCGAATAGGGGACTGCCTGTTCGCCTGGGATGTGGGGAGGAGTAACAAGGACTATGTTTTCCTTGTTGGTGAATCTGCATAGAAGAAAATAAACGCCAGTACCCCCGAGGGCTGCGTTGACGCTTTTGAGGATAGAGTCGTGAGTGACTCCTTCCGGTGCTGGTTCAGAAAGTTCGACGATGAACTCCCTGTTGATTTTGGTGTAGTCGGCTTTGAAGAGGGGTTCCGCCTTCTTCTTGGCCTTGGTCTTTGGAGGAGAGGGGGCTTTGGGGGTGCTTAGCGGCTGCTGCTGCATAGGTCCCTTTTTCCTTGGGCCTGGTTTCTTTCGGAGGGGGGGCCTGTTGTCTAGGCTTGGGCTGTTGGGGTTGTTGTGGTTGGGGAGGAGGTGGTGGTGGTTGTCTAGGTTGGTTACCCAACCTTGCGACCGTGGATTTAAGCGAGGTAACTTCCTTCGAGAGTTCGCTTATGGTAGAGATGAGGGGGGCTACGGCGTTCAACACAGAATTGTTGACCAACCAAGTAGTGTAATTGGAGGTGCCGGGCTTTGCTTGAATAGAGGGGGGGAGGTAGTTAACCTCTGGGTCGTATGGGAGGGTGAAGTCGGGGGGATCGGGGTTTCTCCATGGTGGAGTCCTGGTCTGTTGGGGAGGGTGATAATGTCATTTTGAGCGGGGTTGCCGGCTCGAATGAATCGGAGAGGGGAGAAAAGGTGTTTCTGCTGCTACCAGCAGCGGAGGAGGAGACTCTAGGTCGTTTTGCTGGGGAGACGGACCTGGGAGTTTTGGAGGAGGGGGAACTGGTTCCAAACCGAAGCTGGGGTTGCTTGGGGAACGAGAGTTGTGGCGTGGAGGGGGAGGAGCCTGGTGTTGAGGCCAGGACTGCCAGCTCATGGCGACGGATGGTTTCCTTTTTGAGGAGGTCGGTGATGAAGTCGTAACATTTCCAAATCTTTCCTGAGGGAGGGAAGTTGGAGGCAGCGAGTTCTTCTTCGCTGCTCCGCCTCGCTTGTAGGTGGTGTTGGAGGATACGGTCGGAGACGGTGGAGAAGTCTAGGTCGTTTTTACTCCTGATAGCCATTTGAGGTTCAGTGTAGTTGTCCCATTCTTCAGGTAGAATTAGTTGAGCCATCTTGGGTACGCAGAGTCCAAGAGGATCGTGAAGGTTTGAAGCCGAAAAATAAAGAACTTTGCTCGCTAAAGTCTCGCGCCCGAAGGTTTGCGACCGAGGAGAAAGGATAAAAATAATAATAATAATATGTTTAAATTTCCGCGTAGGCATCGCCTATTGCGTAAGTCCCAAGGGACCGCCTCCGTACTCCGCCAAACTAATCTACTAGAGTATCTATGGTCCGACACCAACCGCACATCCCGTTACAGGGCAGCCCGAGAAAAAGTTAAGTACAAAAAAGTAAAGAAAGACCGCAGAAACATGTCGCGGAGCCAGATCAAAACAACTGTGAAGAAAAAAACCCAGTAGGAAAAACATTCATAGCCGAAGCAAATTTGATCGGGGATACCCACCCGTCAGCCTAAAATAAAGAAAGAAAAATAATAAAATCGAATAACCTAGACCGAAGTGTCCATCTTTTTCCCTTCTGTGACTCTGGTTCTCGCCCTTGTAGGGCATGCTGGATCGTTGGCCTTGTGCCCCGGGTTCTGGGGGCAGTTGACGCATTTGATGGGGAAGTGGGTGCATTTAATTCCTCCTTTACAGGTGGTGCACTTATGTTGGGTGGAGTGGTGAGGGCCGCCGCAGACTGCGCAGGCCGCGTCGTTCTTGCATCTGAGATGGTGGTGGCCGTACTGTTGACAGTTTTGGCATTGCGTGGATGGGGTGATAGGAACATATGGGGTAAGTCTACACATGTTGTTGTCTATGATCAGATGAGAGGAACCTAGGGTCTCCATAGTCACGCTCGCGCTAAAGGCGATGACCATTGAGGAGTGTTTCTTGCCGGACCGGTTCTCAGGTTTGCTGAGCCATCGTGGGATTTGGGCCAACTGGGCGGTAGAGTGGTTCAATTTGATGAACTCGGCTACTGCTTGTCCCGCCATAGTACCTTCGCCTACTGTGGTTGGGACCCCGTGGAGGATGAACTTGGACCAACGGCTGTTGGGTTTTGCGGCTGATGGGGAGAGGCCAAGGGTTTGTAGTCTGGATATGATGTTATCCGTGTACGGGGTCGCTTGGTCGCTGGCGATGTGAGGGGGGGTTTGGAAAACTAGGTTTTCCTTGTTGGTCAGGCGGCAGAACAAAAAGTAGACTCCACTTCCTTCCAGAACGGAGTTGATGCTTTGGAGAATGGAGTTGGTAGTAACTCCTTCGGGGGCAGGTTCAGTGAGCTCGACGATGAACTCCCTGTTAATCTTTGTGTAATCGGCCTTGAAGAGGGGGGTTAACTCCTTCTTCTTGGCCTTCGTTTTGGGTGGGGAGGGGGCTTTTGGTGGGGCTTTGGCAGCCGCTGCTGCGTAGCTGACCTTTTCCTTGGTCGCCTCTTTGGTCTTTGGGGGGGGGGCCTGTTGTTTAGGCTTTGTCTGAGTTTTTTGGGTTTGAGGCGGGGGAGGTGGGGGTGGTTGTTGGGGCCGGTTTCCCAGCCTTGCGACCGTGGCTTTAAGCGAGGTCACTTCTTTTTGAAGCTCGCTTATTGTGTCTTTGAGGGGGAGAAGGGCACTGTGAATCAACCACGTAGTGTAGTTGGCCGTGCCTGACTTTGGGGCGATAGAAGGGGGGAGGTAGTTAACCTCGGGGTCGTATGGAAGATCGAAAGAAAAGATAGCCTGGGAGTCGTTCATTTGGCTGTCTTCTGTTTCCTCTGGCGAGAGGGAGTCTTTGAGCGGGGTAGCCGGCTCGAAGGGGGTGGAGAGAGGGGAGAAGGCGTTCCTACTGCTGCTTGTTGAGGACGTCGTTCTTGGTCGTTTCGAGGGGGAGAGGGCCCTAGGGGTCCTGATGGAAGGGGTGCTCGTTCCAAACCGGAGCTGGGATTGCCTGGGGAATGAGAGTTGTGGGGTGGAGGGGGTGGAGCCGGGCGTAGAGGCCATGACTGCCAGTTCATGTCTGCGGAGGGTCTCTTCTTTTAAGAGATTGGAGAAGTGATTATAGCAATCCCATTTGTCGCGAATGGCTGGAAAGCCTGCGAGGGATTGCCCGTCCGATACCCGATTAATCAGGTATGTTTCGAGAATGTGGTCGGGGAGGGAGGAGAGGTTGAGCGTCTGAACGTCAGGCACATGCGTGTCGACATAGTCTGCCCATCCTATAGGGGTAGAGGAGGAAGCCATCTTGGGTACGCAGTGTCCAGGAGGGTCGTGAAGATTGAAGCCGAAGAAAATAAAAAGTTTTGGTCTATCGTAGGGAAAACGCGCCCGAGGGTTTGTTGTTCGCTCCGAAGATAAAAAGGTTGCGTGGAGAACTAACTACCACGGGCGGAACTATCTACTTATATACTAATTCTCCACGCAACAGCCAAGCTTTTGTCCAAGCATAGTCTAACCCGATATCCTATCTTCCTATGAGTCAACCTGTTGACTCATGCATTACAACCGCGTTCCTCGCTATCTTATGGGTCAACCCTGTGACTCATATGTAACCCGATTTTCCCGATCCAATCCTTACTCATTCCTGACTCATCTAGCCACGCCGTGACAAGGTCCCTCTCTCAGGCCTAACTCCGGATAGGCCCAGGTTTTCGTGGATACCGTTGGTGAAATTCTGCAATAAGATCTGGTGAGTTCCTGAGGTCATCTTCTGGTTGCCAGCTTGCTTTGTCGTAGCCCGTGTATTTGGTAAAGTACTGCAGTCGTCCATAGCGGTAACGGGAGTCTAGGATTGTTTCGACTTCCCATTCTTCTTCGCCTTCAATTTCAATGGGTGGCGGTGGGGGGTTTGTCTGGCCTGGGACTGGGTTATCGTTGACTGGTGACAGTAATGATACGTGATATACAGGGTGGTCTTTCATTGTTTCCGGGAGGTTCAATTCGTAAGCGTGAGGGCTGATGACGCGCTTGATGGTGAATTTTCCGATGCGTTTCTAATCAAGTTTCTTTGATGGTCTCTTGGTTCGGAGGTTTCTAGTCGACAGCCATACTTGGTCACCAATCCTTTATGCCGGTGCCGGAGAGCGTTTCCTGTTTGCTGCTTCCTCCTGGATTTTTTGTGCTCTGGCCATTTCGTTTCTTAAGAATTCAAAGATCTCCTTCATGTTTCTGGTATACCCGTTGGCTTGGTCCTCTGCTGTGGTCCTACCGTGTTGTTGTGGTCCAAAGGTCATTCGAGGGTGTCTTCCGTAATTACCAAAGAATGGTGATACTTTGGTGGTTTCCGAGCAGTGATTGTTGGTCGCGAATTCTGCCATGGGTAGCCATTCTGCCCAATCGTCCTGTTGGTAAGCCACGTAGCTTCTCAGGTACTGTTCCATGATTGCGTTGGTCCTTTCCGTTTGGCCGTCTGTTTCCGGGTGAAAGGCTGTGGACATTCGTGGTGAGATTTCTAGGCGTTGGCAAAGTGATTTCCAAAATTCAGCGGTGAACTGTGTGCCTCTGTCGGATACGATGTATTCCGGTAATCCATGAAGTTTCCATACGTTCTGGAGGTACATACTGGCTACATCTTTAGCGGTGGCCTCTCCGGTGGTTGGTATGAAGTGATGCATTTTTGACAGACGATCAACAATAACGAGGATGGCATTAAACCCCTTGCTTTCTGGTAGTCCGGTAACAAAGTCCATTGATATTTCAGTCCAAGGTTCCTGTGGTACTGGCAGTGGTTTTAGTAGTCCGTGTGGTGCATTCCGTGGTGCTTTGGCCCTGGCGCAGGTGTCACAGTTTCTGACATATTGGTCGACGTACTTCTTCATGGTGGGCCAATAATATTCTCTGCTGAGTAGGTCCAAGGTTTTTGCGCGTCCAGGGTGTCCTGCTGATGGTTTGTCATGGTATTCCTGCACTAGTCGTAGATGTAGGCGGGTGTCGTTGGGTACCCAAGTGCATCCTCTGTACTGTAGCAGTCCATTGATGTCTTCTGCGCATTCCGCTAGTGCTATCTTTCGGGAGTGTCGAGTGCCCTTGCGGAGCATTTCCAGTACCTCGTTGGGGAAACTATCTGTCTTGTAAGCCTTTGAGAACAATTCTTGAACGGTGGACGATCCTTCAGCGGGTTCATTTGACAAAGTACCCGCTAACAAACCTATCTTTGTGTCCAAATTCTCCTTTTTTAGTATCGTCTGACTTTGTTGCAAAAGTCTTTCATCCCCCTCCTTAGGTAGATCTCCTGATCTCCTAGTCAACGCGTCCGGTTTTCCCCCTTGTTTCCCTGGTCTGAACAAAATTTTAAAATTAAATCTAGAAAGAAACTCGCTCCACCTTGCTTGTCGTCTGTTGAGTAACTTTGTTGACATAAAGTATTCCAGGTTTCTATGGTCGCATAGTACTTGTACCACATCCTGGGCTGATTCCAATTCTGGTCTCCATTCTTCGAAGCATCTGATGATTGCCAGTAACTCTTTGTCATATATTTCGTAGTTACATTCGGCCGGTGAGTGTTTTTTGGAGAAAAAGGCCACAGGGTGTAGGATTCCTTCGTCGTCTCGTTGGGATAGTACTCCGGCAGAGACGTAGTCAGAGGCGTCTGTTTCCACGACTATTTCTCTGTCCGGGTCAAAGTGCCCTAGTATGGGTGCTGATACAAATGCCTTTTTCAGTGTTTGGAAGGCTTTTTCTTGTAGATCTGACCATTTGAAAACGGTGTCCTTTTTTGTCAGTGCCGTGAGGGGTGTTGCCACTCTAGAGTAGCCCAATATGAATCGCCGGTAGTAATTTGCGAATCCTAGGAAAACCTGTACATCTTTAACTGATTTCGGTGTTTCCCATTCGGTGACTGCCGATACTTTTTCAGGATCCATTTTGATACCGTTGGGGGTGAGGATAATTCCCAGGTACTTAGTTTCCTGTACGTGGAATTCGCATTTTTCTGGTTTCAGGTGTACTCCGTTGAGGTCCAGTGCTGCCAGTATTTGTCGTACGTGTTCCTTGTGTTCCTTTAGTGTTTCCGAATATATCAATATGTCGTCCAGGTATGCTGTAGCGAAGTGATCTAGGAATGGTCGGAGGATGTCATTGACCCAATGTTGGAAGGTTGCTGGTGCGTTGGTGAGTCCGAAAGGCATAACTGTATACTCAAAGTGACCATACCGTGTTCTGAAGGCTGTTTTCCACTCATCCCCAGGTGCTATGCGGATCTGGTTGTATCCCCAACGAAGGTCCAGTTTGGTATACCATTTAGCTTTAGCAAGACGGTTGAGGGTTTCCTGTATCAGTGGTAGCGGGTATCGGTTTTTGAGGGTAATCTCATTGAGTTTTCGATAGTCAACACATAGCCGTAGTGATCCGTCTGCTTTTTTGACAAATAGTATCGGTGCCCCTGCTGATGATTTGCTGGCCCTAATGAATCCCTTTGGTAGGTTTTCTTGTAGATAGTCCCTGAGTGCTTGTAGTTCCATTCGTGACATGCCGTACATTGGTCCAAAAGGGGGTTCTTTTCCCTCTTGTAGCGTGATCTTATGGTCATATTTTCGGTGTGGTGGCAGGGCGGCTGCGACGGATTCTTTAAACAAATGCAAATATTGATGGTATTCAGGAGGTACAACAGTTTTGATGTCGATGGTTCCTTCTTGGTGTTCAGCGCTTTGTCGATATCTCGTAACGATACGGAGAAGACCTGCAAATTTCGTCTGTTGGCATTCCACAGAAAGGGGGCAGCTCCAATCATGGCTATTTTGACTGTCCTTCCTTCTGGTAGCGGTGCAGAAGTTCCTGTGGCTGTTACTGGGCCTTGTTCTAGTAGGCATTTGGTTAAACAGAGGGGGGAGTTGAATGTCAGTCTGTTCCCTTTTGGCTGTATCGTGACGTCGTGGTGTCGCATCCATGGGATTCCCATAACGATGGGGTAGTGGCCTAACTGTGTTACAAAGAACGGTGCTTCCTCTTCGTGTCCATGGATGTTGATTCTGAGTTTTGCCAGGTGAGTAATGGTTCCAGATTCTATGGGTCTGCCGTCGATAACCTCAATCTGTCGAGGGTTTTTTAGTGGGTATACGGTGATGTTGTTGTGGCTTACAAAGTTTTTATCTATAAATGCGTATCCAGAAGCTCCAGTATCAATGAGGGCATAGGTAGGTTTGAATGGTTCTTTATTTTCCGAAATTAAACAAGTAACTACCAATTGGTTTCCGTCCATTTCCTCCTCCGATACTGAAAAAGCTGAAATACATAAACTAGAAAAATCTTTTACTGGTCCCTGGGCTAAGCCACTTAGCGCAGGGACTCCTCTTTTAACTCCTTGTCATCGGTGCTTTCCTCATCCCTTTCTTCTATTCTTCCTGCCGCTGCGCGCATTGGTCTTCTGGGGGCAAGCCTGGACCTGGGCGGGGCTGTGGGGCAATCCCTTGCGAAGTGATTTACCCCTCCGCACCAGTAGCACCTCCCCTCAACGCGCCGGGCCTCCCTTTCTTGTGGTGTCGGTCTACCTCTTCCTGCTCCCAATTCCATGGGTACTACCCCTCCTGGAGTGTGCGATGGGTGGGTTTCTGCAGATTGTTGTGGAGGTGCTGGTGTCGAGTGTTGCCGGGGCGCTGGTGCCTGTGCCGGTGGTCGATACCCTGAGCTCCTTCTGTTGTCTGTGTGTCGGGAGAGGAGTCGCTGCCTGTTATCCAATCTTTGCAGGAGTGTTGCGTATTGTTCGATGGTGTTCGGTGTGTCGTGCTGTATCATTAATTGTCTGAGTTCATCGCTGAGTCCGTTGGTCAGTAGGTCGATTAGGGCCACCACATTGTAGCCTGTCTCAGGTGCATATCTTTGGAACTTGGCATAGTAAACTGAAAACGAAGTATTTCGTTGTTTCAAGTTTCGAAGTGTATCTTGTGCGGTTCGTTGCCTGTCTGGGTCTCCAAATGCGTTGTCCAAAATCCGGTAAAAGTCGTCCATAGCGGGTAGATTTACCCCAGTGTTCGTCATGTATCCGAGGAATTGGTCGGCGGCGTCGCCTTCCAAGCGAGACAGGGCGTAGGTGAGTTGGTTCTGTAAGGTGGGGTAGCGGTCTGCGTTTCCTACCAACTTCAATCTGAGGGCTTGTTGGAACAGGCGCAAGGTTTCCCTTTTGCCATCGTATTTTGCTGGATCCGGTAATTTTTCTGACCTGTTCGCCTGAGGTACGGTGTTTACGGGAGGTGGTGGGATGGGTTCGTTTCCAGCTGGCCGTTGTGCTAGCTGGCCTTGCAGTGCAGTGATTTGATTGTTCAGGTTTGTTACCTGATTCCGTAGTTCGGTATTCTGTGTCTGTAGGGTCTGTGTAGTGTTTAGAAGGGTTCTCTGCTCATTGAGAGCGTCTGTGAGATCGGTGTTGTATTGTTGGGTTCCTTGTCGGCATTTGACCACAAGGGTGTAGAGGTTCCTGAGTTCTTCGGTGGCTTCAGGCGGTGGTGCGTCTGGGTAACGTACGAAGAAACTGTCTAGGTCCGCGGTCAGTTGTTCGTAATCAATGGGGGTGGCCATTATGTTGTGAAGGTTGGCGTTGGAGACGCAACCTAGTATCACGGTCGGCAGGGTCTGTGTTCGGTAACAATACGATAAAGTAACCAAGGTTCACAACCCAAGGATCGATTCCTTAATAGGATCCTACTATCCGCAGGAATACCAACTATTAAGTAAAAGACCAAAGAGAAGTCTCACGATGGGACGGGAACGGTAACGGTATGGGTAAGAATCAATAAAAGGTTGCGTGGAGAACTAACTACCACGGGCGGAACTATCTACTTATATACTAATTCTCCACGCGACAGCCAAGCTTTTGTCCAAGCATAGTCTAACCCGATATCCTATCTTCCTATGAGTCAACCTGTTGACTCATGCATTACAACCGCGTTCCTCGCTATCTTATGGGTCAACCCTGTGACTCATATGTAACCCGATTTTCCCGATCCAATCCTTACTCATTCCTGACTCATCTAGCCACGCCGTGACACCTATTAGTCTCCGCTGATTAGGAACTGCACAAAGTACTGAGGATCGGTCCAACTACTTATTAGTCTCTGCTAATAGCAACCACTACTCCAATGCAGTCTGGTACTCGTCAGTATCATTCTCTTTGGGTAGTTCCTACTGACTAAGGAACGAGAAGTAGTTAACTCTTACTACTGGTAGCTAACCACTGTAGTAGGTACTTGCTTGCCTTCGTTCTCATGATACTAGTGACAATCACTTAAGCATATAGTGGCCGTGTAGGTCTGTTACACTTTTATGTCTAAAAAAAGGGTGGATATTTTGAGTTTTGCTTGTTGGAGTAGTTTGACCTTGTGAGTGAGGGCAGAGACAGCGTCAGCGCAGCCTAGGCCTTTAATTGAGCCGCATTGGTTGTAATTGAGTAGGTTGTTTGAGGAGGCGAGTGTAAAAACCTGATACCTGGAAAGGAACAGCAGGTAACGATACAAGAATAGTAAACGGAATTACTATATAAGTGGAGAACGAGATACTAGACAGTTTAAGTATCACGAAAGGGGCACGGTGCACGGAAGCTTTGTTGTAGTAGGTATGGTAACAATATAAGTTGTTGCGTAAAGAGCTAACTAACTAGCTAAAGCATGGCCTTTATATATCCTTCGCTGGGCCCTGATGATGTATACTAATGCATACGTACTTGCGTAATAAGACAATATGAAACTAAGGAGAAGGAATGACGTGGACCAGGTACGCGTCATCTTAATACATGAAACACTGATAGCTGACGTGTCTGGCAAGGCAGACTATCATTTACAAGAACAATGATAACTAAGGAAATGGTAATAGAGCGCTAGGGTTAAAACCTAGGGAAAAGACATAGGAGAAAATTGGGGTTCTTAACAGCGAGGAAGAAGAGTTGCATGGTGAGGATTCTTTCGAGGATTTTTGAGATGGTTTTGAGGAGCACAATTATTCGGTATGCGGAGGGGCTGGAGTAGTCAGGTTTGTTTGGTTTGGGTAGAACAATGCCGTTGGCTGGTTTTAAAAGAGTAGGGTGGTATCCATATTGGATGAGGGGGGTGAGGAGGGAGGGAATAAGAGGGGGCACGGCTAGGTGGACTTTTTTCCACACCCTGTAGGGGATGGAGCTAGGGCTGGGGGCAGAGTTGTTGGAGGAAATGGCGAGGGCTGCTGAGACCTCCTCTGGGGTGATTGGGGGGGTGTTGGGATGGTTAACCAGTGGAGGCCCTAGGCGAGCCCCTTTAGTTGCCAGTGGTTATCTCTAAGCTTCAATTATTTATGCAAAAAGGATAAATGGGTAAATAATTACATTCAAGGCCCAACTAATTTCCTAAACACCAGAGGAGGCAAGCCTTTGGTATTAATTAATAAAATATTGAAATCTAACCTAAAATTCAAGCCTTAAGGTGAAGTCAGTTACAGTGTACTGCAAATAGATCACATCACCACATGTTACGTATGCTATATAGCTATAAGTAATGAATAGTTAATACTCGAACGTTCCGAACTTATATAACACAATTGTACTTTACCTAGATTATAAAACAGCTCGGTAGACGGCAAATATATTGGTAACTTTGAGGAATCGATTCACCGGGGGCTCCTAAATTCTTTATATATGTAATCTAAGCAGATGGTAACAGCATAGAATTGACTACTATGCCCTTAATCTATATACTCTAATATCAGCGACTCTTTATAGGTCTAGTTGAGAAAACTAGAGACGTATATATCGCTCCCACGAGTTCCACTACCCTTATATATATATACTCCTAAATCATAAACCCAAAACCTGCTTTTACCCGCGCTATACCTGCCCGATGTCTTATATAAATACAACGCGAGTTGTTGGGATATGGCTACCTAATAGCGTTGATGGATTAGCCAGTATAATTGCCTCCGAGGAAACTCGGCCGACAAGGCCTATTAGGAGGCTTTTCTTGGGGTTCACTCGTTGTTTTCTCTAGGCTTTAGGGCATCGCGGGGTCTACGTGATTAGTAGTATATATAGAGGAGTAGAAAGCCTTTCCTAGGTCTTCTCTCCTAGTCTGTTAAGATACTGATTTTGCTACTTCTCATTCTCGTGATATCAGAACACGAGTACGAAAGCGTACATCGAGTGATTATCTGTGAGACGAGTGACTCCCTATGAAGTAAATCAATGAGCGAATCATTAACAGGTCTTAAGACTACCACCTGAGCTACAACATTAGACATGGAAAATTTAAAATAAGGGGTTAATACGTGGAATAAAGGCACTATTATTTTCCGGGGGCCTAGTTTATGGGGCTGGGGTGAATGAACAGACAAGAATTTCCGAATCTGCTCTATCACACAACGATGAAGGTACTTTCTCCGCAGAGACTAGGATGTGACAATTGATGTGTACCATAGGAATCACAAATACAGAGAGTAATTGATTAGGATCACCTTTGTGGGTAATTCTTACTATCATTCCTATACAATACTTTAGTACCACCAAACTTTGCTTTACAACTCTTTTTACTTTATCTAGATTTATATATGTACCTATAATATACTACTGATAATAGGATTGTCTTAGGTGGAATATCATAGGCGAGGCGGCTTCACCGCTGGTCGATAATATCTTTGTTTATGGTTACCTGTACGTCAGAATGGCCGAGGAACAGGATGAGACCAAAGGATAGGACGAAAAAAGCCAGATGAAATTACTATAATGCTAGAGCGTTCAATAGAGAGCATCATATTGCACCGGAATCTAGAAAAAAAGGCTATAATATTCTCGCATCCTATACTATTGCTATGATATAACTACGATATATACTGAGGAAAATAGTGTAGCAAGTTTATATCTTTTTTCATACTAGAGTTTAAAATAACGCCTTTACTTTTGAGGTGGGGTATCATCATTCAGAAATATCCTTTTTAAAAGGCTAATCTATTCGTCTAAGTGCTGCGAAAACCTAAGATTAAGAATCCTCACACAACCTCTAAAAAATTTATAAAAAACAGTCAAGTTTAAGGAAAAAGACAAAACATACGCCTAAGAATAAACCCCACTATAATGATTAAAATAAAACAGATTTTATGTGCCTAAATAGACTTGTCTGGGAAACATAGTGTAAAAGAAGTTTATACCTTGATTAAAACATGCGGGCATCAGTCCTAAATTCCCTACTCTTTTACTTCTCCATTAACATCCTATGCGAATCGTCGCTTTCCTTACTTTCCTCTGTTAGTTCCTGATAGACTCCAAAATGATCTCTTCCATCAACACCTGTAAATTTCCCAAACGAATACAATCCTCTGAGCTCTGCCAGTCTTTCCGCTCTTTCCTCCGGCCCTGCACCGTTGACCCGACCACACTGCTCTTTTGCACTACTAGCGTACAATAGTGTATACATTCCAGCAAGACAGTATGGTAGATGCCCGGGAATCTTCGGTGCCTCGATCCAGTACAGCATTACCAATGCTAGAATTATATAGATAATTATCGCTACCGCAATGAGAAACATGATACGATTCATATTAACCACGTCTCTCTTTACGAGTGAGGTTGCTGGTGCTCTATTTAGCTCTCCCATTTCAAGAATATCGCTAATATAAAGTCGCAAGTTGATCACAAAGAGTCCACGGAAGACACTTTCGAAGGTCGTTATAAGCCGAGATTGGTCGGGTAGATGAGTTATATTTGTTTTATTTTGGACAATTGAGGGTTCAAGGATTGTCATAGCATAGTTTAGCCACATGAGCGAGTGGTCCTCTCGGCCATCATTCTCCATAACACCATTATAAATACTGTCGAGAAAGGTAGGGAGGAGGCGTTGACTGGGGTCCCTATTTTCATAGAAGTTGTTCACCTCTAGTTCGTCTAGTGTCCGATGCTCAATAACGGAGGCCACCGTCCCAATATCATCAACTGTAGCTGTGAGCGAGGTGATTTTTTCTCCCACAAGGCACTTTAGAATAGTTGCATCTACATGATCTAGGTAGGGCATCTTTCCCTCCGTAAGTTCTGGGTTCGGGTCTGCCGGCTGCTCAACCCAAAGTACAAAAAATGTGTCAGGGCAAGTAACGCTGCGCGCAAAATGATCGCTAGACCTATCAAACATTAGATACTCAAACTCTCGAGAGACGTTTGAGTACATTCTCCAATCTAAACCAAGGTGCGGCCAGCATGGGTCCTCTAGCGTAACATTAATGAATATCCTAATCTGCTCAGGCAGGCGCTTGGAACATCCCTCTTCGAAGCACTCAATTTTGAAGCTGGTGTCTGGAACAATTGAGCAATTGACATCTGCACCAATACCAAATGTGGGCCCCTCATACTGTCGTAAACCATCATAATCCTCCGCTAGGGAGAATGGTAGAACATAGTATTCTGATGTCGTCCAGCTTGGCGCAGTAATGTCATGAGATAAATTTCCAACTAATGTATAGTACATCTCGTATGCAGGTTCTGTAAAATGACCATGGATCTTTGGGGAGGCTGCAGCAAGTACTTGCGTTTCGATACTAAATTGTGCTATAACTGGTGAGAATAAGCCTGCGAGTGCCACTGTGAGCACATTGGAGAGGAGAAGCGTGATTGTCAACAAAGCTAACCCAATGTGTCTACCGCGTAGGGACCGGAGTAGCTGGAAGTGCGGCGGGGATTTGTCGTAATCGACTGCAATGGACTCAGAGCTTCGTGCTTGGCCACGGATGAGCGCCTTGTATGGGGCTAGCATGTAGTGACAGGAAGCAAGGGTAACGAGAACAGGCTCTACAGCCATTCCTAGAGCGATTGGGATGTATGAATAGAGCACCTTGTACTCAAAGGAACTTTTTTTACTGGCAAATGCTGTAAGACCTAGTTCCACCTAATGAGCATTCCCTATATACCTTCATTCACCGTGAGGAGCTCTATGACCTACCATTATGTCCACGTGAATATCCAAAGGCAGCCACTAGAACTCCCAGAATGATCCCGAGAACTATTACGAGGCCGACTCCAGATAGAGGTAACAGCTGCCACACTTCCTCTATCCATGGCTTTAACTGCTCCGGATTCGACGGGGTGAACGCTACGCGCTTCGAGCTACCAACAGCTTTGACTCTTGGCCCCTGGCTAGGTACTAGCTGAAGGATATATCGCCGATCACCACCGGCATCTGGTTGCTCAAGAATCGTATCCGCCCTATAGATATCTAGTGTTTCCACATCGAGACGCTTCGAAAGTGTCTTTAGAGAGTTAAATTCTGCGTCTTCTAGTTCTTTACTCAGTTCTGGACTCGCCCACAGTAGTCGTAGAGCAGCTGCCATACTGTTCGGCTCTCCATCCAGCTCACATCTCCTCCTCCTATTGATTAGGGCTAAGATGGCTGTTAGAAGGATTATAACCCCAAGACTACCTTGCGTACCGCGCGCCCACAAGTGATTCACCTTGAACCCCTTCACTTCGACGATGCGTCTGACGCTTATAACTTCTTTGGTGCCACTATCAACCATCTCAGAAGTTACTGCCATCGCAAACATCAGCCGCAAGGCACTGTTATAAACCTGCTCAAGAATTTCTGGGTCAATGAGCTGCGCAAGCGTCTCGTTTGTCTGATTGTATAGACACAGCCCACTCAGCGACATCACACGATCCATTACAACTGCGCTTGTGCTTGGGCAGTAGGCCCTCCCAGGAGTATCACAGTAGCCGGCTGTTGCAATCTCCGGACCACGGCCAAACCGCCGCAGAAGCTGTGAGTCGTGGTTTGTGAGGCTATTCGGGACGTAACCTAGACCAACTAGTGCGCCTGAAGAGTCATAATAATTCTTGGGGATAGTCAACGTATAAGATGAACCTTCTACAGTGTGTTCGAAGCGGGCTGTATTATTGAAAGGCTTGCGGGGACCGGTACGATCGATATGCATCACCTGACCGGAAGGCATTTTAAACGTTGCTATCACAGGCTGGGAATAGTAGGAGGTGTTGCAAATACGAGCTGATATATCGCGCGAAGTTGTGTTATTCTCGGTTGCAAAGTCAGAGGCCCATATGTACAAGTACGTGTTGGTTGGGTCTGAGGCATGAATCGAGCGAGGAGTGGCCACGCTTGTCCATGGTGCAAGGGAGTTATCGGATATAGCACGAGCCGAATAATTAAACTTTCGAGTTGCTCACGTCAGTAATCATTTTTTCCTAGAGTTACAAGTAGTATGCATACACGCTGTGTTTCAGTTTCTACAATGAAGCTGTTGCCTGAGTATCTCAGGTCAGCTTCGGCCTTAGCATATCCGCATGTTAGTCCTGCTTCAAATAATGTCGTCTCCGCAACCCAGATCTCGCCCTCTGTGTCAATGTTCGAGCTGGCCTGTACAGGTAGTAGTGCATATTCTGGGGTCGTGAAGGGAGGCAAGGATCCATTGAGCCACGCGTTACTATATGTCATATGGCTAAAGCTTCCCCCCAGGTTTTCTGACAGCCAGTCTGGGGGATAGACTTCAGCTCGGGTTGCATTCTCTAGTGAGGATCTCAATACTGTGGCATCATCAAAAATTCCCGAACCCAGCGGAGTAACCAGCATGTTAATCAAGAATAAGATGCAAGACGAAAGAAATACCACATAATGCCTGAGAATCAGTTGACGTTCTTCTAATTACATCGTGGTAGACCGACACATACCTGCGTCTTAAGGCTTCAATTGGGATATACATCAGAAAGGTATATGAATATTTGAGGAAGAGCGAGTTTTCTGCGGAAGCGCCGCCTGGAGCGCTCATCTGAAAGTAGGGTTCCATGCGTAAGACATCGTGGTGCACTATAGCCCAGACCAGGCCTAGAACTAGTGTTATGATAGAAGGAAGCAGGTTGTAGACAAAGTAAGTAGTAGGAGATAGTTCGTTGAATGAAGCTTTGCCGAAGACGCGACATCCTGTATCAGGGCAGTTGCATATAATAAGCTCAAGGATGAGGCCAAGCAGAACGCACAACATACAAAATGCTGCGAGGAAAGAGATCCGGAGTGGCCAGGGGCGCCAGGTACTTGAGGAGCCCAGTGGGCTATCATTGACCAATGAGTAAATCATCGTTGGGTTCAGGAGGACAGAAACTGCATATGTCAATGCTGGGCCCACTACTCACTTATATAAGAAAAGTGACAATAGTCACAACACTCTAATTTCCTTTTAAATCATTATATACCCTTAGTACTTCCTAAAGTAGCAAACATGGAAATAAGGTTAGCTATGCTCTATGGGAACTTATAGAATTAGAACCCCTATGTGTGGTGGTGGTGGGTGAATCAAACCTGGAAATATGTGTCCCAATTCATAGGAGCAGTGCTGTATTAGACCTCATTATCCGTAAGACCAACCCCCAAACACCAGAAGTGTCTCAAAAGGTCCATGCGTCTCTTATAGCCCGCCTATCTCATCTACCCGCACATCTAGCCGTTGTCTCAAAACACAGACGGGGTGTGTGTGGGGATGTCCAAATCTGAAGCGACGTGGGGTGCTCCTATTACCCTCTGCGCTTACTAATTCCAGTCAGGCAACCCACTAGCCGAATATTTCTACTATTCCCCAAAGAATCATAGCAACTACTCTATTCGAACTTCTCTTTGATAACATTCTTAACTATGTGTTAGAATCATTGGGAGACAGGTACAGATAGCTAGTCTGTATAAGATTTCCTCGGCTGTTTGAGGGTGTAGATGATGGGTATCTCAATATATCAACAACCTATCTACCTTCCACTTAGAGGATTGACCGGTCCCTTCTATAACTATATAGGAATGAGTAGTGAATTAATTCCGTCAAGGCTACATATGCATGATTAAATGCAGAGGTTTAAATGGGCCGACCCGGGCTGAGAACTGGGCTGCCCCGGCCCAGCCCGGCCCATTTAAACCTCTGATCAAATACGTTACTGCCATCGCTAATTAACACCATGCACTCAATGAACATAAAAGAAAATAAAGTGGGCGTTTCTTTATATATCCCTGCATATATCCGCTTGATTTCCTCGATTGTAGTTCCCCATAATACTTAAATGTTTATAACCGCACTAGACTTATCAAGGAGGATATCGGCAACAATTGTTGAGATATAGCTACCTAATAAGGTATAGCGTTGATGGTTCAACCATTATAATTGTCTTCGAGGAGACTCGGCCGACAAAGCCTATTAAGAGGCTCTTCTTGGGGTTCACTTGGTGCTTTCTCTAGGCTTTAGGGTATCGCGGGGTCTACTTGGTTAGTCGTATATATAGAGGAGTAGAAAGCCTTTGCTAGGCTTTCTCTCCTAGTCTGCTAAGATACTGACTTTGCTCTTTTCATCTACTTCTCGTTATCGCAAGATCCGAACAACAATTCCTAGAACAATCCGAGTGATATAACATGATGAAAAGTACCGATTAGCCCTGCGCTACTACATACAATGAGAAACATAAAAAACAAAACGCTTGTGGTTCTCCCTAAACCTAGGAGAATACCTAGTTTCTAGCTCATTTTCATGTTCACTCCCCGTGTTTTCTGTACTAATTAATTAAATAGAAAAAAAATATTGCTTGGGTCCTTTAGAAGGATTAAAGGTCCCTTTTTAGTAAACCTTAGAAAGCACAGAAGCACTTTCTAAGTTATATATATTAAGCGGTTACTAAATTCCTTAGACCCTAGTTATAGCTATAGCAGCCCCTGGTTCTGTTAGGTAGGTAAGGAATAATAACCTCGGTAACTGATATAGTTTAGGAGGAGATACTACACCCATGTTAGGTACCGAAGGTTGAGATCTAAGGGACCCGTGTACTGTCATATCTTAGCTTTCTGTAATATTCGATGCTTCTTGCCTATTAGACAATGAAATTAGAGTCTACGACCTCGAGTATTGATATGCTTGAATTTAGCTGGATTGAAATACTGGCTTGGCGGGAGAATTAGAGCATACATACAAATGTATATACCTACCCATCTATTAGGTTTTAAAGCTATGCTTTGCTACTACACGTAGTTTCATTAGATATTTAGTGATATAAATTCATATAAACATTCTTATCATTGCCCTGCCTGATCCAATCACCAAGAGGACAGGGTTGGCATTGGCCAGCAAAAGTCACATTTCATAACGCGACAATATTTGGATATCGGCTGCAGAGCCTATCAAACACAATCTAATGTATTTATATCTGGATCAACTTTCAGCCTCGGGAATGCTGCGCATGCCAGCAGCCAGATCATTGCATGTTCCTGATCGAGTCCAAGATACTTATACGAAACCGACAGTCCACAGCCTACATGAACCTTCACCATTAGCTCTATTACCTGAATAGTTC
The DNA here is from genome assembly GCA_033030345.1 of Verpa bohemica. Taxonomy (NCBI): domain Eukaryota; kingdom Fungi; phylum Ascomycota; class Pezizomycetes; order Pezizales; family Morchellaceae; genus Verpa; species Verpa bohemica. Next base: position 1,171,510 of record JAUFSE010000023.1, on the reverse strand, counting down.
TCTATAATGCTCTCTATATTCAAAACAATCTTTGGTACCCAAGTCGCGTCTACGCAAGACGAAAGCGTCGAATCCACGCCCAATAAGAAGCCGAACTGTTGGAGAATCCACAACATCCCGCAAGAGTGGTCACAAGAAGAACTCCTCAGACACCTCAAGGAGTATGACGAGTCCTTAGCGAATTTAGAGGCACACTGGCTCTCGATTTATCCAGCTTATTCTGGACACACCCAGACAGGACTTCTGAATATTGAGGTTTCATTGCAGTTCTTTCAGGATCTCGACCCGGAAAGGACCAACCCGATCACGATCGTGTCCCACTCTGAAACGGGAGAGAGATTTGAGGTTGATCTTAGCTTTGACTGCCATTTTCATGGATTGACACCACTGAACACCCCCGTCGGAGACAGTATCATCGAGTCCGTCACACTTTGGTGCCGTTGAATAGATGTTTTTGTATCAGGACTAATTCTGATATATGCTCTAGTGTTGTGGCAGTGACCGGTCTCAGTGGACATGCGTATGGGTCGTGGAGGAATCGGAAAAACTATCGGATGTGGCTTAAGGATTTCCTCCCGAAAGATATCCCACAAAACATCCGGATTCTCACCTATGGTTATAACTCGAGTCTTATACAACCCGGGAAGCGCGGACTACTGGAATATAGAAGAACATTTATACAGAACTTGTCAAATGCAAGAAGCACATTGGCGGTAAGGTCCTCAACATATACAAGGAACTTTTCAATGATGAATTAATACCACTTCTAGGAGAAGTCGAGGCCCCTTATCTTTATAGGTCACAGCCTAGGCTGCATTGTGATAACACAGGTAGTGACCATTTGATCATGAAAGAATGTATGGAATCCTGTGAGACTTACCGGAATACGCAGGCCTTACTTCAGGCACGGGATAACCCGGATGACAAACATATTCTCGATGCAACGTGCGCCGTATTCTTTTTTGGAGCTCCGCATGCGGGATTAAAGGTAGACGCGCTTGTGGCCATGGTCGAGGACCTCACATCATCGAATAGGAGGTCAACAAGACTACGGCTTCTTGAACAGTTAGAAGAGGATTCAGAGTTTTTAGAATCACAGAGGGAAAGACTTATTGAGATCTGGGCTAAACTGAAGATATTTAGCTTTTATGAGTTGAATGATACACCGACAGTCAAAAAGGTATATTTCTCTAGATACTTTGGCGTCTATTATGCTGATATTCCTGCTTCTTTCTAGGGAGCCTCTGGGAAGTGGGAAAGAGGAGGCGAAGCGGTACAGATGATAAGAAATATCTCCGCCTTGCTATATCTGCAGCAAGAGCATCGGTTTGCAATTAACGAGGATCACACAAATATGGTTAAATTCATGATGAGGACGGATAAGAACTATGAGACTGTGGTTATTCACTTAAATGAGTGCCTTAGGGACTACCTTGCCTTGCGTTGTAAGTGGTATCACAAAACTAGAGACAGATGATCAAGAATTCTGACCTTAAGTGATTTTATAGCGAAGAGGAAGTTTGAGGATATGCGAAATCGTATGTGATCTGTGTTGGCATCCATCTATTGGGTGTGCGACTAAAGTGTAGATTAGGCAGAAAAGAGTTGAATGATTTCCTCGAAACGCTTGAGGCCTTCTCCTGCCAAACATTCCGTGACGATCTTTTAGACAAACGCCATGGGAAAACATGCTCCTGGTTCTTTGATTGTGACGAGTATAAGCTGTGGACTGAAGAAAAATCATCACCCAATTTGCTCTGGATTTCCGGTGACCCTGGAAGCGGCAAGAGTGTTCTTCTGTCATTTATAACCAAGCAGCTTGCCGATCACTATAGGAGTAGTAGCGGCGAGCATACTGCTTTGGTAGCCTATTTCTTCTGCGATGACAAGCGTCAGGAGCAGAATACAGCGACTTCTATTCTTAGAAGCTTGATACACCAGATTCTTATCCAAGCACCATCGTTCTACCAGCATATTCCACGTGAATATCTCCCGGACTTGAAGTTTGAGTGGGGTTTTGGTAGCTTGTGGCAGGTTTTTGAAAGGCTTGTTATTAGTAGTGATGGTTGGGATATATTCTGCGTGATAGACGCTCTAGATGAATGTGAAGAGAAGACTCGGGAACGGTTTTTGGAAAACCTTAGAAGGCTATTTGAGAGTAGCTATGATAACAGTATCACTGAAGGCGTCACTAAGAAAGGGTTCAGGCTTATCATTACCAGCCGTCCTGAACTGCCATCCACAAGAGAACTGCCAAATCTCACGAACATTCCACTCGAGGACAAAAACAAAAACGATATCCAACATTATGTAAACGATAATGTTGGAAGACTTGCAAAGAGAAAGAAACTCCCTCGCCAATTAGAGAATGATATACAGCAGGCTCTTATTTCCGGCGCAGGCGGAATGTTTCTCTGGGTTTCGCTCACATTGTACCGACTAGGAAACTCCACAGGCACGAGTGCAAGTAGCATTCGTAGCCAGTTGAAAGAGTTACCAAAAGATATTCCTGCTATTTACGCTAGAATTCTGGAGGAAATCGATGCTACACTACGAGAACAGGCTAAGCGCATCCTCGAGTGGGTCAATTCATCGAAACGACCCTTGAGCGTCGAAGAGCTGAAAACGATAGTTGCTTTACAGCTGCAGCCAGGTCATACGTCAATAGCTATCATGCAGGACCATATCGAGAACAATCTAGAACATTTCTTTGGCTCGCTTTTCGGCCCCCTATTAAAGATAGAACGTGATACAGTCCGATTTGTTCACCAGTCTGTGAAGGACTTTCTTGGGAATCTTGAGCTCATGAAAAAGTTCGATTCCCGTGAAGGAGCCGTCACTATTTACGCCGCAAGTGATCGATCCGAATTATGCCTGGTTTCCACATTCTACAGCTCATGTCACGAAGCTAACCTCCATCTTGCGATCGATTGTTTGACGTTCCTTTCCTCCGAGGAGTTTGAGAAGAAAAAATCGCAAGACGCTCTCGAATATCACTCCCGGCTAATAGACTATCCATTTCTAGAGTATGCAGCTACGAAATGGCCAGAGCATGTTAAGGAGACTGATATGCAGAATGACGAACATTTACTAGAAGCATTCTGCAAGCTAGCTGGATCGGATGCCAAGATGAACTCGGCGTATCAAATCTACCACGAAAACAGTGAGTACGGCGAATACGGTAAATCTCCCTTAAACAAAGAGCTGCAGTTCAGAAACACCCCACCACTACAGATCTGTGCATCCCTCGGATTTACAGAGTTTGTCAGGACATTGATGATGGCCGGGGCCAACATAAACGACCAGGGCGGGGTTCACGGCAGCGCTCTGATGGCTGCTATATGGAGTCGCAGCGAGGGAATCATCAAAGTACTACTCCATGACTCGGGCAAAGACATTGAAACCACCGATATGATGTTAGCAGAAGTGGCAGCCTGGTGCAAAGATACTGAATCTCTGCAATTATTGTTGGGTAGAGGTATCAAGGTGACTGAAGCGGCAATGGTTTCAGCAGCCAAGAATTGGCATGGCCCGGAAGCGCTCGAATGTCTACTAGCCGGTGGTGGCCAAGTGACAGAGTCAGTGCTGTCAACAGCGGTAACCTTTTATCAGCACAGAGAGTTACTGAAGTTGCTACTAGATAACGGCGGCCAGGTCACCGAGGCAGTTCTTCTAGCGGCCGTGGAGGGTTGGAATCCCGACGAGACAATAAAAATCTTATTGGAAAGAGGTGGCCAGGTCACTGAGGCAATGATCATTGCGGTTGTGGGGAAAAGTAAAGTGAATATAGAATTGTTAGAGTTGATGCTGGGTACTAATACTACCATCTCAATTACGGAGGCGGTATTGGTGAACGCTGCGAGGGAGTTAGATGACAGGGATATCTTCAAGTTCCTTCTAAGCAGAGGTGGTAAAGTGACGGAAGCGGTGGTGGTAGCAGCAGCTAGTAACCGGAAGGGTGTGCAAACGCTGAGGTTTTTTTTATCGAAGGAGCGAACCATGCCAATCACTGAGGCAATGCTTTTGGCTGCTGCAAACAATGGCCCTGCGAAGAAATATATGGAGCCACTGCTAGCCAGAGGTGGCGAAGTCACTGAAGAGGTCATGGTTGCTGTAGCGGGGGGCTGGAGCGACACTAAGGAGCTGCTCGAAATGCTACTGAACAAAGGCGGCCAGGTTACTGCGGCGGTTCTATTAGCAGCGGCATGCAACTGGCATGGCTATGAAGCGCTGGAATTTCTCCTAAGTAAAGGTGCTAAAGTGACTATGTCCGAGACGATGATGTTGAAAGCACTGGAGGGCCAGGGTGCTCAACAGGCGATGGAATTGCTATTGAGTTTAGGTGGTCAAATAACAAAGGCGGTGATGATTGAAGCAGCTAGGAGTCAGTTTTCATCGAAGGATATTCTCGAACTTCTATTAAATAAGGGTGGTGAGGTGGCCGAGGAGGTGATGGTGGAAGTAGCGAGTAACCGATATCACAACTTCGACACGGAAGTCCTCGATCTACTGATCAGTCGAGGCGGTCAGGTCACAAAGGCGGTGTTAAAGGCAGCGGCGTGGAGTTCTAAAGAATTCCTTGAGTATCTGTTAAGTATCGAAGGTACCGCTGCAATGGCTGAAGAGATGCTGGTGGATGCTGCCCGAAATACAGACGGTTTAGAGGTTCTTATGTTCCTACTGGGATTGGACCACAAAATTCCAATCACCGAGGAAATGCTAGTTGCGGCAGCCAAGAACAGACACGCCAGAAATTATTTGGCGCCGCTTCTTGGGAGGGGCGGCGTGAGCATGATCTCTGAGAAAGTACTGGAAGCGGCGGCTGAGAACTGGAGTGGAAAGGGAGCACTTGAGTTTCTTCTGAGCGTTGATGACACTGTCCTTATCACCGAGCCCGTTCTGGTAGCAGCGGCGGGAAACTCCAATGGCAAGGAACTTTTAGAATTGATATTGACAGACGAGCATACTATCACAGAGAGGATGGTACTTGCGGCGGCGGACAACATGAGCGACAATGAAGTTCTAGAATATCTATTAAGCCTCAACGATAGCATCCCAATCACAGAACCAATGATGGTTTCGGCGGTCAGACACGGACACGGCAGTAGCTTTGTGCAGTCCTTATTGGATAGAGGGGGTCAGGTCACAGAGAAAGTGATGGTGACTGCAGCGGGGAGCTGGACGAATGGTAGAGAATATCTAGAAACACTTCTGAGCAGCAATCCCAGCTCTCCGATCACCGAGGCAGTTCTACTGGCAGCAGCTGGTGATACAACAGGAAAAGGCACATTAGAGTATCTTCTGAGCATTAACAGTAACACTCCCATTACTGAAGCAATCATGGTCGCGGCGGCAAAGAACGGTGAAGGTGAAGAATATCTGGAGCTACTGCTAAATCGGGGCGGCCAGATAACTGAAGCTGTGGTGGTGGCTGCTGCGGGGAGCTGGCAAGGCAATAGCGCATTGGAGTTCCTGTTGAAAAGACGACCTATTTTAATCACCGAGGACATGTTATTGGCGGCGGCGGCACGTACCCAGACCGGAATAAGAGCACTTGAATTGCTCTTCGACGCAGATAATACCGCTATCATTACCGAAGCGGTTCTCGAAGTAGCTGCAACCACCTCACACGAAGTCTTCGCATTCCTATTCCACAAGGCCAAAACTATCCCAATCGCCGAGAATATGCTGGTGGCTGCAGCGGCGAATTGGAAAGGTAGAGAGATTCTTGAATTCATGTTTAGCATCACCGATGAGATCCCTATCAGCGAGGCAATGATTGGGGCTGCGGCGGGGAATGCTGGAAGCAACTACCCACTAGAATTCCTATTCAACAAAGCAGATAGCCCCCCCGAAATCACCGAGATAATCTTAATAAAGGCGGCTGGAAATATCTTCGGCAGCAGAGCACTAAAATTCCTCTCTAGCAGAGGCGAGACCATCCCACCTACCGACGCGATTCTATTGACAGCAGCATGGAATCCACAAGGGAGCCAAAACCTAGAGTTTTTACTGGAAAGAGGCGGCATAGTTAACGAGACTCTGATGGTAGGGGCAGCGTTGAACCCGAAAGAACAAGTGAACCTTAAGTTTCTATTGGATAGAGGGGGTGAAATCACTGAGAGAGTAATGATTGCGGCGGCATGGAACCCGAGTGACATGAAAACTGTCAACCTGGAGTTTTTGTTAAATAGTGGTGGCCAGATAACTGAGGGGGTAATGCTAGGGGCAGCAATGAACCCCGGGGGAAAGCGAAATCTTGAGCTTCTTTTGAATAGGGGGGGCCAAGTCACCGAGGCAGTTTCTAAGGCAAGAGAAAAGGGTCTGTGTAAGGAAGAAGCTATAAGCTTTCTATTGGGTATTGTCGGACCAGTCTCGAAGACGATTCTTCTAAGGGCGGCTAGAAATAGAGCAAAGGGCGGACCGGACCTGTTTGAGCTGTATTTTGAAAGCAAGGGCGGGCACATAGCCGCGAAGATTCTGGAGACCGCTCCGATAGAACAGGGGGAGCTATTTACTCCGCCTACACGTAAAAACACAGCCCCGGAGGTCCCAGCTGATACTGAAATTCGGGATTTGAACTCAATGAACGGTAAACCCTCCTTTCTATTTGATGCTTTCTGCATGGAATTTAATTCTAAATCGTATGCATAGGTCAATCTTCGGACTCTGCTATTCCTACAGAAATGAGTGCTCCCCTGAAGCTCGATGGAGATCCAACACCACGGAGAAACTCTATAGGCCCTTATTTACTACAACTACTTGATTTATTTATGTTTTCTCTAGTTATTTATGGCATTTATTCATCTTTCTTTACGAGTGTTACTATCTCGGAACTTTTGGACCGTTTCGGAAAGCTGAACTAGGCTATTTACCTTGCTCTCTGAGGTGCTATGCATATTGATTTCCTGAAGGGTTGGGGTGGATTCATACTGGTATTTCATAGGGCTTTCATTCTATTGTATGATTTCATATTGTTTTCATATTGCTTTCATATTGTTTTCTAAGGGTTTCTATCGTACTTTTCCTTTCTTTTATTTTGACCTGTGAACTTCTAATGACCTTTCTCCTCTTCATGAGGGGTTTTGTATAGAGCTATAGATTCGCTCTACTGGTTTTTATATTTAGTACTATAAAGACTTCGGTACTAAAACCCCACGATATTGAAACCCTCCGATAACAAAACTAACCCGCTATTTCCTTCCTAACCGGTCGCACATTCGTGATCGCTAACGATGCATCTCTACATTCTACTTCATCTTTCTACCTACGATATATACAGCCAATATCTATGACCCAAAAAGCACATGTGGCAATATGCGATCATACTCTATGAAATAAGTATAGAACTAAACCTAAATAAAGGATTAATATTATGGGTACGATGCAAGGACTACAGTACGAAAAGACGGGGTGTAACTACTACAATAGTACTACAGCATTGTAAGGGGGATACCGTGTTAAACCAGAATTTAGACAAGAATGCTGTAATACTCTCGTATTCTATACTATTGCTACAGCATCTCTACAGTATTTGGCAAAATAGTGTACCCAATCCATCACCTCTTTTCATACTCTAATTATCACGGGGGTTTTCAACACCAAAGATAGTATCGGCAATATCATAGACAAACAGTAGACCCAGCCCAGTACTAATAAAGTTTGTAATAATATATTAGCAATATAATTCCGATACAAAATCCAATCAATTCTAGAAATAAGCTTCAATAACAAAGCACCCTTTCACCACTACCTTGATTAACCCACCTTATATGCCCTAAACTCATCCTAAAGCACATAGGAAACCTTAACACAAACCTCCTCCTGAATAAGTTCAAGATCCTCAAAGCCAAGCTCCGAGAGGTCCACGTCCTTTGAGATCCAATAGACCTAAACCACTTTTGCCGATATAAGTTCCCGGATAACAGCACAAACTACCTCTAATCATACTCCACAGATTCGTATAATTTACGTAGATATTATTATTCGAGCTCAAGAATAGTATCGCATTCCAAGACCTAATCTGAATCAGACTGGTTCACTACGATCTTTCAAGTTCCTAAAACCACCTTTCACCAATTTGAAGACTACCTAACTCACAGTAATGCAAAGAGTTAAATCATCGTCAGATTAGCAATGGTAGGTTGACGTTACGAGGCCTGCATTACAGCGTGGGGCTATACAATTATTATCACCAAACAACCCTAACCCTTATTCCATCAACCAAGCCTCAAGAACACCACAAAAATCACCCACACAGTGAGGCTGTACTTGTGTGGAATTTAAGGCTCCATGTGACGGTGGTATTAGGGATTCTCTGCGCATCAGCTGTTGGAATTAAGTTATAAGTGTCAGATCCGGGTGAACCCCTGCGGCTGACATGCGCAGTGACAGCAGATAGGTCAGACATCATAGCCACGCACGAGATCTTATCAGTATGTCTTAATCCTCAGTATAAGACTATTCTATAGGGGGGCTGTGCGAGGTAGCATTCTGGGTAATAGCTTTTATAGGTCGCTGATGGGCGCTTATGCATAGCTTAAGGGTTTTCATAACATAAGTCTCGTTAAGTTTCATAAGATAGTATTAAGATCCAAGCTATAGGTATAAGAGCTGTAGGGTTACTCAGGGTTATCCGAAGGGGGGTTGCCGATATCAGTTCGTTACTAGAAGAACACCCCCGAGTCCCCGTGTATTCCTCTAACACTGTAATTCCGGCAGTCCCCTCTCCTCTCGCCTACTCCTATAATGTCCCTATTGACCAGGGCGTACTTATTTCTTGCTATACGATAAAGACTTGACGTATAGCAAAAGGTACTTTTTTCATATAGGGTGCTGTTGTGGCGCATGTAGTCTCACACATATATGTAAGTATACACCATACGCCCAAAATCAATAGAATCATGATGGCCAGTTTCACTCTCAACAGAGGTGGAATAGCCATAGGAGATTCGTCATGTCCTCCGGGGCAAAAAGGGTTTAAAAGGCATGTAGCGATGATATACAGAAAAATCCTCAAATATGAGTAGAAATAGGGTTCGCCAAGTATATCTTAATTACATTTATTCCACATGAACCTCGAAATCACTGATCCTCAACAATAGGATATCCATGTCCCGCCGAGGGGCTTAAACTAACCCACCCCAGATAAGGCATTTGACGGTACCTTTCCGAATGTCTCAATTTTATGAGATGCTAACCTTCCAGTCGACGAATAGAGGGTATATCAAAAGAACTGAAGAGAGTGCAATAGGAGAGAGTAACTGCTGAGTCTTCTCAAGTTTACATGGAATGCTTAGAGTACTATATGGCGACGGCCTATAAGTCGACTCACACAGGAGAATGCACAAAGCGCGCACTACTCTATTTACTAGATAAAATCATTACCTATTCCCGCACCTAAAGGATTCTAAATGCTGAGTTCTTCCAAGACAACTTGTTTGCCTAGAATAATTCAAATATGCTTGTGATAGAACTAAAAGCGGGGACTATAATAGAGCCGTCAACCCCGGAGACTTACTTTCGATACATGACATAGAAACATTAAAACAGATTCATAACTCTTTCTTGCGGAATAAGTACCCCCCCTCCCCTAGAGTTGGACTTAAGATGTACTTCTATCTAAACCAGCTATTCCACCCGGTGATAAGCCCCCCAGAAAATAAACAATAGTCCCACAGTATCTATACCGTCAGATCAGAAATTTCACTCTAAGATAAAAACATTTTTTGTGTTTAAATAAAGCATCCAGAAAGAAAACCCCCCCACAAGCCAAGTGAATACCCCATCTGAAATCTTTTTGCCGCCCAATAATAAAACACGAGGACTAACACAAAACAAGCCTTAACAAAATAGCCTAAATACCACGCTACGATTCACTTGGCGGTCTACATGCAACTCAGTGAGACCAGTTGATTATGATACATCTAAATAAAGTCTACCTTAATAGTATCAGCTAGCACCAATCACCATCCACCACAACCAATTACACCACGACCCAATGAGAGGGAAAGCTATAGTAGCTATTTATAATAGTCTAATATTAACCTAATAGTAGAAATCAGACCACTAAGGTGCTTAGGTTCGGCCTAAGTATTCATATTGGTGATAATACTACCTCATTTACAACGAGTCGTATTAGCAAGTACTCTAGCTTAACCGAGCCCAATATATGAGAGCTGTATGATGCAATTACTCTTTATCTGAATTGTGTAACTATGGACTATCTATAGTGAGGCTTTACCTACCTAACAAAATCCAGCTTTTTTCTATTTCGCAACCCCCCGGAACTCAGGGTTAGGGCTATTGCATTCCTTCTATGAAATGCTGCCCCTTATCCATCACAGAATTCACCCCGGGGAATAGGTATGAGTACCGTATTCTAATACCAGGTTTAATTCTGGAGAAGATATAGCATATATTGACTGAAAGCACCCTGAGAATGAGGATCTCGAGCACTTGTGAAATTAATATTGATTATGTAATCTTAGAATGGACTCTAGAAACATGACTTATTGAAACTCAAAGGAACTGTATAAAAAGGATTAAGTTGATTGACGGAGAATAGTAGAGGAGATATTATCGAAGAGGTACAGTACGGGTATGTACAAGTAAGATTTACGTGTAGAGCGGAAGATGTTTGGGCTGTTAGGGGCTTGTATATAGAAGCCGTGTAAAAGGCACAACTTTTAAATCGAGTAGCCTACTGATTGGCCATTTCTTCTTTCAACAGAGACTTGAACTACAAAAAAACGAGTGAGAAACGATGAGTAAATAACAAATAGACCCCTGCACAGCTATCATAGAGTGTGCGCAGAACGATACTGGAAGGGCACACTGAGAAGTCTTTCTAACCACTTTCAAGACTTTGAGCACTCAATGCAGATATTCAATAGTATTGAGTATGTATATAGTGGTAAACCGGTCACTCTTACCCCGCAGTAGAACCAATCACTATTACTCTGGGTACATGGTAATACAGAGAGTATTCCCCTCTCATTGACTCTCCAGCGCTCATGAATGCTGTTTGTAGGTTCCACCAGATACTTATAGTACGTTAACCTCAAGTTAACTAAAGACGCAGGAATTGAGTCTCCAGATGAATAAATACCAGAGAGACGATATTATACGCTCGGTAGATTGATACCTTTGACTGAATCCTGTTCCTGACCTTAAACCCTCCCCCCCCCCTCCCAAGTCTTTACCATCCATCTCTTACAAAAGAAAAAAAAAACACTTTCTACACAAAGTGTATTTTATCACAAAAACCAGATTTCCCCCCCCCCCCCATCCCTGCAATAGCTCAGAATATCAAGGCTATTTTAACACAGACTTTGCTTCTTCCTTTCACAATTTTGTTTTTTTTACGCCTTTCTTGTATAGTTGCATCATATCACTTCTATAATAGTTCCCCCCGGTGCTTAGAGTTACAAAATAAGATGAGCCCTCCCTTTCCCCCCCTCCCAATAGTTATCTACGAAAGCTTGAACAACCACCACCGCTACCGCCACGAAGACAGCGATAGTGACAGCGACCGCGACAGCGACGGCGACAGCGACTAGTCCAGCAAAAACTTGTAATGATATCTCCTATAGGTTATATATAAATGGAAGCTGTGGAGCTGCATCATGATGTGTCTTGATGTACCGCACGGTCCCAACCTGAACTTCAATGCCAAGTAAAAAAAAAAATACGTCACAATCGATGACCTAAAGCAAACTATCCATTTCCAAAGATAACAATTCCGAAAACGCCCGGGTCAACAGGATCACGTTCGAGTAATATTCCATGAAATCATAAAGGGGGGGGTACATAGTCCAATTAATCCAGTCTCGATAGCTATACATTACATATACATAAAAGGGGCGTGGAGAGGAGAGGCCAATCTGAAATACAAGCACAACCAACTATAGAAACAACCAACTGAACTCAAACGCTTGTAAATCTTAACGTCATATTTCTTCTAATCAGAATTTATCATTCGTCCTGATCCCCCCCTCTCTCTCTCCTCGAGCGGTAAATACTGTAGGCTCGTTTAAGTCCTTTGAAGCACTTATCTCCCGCGCGGCATAAGTGCACTATATGCTTTTTGCACGATGCACAAAAGGAGTATCACTTCAGGATGATTCAAAGCACCCTTTTTCTTTTAAAAGAAAGAAAAACACGTTTATAGGAGTCTCTCCATAACACCTTCGGGTGTTTATAATTAATTCACGAATATATTCATTAATAAAGGGTAATTCCGACTGTTGGGACTCGAGTATAGCATAAGCCCGGATGTCTCAGCTTATCCCTCAAGAGATCCTCCATTGGTCTACAACCCGAGCGCCCCCCCCCCCTTCTCCCCGAGAAAGGGGATCTATGAAGATATTCTCGAAGGGACGTGCCATAAAAAATATTATCACCACGTCACTCGGGCCCTTAGGAAATATCCGCCGTTAAATCCCACCAGCAAAGTCATTTTTCGATTGGCTATGACCTGGCTAAAGCGGGGTGTTGGGCTTATCACTTGTGTCAATCCCGCGAAAGATCATTCGGGCAAATCCTGGTAGTATTCGATCGCCAGATTGTTCCTTTAATATGAATTGTGAGACATATGTACGTTTGTCCTGTAACGGAGTTTAGCACGGGCTAAGACACCAATAGTGCTTCACATATAGCATGCAAGCTTGTTAAAGGTCATGAGTGGGTGTACTTTAGAATGGAAAAACCAACCGGTCTTTGAATCCCCTTAATAAAACTCCAAAAAAATAGAGTCATACCATACGATTAAATATGAAACGTAATAGATACTGTGCAATATCCCCTTAGATATCGCAATCAAGAGACAAGTTCTTCTGAAGCGAGATCAAAAGAACCCAAGCACACTGACACAACTAGCCTCTATAATCAAGAGCTGATGAAAAATTGGACAAGAGACCGGGACTAGAAGCTACTCAAGCTCAAAGATACGGAACTCCCGAGTTCAGACCGGGGGAAGAGTTATTTCACCTAAAACACTCTAAAATAGAGCAGCGGGTATAGCGAGTTCTTACCTATGATATCCGAAATGTCTTCAGAGTCTCCTAAAAAAAACTATAACCAGGAATTATTCCTGGTTATATAGCCCCTAGAGTATAGCATCTGCATCTAAATACCTCTAGGAGACTAGACAAAACAAAGATACAACAGTGGAATAAATATTACAAGAAAAATTCCACTCTAGATACAATAGTCAGCCCATATGTTTCGCTCTAGACAATGGATACAAGGTATATTACATGATGTAAAAGCCCGAGTGATACTCTATGTACAACTATCTCAGGTTCCGGTTCTATTCCATAAAGTCGCATTAATTGAGCCAGTCGGAGCCCCTTGATCCTGGAGGAGTGGATAAAGTGCAGCAAAATCGTTTTTTTGCCCCTAAGATCTGAATATCTGTACAATACAAACCCCCACATGGTATAGACTTCATGAACTCCAGGGTTAGGGTTGTATGTTATAGCGCCAGCCTAAAGTATAGGATAGCTAAATACCTGCTCCGGACAACAAGTTCACTTTGGCAATTGTACTCCGAGCTGATATCCCTAGGCTTCCGCCTTTAAATCCCGACCACATATAATAGGCGCCAGCGGTGGGGGGAGGGCCGCTTAACCTATGAACCAAGCCATAATCCGATACTCCTGCCGCTTCATCTCCTAGGAAATCACTCCCGAGTTTAAAGTGGAGACTTCGAACAGATTCAAAAATCACTCTACAGTTGTAATTGCCATCTATGACACAATGACAACACTCTAGAAGGAGCAGTTGGAGTCGGTCAATAGAAAGATTTGCCGCCAGCCCGAACCTTCGAAGCGCATCCCTTAGCTCAAAACCATTGACCGCTGTACCCTTAGGAAGGAGTACTATATCTTAGTTATCCATCGAATGTAAAGGAGTGGCACCCATCAGTTTTCCTAGCCTAGGAAATTTTAGGGCCATGTCTGCATCCCCCCCCCCCCCGATCCAGGGCGGCGTCGTTTAGAGGCAGAGTAACGGTGCTTGACTCCACGAAGCCGCTTAAGGTGTCAGGAGACCTTTGCATAAGCGGCAAAAGATAATAAAAAGAAAAGTCATGACGGTAGCACAATCACGTCAAACGTGACCACGCGCTACAGCTAGGTTTATTAAGCCCATAAATATGTAGTGAGTGGGATCTTAAGCGTCTGCGTTGTTATAGCATTACCGCCGAAAATTTATTTTTGTTGGCGCTCTTGACTGCTAGTTCTCCCGGATCCCGAGACTTCAAAGTGGTGGGTGGGCTAAATTAAAAGATTCAAAAGTCTGTGATGGCTGGATACTAGTACCTGATTACCTGATACCTGATCCTGGGAATTGTGCGATGTGCAGTCTTATGGATCGTGAAAGGACGTCAGTTGACAGGGGTAATAAATGTCTCAAGCAAGGCCAAGTAATAATTCTGTGCGGGGGAAACGTGGGGGTGGGATCAAGGTTGTGGATGAGTGGATGAGTGGAAGTGTGGTTGTGTGGTTATGCGGTTGTGTGGTTGTGTGGTTGTATGGTTGCCAGTGCGGGTGTGGTTGTGGTTGTGAACCCGAGAAGTTGTGTAGATGCGGGTATTAAAGGGGCACAGAACTCAAATTTACCGAACCCACAAAGTTTCGATTCGACTTTACTCCCATTTGCCTGGTTTACTCGTAATTGTCAAAGTCCATTCCATTCGTCCTCAAGGTCAAGCTCGGATAATAACACGTGTGTTTTTATGTACCCTGGACCTCTTGGGCTATTATTGGGCAATGGGTAATCAGCCACGCTACCCTTATCTTCTGTTTTGGTCAATCTACCCGTAAACAGTGCCGTTAATTACTTCCGCAGTAATCAAAATATGTACTATGAATGGAGCTCTATACTTCCGTCCACCCCCCCCCCGCCCATGCCAGAGCTCCTGGTCAGATTTGTAAAAAAAAAAAAGGAGGGTACTCCCTCGGGATAAAAGCGAAAGCAAATTCCTAAATAAATCCCGACGTAGTGATTCCGTGCTATGACCTCTGGCCGACAAATATGCGCCAATAAATGACGCGTTGAATAACTCCGAACACATGGATAATGGATCAACAACGGCTGCGCAAACCCCTTCCTTTCTTTTGAATTCAATCCGAGCTGGAACCGGGAGGCGTCGAGTGCGCCAGCCACTTGTCCGATGCACACGATACACGTATGAAATGCTTCCACCCAAAGCTAGGCAAAAGAAGGTATTCTACGGACAATCGATAACAGCTGGGAGCCGCTACAGTCCCGGAAATCGCCAAGGCGTCTTGCACGTTCCTCCTTTCAAACCCAACTTTAAGACATAAAGCCGACCACGGGATTGGAAGCCTGAACCGGCCCCAAAGTTTCGCCAGCTCATCACCAGCGCCCGGTATCCTAAGCCATGCATGGCAATCCTAAATGGCCGACAGCGCAGATTGA
This sequence comes from Verpa bohemica, assembly GCA_033030345.1. Lineage (NCBI taxonomy): Eukaryota > Fungi > Ascomycota > Pezizomycetes > Pezizales > Morchellaceae > Verpa > Verpa bohemica. Next base: position 1,156,063 of record JAUFSE010000023.1, on the reverse strand, counting down.
TTTCTGGTATCATTTTCATGGCTTTATTGATTTTCGATCCATAGTGGAAATTGTTGTGCAATGCAGTAGCACCTCCCTATACAATATTTCTTGATTGCCTTAAGAAATACAGATTTTTCCAGAACTTGAGAAGCAGAAATGTAAATGCCAACACTGGTTTTTGAATTAGCAACTGAAAAGTATGACTGACAAATCTGGGGCCTGAAACAAGATCCGCACTAGGGTCCACTATGGAAGGAGGAATGTAGAACAACAGACTATTGTGATGGGAAGGACGTGCGCGTGAGATGGCTCAATCTGACTCGCAGTCAATATTTGTACTTCTTTTTGCACTCACTCACTCACTCACTCACTCTGCGGAAAGAGTTCCCGGCACAAGCATTATACTTTACTACTAGAACATCCCCTGTGTACTAACTCCAAATCTCTTTTTTTGTAGTCTCGAGCTTGCACATTTGTGCGTCTTAACGGTAGTAATTTTCGCACCAAAATGTGACTGCATGTACATTAGAACATGTTGACTTCCTAACTGTAAAGGGCTACTAACAGTAAGAGCAATGTACTCGAGCATGCTGGACCCATAGGGTAAGATTATTGACTATCCGGGATAAAACCATGGACATCCGGAAGCCGGAAGAGCCGGATTATTACCCCTCTCAGAAATGCAGTTTCACTCATGTGTATCTACATGTAGTCAAACGAAGGGAAAGTGGGTCACGGATATCTCTATATTCTGGTTGATAAATCATATGAGCTGAAACCCCCTTAATAATGCTTTCAACATCTGAACTTGACCCACCTTTAGCTGAACCTGTCAACTGGTGGCAGGTCCTAAACAGGTATTTGAAAGCAGAATTTAGTTTTTTATTTATAATTTTAGTAGCTTCTCTTCTGGTATGACGCTTCTAATAGCAACACCTTCGGATGAACTGGCTTCTAGATAGATGCGGGGTTGTTTCTATTCATGGCTAAGAGAGGCTCTTGAAGTATAAGCACTCTTAGTCATGCGTATGCAATATCTAACCCTGACTTATACAAGTGAAAATGGCAGGTGATCCACTTACAATAGTTGAGTCAAATTAAGTGCGAAATAAACGTTAAAACTCCGTTGTTTTAAGGCTGTTCCGAGAATCCCGGATCTCAAGCCTAAAACAATTACTGGAGAATAATACTATGTTTCAGGTTGGTTAGTGATTCACCTCACCCGAGACAGCTATCAGGATCGCAGCCATACGTTATCCCAAACCTTGACTCATGAACTTACTTGCGCACAATTACTGACTTTGATCGGAAGTTTTCACTTCACCGTCAAATCGGCTGCTATGGCAAACTCCATGTCATTATTTTGTCCGCATTTGTCTAGATCACTTCCCGTCAGTCTCGGGGCACAACTTGAAATATTATCACGCACTCCACTATTCTAATTAATTTTACTGCATGCGATAGTCGACAAGCTAAGTAGAAACAGCAGGTTTTAGCTCCTGCTGTGCTGCTAGGAAGTAACACTAGCACAGGAGGCGCTTTTGACGCGCTCCGCGGTCGCCTCACTATCATGTGTCTTTTTTGTATAACTCCAGATTAAAAGTTTAAGATCGGCCGGCTCACCGTGTCGATTTTTCCTTGCATAAATAAGCGAGACAATAGCGGTAGGTACGATTGCCTAGTAGATATATGTGCGTCTAGTGTGTCTGTGACAAAGTAGATGTGTGAGCTGCCCCCCCCCTCTGACCTGCGCATCTCTAGGTAGTGAGTGACCTGCGCCGGCTGTGTTGCCGCGGCACAGGGCGCGACCTATCCACCATGGTGGATAACAAGGGTTTTAACAGACTGCTTTGTCATTTCCAGTTATGGTCAAAGATATTAGTGTTCGTAGGGTTAGGGTTTCTTACCTTTGAATGATAAATCTAGGCCACCATATTAATCGTATTCAATGATGTGATAATAGAGAAACGAATATCTTTAATCTCATCACCAATTGCGGGAGAACTCATGTCCTCTTAACCTCCTATGATATTTACTTCCAAGAGATATAATAACTTATGTTTAGCTGTTAACTACCTAAACTTGAAATTAGCAAAGTTAAGACCAGTAAATGTAAGCACTATATATGTCCACTAGCTCTTCAGTGGCAAGGATCGTATATGCACATATTTTCTTTTCAAGATGTTTAAGGCCGTATTTGTTTTCTACGGAATAAAATCCATGCAAGAAGATGCTCTATAATAGCACTCCCAAATAGAGGAAGCCGGAGACAGTACCGCAACAAACCGGCTGTAGGTTCATCCATGTCACTAGGACACGACGAATGTACCCATTCGTTCATTGGGCTCACCGGCGATACTAACTTCAATAGTAGAATCGTTACTTTGTGGCTGTCACACCTGATACACGTATCGTTAATATTGGCCCAACATATATAACTCGATGAGAAATGCAAGAAAATTCATCCGACGGAGGTCTCCAATTACAGAAGCCCATTACGCGCATTGAGGGAAATAGGGGTTTGCTTAGAGCTTCCATGCTGCAGAGGAGAGCGCCAAACCTCATGAGAAAGATAAAGATAATTAGTGCAAATCGAACACAGATCGGCCATATAGTCCCTAAAGCGGACTAACTGATCTAAAATTCCCCTTGTTATAAACGAGGTAGTCCTTCCCGCGGCGCAGTATAGGCAAGGTTGGTTTTTGTGTATTGAGTATATAGAAGAGGGTGTGCTGTTCAAAGAGCCGCGGCCGCGGCAGCTGCACAAGCGCGGCGCGTGGGGGGTTCCAGGGCACCAACCACTTATATTCGGGATATGGTACAGAATCCGACAAGAGGGAAGGGATAGAAAAACTTGTTTCGTAGTTTACGCGCTCTAGGCCCTGGCGGTGAGCCTCGTTTACGAATACTGATACATTTCCGCCCGCGTTCATAGTCCCAAGGATTTCTGGGAGGACCCACACCACCGGACAAGAGGGAGCAGGAGGAGTGATAAAAAGAAAAGTTTTTTTAGTATGTATTTTTTTTTTAGATGTTATTGGGGCTTCGGAAGACTATGGAAATCGGCGTTATGTACTTGTATCCTAGGTTGTGTGTGTGACGCCTCGTGCAACTGGAAATATTGTTCAGACGAATCTAAGACAACATATACAGGCGAAGTTGTGACATTCTATATGTATCCTAAGAAGCATGGTTTCATCACCAGGGTATTCCGGGTACTTCTTGGAGGTGGGGATCAACATACACGCGCTACATCTACCGACGAGCAGAAAAAGAGGAGTCGCAAAACGTGAGAACTGATAAAGCGAAACAAGGCGAAACAGGATTATGACTAAATCTACTCCCCTTCCAGGGAACTATTGTGAGTTGATATAAGATTCTTGCGCAAGGCGGAGTACCTACATACTGGAGAGGGCATCATGTATCCATACTACATGTACATGCTAGATGGTGGACCCGATGGAGATAAAAATATAGATACCAGCCGGTAGATGAACACAGCTCAAGAAAGAAAGAAACAAATACCTCAGCTTTCACCTGAAAATACATGTATGTATAAGGTGAGGTTACACGGGAGTGCAAGGAACATTTAACGGTCACCGAAGAGTTTCCCGCCCACGTTTCCGGGTCATAAAACACTCCGCTGTGTAACACGGGAAAACACGCGATACAGCTGTCCTGGGGAAGCTCTAGGACCAGTTCGGGATCTGTGCGGGAATCAGTACCCTGTTTCGGAATCCCTGCAAGGATACTAATCTGTTAAAAAGCCTCTGGGTAGACGTCCTATCGTGAGTCGCGAAGTTATGTAATACAATCCAAGGAATTCTTTCAATAGAATACGTAGTCGGAATACCTACAACAGCAAAAAAAAAAACAAAAAAGGGAAAAAGGGAAAAAGAGAAGAAAAAAAGGGTTCTGCAGGTCAAGGGCGGCAATGAATTGGATGATGTCGCGTCCTTCATATCTGCTGGTCGAGATGCATACCAAGAATCTCCAATAAGGGAACATCACCCCTCTTCTCGTTCCCCACCTTACAGCTAGACTTCTCCAATAGAAACATTGCTTACCCGGCATCTAACGTTCATCCGATATCTGTGACGAAACTGTTTTGGCATGTGTTTATCGGCACAGATCAGATATTGACAGGTAAGCACAATGCGATGGGAAGAAATGTGGGGTGTTGCAGAATCGTACACTAAATCTCGATACATTTCTGCCTAGCAGAGATAGGGAATGATCCAATTAGCTACATCTGGAGGAGGTCAGTATGTACGATTACTCGTATGTGTGCATCGCATTACAAGATCGCATACCCAGGTAGAAAAGGGGACTTAATTTAGAGGAGGAAGAATTTGGACAATATTTACGAGATTCCGAGAATCCAAATTCTCGCCCTAACTATACGAAGAGTGAGCATCCTAGGAGGGGGAGTAGAGGGGGGGCCTTACATTTTTTATGGTAACGTTCTGTATCAAGGCTGCCTATAGGTCAGTATGTCACGCTTGGTAACCCCCCCCCCTTTCCCCACCAATTAAGATCTGGACATAGGAATGCCTTTCTTTAGCGCAACTCTTCTAGGGTCACGGCTCGGGAATCCCATCGTGTCGATGCCTTACATGGCTGCTGCCGCAGCAACAACAGAAACGAACGGCGCTTGTAAATACAGGACATTTTCAGAATGTATTCTGACTCCCAACATACTGATCGAAATACCCAGTAAAAAATGGGTGCCTAACTGGTCCGTTTTCGAACCTCACCAACATACATGTCTAGCAGGCAGGTACTCCAAATTTCCTGCAGTTACTTGCAGTACCATCGCTTATGACAGCGGTATTAAACTCTTTTAGGATCCAGCGGATAAATGGAAAGTGATGAGGCCATGAAGAATTACCAGTATCGTGGGACTTTCCCCACTCGAAAGGTCATCTCGAGGTATATGGGAGGGTGTGTGAGTACCATCGATTTGTAGATACAAGGGTCACTCCCCAGGAAGCGAGTGTTCATCTAGGTCCCTGGTTCTTAGCACACCCCCCCGATCGAAGAGGGGGGTAGAATGTTACGTGTACCTTTCCTCTACCCCCCGTCCCGCAGAGTGAATCGATGCCACATCCTCCCATGGCAATACCTAGTGCTAATACATTAGTTACAGCACTGTAATTCTTAGCTACAGATTTGGGGGTAAGTATTGGAGATCTCCGTGTCATTCATTACCTTTGAGAGGGAATTGTGAACCCAGCTATAGCACAAAACTAGCATAGTTGCTTCAGCTGTCGTTATTGCTGGTGCTGTTGACGTCGGCTATGTTTTTCTCTTGCAAATGCAGCTAGGAATTCAAGTAAAGCCCTTTTCGGCTCCACGCAGGCACCCTGCACGTGGCCAAGACTCGGCAACCTAGCCGAAAACGTGAACTTTGCAACTGTGCTGTCCAGCGGGATTGGCCACCACGCGTTTTTCTGAGGACGGGGGACGACAGCCTGTAGGTGCAGTCTTATCTACTCTACCTACAGTAAGGCGATGCTAAAGTTTGGCAAACAGCACCAACAACGGAAATATGCGAGTAGCGGCACACGGGAAGGGGGAAAGGAAGGGATGGAGGGAAAAAAGAAGAAGGAAGGAAGGAGAGAAGGGGGGAAGGGGGGAAGGAACGAAGGAAGGGGGAGGGAAGGAACGAAGGTTTGAAGAGCTAAGATGGGATGGAAAAGAACGATAATTGGCCAACACCAGAGGGGCTCTCTAGCAGGATTTTCGAGAGGTTGTTATTTTGAGGGGGCCAACATACTCTTCCTATGATTTGTTCTCTGGGAGAGAATACGAGCTGGGTACAGGCTGGAAACAAATCTAGGTGGGAGGGAGGAAAGATTTCCTCTCTGGTGTACTATACGTCCCGGCGGCAACAGCAACAACAACAGCGCACGGAGGAGAGAGAAGGTCTTGTCCCAGTAAACCTTAACCGAGGCGCTGGGTATACTCGCTCACTGTGGCTTTTCTGACATGTACCTATGTCCTTGTACACCCTTGTACACAGAACGGGAATTCCCACCCATGTTGCGAATCCTCAGCATTGCCATCCATGATTATATCTCAATTCCACCGGATGTAAAAGGACAAGGCTGTCAAACCTACATGTACTTGTGCTCCACCTCTTTTTGTCACTGCTGCACTATCTTCGCTCACATGGCCTCTAGTGACTTTAGGAAGGAAGGTAGTGGTGGTGGTGGTGGTGCGAGAAGGAGCGGGAGTGAGGGAGGTCCACCCATTCTCACCTCCATGTCTCTCGTTCAATTTGCCCTGCTGCTTCTCCTACTCAACTATCGATTCAAGTATGCTGTTCTCCGAAGTTAGTCCATCCTGGCATGTCTGTCCTCCGCGTCCTTCCCCGCGCTTTCCGGATGACGCTGGTCGATAGCCTCATGCTACCCTGCTGCCGGACCATGTTCCACCGTTGGCCGAATAGCAAGACAGCGAAGCTCTGCAGCAGGCTACATTAGGTGTTGGACATTTTGGTGATGGTGCTGTTACTAGTGGTAGTGGTAGTGGTGGGCTCATGTAAAGGCTTCTGCTGGTGTTATTTTTTCTTCTTTTGTTTTCTTGACTATATGCGGGATGATACCTATTTCCCCGCCCAAAAATACTAGCCTATGTCCTCCTCCTCAATTAACTAGGTCACTTCGGTCACAGGCTGCAAGTGCAAGATAAGACCCAAGAGGCGAAGAATCTGTCGGCGGTTGGGATGAAAGGGTTGTGTGTCGACGGTTTTTTTTTCGCGAGTACATTACAGCGCTATATAACCCCCCCACCTTCGTCAACACTCTTGATACTTTCTCTTTCTCTCTTCATCAACCACAATTGCAAATATCTACAAGTCATTCATCAACTTATCCTGATCATTCATCATCAACTGGTCTTCCACCATCATCACCCCTCCGTGCTTCATCCTTTTATTCTATCTAAAGATCCTACCAATACCATCATATCTGTAGCTTATAGCGCAGAGAAAAGATGGATTCTTCTTATTCTCCACTGGCCAGTGTGCCTTCTGCTCTGCCGACACTTTCTTTCTCAACCGCACAGCACCCCATCACTGTTGCTGGTAAAACGCTTACTTTGTCGTTCCCTTCGCTGAAACTTTCTACTCTTACCAAGGATCTTACTCTTGGTCTTTCTCAATTTCTCGTTGCACTTGGATTGATCTCTTTTATTGGCTTGATTTTGTTGGCTAAGCGGATGTATCGCATTCGCAATGATACTCCTCTCAGAGAAATCCCTGGCCCATGGTTTGCTTCCTGCTCACCGCTTTGGAGATTTTGGTACGCCGTTTGCAAAAGTAACTATCACCACGACCTTACAAACCTTCACCGAAAGTACGGAAATATTGTCCGCATTGCCCCGAATGAGGTATCCATTTGGGATCCACAGGTTGTCAGCGAGATTTACTCCCATGGTGAACAAGTATACCCAAAGTGTGATATGTAAGTTTTTGTCCTAAATCGTTCTATTCATACCTTTTTCTAATTTCAATCCCCTCTGAAGGTACGATATTGCTCTCCCAAATGGTTATTTCAATCTCGCTGTTGAACGTGACATCAAAGTTCACGCTGCTGGTCGTCGCGCCATTGCCAAGGATTACAGCCTGACCTCTACCCTCAAAAACGAGAAGTACTTCGACGCTGTCATCAAGGATTTTATCACTGCACTTGACAAGAACTTTGCTCAAACTGGCAAGAAATGTAACTTCACTGTATGGAGTGAGTATTTTACATACGATATGATTACCGACATGGTCTTCGGAGAATCTTTTGGATTCTGCAAAGCTGCTAGAGATGTTGATGGTGGACTTCGTGATCTCCGACAGATGCTACTTCTGAGTCCATTTTTGTAAGTTTTGTCACTGCACCCCTTTCGTTTAAGTCTGATTTTTCGCCCTGTTCGGTGTTAATTTTCCTTAGGTCTTATCTCCCTTGGATTTGGCCTATTACTCAGATGGAAATTATTAAAAAATCCGGAATGAAACACTACGCAAGATGTATTAAGCGTGAGATCACCAAGCGCCTTGAACAAGGAAACTTCAGCGGTCGTAATGATCTCCTTCAAGGGCTTTTCGATGCTCGCTACCAGGATGGACATGCCCTTCCCCTCGGCGAAGTCACAAACCACGCTTATATCTTCATGTATGTACCTTCCATCTGATCTACAAGCATGAACGGATACTGACCTTATTCTAGACTAGCTGCTCCCGATACTGCATCTGTGGCTCTCCGCAACATCATTATCAATCTTTGCCGCACTCCTGCTGTCTACAAGGAGCTAATGGATTCTCTTCTTGCTCTCAATACTACTGAACCAACCTGGAAGGAACTCTCCGAGATCCCCCTTCTTACTGCCGTTGTAAAAGAATCACTTCGTCTCCACCCACCGGCCGGTTTCAGTCTTCCTCGTGCCGTCCCTGCTGGCGGCCGTACCGTTTGTGGAAAATTTCTCCCTGAGAATACTACTGTTGGCATGAGTGCTTGGTGTGTACACGCCAACGAGGAATTTTGGGGTGAAGATACTCTAGAATTTAAGCCTGAGCGTTGGATGGACCCAGTCCAGGCATTTAAGCTTGAACGCTACGGAATGACTTTTGGGCAAGGCGCCAGATCTTGTCTCGGCAAACACATTGCTCTAGTTCAGTTGGTCAAGGTCACCGCACAAATCCTTCTCAACTTCGAGTTTGGTCTCCTCAACGAGAAGAATATCAAAGAAGTGTTCCTTCTCCTTGTCGTTGTTGATGGACTGGACGTCTGGTTCAAGCGCCGCCCTGGTGGTCCCCTCGATACCGACAGCACCGAAAAGCCAGTTCCTTGTTCATCATAACCCTATTCAACCTTTCATTGAGTTCTTGTAAATTTTCACTATCTGTCTCATTCATTCTTTTTGGATCAATTTCTTTTTTTTCCTTTATCGATGTCTGTAAATACGGGTTGATGGTTGGCTGGGATTGGATTGGATTGGATTGGATTGGATTGGATTGGATTGGATTATATGGATTAGGAGTCGCAGGAATATGGCATTATTCTAGTCTTTCTTTATTTCTTATCTCTTTTTCTTTTTTTTGGCTTTGGTTGTAAATATATCTGTAATGAGTATCAAATAAAAAAAGTTGGTTACTCATACATTATCTCATGTGATTAGTGATATCTTTATCGCTCAGTCCTTTTCTTTTTTTTTCGGTGGGATTTTCCAGGGCGTGACAATCGCCACTCTTGGTGTGCCCACAGCTACAGCAGCCAGTACCGATACTACTAGCACCAAGAGTAGAACACGGGCCTGCAGACACCCGGAAACACATACAGGCAAACCAGGCGCTTTGGGTTGCCAATTTCAGTGTGTTCTGCTAAAGCTTCTGTTCTGCAGTCACCCGTGTATCTATTGGGTCGGGTAATTCAGACACGGAGTTTCTGAACATGACACCTTCCCCGGTTCGATGTTGCAGTAGATAGCTGTCTGTATATACCTTGCTGGTATCAGCACCTGTGACGGCTGTTGAGTGCTACATAGCTAGCTCTTTGAAGGTATACATGTAAATACATGTAAATAGTTCTAGGTTGACTTGGCAATATATATTTGTTACACTTTTCTAGCCAGTGCACCCGAAACGAGGTGTGATATCAGATCTGATCGGTTAAGCACTTTTGAATCCCACGAACGCGAGATTCCTTCACCTCCAAGTAAATATAACTGTAGTCACCCGATTTCTGAGAGTTTGGGGTTAGTTTTTATTTATTTATTATTATTATCATTACGTATGATGATGATGATACTATTCCAAAGTTCTATAACACTCAACTCCTTTGGTGAAAAAAAAAAAGGGAAAAAAAAACAGAGAAAGAAGAAGGTTAATATTGAAAGAACACGGTTCATCTCGCCTGATATGTACATTATCTGATTTAGCAGTTGTAAACGTGGGGGATGGATGTACATATGTAACGTACGTACATACGTGCTACTGCCCCGCCCGCCCGGATCATCAGATGGGGTCTATAAACCACCTCATGTTACAGGTAGCCGTTGCGGTTGTAGTAACCGGTTACGGTTACTACAAGGGGGGGGGGGACTTGTGTGATCTATGTCGCAGGATCTTTTTTTTTTCTTCCCCTTTCATTTTTTACATATACCCTTGTTGATTCTTGTGACAACCAAACAGATAAGTATGTACATAAGCTTGATGGATTGAGTGGAACCCTAACCCTGTGTGACAGGGGGGTGGTTGGGACGAGTGAGATTTAGTGAATATACTATATGTTGGCTTTTGGTCTTTTGTTTAATATTTCTGTAGAGTTTGTTTATGGAGGGAATTAATAACTGGGAGACTTGTGGGATTATTCATGTTGGGGGGAAGGGTTGGATTGAGTCTCTTGGTTTGGGTGGGTGGGTGGTTAAATGTTCTCGAGATGAATTTTAGCGCTTGACTCTAATAATTCGTAAGAAACGTTGTTCCTAATTAGGACTGGTACAGGATGATAATATTGTCTTAGACACTAACGCGTGTACGTATACATATACTTGGAGTTGTTATTTAATTAGTGGGTCTATAAGCACAACTCTATGTCTTGGGTATGCTATATAGTGTACTGTATATACAAAAAAAGCTTTAAAACCGGCGATCGCAAATGTGGGTATGGAAACTATATGAGCCTTAGAAGATTGTAGACTGTTTGAATTTTATTTGTGTCAGCTGTGTGTGTTGGCATGTACGGAATATTAAAGCGTAGTATAGTAAGCTGGACCGACAATCCGGAAAATAACCAGGACTTGTAGAATATAGCAATAAACTGTTGGCTAAAAAATATAGAAAAGAAAGTTCTTGAGAAAGAAGAATACGGTAGTTGAACCTTATACCGGCTCGATTTGGATACATGTAGTTGAGGTGTGGTCGAGACTTGAGTAGCGATATATACTACATGTAATTAGGTGGTAACTGAAATCTCGGATGGCCAATCATAATATCTCAGTTCACGCCCAAGAGTGTTTCTGGGGTTGGTGCTCTACCCTTGATGTGATTCACATTTCTGGAGTAACTGGTGAGAGGAGGTAGGTTAAGGTTCGTGCTGTGGTTGAGCTATCCGAGATCTTGCAGTACGAAAAGAGGGGATGGATTGGGTACACTATTTTACCAAATACAGTAGAGATCCTGTAGCAATAGTACAGGATACGAGAGTAGTACAGCATTCTTGTCTAAATTCTGGTTTAATACGGTATTTCCCTTAAAATGGTGCAGTAATACTGTAGTAGTTACACCTTATTTTTTCGTACTGTAATTACCGCCCGAGTAGCCGGAATAGATGAATTCGGCAGAGAAGATGATTCGAAACAGGGCATAGCAACGGGTATAGACGAGGTCATATTGTTTCATTGCCGCCACCTTAAGCGGATTTTCTTGTTTCATCTTGATCATCTTATCTATTGAATAGCATGAGTACATGGAGTATAAAGTTAACTCGAAGAGGAAAGAGAACTGGTAACCGTAGAGACATTCATGTAGTAATAAAACAGATCTGAAGAGGTAAGCAGTCCCCCATAGGCTAATATGACAGGTTCCTCCCACCAGAGCGTAAAGAAAGCGTGAGAACACAAATAATCTCAACCACCTACAGCTACACCTTAAAACCAAGACAATACACAAATCCCCACGATGCATACACCCACCATATTAAAGATAAGAAAAAACAACCAATTTTTTCTTGGCATCCACAGAAGCGAGTGATATAGTATGATTACAGGGTATGCTTATTAGCGCTGCAGAATCTTAGAAAATTACCAAAATTGTGTTACTTTCCATTCTCGGGTTAATTTTATCACTAGGATAGCGTTACCCATCGTGGGTATGTTGAAGGTGACACAGCAGCGGGTGAATAGATACCCTGTGAAATGGAGGGCCCACTATTGGAGGTACATACTATACTGTATAAAGATAGAAACAGCACAGCCTACTGGACAGCTAACAAGTGCTGTAGTTAGTTTTTATTATTTTTATCATATCATGGTCACTGTGTTGTCTTTCGGGATTGTTTATTGCGCTGGACGTGCGCTGTTCTTTGTATTACATGTAGTATAAGTTGATCCCTAGGCTGTAGATTACTACAGAGTAATCGATCAACTTGTTCACAAGAGACATTGTGTACCCTCAATAACAAATGATAATACCGAAAGGTTATAGATATGATTTGAAGACTAGATCGTTGAAATAATCATTAGGGATAGTGGATAGTGGATAGTGGAACAAGTCTCAATTCTACGGTAACCCATAGACCGGAGATGCCCGATACATAGCCCATTCCGGCACCCTTAGTAACACTATTATGGGAGAGGCATAGAACAAAGAAACCTGAGATGCCAAGACCATGCGGATCAACCCGACTCCCGATTCAAGTGCCAGAATTAATGGGGAAAGAAGGGGAAGCTTGATTCCATTGAATGTAAATTTATTAAAAGTGATGAGTAGAAATAGAATTGTAGCTGTGGATGGTCTTATCAAGTACCAGGATCGAAGCACCCTAGAACCTTACTGAATAGAAAGGGGGTGGATGTATGTACTCTACCGTGGTTATATTATGGTATGAAACTCTCCCGTTGGACCGGTGATTGTCATTGATGTGGGTAGGGGATATTTACAACGGTTCTGCTTGAATTCAAGTATGAATTATGCATGTTCGGAAACCGGCAGAATTGTTTTAGTGTGACTCATGAACTCCATTTTAACCAGTCCTTGCAGTCCTTGCAGTCCTTTGTTTCTTATTCGTGTAACACTGGGTCTAGGACATTCCCTATTCCCTATTTTGTATTCCTTATTTTCATTAATTCTTGCTTTTAGAGGGGGTGCCACAGGGTTTCTATACTGGCAGTGCATGTATCTCGTGCCCCACATAAAGTTTGTATTTAACAATACGAGATTAGGGTGAATTGTTTGTTGGAAGCTGAAGTCACACACTCCCCCCCCCTGCCGTGTGTGACAAATGGCTGTGTCTCTGTGTCTCTGTGTATCTCTGTGTTCCCCTCGATTAAACTTCTTGGGAAAGCCCCCTCTCTAACCATGCAGTCAAAACACATAAATACTCTCACGTCCATCGTCCCCTAAACTCTTCACCACTCCTCAAATCCATCCATCACCCCTTAAACTCTTCACCACTCCTCAAATCCATCCACCACTCCTCAGATCCATCCATCAAACCTGCCAACATGCGTTTTTACATCACCGTCGCCCTAGTTTCTGCCATCTTTGGCGCCTCTGCATCCGCGTTTGCCTTTCCCGCTACGGAGGACATTACTTGCTTGACCACCTGCTCCGGCTTCACCAGAATCGCTGACAAGTGTGGTTACGACTTTCTCAGCGGTGGTAACCCCACGGCCACAGAGACGGTGTGCATGTGCTCGGATGACAGTATCGAATCAGCCTACAAAGTGCAAGTATATCCTTTTCACAGATATTATTCTCATCTCACTAATCCTATAATAGGTGCACGAGCTGTATGGTTGAAAACGGATACATGAGTGCTTCCGAATACACCCAGTACACTGCTACGATCGACGCCAGTTGCAAAGTTATCGATACCACCCCAGAGAGTGGCAGCAGCAGCAGCAGCTCAGGTAGCAGTTCGAGTAGCTCAGTGAAGGCCAATGGTGCCAAGGGTCTTTCACCGGCGGGTGCTGGTCAACTGCTGGCTGGTGTTGTTGTCGCCGGAATGGGGTATTACGGGCTGTAGAGGGTTAATCCTCTGAGAGGTTGTGATTCTTAGGATTATACATATTATTTTTATGAGTTTTAATAGTGGTAATAAACTTTGGGACAAAAAAAAAACCATGACTACTTTGATCTTGCGTCCTTTACCGACGACGAATTGATAAGGGGGGATAATGAAGTCCAGTATCTGACTCGCTATTTGGGCTAAAGTCTCAGGAGTAAGTTTGTAGGATTTCATTTTGTGCTATGGGCAAGGGGCTGATCTGCATCAGATTTTGACTTTGTGTAACGGTTACCTCAACGTGGCTGAGGGTTGTTATATCCACCTCCCTGCCGAAAATTAGACACCCCCCTGCGCAGATGAACCCTTCGAGTGATTATAGATGATAGAGGCGGAGTTGACTTTGTAACACATGATACGGGAGCCAATCGGTTATAGAGAGACTATCTTGCACGAAACATTTGGAGGCACCGAAAAGCGTACATACTTGTTGGATCTGTCGCAAACATAAGTCAAGAATTTACCCGGGAGGTTATTTTTTCCTAAGAAATTACTTTTGTTGCGCGAAACAGGTGCGGTTACATCAGTTAGCCACAATTTGTGCAGGGGAGGAGTTTAATTACTCAAGTGACATGCCCTGGCAGTAGATCACTCGTACAACTCCACTACTCTACAGCCACTTACGATGTATCATAAGGTAGGGGGGAAACATCTCTTTAAGGTATGGGCTTGCCAAGATGTTCATCTAGATGTCCAATTAAGGTGTCGCTAGCAAAAGAGATCTTCCCTCGCTTTTTTTTGCCTAGTTTGGTCTGACAGCTGGGTGCTCTCCACTCTTTATTTCAACTTCCTAGCACACCCCCGCTTGGTATTGGTATGTACCCAATTCTTACACAGTTAAAATTTCCGGCTTCGTTGTGGATACTTTGGCCGGTTTAACCGGTAAAGAAAATACACAGATACATGTAGCCTAGTTATTAAGTGGTTGGATATTAGCTTATGTATTTTATTATAGAATGCGATTACCTAGGGGATAATTTTTTGTCCCCGATTGGGAAGATTCGCATAACTACAGTAGTCACAAGTCTTAATTATTAAGCCATTATTTACGCCTCTATATCCACATCCACTAGGGACAGCATCTATAAAGCTACCAAGTAATCTTGAATGACACAAACCTCTAATCCATGAGAGTAATCCAACCCCCTAGCCATATAGTTGCATCACAAAAAAAACCAATAAATAACAAAATATAGAAACTACCTCCTGCCATCTAACAGTCTAAAAACTCTTAATCTCCCTCTTTAAACAAACACACTCAAAGCTTCATCCCCAAGAAACTCCACATACGAAAAACAACAATCAGAAACATGAGTCATTTCAGTCACCGCCACCTCAGCAGTTTTAACACTCGGGGTCGAGTCAAGGTCCCAACTGATCACATACGCCATAAACTCTTCATCAGTCATTTTTCTCACGTACTTGGGGTTTTTGGGGTTTTTTGGCTTCTTTAGTACTCTTGTGGCTTGGTTGGGTATAGGGCGACATGTGAGAGGTGGGGTTTTCCGGGTGGGTGTTGTGTGGGTTTTGTTCCTGGTGATCATTCTGTGAGTGGATGGTGGGGGTGTTTTGATTACGTACCTTGCATTTTTGGGGGACTTCTTTGGCGTTGTAGACGCTGGGTGCTTGGTGGTGAATGGGTCTATCATTTTGTAGCTCTGGGTTGGTTAAGCTTTTGCTATAGTGTTTTAGTTCTTGTGAACTTGAACTTGTTGTAACCTTGTAGTTCCTGGGGATCGGTTAGATAGGAGGGTCCTACGGGATCTTATATCTGGGGTTGTAGTCCTAGATCTTGAAGGATCTCAGCTTTTATGCCATGTCTTGTTTTACTATCAACTGCCTCAAACTCGTTTTCGATGTAGCTAGACTCCAAAGGATTGTTTATTCAAAGGTAAACATCGAATTGTGTAGATCATAAAACATAGAGGTATCTTATTTCAACTATACAGCCCGCAACCATGTAAAAATCATTCGAAACATATCAACAGCGCATGAGACAAAGGAAATCGCTAACGTAGCTATGTAAATGCCTAGGCCAAATTTTCAACCACCCCTCCCTTTGCTATCATTGATGCTCAAACAACTACCCATTCACCCTCATCATATTTCTCCAGCTCCTCCCATTTGGTATCGACTCTCCCGTCTGCATAGACTTCCACTTCCTCATCTATGGTCACCTCCTCGTCTACATCATCTTCTGAGTCGTCATCCGGCAACATTTGGGCCAACCCAAGCCGTTGGCGTGATGTTTCAAGACATTCAGGGAAGTACTCGTAGAGGTTTCGTTGATTCTTCCCATATGTTGATTTGGATAAAGTCGAAGATGAAGAGTTCATCATTTGGACAAGTGCTTTTGCAGAACCAGTACAATAAGCCATTCCTAAACGGTATCGTCAGTAACAAAGAACCTACTTAAACAAAGGATACAGAAAGGGATCATACCATGTCCCTCGAAACCGGCTAGCATCCATAGCCCTTCCGTGTCCAGAACGGTATCCCTTCCTTCTATTCCCTTGCTTCTTGCTTCCTCTGCAGTCAAGGCCGGAACCCTCCCGACCCATGGTCTTTCATCACTGCTGAAGCCCATCACTCCAGTCCACTCGTATTTTGCCACACACTCCCGGTTTCCTTGGCTATCTTGAGTGATGCTCTGTGAGTTGTCATCATCGTACTCCGAGCCTGAGTCGGAATTGGATTCCTCATCTCCAAGACCGATTCCCTCGGCCGCGTCCCAGAACCGCAGCTGGTTACTGATAACGGCATCAATTGTCAGTCTGCGGAACTTGCTCACCAAGCTCTTCTCCAGCCCACCAACGACAGCTTCTCCTGGGAAGCCAGTTTCGCCGGCAAAGTAATCAGATGGCCCACGCCTCAAAAACCGTGCGACAGGTGCATCGATAGCACCGTCGAGACAACCCTCTCCATAAGCTGTAGCGAGAAATCTGCCGCCACCGAGCATCAGTTCGCCACCGCTACCATCCTTATTGACTGGCCGCTGGATCATATACTGATCCATCTTCGAGTCCTTTCCGACGAGTCTGTAGGTATGTGTAAGTGGACGATCTACCATCGATCTCGGAGGTACGAGGGCAGACATCTGCCCGCGAACCGGATAGATGTGGCCCTTAAATGTAGGAAGTAGATGTGCAGTGTGTGCGTTGGTGGCAAAAACGACTTTGTCGGTATGTACGTTCCCTCGTGCTGTGATGACTGTCCATCTCCTCTCTCTACCCCCGGTAGTGTTCTTGACAATCGATAGTGCAGGCGTCAGGGTCTGTAGGTTCATCCCCCGCTCCGTAATAGCTTTCTCGAGGATATACGCGACGAGCTTATACGGCCACAAGGAGCCAGCTTCAGAGAGCACGGCACCTATTGCGGTTGGTGTTCTCGTCTCTTGTGCTAATATCCGCCGCCCTTCCGTAGTGTCTCGCGTAACGACCCTCAGCTTTGCCGCGAATTCTGGTATCCGCTTCTTGAGCAACGCGATAGATTCGCGAGCAGCCCTGAAATTTTCCTCGGTGAAAAACGCGTCGCAGGACGGTGTAGTCCGGAAGTCACAATCCACCCCCTCAGCACGGACATAATCCGTTACGAGCTTCACATTAAGCTGTTGGAAAGCTAGAAGCTTCGTCAACTGCTCAAAGCCGAGAATAGAAGCGAGCTCGCTGAGGCTAGACAGCGAATACAGATTTGCTTTACAGTGGCCACCGTTACGGCCCGTAGCTCCCCAACAAGCTTGCCGAGCTTCCAACATAACAACTTTGGGTGGGGAAGGAGAGGGTGCTTCGTAGAGGTAACGAGCAGTCATTGCACCAGCTATCCCGGAGCCGATGATGACAATATCGGCGTCGGTAGGGACATTTGGGGTAGTTCTATGGTTGTGAAGAAATTTCGAGGGCTCGGTATGCCAAAATGAAGTAGTTGATGATGGTGGAGGGATACCTGGATCTGTAGCGAGTGGAGGAGCATGACTCCTATTTAATGGGGTGTTTGGGAGCATCTCTGAGTGTGATATGGAGTAGTTAGTATGAGAGAATCGTTAGAGGGGAACAGGCAAGAGGGGTAATATATTTATTGGATGAGAGGATGAGGAGAGGGGTTTTCGATGACAGCTGCGGGGAATGGCTGCATCTCCTCTAGAGTAGGTGTGGTGGGATGCATTTATGGGGGGATGCAACCCTAACCCTTATCAAATGTGGCACGTGCCTGGTGGTTATATTAATAAAGTAACTGTATTATTGGCTTGTCATTTTTAAAAGATCAGAGAAGATCCCCAGGATCTAGATGGGTTTCCTAATTGGTAATTTTCTACACTTTCGGTGTCTCGGCTGAGTAGGACACGATGCTGACGGTGTTGATGCACAAGGGATTATTTGGAGATATCTCCGCCTAAGCCACTTGGAGAGGCTGCAGAGTCTGTAGTGTGGCTGCTAAATCATATCAGATCACTCGAGGAATAAGCTTATCAGCCTGAATTTGGGTTGAAACACACTGGTAATTGTTCAAGATTCAAGTGTGTACACCCTCACTCGGTATGAAAACCCAAGATATAAAAACTCATAGGACTCAAAAAAAGTATAAGAAGAAAGAAATATCTTTATCACCTAAACGTCTAAGCTTATTCATCAACCCAAGAAAACGATCCATAACTCACTAAAACCCCAAGAAATGACGGCCCCAGATAGGACTCACTGCCTTATTGCCGAGGAGACTAATAATATTAAGCAACGAATCGAAGATGTCAAGAGCCTTAAGCGTACACTAAAAATACAGTACGCCATGGATTCAATGAGTAGACACCATACCCTTAAAATACTCATGCAAGAGCTGGGGTTACACTTGGCTAAGATTGACGCCCTCAGAAACCGCCCAGGCTTTTATAATAGTTCTCTGTATATGTTTATGGTGGCGGTCACCTTTAACGCCGAAAGACGTTTAAATGCGCACTCTGAAGAAACTCGTCGCCTAGATGAAGAGTTTCAGTCGAAAAAGCTGCAATATTCACAAGATTTGCTTGAGTTGTGGGGGAAACTCTGGAGTACTGTTGACAGCTAATTAATTAGCTAGGTGATAATTTCCATTCGCGAGGCTGTATCTTAGGTTTGAAGTTAGATGTATATGAGATGACTGGTTTCTTTATCTGTATTTGTACTCTGGGTGGGGGTGTATCGACCCATTTTATCCTAGCACAAATTAATTAAATTCAAAGTGCAAGTGTAACATTCATGTTCAAATTCTTTTGCTAAGGGAATTCATAAAACCCTGTCGTGTCTAATCTAATCAGATCTGTATACTTCATGCCAAGACCAAGCTTAGACTAGACTAGGCAAGGCGCTTCCCTAACCCCTGAAGAGCAAGCCAGGGTCCAAATATCATTTCGTTCTCACAGGCTCATCATGTCTTGTCGCGTCGGCTCGTTTCAAGAATCTTCAGCTTCATGCATGACAGCAGGGCTATTATCAAGAACCATCGAATCTGGAGAAGAAAAATCGATGATAGAGAACATCGACATTCCTACCTCGGGTCCTACAGATGAGCGTTTATCCCGCCAAGCGAAACAAACACCGATAGGCGCCAGCCCCAACAAACGTTCCGCTTGGCAGCAGTGCAGAATTAATATCTGCAGTCCCGTGAATATCATATGATAACTCAGGCCCTGATGCAGAATTTTATAGATGCTTGAAACTAATGTACGCTGACCGAGGTTAGGGTCACGGTTTTAGTCGTCTTTAAGCATGTTTGGGGATGCGTTTATCCCAGCAGCGATCTTAACATCTGGAAGCTTGATGGACTAAGGCTATTTTATAGCACCACACCCTCGATATATAGTACTAGGTTTGCCAAAGGGCCTTCTACTTTCACTCTATGTATTCAATCATAGGGGAAACACCAGGCAATAAATATCAACAACGCTGCGAAACATCAAATCCCCTGCTTCAGGATCTCTAAATTTTCTAGGAAGTTCCTAAAGCAGCTCGGAGACATGTCAGTTCGAGTGCCCGAGTTTGTGGTGGTGGTGTTATAGTGATAAGGACGAAGTATATAAGCCTACTCTTGACAACTCCCAGTACTTCCTATCAATTCGCTATCTTATCTCTTTACTTCCAATCGCCGGGCGATATTTGCTATTTTTTTACTTTACGTTCATTTTTAGTATTGGATTGATTCCATACCTCACGATCTTTTCTAACCTTTAATATCATATTTACGACCCCTCCCCTACCAATAATCATGAAATACTCTATTTCCCTCTCGAGTGCCTTTTTGACCACTGTCCTTTTTGCCTCAAATGCTGCCGCCCAGTCATCGCTAGACCCTGCAAACGTCCAGACCGCCAGTCAGGTTGATGGACTAGCAGGTGTTGATCCAGTAGATCTCTTCACGCCTTCTATAACGTATAATTCCTTTGGGATAGGAGAATAGGGAAGAAATTTACTTACATGTTTCCCTAGTGACTCTGCCAACTTTATCAACTTCTGCACAGGAAAGACAATTGCCAACGGTCTTCAAGAGAGAGGAGGAAGTTGTAATGGTATTCCCATGGGTGATATTCCGTCTGCAGATAAGATGGTAAGTATTATATCTAAAACCAGCGATAAAGGGGCGGGAATGTTTGCTAACCTTCTAAAGGTCTCCGCAATTATTATCAACCCTCCAGAGGGTGCTATTCTCCCAGCATTCACAGCATTTGATGTAGTTGTCAAGGTCAACAACCTTCAAGCTGGGACATTCGTTAGTAAGTACTCATTCAACTTCCCACTTCCTGCATGAAACCAGCTCACCATTCTAGATCCAACAACCCAGTACTACGCCGCGCCCCAACAACTCAACGCCAATGGCATAATTATTGGCCATACCCATGTCACAATCCAGGACCTTGGTGGCTCTTTCACACCAAATACCCCACCAAGAGCTGATGTCTTTGAATTCTTCAAAGGTATCAATGACGTTGGTGATGGAAATGGTTTGTTGACGGCCAAGTCAGAGAAAGGACTGCCAATAGGATTTTGGAGGGTCTGTACTATCAACTCGAGCAGTAATCACCAAGGTGTGCTCTCTCCTGTTGAGCAAAAGGGTGCGCAGGATGATTGTTCCAAGGTTAGTTTATTTTTATTCCAGTTTCGTAGAAAACTGGGAGTATCTGGACTGACCCAAACATGAAAATATTAGTTCAGAGTTGTTGCACCAGATGACCCGCTACTCCTTGGAAATCAGGCTGCAGCAGATGCTATTGCTGAGGATGCTGCAGCTGATGCAGTGATAGAAGAAGCTGAGGATGCTGCTATTGCAGATGAAGCTGCTGCTGTCGCTGATGCTGCTGATGTTGACGCCAATGCTGCTGATGTTGACGCCAATGCCGGTGATGTTGATGTTGACGAAGTCGCAGGGGACGCAAATGCTGGCGCTGATGCAAATACCGGCGCTGATGCAAATGCTGGCGCTGATGCTGATGCGGGAGCCGATGCTGATGCTGATGCCGGAGTTGACGCCAACGTGGATGCCACTGGTATTGTTGGCAATGCCATTGATGATGCTACGGAGATAGTCGAAGGTGCCGCTGGAGATGTTGTGGATGTCGTTGATAACGCTGTTGATGATATTGCTGCTGTAGCCGGTGATGCGTCTACAGTTGTTGATGGAGCCGTAGCTGAATTTGCTAACAACTTCGGGCAAAGGAAGAATAAGGGCAGAAGGAGTCTTAAGTGGAGGGCATGAGCCTCCTTTACTTACACTCTAGTAGGATATTAGAAAGATGGTATCAAAATGAATTTATTCTATATAAGTTTACTGTATATTACTTCACCTAGCTATTGAAACAGAAATAATTTTGCTCCCTATACACTATTTGAATCTCAAATCCAATTTTAGATATACATAGGTGGCTTAGTATATCTAGGAACACAGGAAGTCCACCATTTGAATCTTTATCGTAGTTGTGTTTTTATTGTATTCCCCTCCCAAAGACATTATAATGGTTAATACGGCTACATGTAGTACTCCATTAAACCCGCACCTGATATCTCTATCTCCAAATATATTGATACAAGCTTCCGTTGGTATCTAAAATTATCGAATATATACTTACAAACCCAAAAATCCCGCCATTTATAAAATCACATATTATCACTCAGTTTTTCAAACACTAGCTAAATAAAACCTACATAGTGGCTACTAAAACACTGGGTTAGGGCTATTTTGTAAAATATTTTGCTTCTGGGTCATTTAGTCGAGTAATCTAAGCCTTTATTTACCCCTACTAAATCAGATATCAGTCTAAAAGATTAAGTAGTAAAACTAGGGAGAAACATGATATGTGAGTCTATCCCGGTAATCAAAATTATAACTTTGATGCGCTTTTATGACTCTGGTATTGTACACACATGTGAATTCTCTAAGTTGTATAAGGGAAGCTGCTTATCGGGCCAGAGACATCCATTAATTGGCTAATTTTCAGGCGCCGCACCTGTCCGGGGGATAATCATGTGCCCTATATACATGTATATATACGGGCAAAGCAATAGGATATAGAAGTACACTCTCAACAAAATATGAATTATATCTAAGAAATATAAATAAAAGCACTACTGAGGGGTATTGAAATTCCTACCAAGCCTCTGAATCAGAGATTTAGATTCTAGATCTATCGTGGTTTACCTCATGATAGACCCCTATGTTATGTACATTTTTCCATGTTCTGGTTCATAGTAAAAGATGCTAGAGGGGGGTTTTGCGCACATCATGCAAGTATTATATCTCCAATGATAACTATGCCAGTTGGGAATTTATCATAACCTTTCCTACCTCCTAGTCGATCCGGCCCCAACTCCCTAAATAATACCTTCCTCGCCTTCCTCGAGATTTATGACCTATCCTAAAATTCCCTTAAATTTATCGTTACAAGAGACTTTTTTGTCAGCATAGAGTCATTCCATATATCGGTTGATAACTTCGCTACTGAAAGATAGAGCCTATAAACATAATGACAATAGATAGGTTTGATTCTGGACCGATTTGGTGTTTGCGGAGGTTAGAAAAGGTGCACTAGACGGGTTCCCTAGCTGTGGGTACATATAAGCTTTACTTATTGGGTTGAATATCCAGCGTAGTTTAAACTACCGCCGCAAGTAGAGCAGACCAGGATATTACTTGATGCGAAAAACCAGTTCGTGAGATCTTCCTCTTAATCCCCCGGTTAATTTGTTTTAGCATTTGAGGTTCCTCTTTCAGTCAAATGTTATCCGATAGGATTAACTTATTAGTTTACTCTCCCCCAGTGGATGAGCAACGAGATATCGCGTGTCCCATAAGATGACATTCGCTGTTCTAGCCCTGTAGGAGCCGCGCCATACCTAGATATCCCTAGATGTCGATAAGTACAGGTGGAGTGCCACTTGCCACTTGCCACTACCGGGATCCGGGAGTAAGCACCTGAAACCCTGAGCATTCACATAATAATCCTGACATGTGTCGCGTTAGATGGGAGGCTTTGCCGGCTCCCGAAGCCTCTTTGCCCCTTTTACTTGCGTAACTACAGTAGACAAAAGTCGCTATTCACGCTGAACCTGGGGCGTGGGTAATTGCGCAGCTTCCCTAATAGAATAGGTTAGTAGGGACTGACAAAGCCATGGATATATACTTTTATCATCCGAGGAGATGAGAAGGGTACCTATATAAAGATAATTTATGGCGCAGTCAAGCTTTCTAGAACTAATCTCTCCAGACCAGAATAGATATTTTTTTGCACAACCCGTGGTTCCATTACTTTGAAGATGCATGTAATTAACCACTAAATCCCGGGAAAGAAATTTTTTCATCCTGCTCATCCTGCTCATCCTGCTCATCCTACAAAGAGGTGCAATAGTTTCACCGGTGATATTTGTGGCTCGGCTTGACGCGCGGCTGTTATATCACGGCAGCTCGTTCTTGCGTGGTGTTTTGGTGTTATATTGGCCGATCGGTTAGCTTGCCGACGTGGTGACAGTACTCGAGTATGTACAGTCCCAGGAATACCAGGATATCAGCCCTAATCTTCGCCAGGGGCCAAGAGCAAAGGCCAGAGCGATGATACATACAAGGGTGATGTCTGGCTCGGGACCCGGAGGGGGTTGGCACTTGTCAATTGGAACAATTAAAGAATGGCTGGTACCCCTTAGGTGATGTTAATGATGTTGGGAGTTAGCGGTGTTGGGATAGCAGTCAACAACACCACAACACACACGATAGCTATCGATATCCCTCACAATGGCTAGCTATTTTGTCTACTTTGTCGACTGGGTTGTCATCCTCGCGACAATCGCTTTCTCTGGGTCCATGTCCCTGTGGGCTACTCCCTCAACTCGCCCATTCTCGCTCTCTGACAGAAGTATCGCCTATCCTTATCAGAGAAAGGCCAAGATCCCAACATATCTCCTTCTTATACTCTCCATCTTTATACCGATCGCTGTCTTTATAGTTATTTGTTTTGCCACTCTACAAGGGTGGAGGAGGAGCATATATGCTTCGAATAAAGCAATCCTCGGGCTGCTCCTGAGCATCGCTCTCGCGATGCTGCTTACAGATTCATTGAAGAACCTGATGGGGAGGCCGAGGCCGGATATGCTCTCTCGTTGTAATCCTTCTCCAGATCTGTTGCGTCAATCACAGATTGGATGGGATTTGGTTACATGGGATGTCTGTTTGGGACAACCTGGTGAGGGGGCACACCGGTTGAAAGACGGGTTTAGGAGTTTTCCTAGTGGTCATTCTAGCAGTACGTTCCCTAACCATCTTGGAGTATCCTTTTTTATTTTTTTATTTATAGGTTTCTAACATTGCCGGTGATATAGTGAGCTTTGCTGGATTAACCTATACTACCCTCTTCCTCGCGTCCTTCGCTTTCTCAATGCAGGTTCCCTTTGCAAGAACTATCCGTCCGTTTTCTTTTAGCGCGTCAAAATCGACTTCTAAAGATCCACCTAACTCCGTTCCCCAATCAAAGTTTCCTCAGATGGTCTCCTTCATGATTGTTGCTACTCCAATGTTTGTAGCTACTTATATCTCTTCAACTCGTTGGTCGGATTACCGCCACCATGCCTTTGATATACTGTTTGGTAGCACCATGGGGATCTTGTGTGCACTCATTGGGTGGGGGTGGTACGGTGTGTTTTCGTGTCGACAGAGAGAAGTCTTCAGGGGTGACGATGAGGAAATGTACATGAGTGGCGCCGGGAGGGGTAGGTCCTCTCGACAGGGGGGGAGTAGACCCCCTAAAAAGTCAAGTCGCAAGAATAAGAAGAAAATTCGACGTGGTTGAGAGGGACTAGGGCGTGTTGAGAGTGTTTATGTGTAGGGAAATTTTTATTTGCATCTAATTTGTGATTTATTTTGGGTACGACGGGGACGGGGTTTGGTGTTTTTTTATATATTATTATTCCGCTTTCTGGAGTTCATAATCCTCGAGCTACTATAGCTTCTTGAAAACTTATATGCAATAGAAACCAATAGTATTCTTGGCCTTTCGTTTAGTTAGTTGGTGGATATTATATCGTCTAGGTTTCTCTACAAGGCTTCATTTTTTCCCGAATAACATAATTGCTCGTATCGTCTCGAATCTGATTGAAGGATAACATGCCTTATCTAATGGCTATCCCCTCCGATGATTAGAGCCGGATCGACGCACCTGCGCGATCGCGTCCGCTTGATCGACAGCCGAAGCTAAAATCAGATGGCGCAGTCACTACCTGGTTCAAAACTGTACTGGTTGCCTTGGACCGTGCTGGGAGATAGCTACTGGAGCTATTGGAGCTATAGTGGATAACGGGTTTGCTTATTTATGGTTGGCTGTAAGAATGGGGCTGATGATTATATCAGGACCCAATCGCGGTGGTACAAAAACGGGTGAGATATTATGAATATATGTCGTAAAGCTAGACCTGCCGGTCGCTGTCATCTAAATTCTTTAGAGTTCCTAATTTTTATTTTCTTGCTTTCCATGTAATGTCTTTGAGCATCATATATTTATAATCATACAACTCGCTTCAACATGCACCATATGGATCAAACATGAAACGTAACCTTTCCCTAACTCTTAGAATATCTTCTGCTCAAATAGGTCTATATTTTATCCTACCCAGGCCCCACCTTCCTAAAACAAAGTAATTAAAAAAAACACCCAAAAGAATCCTCCGAACGTTGGAGTTCTATTGCTAAGAATATAGAAGTCTTATTTCTAGTACTTAGCCTCCTCAAGAGATACTGCTCCTGAGGACTCTGGATTATCTTTTCGTTCGGCATCTAGGTACCGCGAAGGATGGAAGATATTGAAGATGACGAAACAAGGGAACATCGGGAGTGCTTCAAGGCAGTAAAAGTAGACCTCTGTAATATCTCCAATAAGTTACTGCAAGACCACAAAGAGTAAGTTTGAGACCGACCATGAGAAGCAAGATATCCAGTCCATCCTTGCGAGAACTCAGCAACACGGTAACATGAACGCAACTATTAACTTAGTATACTCCTCTAACTTATAAGCAAGTGCGGGAATGCTAACCATGATAAGGATAGAAGACACATATAGAGCCCACAACAAGATCCTCCATCTGGGTCTCGGTGAACCGGCAGCTGCCAGTGCCCTCGACTTGAAGTCGAAACGAACAGTCGCACAAATAAAGAATCCAAAAGTGATGATTTGGACCGCGAGACCAGTAAGCATAACATTTCTACCTAAGTCCATTTTCTTCAAATCCGTCCCTGCAATACCGAACTTAGTAAAAAACTACTAGTGAAAGATTTACCTAAAGAAACAAGGGGAAGGATTTAAGTACCGCCGGAAGCACCAGACATGATCCCCGCACCAATCCCTTGCAAAACAAAAGACGTGATGTCTCCAGAGATGAAAATCCATGTAACCCATCTCGCAGGAACACCAAGCGCTCTAGCCCTACGACCACCGGGGAGTACTGACTCGAGAAGTTTTCCGAACAGAACGTATTCTCCTGCAGCAATGAGGACAGGGGCTAAGACAACCAAGGAGAACTGTGCAATAAATAGGCCACTAGAATAGAAGGCTTAATATTTCCAGAATATACAGGGTGGAAAGGGGAATATACCGGCTATAGACATCGGCCTGCGAAAGTATCCGGCTGGCGTATCCAAATGTCTCCACTAAAAAGGCCAGAAGCACATAATAAGCAACCTCCTAAGATGCAGACTAATCGAGGATATGAGATCAAAACTTACTCAAGCCAGCTACAATAATGACCGAAAAGTACCATGCGCGATAGCGGACCATTTGAAAGATGTGCATAGCGCAAGTAGCAGCATAAAGAGCTGTCGCTATAATCGCAAGTGCCCGTGATGGGTCATAGTCGTAGTATGATCTATGTATCCTCGCCCCTAAGTCCTATTAGTGTAATTTTCTGTAGGGCCTTAAACAAAATATAGCGAAGGGTACTTACTCGCAACAATCGTAGAAAATGAGTCTGGGGCGACCTCGGCAGGATGTACTGTGTACATTGTAGTAAATAGCTCTACCTCAGAGTAGATGTGTCTCTAAAAAATTTAGCCCGTAAACTGCTTTTGGCTATCGATTAGATCCAGAAGAGGTTATTAGTGTAGCTATAGGATGTTCCAGGTCCCGAGAAATAAAGATATTGAAATTGTCAAGACTCGTTATCAAGACCCTGTTTTCAGTACCGAGAATCAGCGGATCCTCATAGGAGCGAGATGCAGGTGTGAGTTTAAAGTTGATGGGATAGTTGATAGTTGATATGGGGGAACCCAGACCCCAGGTTGCCCCCTCGGCACCTAATCTTGCCTACCAATTTTCCCGGTGGGGGTTCTTCATGTACTCATGGACCGGTTTTCCGGTCCATAGCTGCCCCTTTGGTCTCGGATGGTTAAAATCCCGGAAATTCTAGAACCGATTCGACTAGATTGTAATAGAGATCCTTGTTCTGTTGGTATTGTAATCAAGAGAAACATGGGACAATGAGATAGACGAGATAGAGTCTCGCTTGCAGTAGTTTTGTGCTTCTCTGGCGTTGATAAACCCCAAAGCTTAACTGGGTGGTCCAGTAGGTGTCTCAGTGGTTGTTTAGGTACTGTATGGGATTACGGGCGGGTTTTTCTGGGGAACTGTCGAAGCGAGCCTCCCCAGATTCCCTTTAAAAGACAACCAAGAGTTCCGGAAAAAAACGCCCACTCGTCCTTCAGCCAATGACAGCTACACACGGCAATAAGCACAGCTTCTTCCCAACGGAAGAAATAGGTATCCCAATGGAGTTCTTGCTGGTTAAGTACATACGGTACGACTATAAAACACACGGTTCATCTAGAGTACATACCGGCAAGACGGTACTGGGCCTGAAACTGTCTTGAAGCCGTTTCCCGTTTCCCGTTTCCCGTTTCCCGTCAAATAGTGGGATGGCCAGCAGAGCCGCAGAGCCGCTCAGAAACTCGGAGGAAAAAAGTTCTTCAGTTAAAGGGGTTACCCGGTCGCAAAGGTTTTCAACTTTCCTCCTCTGACGTGGTGTTTCATGCATACGACGACGAGTCAATGAGAAATCTTCATTCTCCTCATCTACTTCCTCTCGCATACACGCCACCCTCAGAATCTGCTCTCTGGACTTCGCTCCTTTCTTTAACCTCATCTTCTCTTTATCCCTATCACCTCTCTCCTGCCATCACATTGTGAAGGAAATACCCCGCACGTGCTAGTTTCACCCCGCCTCCGTGAATCAGGTGACCCGCCGTACACCTGAAACATCAAAATCTTATCGAATAAACAGCAGCCAAAGTCATGACGACTGGTCACGTCACTTTCAAGTGGAATGATCCATCTGGAGAGGTCCAGGAGGTTTATGTCACCGGAACCTTCGATGCCTGGGGAAAGAGCACCCAGCTCTTCAGGGAAGATGACGCTTTTGTCGCAAGAGTAGAGCTTCCTGTCGAGAAGACACAGTACAAGTTCGTCGTCGATGGTGAATGGGTTATCGATCCCGATGCTCGCAAAGAATTTGAGGACGGTATCGAAAACAATATCTTAATCGACGAAGACTTTGAGGGCCATGAGAAGCCGGCTGATAAGGAGGCTGAAGCCAAGCTAGAAGGTGTCGAGGCAAAGGTAGAAGGTACTGAGGCGGAGGTAGAAGTTTCCGAAGCAAAGGTAGAAAGTGCGGAAACAAAGGTTGATGAGGATGGGAAGTTAGAGGAGGAGGGCAGTGGTGATTCTTCATCCTCCTCTAGCGGTGATAATGCCGATGAAGATGCCGATGAAGATGACGCTGATAAGGAGTCTATTGGTGCCGAAGCTGTCAACCTTAATGCTGACCACGAGACATTCGAGATTGAATCCGAGTCTTCATTTGATAGCGAGGTGGCTGATCCTAATGCAGTTGATGCTAAAGCCGTGCATATCAACGCCGCTGATGCGGCCTCCGAGACTGGGCAATCATTTACCGAAACGACAGACGATGCTAGCGAATCCGTAAACGATACCACCGGACTCATCGCCGAAACCGTAGAAGCCGAAACCGTAGAAGCCGTCGAGGAGACCAGCAAGGCCTCAAACAATACCTCAGAAACTACTGATGAGGCCAACGAAGACGCTGTTGGTGGGATCTCCGGGGGTGTTCCTCTTGAGGTACCTGAGCCAGTGGTCAATATCCCAGCTACAACCGATGCTACCCCCAAAGCTGCAGGGAGCAACCCACTTGAGCCTACAGCTATTGAGACACCTAGCATCAATGAAAGCACTGATGCCGGAATCCAAAATGGTACACTGTCATCTGTATCCCCACTATCCACGACTGCTGCGCTGGCTGCTGAGGTTCCTAAGGAGAAACCCGCTTCATATGCCGAGGTTGTCAAGGATGCCACAATCTCCTCCGCTTCACCAGATTCTTCAACAGCAGCTTTGGCTGCTGATGTCCCCAAAGATGTGCAGTCTAAAGATACCCCTGCAGAGTGCCCGTACAATGCAGATGGAACGCCAAAGGCCGCTCCAGTCCCTAAAGATACACCTGAAGAATGTCCTTACAACGTAGATGGGACACCTAAAGCTGTCCCAGTTCCTAAAGATACACCTGAAGAATGTCCTTACAACGCAGATGGATCACCTAAGGCTGTCCCAGTTCCCAAAGAAACCCCTACTGAATGTCCATACAATGCCGACGGAACCCCGAAGGCCGTTCAAATTCCTACCGAAACACCTGCTGCATGCCCCTACAACCCTGATGGATCTTCAAAGACTCCCGCCCACCCTGTCCCAATCCCGAAAGAAACACCTGCGGACTGCCCCTATAATCCTGATGGAACACCCAAGGCTGCACCTATTCCAGAAAAGACCCCGGACGCTTGCCCCTATAACCCTGATGGAACACCTAAGGCTGTACCTATTCCCACTGAGACTCCTGACGCATGCCCGTATAATCCTGATGGGACTCCTAAGGCTGTACCTATTCCTAAGGAGACTCCTGACGCATGTCCGTATAACCCTGACGGAACTCCCAAGGCTGCACCAATCCCCAAAGAAACTCCCGCAGGGTGCCCGTTCAACGCGGATGGAACCCCTAAGAAGCATTCCGGAGAATCACCTGCAACGGCTGGGGGTCCTCTCGATTTCTTCAAGAGCAAACCAACTGTTGTTGTAGGAGTAGCCACAATTGTCGGATTTTTTCTTACAAGGAAATATCTCTTTTCTAAGCGGGGTTAGGTTATCTTGGTTGGCGGGATTTTAAGTATTTCGAATGTATATTCTGGCTATGTATGGAGGACCAAGTTATGATTTATTGTTGTGGAGATCACTCCATGCTCGATACAGATGGTATCATTTTTCTACGGGCTCTTTCTTTTCTTTTTGAGATAGTGTTCTCTCAAGCAACGCATGTATGAGCAGAGTTAGATGTTTCTTTTTTCCTTCTACTTTTTTCATGATTTCTTTGATATCCGCCTCCGGCTTCGTATGTAATTGAGGGGTTGACGGTTAAAAAGTTCGTGGGTTAGGGTCGTAGGCGGATGTTTCGGCAGAATGAAACAATTGCCAAGAGTGCTGATGTGCTGTGTGGGGCACGTGACTCAGTGATCCAATTCCCAAAGCCTAGATGTAGTTTTGGTTTTCGACTATCATTATCGAGGTTTTATATTTGATATAAAGCTTCTATAGTGCTCGTGTAAAGCTGATCTCAACGTAACAAGTCTGGAGCTGTGTTTTGATGAGCGGGTGTCTATATACTCCAGGGCTTAACATCCACCAAGCTATATTCTCTCTGTTTGGGGTTTCTATCAGTAGAAGTACTAGATGGATGTTCTAGATAAGGGTCAATCATATCGTCGAGCATTTATCATGACGAAGACCCTATAGAGATAAGGGAATGATTGGTGACCATTATTAACTTCCTTTGTTGATACAGTTGTTTCTGAGAAACTCGCTGGACTATCGATTCTGAAGGGATGAAGAGGTTTATAGAGGGTTTCCCGAGAACATTGGATGATGTGCCAAGCCCTTTTAAGCTTTTAAGCTTTTAAGCCGCAATCTATTACGGTAAGTTCCGCCTAGTCTTTTCCTCATCTGTCGGGAGATGTCGGCGCCGAAGCAGAGATAGATACATGTATGTAGTACAGCATTTAGACAATTAAATTTTTAATGTTTTAATATTTAAAGTATTGTAATACTTCTGATGTAGTGGTAGAATTCATTTAATGATTCTCGTATAAGTGGTATTGGGGTGTGTTTATGGCTCGGAAGTAACGTGCTGTAAAGCTTTCCGGGTATAAATCTGACTTGGAGTGTTGATCTTAAAACTTATACCATACGAGGGGTAGGGGGTTACACTTTTATTGAAGCCAGTCATGAAATTTCACTCGGTACTTGTCCTCCTACCATTTTTTTTGTTTCCTTAATAAATATCTTTTTATTATCAGTACTCTTAAAATTGAGTCTATATCAAAGTATGAAAGAGGGAGTAGTAGTACACGTAGGAAAATTTTTTTTATGTACACAACCTATATAGCTTTGGTACTTTGAAGTAAAACCAAAACAAACAAAAAGCACACAAATGACAATAACAAATCCTCTGTCTATAATTGATCCGTAGTTTAATTCCCCACACAGACCTTCTTTTTTCACCGTCCTCACGATGATCCCTCTTCTACCTTTTGGATGGCTTTCATCTGTCGTACTAGTTCGTTTCACACT
This sequence comes from Verpa bohemica, assembly GCA_033030345.1. Taxonomy (NCBI): domain Eukaryota; kingdom Fungi; phylum Ascomycota; class Pezizomycetes; order Pezizales; family Morchellaceae; genus Verpa; species Verpa bohemica. Next base: position 1,124,128 of record JAUFSE010000023.1, on the reverse strand, counting down.
GTTACTACCGGCGACTAGTCTTCTGTGGGGCTATATCAACGGGATGGGGGTATGCTGGGTGTTGCGATACATAAAAGGGAGTAAATTATGTGTAAGCTACTTTTGAAAGGTTCTTTCTACATCAGATTATCTTTTTGTTGAAGTAACTTTATCATAAGATATCACTCGTGCCTATCACATAAACCGTTTAAGAAGACCAGCACCAGTTATATACTGGCAAGTCACAAATGTATCTCTTACTAGTTATTTATATGTAGTTGTTATGTATATTAAATCACCGGGGGTCACGTCATCTTCTGTAGGACGTCCAAATAGCGAATGGATACAGCAACGATATCCCACCCTTAACCCCACCACCCACTTCTCAAGCTCTCAAAACCGTCTTTTCATCATCTAATAATCAATCCAATCGATGTCTTTAAACTTCGGGCAAGAGGAAGAACGCCGGCTTGCACTACTACCTCCTGGCTGGGTAAACACAAGGGGCCAGGGTTTGGCAGATAACCAAACAGTATCCGAGAACAGCCTGACACCTTGTGCATCTCAAAGTGCATCTCTTATCACCTTTGCCGTTGTCAATCTACTCACACTTCTTGGGGCTTTTATTCTTGGTCGTGCTACCTTTCGTTCTCGTATTACCTGCGGGCTCCTGCCGGGACCGGGGACTGAGGATACCCCTATTCCACACCCGAAATCTCTCCTACGCTTGAGCGTATTTATTCCCGCTATTATTATGATCCTTTTGGAGCTTATATCAACGATCGTAGGGGCTTACCTCGCGTACGGGACTGGCTTTATGACTTTAAATGCAATGATTATGATGTCGTTGGCTAGGCCGAGGGGAACTTGGATTACGATTGTGGTATGCTACCTTTTTGCGAAAGCAATGACAAAGATCGGGATAATCAGGGACCGTGAAATTTGGATGGGGAATTATCAGTCTAGTCATTTCACTATGATTGTCTCGGAGGTCCTCTTAGAGATTATTGGCGTTATACCAACGGTATACTTGCTCTCGACCATTACAAGTTCTAGTATACGTCAGGCAATTGGTGATCTAGATTTCCATACTAAGCTGATGTACATCGGTGCAATCGTCTACGTTACTGGAATTGCTATCTCGACTTCTCTCTTCGGGACGGCACTATATATGTGGATCCGGAAGAGGCTTAGTTCGGAGCACGAGTTAAGTAGCGGGGAGGGGGAACTCTTGGAGAGACATATAAGGATAGTAAAAAAGAGGAGGAAAACAATCCTATTTTGCGTGTTCGCATTTGGGTGGATTCCAGCTCTAGGAAGTTGGATGATCTGGACGGGCTTTGTCCATGTCGCAAAAGATTTGTATCTTCCCAGTGGCATCTTAATATCTTGAAAGTTTTTCTGACTTTTAAAAATAATCATAGTTACTGCTCAAAGAAATTGGTTGAGATTGCTGTTGTCTGGATTGTTTGCACAGGGCTGCGTACAGCCCACTCTCTAGTTAAACTTGGATTATACGTTTAACTGACTGGGGAGTAGGTACCTTTGTTGGCGCAGGTTAGGAACACTATGATGTGTACTTAAGTAGTTTCTGGGGTGGTATCAGGAAAGACGTGCTTTAATTATAAAGTTAGCTTATATTTTAGAATTGATGAAGCGGGAGAGATGCCCGGTTAGATATGGGGGGTTAGCTTGAACTTTCTTAGCCTTAATTATGAATAGGATAAATATGTCAGGTCGTTGATAGGATCTGCCAGGTCAGAGATATAGAAATCCCGGAATGACAAAAATAAGCGCGTTATTTTCCAAGGGGCTCTAGGTGATATTGTTATATAACTACATGTATAGATACCTCAAAGGATTGGAGTTAGATGTAAGATTATCTATTAAATAAATATAAGTTTGAATAGAAGTCTTTCTAGCTTCATCTGGGGATATCATAGCTAGTAACACACAAACGTTATAGCCAGTGTTTTATAGCTGATGGTTCTTTTTAATACTCTGCATGATTATAGTAGATGTGTTTGACGTATGCAAGTTCATGGACGGGGAAGAGGTACTTAGTAGCTTTCAGGACCCTTAGGAAAATATATACTGATTACTTGGTGTAGTGAGCGTATCTAAGTACAAAAGTAAAGAGGGAGTCTCCCCGCCCGTGAGAAAGGGCCTCCGATATAGCTATATACTATTATAAACTGGTATTATAATTCATCAGAAAGTATTCTTAAATTCTTGATAGAGATAGAACAGTGCTCCTAAGGTTTGCTAAGTACATCCGTGTTCAATAAACTCCCGGAGCCCACAGAAACGGCAAACCCACAAACCTCAGCACCACCACAAATACTGAGAATACATTTGAAGATTAAAGGGATTATTATGAGGAACATAAATGTATAAGAAAAGTCCAAGAAAAATATCATTTTGGGTATTTTTTTGCCTCACAGAATGTTGTATGTGGTCCCCACCGAGTCCTGTCAGCCATCACACAATATCTCAATAATAACAATAATAAATTTCATAACGTACATACATGGCGCACAATAAACCTGTTTGAAGGACCTTCATAGTTGTTGGTGTATCACAGGAGATGATCCTTGTTGCTATAAGGAGCTCTAGGAACTATTTGGACACAGTTATACATTTATATGAGATTATGGGAGCTGCTGGCTCTCAAAAAAACCACCGGTAGGTCAGTTGACCTACCGGCAAAGGACTTCAGATAACTGATGATGGCCTTGGCGCGGGGGGAAGTAGTTCACCTAGTCACCTAGCTATGTAGGTGAGTGAACTCCTTTACTGTTACTATGGGGGGGGGGGGGAGCTCCGGGAATGTGTTGCACATGGCTGTATATTAATAATAAGGAAAGGATATTTTGTTGGACCAATAAATCTCTGCTTATAAGGAATTGGTATTATGAGTCAATTTAATAAATAGGATGAACTATATTGCGGTAATCTGCTTAGAAGAAAGGATAACAACATTAACGTAATCGATTCATTAGAAATCACTCGATTCTGGTGTTCTCACTGTTGTAGGTTTGCTTCTATCTAGCTATCACGTGGTATATCATGTGATCTCTCACGGACCTCTATGTTTGAGGATCTAGGTGAGAGACACAGGGTTAGGGCTTCTCTTAGAGATATCTTGCTTGCTTGCTTGCTAGTCCTTTAGGCAATCAATCTAAGCCGTTTCTCCTCTTTATTACTTCACTCACGTGACTATGATTACCTCATCATGAAATGTCACTCGGTAATTGTGTATATTATCGCTGATTTATGGGAAGTCAAAGAATAGTTCGACCATGTGATATATTTGAACTGTGAAGTTGACTCCGAGAGTATTTTTGTAGATTCATAGATGCAGTCTTTAATGAATTAAGCTAACCTGCGGAAAATGTCTTTGGCTGGTGGGTGTCCCAAGAAAGTAATTGTATATACATGTAGTTCTAAATTATACCTTTAATTTATAAATCTGCGTCATTTTTCCTACTCTACAGGGGATGAGAGTGAGGGTAAATTATGATGAAACTCTAGTTGCTTATCTGATATCTACTGTCTCATATGGTATTTAGCTAGGGATATCGCAATTAAGGGTTGGTTATCCTGCATACGCTATGTTGTTGGTCACCTACAAGCAAGGCGATATAGACATGAGAATATAGTTAAGCATAACTATTTATATGTTTAACAAATAATACAGATGATTGCGTAGCATAGGAGAGATAGCATAATATAAAGTTTTAAGATACTTGATAGTTTAGGGTTATTATGTTCTTTCTATTACTATAAACATTCCCGTAATCCATTAAGCGGGCCAAAGTTCTCGACAGCGTTAACTCAATAGGCCCTACTAGTCTAAGAATGGAGTTAGTGATATTATCCAAAGCACCTGACAAATAATCAAGCGCCTAACAATTCCTAGTAATTCCCGAGATGTTCGGAGATGCGATATCTGATAGATTCCTTCCGGTGGAAGTCGCAATGTTTTGGCCTTCTATCGAGGATGAGCCCATTCGTTCGGAATATAAATCTGAAGTACGCGATTTCCATCTGCTGACTAAAGATGCGCGAGTGATGGTTAAGGCCGACTGTTGGGATATGATGCATTTTTAGTTTCTTTTACCATCTACTGGTGTCGTCTTGATAATTAGGATATTAGGAACCTTTTTGAGTACTTCATTTATGGCGAGCTGGCTTATCGGGGGTGAGTTGCGGGTAAGTTGATACGAGGTTTCCCATTGTCTATTTGGCAGTCGGCCCTCCTAGATATTGTGTCATGGACGTCTTCGAGTTCCTCATCCTAGCTGGCTGGGCTGTAGTGATCATCCTCAATGGATTCAGCTGACTTGATTATTATCTTCAGTGCTTCTCTCGTAGCTCAACCTGCCGTGGTAATCCTCATTGGCGAGCGGGAACCCAGCAGGTTGCTCATGAGGAAGTTTTGATCGTCGCGATAGCGACTTTTGATTACTATTTTGGGTGAGTATTCTAAGAGAGATGTTTGTGGTAAAGAAATATGACTTATGTTTACTCTTACATGCATTGACATCGGTGTTATCATTTATCTTATAGGGAGCTGCTCTAATAAGTCAATATACTGTCTTCGAGTCCCTTCATAAGCCTTAATAATCATTTAATAAAATAACTGATCCTCTGTAGATGAGAAGATGTCTTTGATAATACTAGCTCTAGTCTTGGATCCGAGAGCAGTGAAGTCTGACTTGAATGCTCGCATTATTTCTGTTGAATTAGATTGATAGAATTATTTTGATGACTGAGAGAAGTGTTCCATGAGAGTGCTTGGCTCCCTTCTGTCCCGCCGTCCTAAAGCGCTTAATTTTAGCATCGCCGGCTGGTTTGAGTATCGCAAGATCAGGTTGAAAGTGGTTAAATTGGTTCTTAATGGTCCATTAAGTATTGCGTTCTCCGTGGATAGTGCCACGAGGATATCTCTGCCTACGGCGGTATATCATAAAGTGGCTATCGAGCTCTATGAGTCAGTGTCGGTAGGTCTTTATTGAACGAAGGGGATGTAGAATATATATACATTTTCATTGCTAGTGTTTTGTGTTGCCTTTGAAAGGACAAGACAGTACGAGATGGCTAATACTGGGGATATCATTACCATCTGGTCTATGATACTGGGTGGTTGGCTATTCAAGCTTCTAGGAAATAAGGTGTTAGCTAAACATATGGTTTCCTTGAATGCAATAGAGAATCCTAGACAATAGGATTTGTAGTCACCATATGTGAACCTTCATTGGGAACTTAGTATGGTAATGGGTCCCATGTGCTGCGATATGATGATATAGGATTATCATACGCCGTGATGTGGATCTGAAAGGTATGTAGTATAAATTCGGTCTCGCACCATCACTCGAGTCTCTAGGTTTTGAGATTCCAAATAGGAAGAGGTAGGAAGGTGCCACCATAGACACTGCTGAGTATGAGAAGAAAGCAAGGAGCTTCTAAAATGGTAATATGCGGCCGGGTTAGTTGATGTGGATCGCCTCTTAGATATTATTGAGAGCTAGGTTGAATGGAGGGGATGAATGATGCGAGGAGTTAAAGCTTATAGGAACCGCTTATGGATCTATCAGTTGTAAAGAACTGGTTCTCTGAGAGTAGTAATAGTGAATTCGAGTAAGTACGGAGCGTTGTGGATGATTGGAGTGTTAAGAGAAGGGAGAAGCAGTAAAGCTCGGCTCTGAGGACGGTGTTTGCAACCGTCTAAATCCTAGGACTCCCCGATGAAATCTCTGGATCAGGCGGACTACGGCCGGTAGTCCATCTAGGGCAAGCGAGGACCAAACCATGGATAACTATAGGGCCCCTCCGGCTTTTCCTTGATTTGGCATTGTGTGGAGCCGCCCTATAGTCCCCCATAGTCCTGATAGTCCCCGTGAGTCCCCAAACTATCCTATAGTCCCCTGTAGCTCCCCGTAGTCCCCCATAGTTCCTACAGCCCCTTGCAGCCCCCTATAGTTTCTTGTAGCCCCCCGTAGCCCCCCGTAGCCCCCCAAAGCATTCTACAGCCCCCCAAAGTCCCTCGAAGTATTCTATAGTTCCCCGTAGTTCCCCGTAGTTCCCCGTAGTCTCTCGTAGTCCCTCATAGTCCCCCGAAGCCCCCCGAAGCCCCGAAGCCCCCCAAATTTCTCCATAGTCCCCCATAGTCCCTGCAACCCTTCTTGGCCCCTAAAGTCTCTTATAGTCCCCTATAGACCTTTTAGTCTACCACAGCTCCCGGTAGTCACCCCTAGACCCCTCTAACCACAGTCTACCACAGTCTACCACAGTCTACCACAGTCTGCCACAATCTACCACAGTCATCCACAGCTTTGTAGTCCCCCGTAGACCCCCGTAGACCCCCGTAGTCTCCCATAGTCCCCCTTAGTCCCCCCAAAGTTACCATAGGTATATTCCATTACCTCTACTGACCCATAAACTACCGGAAAGTTACTTACCAAGTTAAAACTACGAAGAAGCACGGTAGACGATTGACAGATTAAGTTAAGGCCCCGTAGATATGATTATAATCCATGGTACTCCTTAACACGGCCCTAGTTAATCTAGAATTCATTACTAAGACGGAATACTACAATAGTCCGTCCGGTAATTAGGTACGAGAAGGACTGCCCCACTGCAAAGACCTTCGACAACTAGAATTTGCCAAGGCCTACTAATTTCAAGAGCCATAGTGTTATGAATTGCGGGATCTACAATGGAAGGTTTCGTAGGCAGCAATCCTATGGGGCACCGGATATGTCTTGAAAAGAGGCTACGTGTTTCCTAAATATCTATGGATTGGAAGTTATTGGTCACTATCTCACAAATGAGGAGGGATGAACATCTGACTGGGATGAACATCCTATATGAGATGTTAGAATAGATCTCACAGTAGTCTCGTCATTATATATGAAGGATCTATATACTGATCCTCATACTCTTGTATTACTATCTCTTAAAACATCCGGTGTAGTAAGATTCTTAAAATGGCTGCCACCGTTCATCTTGTCCATGAAAGGAGACTTAGAGATAGTGTTTTATTAAGCTATTCTATAATTGTACTTAGCACTTAGTGCGTATATTCCGTCCAATGACTTTATACATTTTCGTACTTGACTAAAGGTTACTATGTCTATTAAAAGGTGGGTACAAAAGCGCTAATCAGGAGGTAGAATAAAAACAAGGAATATTAGGTTCCGTAGTTAAATATGAGTAAACAAAATATCAATTAGAGCACTATATCTAGTGCTAGTAGAAGGGAGGGGTGATATTTCATGATGCATAAGCTCATGGTGCATGTGGAGAGAAGGGGGCTCTATGCAGTTTTTGGTCGACGTGTAACCTGCAATGTAACAAGAGCAACATCAGAGGGTTTTGGGGCAATATTAATCCCAACCCCATCGAAATAGATAGACCGCTTATCGACGTCATTAGGGATAGATGAATGACATTCTGTTGGGATTATCGGACCAAAAGTCTCACGGCATTGAACCGGGGGGCTTTCGGTACAACGATGTCCAAGTCCCCAGATTCTAAATCCATCACCAATTTTATTGGGGTTATTCTTGACCACTGGTACGGCCGATTCATCTTGCTTCGGGGTAAAGAAGCTTTTGAGTCTGAAAAAACCAAGGATGGAGGCTATCGGCGATTTCCTCTGTTTGTAGGGAGGAAATAATAGATACTCTGCTGTTGGTGGGTCTACTTTCTTCTGAGCGTTAAGGGTAGCTAGCGGCTTAAACTTCATACTAGGTTTCTCTAAACTCTGTTAGTTACAGAGGCAAGAGGAGGTAGAGGCTAAAAGCCATCTAACTTACTATGTATCCCTTTAATGGATTCTTTGGTAGAGGAACGGCCAACTACTATCTCTGGGAGGTAGGTACTGCTATCGGAGTAGGTTTTAAGCATATCTACTTGAGGTTAGTCAATTCTCATTAGGGTCATGGGATGTAAAACCGTTGTTATGATTCTTAAAGTTGGTCTCATGGGAGCTAGGTAGCCTTCTAACGGTATCTGTTCATCGTTAATGAAACTGAGGTAAATATAGTTTGTAGTGAAGGATCAGACATACTAATCCGCTGTTTTTGGATGGTAGACTCTCTCCTGTAGGTAGATTTCGATTTAACTTCTGGTACAATAATAATTGGAGCGTTATAATCTCTGTTCCTCCATCGGCCTGGGACCATGTCAGGAAAGGTCACATATTCTTCGGAGTCTATGGCTTTGTTAGTGAGCATTTGGTGGATAAAAGCAACAAACATACCAGTTAATTCTTCCTCGTCAAGGCTATTGATTGAGATAGGTACGATATAGGTGGAATCGGAGGGATTACGGCTGCGTAGATTGGGGTAAGATCTGATGATAACTTCAAGCATTTTATGAAGAGTTATTTGAGATAGTATAGTGAAGTAATTGGAGACGAATGGTTTTAGAATCGTCTCTGTTGATGAAAAACAATGATTTTAGGTAGGGTGGGGAGAGTGTTGGGAGGTGAAATGATGTTGGAAGGTCTACGGTCTGTGTTGACTGAGTAAGGGCAGGGCAGGGCAGGTACCACGGTCAGTCCGGACTTCCCAATTGGGCCGAAAAAAAAAACAATCACCCTGAGGGGTATAAAAGGGATTGTTCCTCACTTCCCACTTCCAACTTCCTCCTCTTCCCCCTTCCAACAGTAAAAATCCAGCCCAAACCACAATAGAAAACGTTGTGGGGTAATAGCTTTCCCGAACCAGCAAAAGATGAAAGAAGGGCAAAGGCTCCATAACAACCTCTGTCTCCTCTATCACTCCCCTGTATACCGATTAACCTCTATCTTTAATCTTCAAGCTTTGTCACACCGCTACAGCCACTACCGATACCTATAGTAGGTTAAGCTTTAGCACATAACCACTCAGCAGTAAGGGACAGTCGTGACTTATTCCATCTCAATTATGTGAAGGTTCGCTGCTAATAGTCTGCATAGATACGATACAATATGACCAACAAGATAAGCCAAACGGACCGTCATCGAATTGATGGCACTACTGCACCAATCGAATGTGTGCAGCTTCTAATTAGGCAGTATACCTGCTGCCGTTTGAAGGTTAAAGAGAAATTCACGGGGGTATCTACTCCAAGTCCCCCGGAGTACACACTCTGGGAGACACTTGAACGCACTTGGCTAAACCGCCTTCCTACAATGAATAGACCTATCAACAGTCTGTGTGAAAATTGCTCCGTATTTGAAGGTGCCTATAAAAAAGCCGCTCACTATCGCCGTGTTATGTGGATTTCTGGTGCGGAAGACAGTTACTGGTTCCTTTAGGGTTGGGAGAAGTCGATGATGGAAGAGCTCAATCCAAGTGAGGATTCCGTAATAGAAGTCATTAAAAGCATTGCTCTAACCGATCAAAATTTCCTGTTACTGGTCCTAGCATTACCATTGCTCATAATAGTGGTTAGTAATTGTACTAGGAGATCATGTCGATCAAGGTTCGGCGGCTCTACACGGTTTGTATTGTTATGTAGTATACTCCTGTATCGTATAGTTAGAGTACACATAGTGCATAAGCTAGGGCAATCTCGTTTGGGTTAAAAGCTTCACGGTGTATGAGTAAAAATCTCTGTCTAGCTAGTAATGGTGGTAATAATAGACAACATGGACCTGAGATCAGTATCGGTATTATGATTTCTTTATTGAAGTGTCTATTAGGTCTTATCCGTGTAAGGTGCACTTATTGGTAAGAACGCGTACTGCCATCAAGCACCTAGCATCAATCACCACAAACTCGTCATCTATGGGCAGAATTTGGAGATAAACGTGGCAAAAAGGTCCCTCTGAGAGGTATAAAGGGGAGCGCTTCCCACTTAATCCTTTCCTTCCTTCCTTCATGCAATAAGAATCCACTCCAAAGCACAAGAGAGATAGAATTGTGGAGCAATAACAAAAAAGGTTAACAAAAGGAATAAGCACCTTCGTTACACTTTCTAAGTTTCTTCCATCATTCCTCTTCCTTACTGGCTCTAATCATTCATCATTATTAGAAACTCATAATCAGTATTGACAATCATCATCACTAAACCTTTAAACATAATCCTCCAAGAGTGAGAGTGCCTGCCTGCCTGCCTGCCCCCTCATTGTATATCTATCTTGTGAAGATTCACTACTAAAAGTCTCCCAATACAGGCTACGCTATGGCTAACCAAACAATTCCAGCGGGATCTCATCAGGCTTTAGTGCCTAGGGCAGCAATCGAGTGTGTTCAACTCCTCATCAAAGAACACCTCTGCTGCCGTTCAATCGTCAGGGAGGAAATTACGGGACTGTCTGTCCCTAGCATCCAGGAATATGCACGCTGGGAGGAACTTGGCCGACCATGGCTTCATCGCCTGCCAACCATCAATAGATTGATCACCAACCCATGCGAGCACTGCTTTACGTCTCAAAGTGCTAACAAAAGAACATCTACCAACCGTCGCATTCTTACCTGGATGGCTGGAGTAGAGTATAGCTTCTGGTACCTTGAAGGTGGTGAGAAGTGGGCTACCGGAGCCTTGGATCCAAACAAGGATTTCTCTACCGAAGGTATCGAGACTATGGGTCCAACTGGTCAACAAGCTTCAGGTGCTGGTACTGAGGCCACTACTGCCAAGAGCGATTAAATACCTTTTGGCGAGGGCATACGAATCTGGTGTGGAGGATTCCGTGCATTACTGTCTATTTGTGTAGTTTTAACTTTGTATTCACAGTCGCTTGAGATACGATATAGTGGATCGTAGGCAGTTTATAGTTTGGGATTATTTCTTTGGTTAAAATGGTTCAAAAGATCTAGATAGGAATTTGTAGCCAAGGATGGCAATAATAATGAATCTGTTGAACCGAACTAATATCGCTATGGTGCTTCATTCTTGAGGTACTTGTTAGGTCTACACTCAGTCTTATCCCTATAGAGATTACACATTGGTAAGAGCACGTTTGGATATCAAGTGACTAGCATCAATCGCCCAAAGCTCAAGGGAGAAGATCCCAGGCGTTAAAATTGCGTACTTACCATTGTTTACACCAGTAGTCAATTGTGAGCCGCATTAAGCTATTTAAGGGTGGGACTCTATATGCTAGTCTCTGTATCTCTACTTCCAATATTTCTATGTAGACCCTTAACTATGTATCTATATCGTATGGACATGTATATTGTGTGTTATGCAGTGATGTGGAACTGGCGTTATATAGTGAGATAGAGAAATTCGCACAAACAGATGGGATGTATGCAGGACATTATATAATAGAATTAATTATACACTATTCTAAGTACAGTGAAAATCAACCCACGTATCATGCTTCCCCAAGTTAAAGATTTCCCAATGATTACTAGTAGTAGTCTTATGAGCTCTTATAAATCAAAGAAGAGTGAGTTATTTGACAATCGCAACAGCGCCAAATAAATAACCACCTACTTTCTAGCTCCAAAGCATAACCCCAAAACACGCCTAAAGCCTCCAAAAGACACGGCTCCAAGGTTGCTCCCTTCATCAGCCTTGGTGGTGTTGTCGATACGGCTGGGTTGGAACTGGTTTAGACCTTGGGACCCACTATGAGTGGTGGGGTTGAGGTCAACCAGCTCAAACTGTTCGTATGATCCTGCCGTGGTATCTCCTATTTGCTTCGTGCTGATGCTGTCAAAGTTTGCAAACAGGGCTTGCTCAGTGCTGGTAAGGGAAGACCGAGGAAGGTTTGGGTAACTTTGGATGGTATTGAATATACGATAGTCTCCCGGCATGATAGAGGAACTCGAATCAAGCCTGCAGAGATGATGGGTTGTTGATGCTGCTAGAGTGATTGAATCACGTCTAGAACTAAGCGTGCAAGAGCCTGAATCGTCTCTGTTATCCATAGTGTAAGGGGGTGGCTGTGAGTTAAGGTCCCATCTTGTCGCGTTGTAGTAATTGCGGTGAAGTAGTTTCCTAGTTTGGGGTGCAGAAGGCGTATGAGACAAGTGATCCATGGTGCGTAGATTCGTGATCGATTGATATCTTACTATAACAAGATTAGTAGATGTTTTGAATTCTGGGATCTCTGTTGCGGCTCTACCAGAGTTGCCAAGATGCAGGTCTTGAAGATGCGTGCGTGTTTGATAAGCTGCGTTAAGGGATGGTGTATTTGGTGTGCTGAGACTTCTGCCAAGCATGTTAGCAAGAATGAAAACGTTCAGGTTGGGTATTAAGAACCTATACGTAGATGCAATATATCTAGTGTTTGTAGCCTGAAGGTAGGGGATATCTTTAGTGGCGTAGTTGAGAGTAAGAGAGTTCGTGCCTCCAGGGACCCTGTCATCCTGGGGATTAGGATAGCAAGACTTCCTCTGTCGAAATAGGCTGCCGGATGCTATATTCCTATTTGACACTCTTGGGTAGGGGGGTTCCTTGCAATGTGCGATCCTCATGGGTATGGCAGGGTATGTCTTCCCAATAGACAGTGCAACCACTGATCTCTGTTGGTTTTCGGTGGGACCAGAATCATATAGAGCAGATTGGTGAGTAGGAATAAAAACCCCGTCTCTTGGGCATCCTTCCGGCTCTTCACTGTCCACGACGAGAAATGCTGGTACCGTTCCACAGTGCCTCTCTAATCTCCTTGCTGCTCTCAACATCTGCCATACCTGAATTGGATTTACAGCCTGCATAGCCCACTCAGACCACATATTGACGTTTGTGATTTCGTTAACAGGAGGTGTGTGTTCATAGGCTGGTCGATGGGATGCTACTGAGTATGGTGTGGGACTCCAGATCTCAACGTCCTGTACTGTAGGAATAGTTAACTGCTCGTCGTACGGGAACGGTGATACCACGCTCTGCTCCTGATGTGTTTCAGAGCTTGATGTGGTTGATTGGTAGGTAGTATCTCTGGTCATCGTGGAAAGGATAATCTCTGGAAGTAGAATGATCTTTCCACAGAAGTAGGCATAGTGAGCTGAAAGCAAAGTATATTCATCAGGAGAGCGGTCGTCCTTGGTGGAGACGCTCTCTAGTGGCTTATAAGAAGGTGTTTCAAACGCTTGGCGTATGTCTGACAGATAACAATTACCAGAATCCCTCTGGTTTTCAGATCCAAACATCGTAGTAGGATTGACCCTAGCTAACCCTTGCGATATCTCAGGCGTAACAGCTGGTGAATGAATGAATGGGTTGCAAAGATATTCGAGGTATCCACTCGTCCCTGGTGGGACTGATTCTATAATGGGGAGGGCTAAAACCCACGCTGCTACCACGAAAGAAACAGTAGAATCGTTTGCTAGAGACTTATCTGACCTGGTCCAATCGGTTGGCAAAAAGGCGGACTGGGCTTTGAGGGGTACGCTGCTAGTCGTCTCGGTGGTATCAATCCCTAGCATGATGTACTGATTCCGTACTTGGAGAGTCTAGTTTGTCAAAGTTAACAGTTTCTCACAGCTCAGATGAAATATCCCATGCAAACCTGATATTTTGAGGCCTTAGGCAGCTGAGTACAGGATGAAGTCATGGTTTCCTCTGTCTATATCCTGTAGTGGTTATCTGAAGATTGGGACAAGTGTAAATGAAGTGTTAGTAGGTCTGGGAGAAGGCTCTTAGAATTATACGTGGTTCAGGATAATCCACGAGAGAAGCTGGGTATGTCAAGGTGTGCGCAAGTCAATCACCTACCTTATTCCAGCGTCTATGGTTTATTGAATGTCTGTGAATAACTCACGGTGACTCTAGAGTAGAACCCTCTGTCTCTAGATTAATCGTGATTTAAATAGAATGAAAGAATGAGGTTATGTGGAGGGGATGATAGAGTGATCTGTGTTGAGAAGAGGCAGGTTGTAGTGTAGAGAAATTTATCTAAGGTAGTACAAGGTCTATTGAAATATTGCTATGGAAAATCTTGGAACTGATAAGAATAAACAGGAAATGATTGTTGTAGTGCCAAGACGGCCACTGATTGAGTAGTTATGCCAAGACAATTGAACCACCTACAGTATAAGTTTACTAGCGGCTGATGGAGGCCCCCAATCTAACACTAAGTACTTGGACCTATAGTTGAAGTGGGGAGGCTTATAGAGCTCAATAATATTGGTTAAGGATGAACTATAATGTGACATGTACTGAAAGCAAGATGCTACCAATGATGCAAGTCGTGTGTTGGCCTGTGTGTGGACGCGTTTTGGGGGGCTCTTGACGCGTAGAGGAAAAGAGGCCATGGGCAGTGGGAAGTCTTCTCTGGATGGAGTACCATGTCAGCAACCAGCAACCTCTAGGGTTTGTAACGCGACATGCACTCAAAGTGCTTAGACACCTAATGCTCAACGACCTGCAATGCTGGATGACAAACACAGGGATCACGCGGATGCTTCGAGTTTGGATAGGAGCATATACCCTCCTTGATAATCCTCCGTCTATTACTGTTCATGGGGGGTGTATCTATCCTATGAGGCCTTCATAGTTCCAGATAGCAGTAGGTGTATTCATGTACAAAACAGTGTCAATCATGAAAGATGTACGTACTATTGAAATTGGCGTTATGACTGTAGGCTTGGAGTCTCAGTAGCTCGCTCATTTATCCTTTATGAAAACTATCAGTATGGTACTGGCCTCGATCGGCTACGGTGCAGTAGTCAGTGTGTGTATGTACAGCTGTATTCGATTCTGCTTTAACTTTCAAGCTCTATCTCTAGCTTGTAACTCTCACTGATCGCTGAAAATATACATATAAAGATTCACTAGGGGATTGAGATTATATAAAAAACGGGGTCTCCAGTGCTTCGGGGATTCACCTGAACAGTCTGAAGCTTACCACCACTTTATTACTCAAATCTTATCATGGCTAGTCCCCACATCTATTGGGTACTCTTGAGATATTATCCAGTTCATATGTCTTAGCAAGATAAAGACTTTGCAATAATAAGGCCCCTATATCCAGGGATAACACTATACCTTACAATAGAGTTATCGGGTGGCTCCAGTAAATGGGTAGGTAGGTTTGGGGGGCCTTCCTGGAATGCCATAAGACTTCTTGCACTTCTAATAACCTCCACCAACATACCTCCGCTATGAAGATATCTACGTCAGGCGCCTGTAACCCTTGCCCAACCCCACGTGGGGAATCTGATGGAGTGATTTACGCGGCACATAAGCTTCTATAGCAGTCTAGCATGCCATCCCCCTGAATAGATGTACGGGAGATGCGTATATCTCATACCTAACTGCCGATAGGGAACCTGATAGAACGATTATCGGGGCACATAGACTTCCACGGAAGCGCAAAATCGTTCTATATCTGCGAGGCGCTTCTATCACTTCTTTGACTCCTTATAGGGAACCTGGTAGAACGATTCTCGCGGCAGATCGACTTCCACAGAAGCCCAGAATCGTTCTATATCCGCGAGGTGCGTGTATCCCTTTCCTTAACTCCTTATGGGGAACCTGGTGGAGCGGTTCTCGCGGCAGATAGACTTCCACAGAAGCGCAGAATCGTTCCATATCCGCAAGGCGCGTATATTTCTTGCTTAAATCCTTCCGGGAAACCTGGTGGAATGATTTGCATACCCTTCCATAGGCGTCTAGAAACCTTCCAGGGCCCTATAAGTACTGCCCCCCTTCCCCTTCCCCTTCCCCCTCTTCTCTCCTTCACCATCCCTCTCAAACATACAAACGCTTCAAACAGCTTACAACAATGCAACGTAACATGATGCTTGAAAGTGAGTTATCTGGTATTATCTTAAGTCACATGAAGCTACGACAGGTTACGAATTCCTTATCTTTACGAGAAAGCAACTGTGTCATCCATTGGGACTTCCTCTACTGTAGTCGCCTCAGTTGACAGCCTGTGTACTATCCTCTATTGACTGCCAGGCATTATCTACGACGAATTCTGTACTATTCTCGATTAACAGCCAGTCGTTATGTACGATGAATCCTGTATTGTTATTATTCCTGTAATGCCAGATTAACGAGTGATGGATGATGAAAATGTGGAGTTTATAAGCATGTAGATCCTAGACGGATCCTTCTTAACATTGAGAAACAGAAATTGATGGAGATACAGACAAGTCTAACGCAGAAGCCTCTGGCTCAGACCTACGCGCTAATAAGAGTGTTGAACCTAACACTGAGGCTGGTGGAGGGCCGCTGGAAGTCGCAGCTGGCGAAGGGAATGCTACTGTAGCAGTTGAGAGCGTCCCATGTTGGAGAAGTAAGTTATCGATCCTAAGTACTAATAAATCAGTTACTAACATATATCCTGAAGGGAAAACAACAGTACCAACTGCTGGGAGCGCTTATCATGTAGGCCGTCTTAGGGGCTATTCCACAACTCATGCTGCTGAAGGGCCGCCTGAAATTCCGGCTGGCGAATCGAATGCCACTTCAGCAGCAGGGGGTGTTCCACTTTGGAGAAGTAAGTTATCAGTCCTAAATATTAATGAATCCGCTACTAATATGACCCTTACAGGAAGCACAACTGTGCCAAATCCTGGGAGTACTAGCTTTTCATGTCATTCATGGGGTTATTCGGCGGCTAAAACGGTTATGAAAGTTGGATCTTTTTACTACTCCGGTAGTGTGATGACTAAACTGTCTTATGATCAACGGGTTTTGACTGGGTCTGTCAATCCTGGCGAGCCACAGGCGGTCAAGAGCCGTCCATGGCTCGTGGTTGAAGACCTTGAAAATGAGATTTTCAGAGTCGTGTAAGCTCCCTATTCAGTTTGAAAATCGGCACTTTAACTAATTTTATAAATACAGATCGTGTACCACTCGTAGTGGCAAAGGATGGGAAGGTATCCCACGTAGGTTTGCTAATAGCTTTCTAGCTGTTAAGCCTACACCCTCTAAGTTCAATAGAGAAGCTCTTTCATTGCTTGATGGTTCGGGTAAAGAACGTTCAAAGTTTTCCATGGGCAAGTCGCTTATCTATTTGGGTGCTTCTACAACTGGTCATCGTACTCAATTCGGAGGATACCTTGGGGAGCTTGCCCCTGAAGCTATTGAAATCGTTCAAAAGGAGCTTGCGTCTCTTACGGAATAAGCTCTTGATGGATATGCCAGCGTTAACGAATCCCTATACGGTTACTAATGATCATAGCTACGAAGATCGGTTCTGATAACCTTTCTTTACGGTTTCATGGTTTCTTTATGGTTTCATGGTCTCTTTATGGTTTCATGGTTTGTTTATAGTTTCTTGGTTTCTTGGTTTCTTTATGGTTTCATGGTTTCATGGTTTCTTGGATGGCCGGGCTGCTTCTTGGGTGGTTTCGTTTTGGATGGGATTATTTTGGGGGTAGTTCTGAGTTGTTTGAGATAATCACGTTATATCATAAAGGTTGTTTTATGGATGGGTTTTGTAGTTGGCAAAGCGATAGTAATAAATGAAGAGATAAATTTTTAAAAATTACCAGTTATAAGCACTCTTAAAGTTACAGGGTGATTAAAATGGTAAGGCTTCTGGCACAGAGTTCGGGTGGGTTGGCCCAGGGCTCTTTCATATCGCCTGGGATGGTAACTCGTGATCACAATCAGGTTGTACATCCTTGGTGATTGGTAGAACTGGGCGCCCTGTGGCCATTTAGTATGCTACATCTATTACTCAAGATGCCCAAGCGCTTTATTAAGTAGACCTTATATTACATAGTCCCCTGTAGAGCCCTATAGTATCTCAAGAGGGGAGTCTTAGATTTTGTGCTAGCTGTGAGTATAGTCTAACCATAGCACACTTCCATTGTAATACTAAGTATTAGAATAGGTTCACTATGAGAATACTATTTCTCGGTCCCATTTTTATTTGATAGTAAGATAATAATATATTCCGATGTGAGTATTATTAGCTTTATAGTGTAATATTCATAGTAACGACTCAGGTTGAGGTTGGCATTGTGAAATATTTAGGGAAAGATTACATCAGCGCTATTATAATGTATATATACATGTAGTTGTATACTGTACCTTTTTATTAAGGGTGCTCTTAATATATTGACCAAGCCCCGAACCTCAGATAATCAACTAGATAGTAGTAGAACGTATTGTGACTCAACACTACCAACAACCAGTACATAAAGAACCCACATCTCCGCCATCACAACAACACCTTCATCAGAATACTAATCCATCATCCTAATCGTGTTCTTATAGCGGAAGTGTACTATATTGCTTAAGCAACTTCGAGAGCTAAAACCAGGTTAAATATTTCCTGGATATGGCTTCTAGGTCCCCTTTAATCCCATTTACAACGCGACAGAGATTTACCCCCCAGTACACACCATGAGCCATAGTCAGCCCCGGTCTGCGGTTACCAGAGGGCTGCCACAAGCCCCCTACGATGCCACATAGTCCTCCCCGTCCTACGGCTACTACAGGGCCACCAGAAGCCCATACCCTTCTCCGGTTACTTAAGGACCGATAGAAGCCCCCTATATGGTGCCATAGTCCGCTCCACCGTGCGGCTATTAGGGGTCTACTAAAAGCCCCCTTTAGGTACCTCAGGTATTTCCAAACACTGCCCTCCCTCTCTCCTTCTTCATCATCCTCATCCTCATCCTCCATCTACTTCGCTCTCCACAACAGATTTTCAAAGTCTAAAGGTTCAATAGAAGACTACTTCTAAGCTTTAAAATGGAGGAAAAGACTACTTTTCCCAGTGAGTTATCCAGTACTGTCCCGACAGATATACCTACAACAAATGAGATGAATCCCCTTCTGGCACGAGAATCAATCGTCTCAATCCTAGAGAAGCGTCCCCGTCTGATCATCAGCGTTTTCCATCCTCTCCTTAATACCCATCAAGTGTGCTACAAAGTGTGCCTTATGTTGATAGAATTTCTGTACTGAGGAAGCTTTCAGTTCGCATCAAGCATGATCCACGGATCATGCGTGATGGAGAGAGTTTTTGGGCACGAAGATAGCTAGAAAGCCGTTTGGGAGCAGACAATATCTCATGCAAACAGTGACACTAATAAGGGTTATAGGAGTATCTCATGGAGATACTGAAGACATTGAATCTGCTTCGTCCGCTGATGGGGGTGTTGAGCCGAGTGTACAAGCCCACCAGGAGCAGGGTAGGACTGAAACCATCTCTGGTCCAAGCGGGACCAAGAATGTCTATGTAGCTCTTCCTCTATTGATAGGTAAGCTAATATATCAACTCTTTAAAGCAAACACTAGTAACACGTCTTAACTATAGATGTTGGAACCGTAATCATGACCAAAAGCAGCCTCAGCAACACAGGTCCTGCTAGTAACTCAGCTCCCAAGCCTCAGGTTGCTGAAGGAAGGTTCTTCTTTTCAAACACTGTCAGGACTGTGTTATCCCCGGATCAGCAGATAGCTACCGGATCCAAACGCCCTAAACGTAGACAGACGGCAAAGAGACGCCCTTGGCTCATTGTAAATGCTCTTGAGAATGACAATTTCCAAGTCATGTAGGAATTCAAACGTGTTTCTTGTAATTGTTCTTGAGCTAATTTTATGGAACTAGAGCGTGTACTTCGAGGGCTGGAAAGGTATGGCATGGCATGGAGCGCAGACATGCGAAGGAGTTCCTCCCCGTGGGGGCTACTCCTGCTAGATTCAAAAGGGGTGCTCTTGAACTTCTCGAAAACGGTACCCATAACGGGTATATGTTCTTTAAGGATACCACCCTGGTATACCTGGGTGTGTCTACCATTGCCAATCAGGCTGAATTCGGAGATTATATTGGGGAGCTTACCCCGGGGGCACTTGAGATTGTTAAGCAGGAACTCAAGTTGATCGAAGGCTAGCGTGTACTACAGAGGGTAGATAGATGATTGAGGAGATGGCATAGTCAATGAAAGGAAGGAGTTAGGGTAGAAGAGATGTCACATGATGAAAAGGCTTTAGGGTTGGGTTGTTTACTAGGCGGTTTCTTTAATCACGGGTTTATTTGAAATCGGTTGTATTGGGTTTATGGCTACGCTATGTAATAATTTCATTTCTAAGGGTGCTAGTTCTAAAGGGTTTACAGTTGAGGCAAACCTTTCACCGGTGATGAATAAAGAGTGTTTAACCCGATAACATAAGAGGTTATCAATTTATAGTTTCTGTATTGAGATAACCAGTCGTATACGCGGCAAAGAACTCTTAATCTGCTCGTAGCTCATAACGTAAGTAGCAGTACAGATGACTTGACTCTAGTAACCTTCATTAGGGCCCCCTAACCGCAAGACGGAAACCTGTAATATTAAAACTTAGGCCGATGTCGCAAAGCCTCTAACTAAAGAAGCTTATTCTCCTCTAACTAGAGAAATTATCAATACTTAGATGTCAGGAATTGCATCTTTGTGTTATTCGTTTACCATTGAAATCACTGTCGGCAAAAAGATCCGTATACTCAACACTATCTTCACTATAGGTGACAATTTATTACCTGTACCTATCTATAACATATCGTCAATGATTAACCACACATGAAACACGATAAGTACTAGTCATATAGTCTATTATCATGATTGTTGGATTACTTCTATTCTTCTTATACTAGCCTTCTATGGCATTTACTAAGATATATTGGTTCCTTCCTGCCGCTACTCCTACAGGTCAGAACGCTTATAGCGAAATCGCCCTATGAGGGATCGGGTTATAAGAACAGAGGTTTAAATGGGCCTGCCCGGCCTGGCCCGAAAATCTCCACGGCCTGGCCCAGCCCGGACCAATTATCATAGCCCGTGCCGTCTCATTAATTAAATAGGCCCATTAATAGGCAGCAGCCTGCAACCCTAACCCAGGGAAAGGGGGATCATGAAAGTCTCAGTCCCAACTGGGTCAAAATCTGAGTCTCAAATAGTCCAAGCACCCCCAAAAGATCCGGCCCAACAACCCCAAAAATGCCTGGCCCAAAAATCAGAAAGAGCCCGGGCCTACCTAAGTCCAGGACTGGCCCAGCCCATAATAAAAACCCGCGTTCCGGCCCAGCCCAATCAAACCTCTGCTAAAGTCTATTTAGTCCGTCCACCTCTTTGAGCTGCATGCCCTATGGTAGGTATAGTCCTTGGAAAAGGTAGAATGTAGGGAGTATGGCATCTAAGGTCAAGGACTGATGAACTGCCCGGTTGCCTTCATTGTGTTTTCCTGAATAGTGTATCAATATGATGTCTAGGTTAGCAACTATGATGAGTATACAAGTAAACTTTCTTACCATTATCACGCATAGATCTCTCGTATAGAGATTAGTTCTTAATGCACCTCTGATGCATGTTCCGAGACTCCCAGGATAGAAGGTGTTGTTTCCCTAGGCCTTTTCATATAGCCTTTCATCCTCTTCAACATCAATCTTGCATTAAATTCGTCTGTCCCGTGCTCTCTACACGTATATCTAGGCAATAGAGTCGATGAGATCGGTGTTCCCTTGCCACTCACACTCAGCGGGGGAGTTCTCGGAAAATGATGGCGGTTTTGGCGGAATAAAGGTTCTGGGGCTCCAGATAGGTCCATGATGGATCCGACGTAATGGCGCTGGTTATTTATCATAGTATAAGTGCTTTTAGATATCTGTAGTTCTGTGGTCTGAATAGGTGTTGGTTTGTGGAGGGTTCTAATATTTATGAGGCTCTTGGGAAATGGGAGTGGCAAAAAAGCTACTAAGGTGCTCAGGAAAACTGGACCAGTAGAAGTGAAATCTCTTTCACACACCACGAGTGTTGATAAACAGAAACATATGAACTTCTCCAATCTCATATATTATCAACTCATTACGTTCTATTACCCTTCTATGTCTGTCCAACTGGGTCTGGACATATTCTACCCTCTGTGCTAATTTCGCCTCTCGTGGATACTGTTGGCGGATCCTTGACAACGCGTGTCAAAAAAAAGGAGGTTTACGGCCAGAGAATTCTGTGGCTCTTGAGAGCAACTGATCATCCCCACAAGACATCCAAAGAACCATGGAACAATGAATCAAGAAAGATAGGAACAGTCCTAACCACCTGCGTGCTATAGTGGGCACAGTGAGCAAGCGGTGATGGGAGTTCTTGGAGTGGGAGGTCTGGGGTGCAGTTTCGAGTGGAATCGCCTCTTCTGCTACATCACAGTTATGCTCGCTGAGGCCCTACATTGGCACTGCTAACTAAATCCCTTCCTATCAGACTGGTGGTACTTGGAGGGGCACTTGGAGGGGCATATGGAGGTTGAAAACTGGTAAATACCCATTTTTCTTGTTGATCACATCCTAGTCCTTATAGACCTAAGAGGACTAATGATAGGGATATGATCGATCACAGACCTGAAACATACCTATACCTAGTAAAGGGACTAACGATAGGGAAGCATCGCTCTCCCAGACATGCCCTCTAGAAAGGCAACAATTAGTCGTGGCTCCTTAGATTCTACGCATGATAGAGCTACAGACTGCTGCTAGCGACAAATAGTCACTATTGGAGGTTTTCGGGTTACCTCCAACTGTCCAACTGTTCCAGGTGGTTCCGGTGACTCCGGTGGTTTACCAATGTCAAAACTAGTAAGTATCATAATTACAAGTGACCTTGACCCCTCCTATTATTCACGGATTGTAGCTCATGGCCATCCTGTCCTCAGGTTTTCATCGTTTCAATAATATTGCGGAAGATCATAGCTAATGGCGTAAGAAACGGTCAACAGATATAAAAGGTCGTTGAAGCAAGCCGCGATTAGGTTATGCCACAGAGCAAGGGATACAAGTGGGAAATCTCTGCGGAGGTGGTGGCTAAGGATCTCAATGCTACATAAAACCCCTAAATGTGGTATTGGATCAGGCCTAGCTGATGGATAGTCCTCCACAGGTATCTAAAGCATTAGACACCTCATGACGGCGTCAGCTATTCTATTGAGTCACCAAATCAGAGGTTTAAATGGACCGGTCCAGCCACCTTTATCTGGCCCGGGCCAGCAACCACCATACTAAGTTAATTATTGGGCAGGGCTGGGCCAGCCCTGCCTAGTTTTGAGCCCGGGCCAGCCCATTTAAACCTCTGCACCAAAGAGGTACCAAACTTCGAGCTGTCTTATTACGTAATAACAGTCCAGAAGGAATAACTATCCGGTAGAATATCGTATCATGGATGTCTCCGTATGATCTCAAAGAACTTCTGGGATATCTATTAAGAATACTCACATAGGAGAGGCGCAGAAGACTATCTCAGTACCTACCTTCCTAAATAACTGGAATTCCGAGATTCTATCAACGCCACTCAGCGCAAAGTAGGCGGTTTTGAATTTTTGTGAGGGCTACACATAGACAACTAACTACCCTGTATATCAAGCTAGTAGGACTAAGATACATATAGTTAAGTTGTATTATTAAATAACAACAATCTATAAACCCCTATCAATACAACAAATAGTGAGGTCTAATACAGATATTCGAGAGTAGGCCAAAGCTACCTTGTATGTGGGGCAGGGACTGACTTGACTAGACATAGTTCATAATCTATAGTACATACCTGAAATACGCTAAGCCACGTGACCATTGAATTTGACTGGACTAGCCCATTAAATATCTGCATGTTTGATTAGCCATATACTTACTCTAAAAGACAAAGAATTTATTAAGTTCCGTTTTCACTAACAAATAGAAGCTAATTAGGTTTGAACCTTGGCGTCAAATCCAATAAGAGGAGCGTATTCGACAGTAATCTTAAAGTAAACCTATATCACGCGGCACTAAGGATCGTGCCCCCGCTATCATAGTAATCGCAGCGCAAGCATCAACCAATCACAAGAAGACTGGGTACGAGACCAGGGAAGACCTTTGACTGTCATTATCTTAAATAGTTTACATAATCTTTCAATGGACATGTTCAACCTCAGCTGCTGGGCTACGCTAGAATAGGGAATAAATCATTTGATGAGCTATCTGTGGACTAGTACAAAGCCATGTGTATTGAGTCAGAGGTTTAAATGGGCCGGTTGAGCTACCTTTTATATTACTAGCGCCAGCAGCCATTATGGCCATTAATTAATGGGCCTGGCTTGGCTGGCCTATTAAAATCTTTGTATCGAATCAAATAACATCTAACATAGAGAAAACAGAAGAAAATAAATCTATAGTTGAGATAACTTTAAACACAAACCCCACTTCTGAAACCCACTTAGTCATTAGTATTGTAATAGCCACGCCAGTTATTTATCTTACCAATCTAAAAGCTAAGAGAGTATTGGGATGAATCAATGAATCATATATCTAAGGACACGCTGTGTTATTGTTGTGTGCTGTATCGTTTGTATTCAGGTAGAAATATATGTGTATAGTTAGATTAATTCACTTCAACGAATTTGAGTGTTAGTCACCTGCTGAGCATGCTTCATTTTCTATAAAATAAATCATATCAACCCTGTCTCTTCTCCAAGCTATGTGATCTCTGCCGTTATAATCATATATCTTACTAAAGCAAGGTGGACTCTATTACCATGATACGTATGGAGGAGTAGTAGGGTAGTATGTACTGCCTCAAGGTGTATTAACATAGTCTCCCGATGCAAGCTTAAGCAAGTCCATCCTCCGCTTGATGAGGAGAGCTGTGTCTCTTTGATGCATGAGTCCTAGGTATTTTTCACACTTTCCAATAGGCAAGCCCGGGCCGAAGAGAGTGCCGGCCCGGCCCCGCCCAAACCACATAATAGTAAGCCCGGCGTAGCCCAGTCCACTGAAAGGAGCCCTATGTGAGCCCAACTAGCCCAATTGAAAATTACTAATTTTCATTGAAATACAAAAGGTACTCTAGCTGCCTTGTACCCCTTGAAGAACCTGGTATCAGTTGGTTAGTACGCTCTGTAACTCTAAATCACGTAACTTTCAATATTCTACAGGAGAGGACCAACTAATCATCCAGCCCGGGCCTATTCTTCCTAGGTCCCAGTCTAGCCCATTAGAAGGCCTGGTATCGGTACACCTGGCAGAGCCTCAAATATGTATTTTAAAACTTACTGTAGTGAAAAACCCTTTGAAAATACGCACACCACGGATGGTGCTCACTAGTTTAGGACTGTAACAGATAGAAAAGACATTCTATAGTGTTTGACCTAAGAGATCAAAGGTACCAGTATCCAAGAGGGGTTATAATAATCTGAGCGTATTTTAAGCGCACGATAGACGCACAGAGCAGAAGAGCCTCCCTAACCCATCCCACATATTATTAGACCCTGTTGAATAGAAGATATGGCGACCGATCTAGAAGTGTAATACTGAGATACACTAGATACGCTGTTTATCAGATAGAGAGAAACAACCGGCTTATTGCGTAGTAGTAAGGTAATACCTACTACCATGACCATGCCAAACGAACAATGTCAGCCCAGAACGACTAAAGAAGTCCCACTAGCAATAACAGTTGAAGCACTCGCCACCTCTCCTATCTTATAAATTGTATATTGAAATCATCGTGAGATATTCTAAAGGGTTAAGCAAAGTCTCTATAGGTGAGCCGTCAGTACAGCCACGCAGAAAGATTCCGAGACTGTCGTTACCTGCGGCTAAGAGTCCTTTGAAGTTGAGCGAATGTCGAATCGAGCCTTCACTCCATTGTTTTAAGATCCTACTAGTAGTAAAATAACCTCAGTGACGATTCTGCTATGCTGAGAGGGCCATTCATGTCACCATCCACTTAACGGTCAGACAATGAACGCGCTGGCCTGGTAGTAATGGTGTCCGTACTAATGAATTAGAGTAGTTGTAGTGATGTTTTCAATTACGCAGCGCGAGTAAGGGCCTAGTATATGGGTAATCAATGGAGACAAGAACCTATTACTATAATGGTAG
Organism: Verpa bohemica; assembly: GCA_033030345.1. Lineage (NCBI taxonomy): Eukaryota > Fungi > Ascomycota > Pezizomycetes > Pezizales > Morchellaceae > Verpa > Verpa bohemica. Next base: position 1,098,411 of record JAUFSE010000023.1, on the reverse strand, counting down.
TGAGTGTTTGTTTACTCTGGCGCCCACTCCCTAGATGGTGTTGTAAACTTGCAGGAATGGTAGTATACTGCCTGACACAAAGAATCATACACATCACTTGTTGTAATTTCGTCTTTCATGAGATTCTGCCCTGCCCGCCAAAACCTACAATCGTCCTCTAATACACAGAGTCCTCTTCCCTCCAACGCAGGTCACAAAACAGAAGCCGGCAATAAATATTTTGTACTGTCCACACACTCTTAGTATTGATTAGTCAGCACGAAAACTTAGAGAATCTTTCAACTACTTCTACCCTACAATCCCCACATCCCTTCTTAGCATAACAATCAACATCCATACCACAACATTCCACATCACTAACTATAAATTCCTTTACTTTACCACCGCCCGTAGAGAAATCAAAAGCACACATTGAAAAACCTTAGTAGTACTTAATTTCCGCTACAGATCCTGCTTAATATATCATGTCTCAGAGGGATGAAATCCAGCTTGGAGAGGCATCGGATGCTATCTACAAAGACGATGGCTCTCCTCCTCTTGGGAATATCGACCATGTAAGTATTATTGGACTCTATAACTCCTAATCTACTGTGCTCTGGAGGCAAGCTGCCTTACTGCCGCTAATATATAAGTAAATAGTTCGTTCGACGCAGTACTAGAAAGCAGGTTTATACTCCCGTCAGAAGTACCCCACCTGCTACGCAGGTGCAAAACAGGAGCCATCAGACTATCAAACGCCGCAAAAGAACTTATTCAGAGCCTGGTAATAAGGTTATCGATGATAATGACATCTTAGAGTCTATCACACTTGCTACTGTGAATCTATGGTTCATGCCTTCTAAGGCGGTTATCGAGAAGCCTAGAGCAGATGTTGCTCAAATCAATCCTAGGCTTATTACTCCTGAGATTGAAGTCAACATGGTTGAAGCCTCAATTGCTAGCACCCGTATGATTAGTGCTACCCCAGAACGCATCGACTATGTTAGTAGATTGCTAGAGATTCTTGGTATGATTAAAAAAATTAATTCCCTACAAGTGGTTTATTTGTTTCTTGGAGAAGCATACTTACAGTCAATGTAGCGGCTGGCCCCAATGTTGAGGTCGACAGCGAGGGGGCGACCGACAATGGCATGGCCAAAGATGAACCTACAACCGGAACGTTCCAAGAGCATAGCCCATCACCAGTTCAAACACCAGATTCATTGGTGGCCCGCGATACTCCATTTGAGTCGATCTCCAATCTGGAAAGCGATGTTGCTGTCCGTAGCAACGTGGAGGGGGGAATCATCAAATTTCACCAGATTGACGCAGACACCAATGGGGGTGGCGAAAAGAACACCAAGGTAGATAGAATTGAGACAGGTAAGTTTCTCGCCTAGATATAGAAGAAGGAGTAGCTACAGAAGTAGAAATAGCGTTGCTAACTGCAGCAACTATAGGCGCACCACGTGCTGGCACTGATCTCATGAGCTTTGCTACTTCCTTGTCTAACCTCAGTGACTTACTAATGATGGCTCGCAAGAACCTTAGTCCCGAGGCAACTGCGGTGCTTGAGGATGAACTTAATCACGATTGGCTTATTGACCAGATGGCCGATTATGTGAAGATGACTCTAAAGGATGGTGGGAGTACCAACTGCTAGATGATTCAAGAGTACTCTACGACCACCTAGCTCTAGATATACTGCACTCTCTCTATATCTTTGGGTAGGAGAGCTTTCTTGTTATTGGGTTTTTATGTCTATGAATGTCCGTTCTCTACGAATGATTTTTGGCTACAGGTAGTTTTTGTCTATGGATGGTGTCAGCGAGCTTTCTCTATGGATTCCTTAGACGGTTCCTGTTTATTAATTTGTCCTCTATCCTGAGGATATTTAGCTATAAAACCTTTGTGTATAGATAATTCTCCAAGTAATGATTCTTAATTTTGATTCTTGACCATGGACCGTGTTGAACCCTCTCTAGCTGAAGTCCTTACTACGTTCGACCAGTATAAACGCGTAGCAGCCATTATCTGTACTGAATTTCACCGTTGGCCATACTCTTTGAGTCTTTAGTCCATATACATCATACGTTAAGTACACTCCAACATCTTTACAGATAGAATTACTAGTTATTCAGGGAAGTGTAAACTTCCGATCCCCACCTGATGGAAAATGCTGCAATAAATCATATCAGACTACCGACAAGTAGAGTAGTTTTTGATGTAAGATTGATTCTCTCCTATGTATTGCTTATCTACATCCAGGTAATTATTAAACGGGGTACTGGGGGTGGCTAGGATACTCTGCCATTACATCCAGCTAGGTCCCATCAGCCGCAAAACCGCAGCCCCCACTAAATTAAATCATAGTAACCAGGTTAGGACGCATTTAGAAAGCCTTATCACGCAAGTGGAGCCCTAAGATGCAACAGGCGCAAAATACTAGGGCTAGGGTTCTTAAAATGCGCAGTCACAAGACTTGAATCATTACCCGGCTTTGGATAGGACCATATAAAGATAAACAAATACCCCCCCCCGCTATGCAAAATCCTCGCCACCAACGAAACATTTGAGAAAGACCTAAAAAAACACTTGGAATAGAATCAAAAACAATAATCATTTTGTATTTTATCGATAGAAGTCTTTAGTACTGTCCTCCATCACCACGATAACAGACTAATTTAAATCCTTCATTGGCCCCTGCAGAAAATGAACGGTCATAAGAATGGTGACTTAGAGCCTGCTGACGACACACCTTTTCATGTGATTATCTCATTACTTTGGTAGATACTGTAGTGACTGACGAAAGTTCACAGACCCCAAGGACAAAACCTCCCCCAACAACAATTTTGTCAACAAGAGGACATAACACAATACCAGTATGGTTTGATCCATTCGCGATACCGGATCCACCTACAAAAAAAACTAAGAAAACTAAAACCTCCGCATCACAGCGTATTCACTTAAAATCATCGTTAAGGAGGAAGAAACAACCGACCGGAAACCTGCGGGATGAAGCTCACGGAAGAGTCGTCTATTACATACAAACCCCACTATACAACCGGGGAGAACAGATGATGAAGCAACATGAATTGGTTATCCCCGAAGAACAGACAATAGAAACCTACTGCCAAAACCTGGCGCTAGATATAGAGTCTTTCATCTACGCTTCCTTCGCAGATGACAACGGCAAGCTGACGGCGGAATATTCTACAAAGGTCAGGTCAATTATATTTAATCTTAACAAAAACCCAGTGCTCAGTGCTGAGGTTCTATACAACGGAATCTCACCCGAGAAGTTAACAACTATGACTAGTGAAGATATGGCACCTGGTGCGCTAAAGAAGCTTATGGCTGAAGTACGCTTAAAAACAGATATCAGTATCACACTGACAAAAGACACTGGCCCTAGGATTCGGAAGAACCACAAAGGAGATGAATTAGTGGAAGATGTTCATGAGAGAAGCGTCATTTGCGATGGAGAAGATAGTCTCTTTTGTTTGGGAGTATTTCCGGAAAGTGTTGTACAGGACGCTGTTATTAACAATATTCGGCTACCGTTCCGGCGCACATTCTCGCTTAGCAATATCTTGGATAGAATTACACCACGCTCTGAGGTAATACCGATTAATACCTTGATAAAAAATGGGAGAAATAATGCCCCAGGTCAAAAGAATACGCCAATAGATATCTATGACGATTCTAGCAATGATGTATCTCCAATGAGCTCACCCATTGCTGTTCAAGAATGCAGAATGTACTCCGACACAGCACCAAGAACCGATGAGAGATTGATCATTCGGGATACTCCGGATCTTCAAGAGAAGAGCCATGGTTGGGATGTGTATGACTCCCAACCGAAGGCCGCCCCAATTCAATGGATGGGACGTATTGAAATGGATGGAATTACCAGTATTTGTGCAACAGCAATGCATATCGGTGGTTCCAGCTTTGCCGCTGGACTTAGATGGTCAGAACTCTTGGAAGGGATTCTCCACGTTGATGGCGATGTAGATGCAGAAGCTGCAGGAAGCTTCCTTCAGTCGTTTGAGTCATCCTACTCCGATAAAGTTATTATGGTATCACTTAGCCCTACAGATATGCATGACATTGGGGAGATCCAGAAGCTCTACGACTACTATGAGTCTACCAGAGCATATGGTGCTGTTACAAGGCATGCTCTTACATGCATTCGTGTTGCATATATCCTTTTTTTCGATACGCACGATCCAGTGCCTCCATGGTTCGCTTCATTAAATCCTCGCCCCAAAATTCATAACTCGTGGCCACCTGCAAAACTGCTTTTCGTAGTATTTGTGGTTACAGACAACAACGAGAATCTAATTTGCATTAACGATGATTCAACAAGGCAAATCTCTATAGGGTCCTGGCAAGATGAAACTGCCCGAGGTTACATGATCTAACATACCTAGCAGGTGAAATCGCCATTCATCCGAACCCGGATGTTCCTTTCCTTACCAAGATCAGATGATGGAGAATATATCCCAATGTACAACATAAATTTCTTCTATAACCGCTGGATGAGGATGCAAAACGTATCAGGCGGGAAGAATCTCATGCCCGGGTTGAAGATTAGCTTGACTATTTTTACCTACCGGTTTGTTTAAGTACGAATTTTTCTAAACAAATAAAAAGCCATAGCTAAGGTATTATAGGTTAATAGATGGTTGGATATTGTGGGAGATTACATGAACGGGTAGAACCTGCAAGCGTGAAACTAAACTTATTACTGTTTAACGCTTTGCAAGAAGAACTTTTGTATTTCTATATTATTAAGAGGCTCGTGGTATTCCATTCTGTATCGTACTTTAAATAAACATCGTGAGTAGAAAGAGAGTAGTAGATTGCTGCCTGAGAGGACTGCCTCCGGCGAGTGCTCCAATAGTATTCTATGTGCATGTTTTCCATAAGTCAAGCTGACTACCTCTTGGACCCAAAGACTGCTGATATCTTCATTGTGCCTTCATAGTTCTATGTATGCTAGAAGAAGAGATTGTGTTAAAACCCAATAGAGACCTCCAAAGCGTAACTTGACATCTAATTAAATCAAAGCATTTGTTTATATGGAGCGGTGGCACTAAGTGGGACTTATGTACCTAGCTATTGAATAAGCAACTCGAAATATATCTATTTGAGCTCTAAATACTACACTCGTCACTACATAAATGGGCTTCAAACATATGTGGCAAAGTCCCAAACTGATTCCTGTCAAGTACATCAGTACGCCCCGGGTTGGTGGGGCTCTCGCGAGCCTTGATTAAACCTCTCCATGCTAAAATTACCCAAGTGTGCGTTTATATAGAGATCTAGCGAGGTTTCCTAAGGCTTACGCAAATTATGACGGGGCTAATCACTACAAGAACTTAGGACACACGAGTGATATGTGATGATTGAGTAACGCCAAGAGTATTCAGTACTCAATCATCGTTTATCACACATGTTAACTCTACCAATCGAGGACTCTTATATATTTCATTATTTATATACAATATCTTAGCTCTTTTATCGTCTATTGAATTCTGAAGGTGAAGGAGAGATTAAGATCAACAGACCAGATTAGTCAGAAAATCAAGTATCTTTTGTTGTTTCATACATAAATACACACAGCCTTCCGTCTATAGTATCAGAGAATCAAATGTCTCAACTACTGGATCTTCATGGTCATATCACTTGAGGGCTATAGTAGTGTTATTAAAACACCAATCAACGGAGTAAACTTGCCCTTCGATAATTGTATGGTAGTACTTCGTTCTGAAGTAGTCTAATAATATACTTACTATTTGATGACTTTTATATTCAATAAGTACAAGAGGCGAAAACTAGAAATATCGAGGGTGTTTTATCATCTTTATACCATCACGTACCAAAAGGATATCTAGAAGTAGGCTCCCTAAACCGGGTTTTCACGGTGCTTCGTTTATGAAAATGAAGCCATTAGGATTATTCTAAGTGAAGATTTGTAAAAGGTGAATTTAATGATGCCGTAGGTTTTGGCCGTCCAAATTACCCGTACGTACGCAAGTGGAAGAATATCTTGAGCTATTTGAATAGCACTACACTTAGATTAAGATCCTCCTGAGTATCTGAGACGAGTTAAACGGCGCATTGTCGTGACTGGAACGTACTATGCTTGTTCTCAGTGCATGGGGATATTCGATATGAGACAAATTTCAAATAGCGTAATATGTCTCATCAGAAGCTCGCGCGGGCGCCGGGTATAGAAACTCCCGTCTGTAACTGAAAATTACGAGTATTTCTTGGAAGAACTTACATGTTGCCAGACAGTTCCGCCCATAGTTGTCTGGCGTATATCAATCCCGATTCTCTCCACTTCCTACGTATCATCACCCTAACCGCCTCACCCCCTCACCCCCCTCAAATTCACCCGCTATCATCAAAAGATGGTTGAGTTGTAAATATATATGGGGTGTAGTTCAGAGGTTCAAATGGCATTCACCTTTTAAGTAGCCCGGGTTAGCCAATTTAAACCTCTAATATAGTTTTAGAGGCCAATCAAATATATTCCTTTTGTGTTTACAATGTTTTCAATTCTTTCAATTCTTTCAATTCTTCACTTCTTCAATTCTTCAACCCCTTCAACATTTAATATTTTCAACATTTTCAGCCCTTCTAATCCACTCAACCACCTCAACCTCACAAATATTCTAACTCATTTCAATCATTTCAATCCTCTCATCCACCTCAATCCTACAAAGATTCTCAATCATTTCAATCATTTCAATGTTCTCAACCGCCAATCGCTCAACCTTTTGAATCCATTCAATGCCTTAGTTCTTTTCCTTCCTCCAATTCCTTCAATTCTTTCTCAATCGGTCATGTGGGTGCCGAAACGCGGGCTTAGAGGGTGTCGAATATGACTTCGGGTTTTGTTTAATGAATGAAACGGTAGAGATATCTGAAGTGTAGTTGACGGGCGAACGCTCATATGCTGGCTCTGATGCTCAGGGTGCCGTAGCTTATCTAGGTCTTGATAACCCAATACGCCTTAACCAAATTCGAGTATAATAATTTGGTTTTGAAATCGTCAGTGAGGATGGTATGATAATTAGAAAACGATAACGATCTAAGATTCTTGTATTAGTCTCTGTCGACATCATTGAAATAGGCTAAATTTAGGTACTACCTTGCAGTTATGTGAGGAGATTTAAAAAAGCAGAGGGTGCGGAATATTGACAATGAACGCGAAGATATCCTGTGTGCTTAGACAATCCTATTGACATGCGATCTTAGTAAATATAAACCATTAGGAGATTGAGGATAGGATAGATGCTAATAGACATACTACTAAAATCTATTTCCTGCGCTGGCTCTTTCCATAAGGGTTCGAGCGCCTCTGCCTCTTCACCGTGCGAATAGGAATCGCCACATGTAGGACCTGAGGAGTAATAACAACCTCGACCACGGTGGCATAGTCATACTGTGAGTCCATGGCCAAATTCGTAGGGTGCTGAACGTCATGCTGATTATAACCCGCCCATGAGGAAGGGGTTTGGAGCTCATGGGTAACCATGAATATATCCATGCCCTTTGCCTCGAGAACATCAGTAGATGGCGGGTTATTCTCATTCGGGTCTGCAGTCTTGGTAACACCCATCAACTGGCATAGATTCTCGAGACACGAGTCGAAATCTGGCTTCCAGGAGCAGGTTCCACTCTGATGACGCAGCCCACCACTTCTAGTGGACAGATGACCGAAGATGGCTTTTCCAGGACCATTCTATTAATGTAGATTTGTTAGAATCCGCGTAACATAGACCTGAAAAGATCTAGCCTCACCAATCTAAACCACCTATTCATAATACTCTCGGTATCACGAGTCCTCATCTTCTTGTAGATTCTACGACAAAAAGTTCCCGACCTCCAGCTTTCCTCATCCGCATAGTTTGACAAAGACGAGTCGCTATCTTCACGCTTCCCATTGATGTTACGCTTGGTCAAAGAACCAACTTGCAACATTGGAAGCGCTGTAGTTGGAAGAATTGGATCAATTACAACCCATTTAGCCATTGCATTGATGAGCTCGTCCATCGATGAGTCTTCGAAAGTTGGCATAGTGTTATTCTGACTGTTTTGACTGAGATTGCCACATGCAGCGACCAGATATCTATCTAGAAAAGACTTGTCCATGGCCTTCGCTGGAGCTTTGGTGACTAAGCCTTTGCCAGTGCGCTTCTTAATTCTGTCATTAATGTGACAAACTGCAGCGTGTTCTTTAGCCTTCGCACCGATAGTGCTATAGCCGCTGGCTCCAGGAGCCTTATGAACGTGTCTATCATGATTGGAGAGGCTGCCTTTAATAGCACTCCAGTTGTCTTCTGGACCAAGCTCAGCTGGGTTGGCAGCCTCTTCAAGAGCCTCTTCAAGAATATCAACAAAATGATTACTGTAGGCAGAGGGCTGAGTGGGAGGTGATGCATCCAGGTTAGAGGAGATCTGTGTCTCTTCATCATCCTCATAATCAGGAAGATCATCAGTATCATCAAACTTGTGGGAGCTGGCTTGAGAGGGCAGAGCTTCGGTAGCATTTTGCTGGCTATGGATCGGGAGCTGATGATTGATTAGCAGACAGGCTCTGTAAAGAGAGGGGTTAAAAGCACCTCTTGTTCCACGATCCCGACATCAACACTGATAGATTTGCTAACAGTGGAGAAGACCTTTTTGGCGGACCTATCATCGTTCTCATCGCCCATTGGAATCACCTTGAAAGACATTTCGCTGGATGAGAAGTCGATAATGATTTGGAAGATCTGAAGCAGAAGAGAGACTTCAAGCAGGAAGAGGATGCCTGAGGCAGAGATAGAGAGGAGGATATCTGAGATAGAGATAGAGATAGAGATGATGATTCAAGTAACGGATGATAGCAGTTGGTTGAGCGATGAGAACGAGCTGAGAATTATTGTAAACCTCTGTTTGTAACTACAGAAGGTTAAGATTGGATGATGATGAGAGGAAGGAGGGGGAGAGAGGAAGGGAGAGGAATTTATACTATTTGAAACGGCGCTAGTCATTTCTTGGCCCTTAGAATCTCTTCGAACAAATTTAATGATTCCGAAAGCAAATGTTTGCCAAGAGATGTTTACTCTACGCGTCTTCACCTGGCAGACGTGTTATGTCCGAGTATGATTTCATGATTCTTACGGCTTCTGAGCCTCTTTCGGAGTTGAGATATGTTTGGATTGAATCCTCTACTGTCTCTTCTACTCAATTCAAGAAAGAACTGCCCCATCTCTAACAGTAGGAGCAGAAAACGATTGTAACCAGCCAGCATATACTACATGATCTACAAGTCGGAAATCTGGTATTCTAGAGGTATGAAGAGACATAATTCCTACGCTATGAGTATTATCATATCACTAAATTGATCCCGCAATTACATAGACCCTCTAGATGTTTCTACAGTAATATAGCATCACTCATTATTACCTAACGACCTAGGATTCTTTTTGCCTATTAATGTTGCCTTAGCTCTAAAACAGCTATTCCTATTAGTGATATCTTTCAGTACATGATTTATCCCAGGACGTGTTGTTATTTCAGCCTCCCTAGCAATAATCCATACAGGTCACGCCATACTCTCCTCTACTCTCCTCAGTGCCGATTAGCAATAATTACTAACGCTACCACTGTAGTTATAATAAAAGGCTACGGTGTAACTACCATTTGAGGCTTTGGAGTTGGAACTAGGACTTGTATTACTCAATCATTGACCTATATATTTCTAGATTTGGGGATGAGGATTGGCCTAGTCCGTAAGTAGAAAGTGGTAACTATGGAAGTCTCTTTGGGGATTACTTTGGAATTAGCAGAGAAGATATCTGTAGTATAGAGCCTGTATTTGACCTAACTTTATAGATGGAGTATCTTGAGAACCTACCAACGTATATCTAACTAGATTGGGAGATTTCTAAGTAGCCCAACTTACGTAATACGCCTACATGGCTAGATATACCCAAATCAGCTCTCAACATATCTTGCTCCGACAATTATTAGCTTATAAGCACCTCACGGTATTTCCGCGTTCATGTCAGCTATAAGTAGAAATATTTCTGTTGAGAGAAGTGCGTCATGATATATCACTCGTCATCACGATCCCTTCCTCGCGTTGAGAATATGATCGGATTTGCAAAGCAATTGATTAGAGTAATAAGATACCAATGTCGTGCGTAGAATCCCTATATAAACAGATATATACACTAGAAAACCCCACATTCGAGGTTTCGAGACAACCTCGGAATCTCCGGGCTTGTCTTTCGGGTCAGCCTTTAATTGCACTTTACACTAACAGCCGTGCTGCCTCTCAATATAGCCTCCAATATGCTGTGTTGGAGGAATATTCCCAAATAGCAAGTTGTAAGCCGAGACAAACCCGGGGCCGTACCTCTGGAACATCTCCGAGCACAGACCACCAAGAGATCGGGGTGCCAAGCAACAGCCCGCGTACGGCCCGATAACGTATAGAAAAGGCATATAAATAGGCTCCTATGGACCACCTCTAGGGGTCAATCAATCAAGCTAGCAATATTTTCACTAGTTATATACCCGTAATTCAATAATTTAGATGTTACCTCGGCAATGAAGCGGATGCTCTCGCCTTCGGGGTAAGCACACCTCCAACGTGTTGGAAAGCTAGGTCACCGCCGATATGAACAGCTGTCATGGATGTAGTTAAGGTAGATGATGGTATAAGAGCGCCTCCTGGAGGTTAAAGAGGCAGGTTATCCAATTGTTTGCCTGAGATCTCTTATTGCAAAAGTCACTTGGGTTAAATTGTATATGGGCCTAGCTACATAATAATTCAGCTAAGTAAATAAGTAAAATTCATAATGTACATCCAGCCAAAGGCTATGGTACTCGCACTAATGATTCAGCTACTATTTAGGTATAACAATAATTACCTAGATTGCTATATGCTATAACATTTAATACCTCCAAGGTCTCTGATGCCATCTATTTGTTGCAATACTACTACATTAAAAACAGACCAAGCCAGTACCGTTATTACAGAACTTTATGTGCGTATGAACTCGAAGTTAGAATCGAACCGGTGGAAGAGGTCATTGCAACCGTTATGTACCTTCAGGTTCGAGCTGCATCTACACGTTTTGGCCTATATCTTATCCGCCCTCGACAGTTGTCTAAAGTTATCCACAGCTATCTATATTTATCTGCAGGTATTTACAGGTATCTATCCCTAAAGTTAGACATCTGTACGCATCTATCAATTCAAGTCCAATATTAAGATGCCCGAAAACATCTACAGTCTACATTCAACCACACGTCTAGAAACTTGTAAGAGATCACAGAGCCCTACAGGTACGACTATAGTTTGTAGTCTTTGATTCTCGGACGAATGGAGTGGCCTACTTCACACAGTTAATGGAAAGCTGTTTGGCTAGATTTTTTATATCAATAAACCTTATATTTAATCAATATCAAGTCTCCTAAACTAGTAGCACTGGAATACACGATAGAGACTGCGACATGATAATAATTCTGTACCGTCTCCCCAAGTCTCTGGTAAAAGATTATATCCTGGAAGTGTTAAGAATAATTATTCTAATGGTCTTGACTACACTGCCAGTGATATCACGGATATCAAGATGTTTTACTGAATGTTCCACATGACCGTAATACGGAGGTTTAAATGGGCCAGCCGAGCTAAAAACTAGGCTGGCCCGGCCTAATAATGAATTTAGTATGGTGGTTGCTGGCACGGGACACATAACAGGTGGCCAGGCCGGCCCATGTAAACCTCTGCTATGATATACCTCCAGTATTTACGTGGTTGTTGGTAAACCTTGAATCTGAAGATATTCAGTTGATCAGAGAAATCTCTGCAAATACCAGATATTTTTGGTGATGAATTTAATTAATATTACATGCTGGTTATAGATAATTCGACGGGTATAGAAAATAGTACGGTTATCTGGCAGCAGGAGCCTATCTAAATAAGTCTCCAAACAGTGAGATCTTCTTATCTCTATAAACAACCAAAATATAAATTGCGGATTTATACATTGATTAATATCTGAAAGTCGAATCTAGAAACCCTAACCCATCCCTGATGTCCTCAAGCATACTTACGTAATCGGTGGTTTGTGCGAGTGATGATATGTGTAGGCGCGAACTTTCACGCGATCTGAGTATCAGATCCTGGTGGGGTAGTGATGTCATTGAGATTCTTATCATATCTAGATACCGTTCTTTTGAAATACGAGAACCGTCGAATTTTGGGAGGAAATTAGTCGAATACGTACGATTATGTATACTCTTTATCATAGTAGCAAAATTTAAAGAATCTGAGTCCCCAATACGGTCAAGAGCATGGAGAGCCAAGGGTATCTACATAACTTATAAAAGATTATCCATGTCCCCCAACACTTCCTCCCTGCACAAACAGTCCATTGCGTTCTATAATCTTTGCACTTCCTCCCATCAGTCAACATCACTATAAACGCACCCTATTCCCCCCATCCTCACCCCAGCACAGTTAATCATCAAAGAACGGGATCAACAAAACCGGCGGTGAGCCTATTATGGCTGCTTTCTTGGAATCTCTGAAGTTCAATCGGAAGAAGCTCAACCATCATAAGTCATGCGATGAATTGACTCGCGTCAAGCCGCCAAGCAATTATACATCATACGAGAATTTCCCTGAAATTAATCAGGGACCATTACTGGAGCTCCGACCCCCCCTTCCTACACTGGCTGACCTTCAAGCCGCTTTACCAGGACCAGATATAGTATTACGTGATACGGAAGGGAATCCTGTCTCTGAAGAGAGCCTAGCTACTATAGCCCAGCCGTACAGAAATGAGGACACGAAGGATGACTATGTGACGTTTAGCAGAGACCCAAGCGGATTCTCCCCGAACACTAAAGATCTTGCCAATGCACTCAAAATGCAGATGAATGTTCGCTATAGGAATAGTGTCACCTATGCCGTTGAGAGAAATCAAAGGTGATTAAACTACCCAGAGTCTAGTACCTGTAATCACTGACACGTAGCACAGACTAGTCGATCTTGAGACAGACCTAAATAGGGACAATAGGATATCTGAAGAGAGAATAAACCGCAAGAGACAGCAGCTAGGGAAGCAAGAAAATCAATTTCTTCGGCTACGCAGAACTAATATCTCCTCCTCCGACTTCATAATTCTCAAGATCATTGGAAGGGGTGCCTATGGCGAGGTTTGTATGGTTCAAAAGAAGGATACTGGGAGGATCTATGCTATGAAGACCATCTCAAAAGTATGTATGGTTGGTTCCGACCTTGCACATGCCAGATCAGAACGTGATGTAATGGCCGATTCAAATTCTCCGTGGATTGTTGGTTTATGTTTCTCATTTCAGGACGAGGATAAACTTTACCTAGTCATGGAGTTTCTCCAAGGGGGTGATATGATGACAATGTTGATCAAATACGAAGTATTTAGTGAAGATATCACTCGTTTCTATATGGCTCAACTAGTTTCCGCCATTGAGGCCGTTCATAATATGGGTTATATTCACCGGTATACATCAGTGCTACCATCAATATTTTGTTTTTGTTTCTTGCTAATCTTGGCGATATGATTAGTGATATCAAACCAGACAACATTCTACTCGACAAGAACGGCCACTTAAAACTTTCTGACTTTGGACTCTCTACCGGGTTTCGCAAGAACCATGATGTTAGCTACTACCACCATCTCCTGGCTAAGAGGGGTTCACTTCTACACGATAACAACGATACGAGTGGAAGACCTAGAAACTCCGTTATAGTGGATAAGATACACCTAGAACTCTCTGATCGTAAGTCTGTGAATACGTGGCGCCAATCCCGGAGGTTCAAGGCCCATTCTACAGTTGGCACTCCAGATTATATCGCTCCGGAGGTTCTTGGTCACACTGGATATGGGAAGGAGTGCGACTGGTGGAGCCTTGGGACTATCATGTATGAGTGTCTAGTTGGATGGCCACCCTTCTGTGCTGATAACCAAGGCGCAACGGCATGGAAAATAATGAATTGGCAACAGAGCTTCTATTTCCCCGATAATATATTTATTTCACTTGAGGCAGAACACTTGATCCGATCTTTACTTACTTCGGCAGATCACCGATTAGGGCGTCATGGGACCCAAGATATTAAAGATCACCCTTTCTTCAAGACTATTAAATGGAGCCAGCTTAGGGTATCCGAAGCTCCATTTAAGCCACAGCTGACTTCTATTACCGATACTTCGTAGAGTACCCACCATATCCTTGCTAAGTGGCATAACTAATGGACGGATGTTACAGGTACTTTCCGCCTGAGGATGAACTCAATGTCGTAGGTCCTACTTCAGAATCTGCAGGATCATTGGAGGGGCGTCATAAACGTACAGTGGACAGAGATCACGCTTTACCTTTCATTGGGTATACCTATCATCGATTGTAAGTTAAGGATCTTCAACCCCTACGGCTGGCTCAACCTCCAGAGTTAATGAGTATAATATAGTGGCGATCAATTCACGTCTTAGTTTCCGAGGGAAGTGCTATTCATAGAGACTGAACACGTGAAGGATTATAACAGCTTTTTGACCTCGTCAAAGCTTAGAGATATTGTAGTCTCTGATATTTCGAGAGATTTAATCTGACCAGACTAGAATCTGCATATATTCCGTACTTTCATCAGTTCTATAGAGATGTACAAATATAGAGTGTGAAAACTCTAGGCCACTCAACCTTGATAACCCTATTAGAAACTGATGTTGTATAGATAGGGTAGAAGTATTGGCGATCCGATGGGAGCACCCTACAGCTAGTAATTTGTAACTTGAGTATTAGTTCTCCGGTGAAATGAGCGGGTCCGGTACAGTAGTATCTCTTATGTATATACGACAGCCAATTGAGAGTTAACCAACATAATTACAACATCCAACAATTATCACTCAGGACCTCAGTACTTGTACTATACCCACCAGCTAAATCCAACCCAGTCTCATGTCACGCTGTACCAGACTTCCTACCGAGGTCAACGTAGTTTGTCAAGAGTTCCGAAACCTGCGACAGCCTACGAGCCAGTCCTGATCATGATGATGAATACGAGCTAGTATTTGTTGGTAATACTCATGAGAGATCACTCGGCTTTCCTTGCGTTTGATTTCTGGGAATTTCCAAGCAAAGACTATAACGATCGTGGCAAGAAGTAGAAGCAGGGTCTTATCAGAGTCATCTCTAATTTAGTGCCTTTCTATATGTTTCCTTGCCTGTGTTGCTGCTGATCAACTCACACGTCGAACTAGCTGATGTAATTTTTCGTGTAGTCGCCTGGCGAATGAAGCAGTCCACTGAAAACCTCAGGAGGAATTCGATTTAACCAACTAGGATATTCGCTCACCTGGCTGTTAGAGACTATCTCTTGTAAGGCGATTCCCTCAGAAAAGACTCCTGAGTCATGCTAGTGCCGGCATAGGAGTCCGTGATGTTTTTGAACGATTTTCCCTTTATATTCGATACCCGCTCCTGCTTTAGCAACATGGGCCGAATCAAACGGCAGAGTACATGAGATTTAAATTAGTCAGGGGTTTAAAATGGCCGGCCCATTTAAACCTCTGAAATTAATACACAAAAAATGAGATCAAGGGGTGGTTTAGCAGAAGCCTTAGCTAATATGAATATGCACACTGAAACAGATAAAGTTATTTCTTGCTGCAGTACTACATGTAGAGGTGTATCAGACCAGTTTGCTGCAAGACTCTTGTCCGTTGTCACGGCAACAATATCTACAAAATTGTACATAAATACAGGTGTTTCCACCTATTTTCTTCCCTTCTCTCCTCACTAAAAAAATTTACAATGTCTTATATAAATATCTCAACGATTTATCTGCAACAATTGCCTTATAGCACTGGCCTCTCCATCCGCTATGATTTATATCCTATGTGGGCTGGTTTTCGCGGTGCTTTCGATAGGCTTTTGCCTTCGGAACAATCTCATTCCTGGTTCTCAGATGGTCAAGTGAGTTAAACTGGGGACCTTCGTCTCTCTAGTTTCCCCCCTCTTCTTCACTTCCTCCCGTTACCTCTTTCTACTTGTAGTAATTGAAAATAAAGCTAATAGCGCCCATAGGGAAATTTGGTCTTGTTTCTGCACGTCCAAGCCCATCTATTCTACCATTCATGGCCCGGTGATGACAGAGTTCCGTCGCGCCAGGATCCATAAGGAGGCTCAAGAGCTCCTATGTGATGAGTACTATCAATATGTATTTTGCCTTGGGATTGATGAGCAAGTCCCTTCTTTCGAGATGAGCCCAAGAAAGATCTATGCTATTCGTGGGTACAATAAGAACAATCCCCAGCTACCGTATCAGGTTCGGCGAGCGGCCATACAGACACAACCGATGTCTCTAAGGGGCTCGGGTCTTGGAACTGGGCCAAATGTGAACCCTTTTGATTCAAAGGTTACTGGGACCTTTATCAGGAGGGTTGCCGCTAGCAGTCCCATACAGATGCTCATTGTTCCAAAGTGCCACCGACCGAGGGCACCCCCGGTATGTTATGAGGTACCGCCGGTGTTGGTGATTCCCAAGTCACATCTCTGTATGGAGCTTGAACTGGTATCTTCTAATCACTTATCCCTTATTCCCCCTATAGAGAAAGAACACAAAAACACAAAAAATAGGAAAAATTAAAAAACAATCACTAAAAAATCAAAAAATACATAAAAATACATATAAAAAACAAATCAGGAATATTAATAACTAACTAATAACTGATAATCAATACCTAGCAACTAGCTCTTGGGTTGGCTTGAATTATCAGCACGATACCACATTCTCTGGGATACTGCTGATAATGAGGAAGGTCTCAATGGCCTTAGCGGGTCGTTTTATTAAACTTCCCCTGCCTCGGAGAACTTCCTCAGTCGGTAAGGTTGCTTTGAGCGTGCCAGGTTCTCTGGCATTTTCCCAGTGACCTGGAAGAGTCTGACGTCTTCGCGGGTCGTTGTTAAACTTCCCCGGCGTTTGGCATCTTCCGAAGTGGCTTGGGTTATTACTGGCATTTCAGGTTCTGTTATGTCTATGGTAATCCGGAGGGATATAGGGTCTTTGCGGGTCGTTTTTTAACTTCCCCAGTCCTAGAAACATTACAAAGTGGCAATTGGCTCAGACTATATATGGCAAATGATGATATTTTGTGACGCGTTCTGCCTCGTAATTGAACTGATGCTTTTGATTCTTCTTTCCTCTTCTATTCCCGTGTATTCTATAGATCTATAAAACTCAATAAATCAATACATCTGTGCAATTACTTTAAAAAGGTTCCATCGGGTTAGTCCTCAGTCATTATGTCAAATTTAAAGTCAAACAATCCTCCATGAACGATACAATTTAAAGTGACCTAATTAAACATCCATAATTTTCAGGAACTTCTATCCAGTGCTCTACTACTCACTCTTCGCATATTTACGGTATTCATTCTACTAGTTAACCTCACTTCATTTAAAGCACATGCCACCCATAATAGCAATATCCCTACCAAGTTGAAATAAACACCAAGATTTCCCCCACTTTCCTCCTTGAATAAGCTGATCTATGTAGATCCTTCGATTACAGAACTATAAAGTAATTGTTGATTCATCATTTATCACTCGGTTCAAATATACCCTACTCTAGGTTTACTATCTTCTTCAACTTAAACACTTAGAAGGGTCATTCCAGTTATTCTTCTGAGGACATATAGGCCGTAGCAGTTTCAAACCTACGTAATAGCTGTGCAGATTGTATAAATAACATCTGGACTGTCACGTATCACATCGTGACAGGATCCTTTAGGGACAAAACAGTTTTTTTATACGTATATAGTTCAGCTCTCTCGTGCCTCGGTTACTGATTAAGTGAATTTATCAATAAATATCTAAAGACCCGAAAAGACTGAGGACTCATGGAAAGCCCCGAAAGTAATTATACCTAGACACTATGAATCATGATCTATAAACCCAACAGACAAAAGGCCACTCATACCCTAACATACGTATACATCTAAGGCACTACTTCCAAAGCATATATAAACTCCCGACACCTCACTGTACCCCATTATCACCCCCGAATACATTACCGGGCCCCATCACTTCCAAGAACTACACATGTGCATCTACAGAGAAGTAATCATCCTCTGTATCCTGTGCGAAAGGAGGGTTCTAGAGAACCACACCACACAAGGCTGCAATCTTGCCCCACCTATTACAGGAATAGGGGTAGCATCAGGCTACTGCCAGAACTTATCAAAGCCATTCAAAAGGGTACTGATCAGGGGTACTTGTTTCAACTGCTGGATAAATGAGCGTGAATATACATACGCGTTACTGAACAAAGCAGATGAACGTAATGGCACACGCGTACCAAAGAAGGAGCCAGATAAATGCGAAGAAGTACACACACTACAGGACAAGAAATCAGATGGGTTTGAAAGCAGACACGCGCCGCATGCCGAGATATCAAACAGTACTGTTAATATTATCCGCACCTACACACCTCGGGGCCCAATATGCGAATTGTGGCAATCATGCTTTATGGACACACTGAATCCTCGTATTTATAAGCGGAAACCTGCGAAGTCTCCAGCTGGGATTTTAATGGCAGAGGATAATAGTATAATGGCGTATATGGGTGAGGAGAGGATGTGGTCGGGTGGGGTGACGGGAGGGTGCTATGAAGCTGGACTGGCGGAGTTCAAACGTTTACTGAATAAGGACGATCTAGAGCAAGAAGACTATACAGACAAAGTCGACTTGATGGAAACGGACGAGGAGGTGCCTTTACCAAAACCTGTAGGCCGGAAATCATGGTTTGAGACATCTACAGGCAGTAAGGCTGTCAAGCCCAGCATTGAAATGTGGGGGCAGGTGTCTTTGTAGAGATATACGGTGTATTAATTGGCTCTTTAGTAGTGCTATAACCCACGATCCACATGCTATCAATGCTTCTCCTTTTAGGATCCTTCAAGATTTGATTTTGATACAGTCATCAAATGTCTATAGGGTGACACTTCTCACACCTACCAAGGCCTGGAGGTGTGGCCTAATTTTGTATATAACGTATCAACTGCTTGAATTGCCTCAAAAGCCATTAATAGTCACTTCTTTGAAATTATGGCTGATTAGCTTAAGGGCTAATCAAATGGGTTTTTTGAGAATACCGATATCATTTACTACCACAGGACTAGATATCAAAAAACGCATATCATATCAATCGCTTCCATTATTGCTCTTGTATTCTTTCTCACTTCCACCCCCTCTCATCATTCTAATCGAGTTTATATATCGGTTTATCACAGACTCTCAGCCCCAGAAACAAAATCATCTTAGTCATTGCAGATATTCCAACCGTCCTATGTGATGGGCAAATATCCAAAAGCGAACCCGTTGACTCTCGGTATGATTATGCTGTAGATTAGAAGGCTATTAGAGATCTTCCATTCTAGATTAGCTCATCTGCCCTGGAATATTTGCACAGTCTATCCAATACTAAAACCACCGAGATGAAGCTAGATAAGGTTTACTTGCTTGTTCCCCTTCATAATTGATCTTCTACTAGATTCTATCCTCTCAGCAGATTTAATACCACCCTCACCTTTGCCTTTAGCCTCTGCCGCCGACCAATCTTCTGTCCGGTATTTAATACACTCCTCTCATCCCATGTCTTCACCGAATCAACCGTAAACTTAGCACCAGCGGGTTCTACTTCTCTCTTTGACCCTACCCGACTATCCGTGAGCTCCACCTCAATACCCTCATCAGCGACCGATAGACGACGACTAGCCAGACCCACCTGTGAATAATCAGGAGTTGGTGGCGGAACAGGTGGCACACGAAACCTTCGTAGTGGAGGAGTTGGTATACGTGTTGTAGCTAGGAAGATATGATTACCTTCGCTATCATACTCAGTTTGGTGCACGATCTCACCAACACGATCGTCACGGGGACCGCGGGGACCAAACCCTTCTGGCATAGTACACTTTTTGTTGGCTCGTGATGAAAGAGTGATTCTTAGACTGTGCTACTGCTATGGTTTACTGCCCCAGGTAGAGGAAAGGTGGCCCGGTCTGTGGAATCATTTATTGTGATGGTGTTCAAGTTTGTGGAAGAGTGTTGTTTGATTCCGCTGGTATACGCGAAGTGAAGCGAGAAGAATCTTGAAATTTCTGCGGTGGACGATGCAGGTCATGTTGGCTGCAGGTCATCGAATCTCACTCGAAGTACAGTCTAGCAGCAGAAGGATCGAGGGATACGGAAGAATAAAGAGGCAGTACAGTACATTACGGGCGGGTTATCAAAACACTCTCTCAACATAAATTATTTTATTGTTAATATCTTGGTATGTACATATAGTGAGGATAAAAATAAAACGGCGCCCCCCCACACATGCTGCTCAAACAAAGCTACCATTATTTCCAGGTATTATAGATACAGTGATACGACCGGTTTTGTCGTGTTTCTTTGGGGGAGATACTGGCCATGGTGTAGGTTACGCATTACTACGCGAGTTTGACCTTTTATTTTAAAATACTATCAAGAAAACATAACGTGTAACAAGAAAACATAGCGTATAGGGCTCATAACCACAATGCTAAGCATCTAATCACCTGAAACACCAAATCATGTCACTCTGCTCCAAAGCTAAAGGACAGAGATTTTTGTAGCTTACACCTATATGCTTATCACGTGGTTTATCACGTGCTTTGAGAATCTACCCACTGAGACATTGGGTTGGGGTCTCTTTGCAGGATATTTTGTTTCTCTTGCCCTAATCCTCTTCTCCATATAAAGGAAATATCAAGAGCTTCCTTGTTCTAACACTACATGCAGTTATAAAAAACTAACATCTTCTACAAGTAAAAAAACACCTGAGTCGCACCTAAGATATCAATAAACTAAATACATACAGCCCCCTGCACACCTTTAATGGTGTAAATAATAAAACAAAAAGAATCTATCGGGATTCGAACCCGAGTCTCCCATCCTTTCAGATGACTGCTTTGGTTCTCTCACTGTATCGCACAGAAGCAGCGAGGCGTCTTAACCACTCGACCATAGACTCATATTCTAACGTCCACCCTTAAGGTAGATATCTTACTCCACTTTGAAACTTCCGCACTTGTGGTATTATTCGCGAATGACCATACGAGATCCAGAGATAATTTTTGAAATTCTCTTTAATTCCTCTCTTAGGAAACCTTTGTTTAATGTAAATCAATTCCATTCATGAAAGATTGTTTTATTCCGCCGCCCATTCCCTATTAATATTTAGGGACTATAACCCAACCTACACGTAGCTGTTATGGAGTATAACAAAGCAATCACGCATAAAACTACGCACTTAACCTAGTAAAACGGCACTTATGATCAAATAATATCTCACAAGAAATAGGAAAATGATATCAAGACCGAGGTAAGCTTGGATATACGACACCGCCGATTTCAACATAATTAATATACATCGATCTTTCAAGTGCATCCCCAAGATGAAAAAACTCTTCTACGTAGTTGAATGATCTCGTTTTCTTTCCACATCTTGATTTTTGCACCCACATATTCCAACGCAACCGGTATAAATAATCAGAGTTTTAACATATCAGAATAACACTCAGGCTCTATCAGTGTATAGAATCTTCATCAGCTTATATTCCAATTAATAACCATCATTATTCTGCAGAGCTCAAGATGGCAAAAACGCCGAAGGATTCTAACCCACAAAATAGTCGGGCACCAGCCATGTCAGCCACAACCCCTCCTCGGACATCCTTCCCGAGCTCTAGTGCTTTGCAATACGCTCCTGATATTGCGGTCCGCGGTATACAACAGCGGAGATCTCTCGCTATGAAAGCAGGTTCTCCACCAATCACCGGCCAATCACAAGGGAGAGGCCTGGATACAATAGTTGATATATCAAATACAGGTAGCTCCTCCAATAATCTCAACACAGCGCCATTAACCAGAGAAAGGCTTGATGCTCTACTAGCGGAATCAGATGAGTATAAATCAGATGAAGCCACTAAGCGCTGGGCGTTGCGCTCAAACTCTGCATTATCTTTACTTTGTGGAGTGAGTATTAAGACTGGTTCAGATACCCATTATTCCTCCACAGATAGCAGTAGTGAAAACAATGAGGGCGAAATAGCTACCTCTATACTAGCCTCATCTGAGTTATACATTGATAATGATGCGGGGATTGAGTTGACTAAGCGCCGGAGGCGTGACAGACTCAGAAGGCTTTTTCGCCGGGCTATGAAGGGAATAACGTCTAGGAAAGATAAACAAGCTGGAAACAGAACAGAATCTCTACAGATATAGTATTCTTCAGTGCAACCCGGGCGTGTTCTATAATGTCTTTTACTTCATATCCGATGTTTTATACTGAGAGCCTTCGTAGTTGGTGTCTTAGAATTGCTGCTTAGGAGAATCAGGTTTATTTATAATAGCTATATGAGGCTACCTAAAGGTATAAATCAATTTAAAAAGGTGATTAACCATAACAGGAGCTATAAAGTCTGTAATGCTCATAATCCATACTCTATTCGAATATCCCCTACACTAAATGTTCGGTTTGTGGAGCATTTCCCTATCTAACTGACCCTCTGGGTACGGTTCTTCTCTCCTTCTATAGCGCAGATTAGAATTTATTTTTCGTCTTTAAGCAGGTCTGAGATTACTAAAAGACACTTGCCTAGTCTCATTTGTAACAGCCTCACAGCAATTGCATTATTTTCGGAAGTCCCAACAAGTGTAAGCTGCCTCTGAGTTTCACCATCATTCTCTTCAACCCTAATCATACTTCCTGATAGCGAACGGATTTGATTAATCCTGGTACCACCCTTCCCAATAATCGCCCCTACCATGTCGCTTGGGATATAAAGCTTCTGGGTTTGTATCAGAAGCTGCTCTAACTGACATTGATACTGTTGTAACGAAAGGTTCAATATTTTTGTAACGCTGGAATGGCGTGCCACCTGAGTGGGTTGAATAGCAGTTCTCAAGAATGAGACATTTTTGGTGCTATTATAAGCGCTCATATTAATGTGGTCTTGGGCAATCTTTGTAAATTCAGGTCCTGTGTAAGGGTGTATATCGAGGATGGTTTGTTTCGATATTTCTCTTCTCCTTGTTTTTTGAATACCATAAGACCCACATATCGCTTTTGGGTGGTAAGGTACAACAAATAGCTTGTTGATGAGATGATTTGCTGATTTGCCTAATATATTCCCATATGCAGCGGCTTCTGTGCTCCCAAACCGCTCTACAAACCACTCAATCATATAAAACACTATGTAATAGGTAGCAATATGAATCCCATCTCTAGGCCCTTTGATTGTAATGAGCCGCTCTGTCGAATACGGGAGACAAATCTTAGATATTATTATCTCAGCTGTTGAGTATTCCTCGATCTCCTTCCCAATGTCACCCCCGCCTACAACCAAGCCCTGTATGAGTGCCTCCGGAATAAGAATCTGTAGATAGAGTCCATCTGTCCCAATCCTACTTTGGCCATTATCGACTACATGATTGTTCATAGTCCAGATATCAATGAGCTGTGCAAAATACTATAGGATCAAGAAATTGTATTAGTCTTTTTCATGCCCAGGAAGCAGAGATTAAAAGCAACTACGGAACCGTGATAGCGGACCTTTGAGACTTCACAAGCGGTCCCTTCTACCACCAAAACCCTTTCTACTACACCATTTTGACTCTGAGATATCCATGAGATCAAATTCGATGACGTACGCTTGTAACTGAGTAGACCTTCAGGGATGAGGTTGGCTTGGACATGAGAAATCAGGCACCTCACCTGAATGGAGCGAGTTTCGGTAGTCTCTATCACGGTAAGGGTAGTATCGGTGTTTATGATGGCTGGGATAGTGGTTGAGTGATAATCCTTCGGGTCCACATTTCCATTTAATCGTAGTGCATTCTTCATCTCAACGAGGTCTAGGTGGGACATTGCCTGTTCTCTGCTCATCGCTAGCGTGGTTAAATCCACCCGTGGCTCCAGCAACTCCTCATGGTTTATGTTCATTCTGTGTCTGCTTGACTCCTTGTAGGCCTGACCAAAACTTTGGTGATCCAAACCGTTCCTGGTATGCTTTGATATCGGGTCTTCTAGAGTACTATCTATGCATTCCCTCGGAAAAGATGTACGGACCATTGGCGTAGTTTATAGATCCTAAACCGTCAGCAAAGACTAATCTCTATATAGAATCATTTTGAGTGACTATCACTACTTGGAGTAGAAGAGCCTACATACCCACGACCTAGAAGCCCATATAGCAGTGATGAACTACGATGATATGTTTAATGGTGATAGAGACAGAATTAGATCATGTGAGGAGTTTTTCAGGCTCTCTCACCTTGATCGTTTAAATCATAGTGTATTAGAAGCCCCCCACTGTGACAACATAGTAACCTCCGAATGTCAGTGAAAAAGGTCCTAGCATTGCCAACAGCAATATCTCCAAGACACTACCTCCGTGGCGCTATTCAGTGCTAAGATATACGTGGCCTAGAGTCATCGAGTGATTATGGGTAAGCTCTCTCTCATTCACTAATGATAGATTATACTAACACACCTCAGTGGAAGCGGAAAATTTCTGGTCCAGTCCTCATCAATCATCCTATAAACTACGGGGCCGTTATAGCACCCAGAATCCTTTCATAAACTCAGTGGCGTCTATCCAAATCGTTCCAAGGTCAATAACTCGCATGTATCGAACAAATTACTCGCTACCTGAAGATTACTTTATAGTGTATCACCGCATTTACACACGATTCACTTGGAGCCGATTAGCCGAGGAATTTGGATGGAGATGGGAAGGAAGGCCTCCGTGGTCACTCCGAGCACGGTGGAATATGTTGAAAAATAATAAACGAGTTCTGCTTCCAGAAGACTACGCCGTCCCAGTAGGTTCTCAAAAATATTTACACCCAAAAAGAAACTTGGTAAACCTAACCATAGATACAGGGTGTTGACTACGAGATCGCGTTAGCAAATGAACTGGTCTATTTTTCGAGAGGCCATTGTTATGAATAACGCTGAATTCTAATCGTTGACTGTGTACACTACGATATTCGCTAGGTTTACCAAACGTCTTAGTCAACCTGGGATTGCCACCTTGGTTATCTTTGTTTGTCCGTTATTAAAAAAATAAATACAAATTAAGATCACTAAAAGGATTAGAACAAGCACTTTTGCACTATGATCTCTCCATATGATAGTACTTTACCAGAACCTTCTTGTTTTTAATTAACACAGATTGTGAAAATAAATGCGAGCCATACCTTCATAATGTTATTTAGATACTAAGATATACATACCTCCCTCACTAGATATATAGTCTAACTACTGCCTTCTCTAGTTTTCAAACTATATATGAACAGTTTAATCCAATCATATCTGATAAGTATTGGCATACATACAATGAATATAAGTTTAGGTCACACGCTAAATGTAATTTAATACTTGCTCACTCTAGCGTAAGCTAGCTGAAACATAAAGATGGTTGGTGGTGTATCTAGCCAAGAGCTCTATCTAGACCAATTGTACTCATTCCCGTGTTCGGTACATGAATGAAAAAATATGTAGCACAGTTTTTATATTGCAATACATACGTTAGCAACTCCAGTCTTTCTATAGTTTGAGGTAATTTTGTTTTTCTCGAGTATTTGCCCTGAGAAAAAGGTACTAGTGGTCAAACTTTCGCCATAAAAACATTTAACTTCTCATGAAGCACAATATTCAATTCGTTTCTATATACTAACGTATAACTTGACATTGACCAGTAAGAAACCAGGTTGGTAGAGAGGTAAATTCACTAGTCCCTAAAGTATCACTCTAGTCCACACAATAGCTATGACCCGGAGGAAGATGCTTGCAACAATAGCGTTTGCTAGCTCATGCAAGACCATCCTATAGTAAAGATGACTTACTAATTACAGCCCTTTAGCGTATATATTATTTATAGGCTGAATTTAGGTTATAGTTATAGGTCTGCCAATCATTACCTCTACCGCCTGTTCTATCCTAATTCAATTAATTCCCATCCACGCCATTTCTCATAATTCCAAGCAGGACCGAACCAAACCCTTCTCTAAACGCAGTGCAAAAAAATTCATCATTGACTTAGAGACAGCCAAATCACATAAGGTACAGCTGATGAGGCCCTCCCCTATGAAACTTATTCCTTATTCTTTGGTTGATCTACAGTGAATTATGGGATTCGACTACTATCAGAGCACGAAATAACTACTTTACAGATGCCGTAGTTATCTCATTTTGACTACCGATATCTTGAACCTAGATGGCCTGGAGGTTTGCGGAAACAAAGCTCAGAGTATGCACACACAACCTTCCCCAGCCCATAGAACTATTAAGCTGTGATATGGAGTTTGTACTATACCTGTGAATACAAAGCTCCGAAGAAATTACAACTTTGGAAAATCCCCGCACAATAAATCTCTATGATATCCTTATTCCTACCTTTATAACATACCTCTAGCTTCCCTCCATTCATATAAAGTTTACATACAACTACTTCAACGATCATTCCGTGGGAGCTGATCTTTGTCTTTGGGGCACTATCCATCACTCGATCCTTTTTCCATACAACTGGGGGGGGGGGCTTGGCAAACAACCAACCACCATAATCTACCTTTCTTTCCCCTCCCTCGCCTCACCTCACCTCTCTAAATCTCAATTGTAAACAAACAGAACTTTCCTAGCTTTTGCAATCAACATCTCTAGAGAATTCCGAATTGTTATCGACAATCTTGTTCCCAGAAGCTCTTACGTTCTCCAATCACTGTAAGTTATTTCTCTGCTCTTTGCTTCATATCGTTTTTAGGGATATCTAGTTGCGGCATTCGTACGTGCAGGGGCTTTCCAGAGAAGCTCCTTTGTGAGCTTTGGTTAAGTAGAGAGCTAACAGTACATTAACAGTCAATCTTTGCTCTTACTACTGTCCAGATATTAGCAGCAAAATATATTACGTTCTAATATTACGTATTGTAAGCACTCCTAGATTGCCCTACCTCCTCCAAGGTCTTCATCACCCCTGCGTGAGATTGCAGTAGTTGTCATCCACCTCCAGGATTAAACTCTCCTACGATTAGCGTGCTAGAGGCAGTTATATTAGACAACGATCTAACGTACCACTAGGTTACTACGATAGAGATGCGTCAATCACTCTGTAGCCCGATGGTCACTGCGGGACTCATCCGTCCATCCGCTTTGTCGTTCACTAACGCTGTCGCCTGTATGGCATCCACCTGCTTCAAGTCCCTTCGTCACACGAAAATTCACTCTAGCAGCGTTGATACTTCGACTGCTGCTCCGGTTACTCCTCTCTTCCCGCCTGGCCTCTCTCCTCCTCAGCATCTCTCGGCACGTAATGATAAGCCTTTACCTTTTACCAACACCTATAGTGACAGAATTCTCTCTGTCCAGAGTATTATGTCTCCTCCAAAAGCCTTCCCAACTTTCAAAGAACCAATTACCTTCACTCCATCAGTCGAAGCGCTTACCACCCTTACTCCGCCAGATGCTGCCTCTATCCCCATCATCGCCCTTCCTCACTCTGATAATTTTCTAAACACTGCCGCTGATCCTAATGCTACCCTATGCATTGAGAAGCCAGTAGTCAACCGTTACATCAAAGAGGAGGTTAAGGTGACCATTTCATCTGATACCCTTACAGAAGATGCCTATACTAGCAAAGATCCTGCCACTCCCCCCATCATGGATGAAACCTTCGTAGGTACACCTATTACCGCGGATATTGTTGAGAAGTGCAACTCTCAGGAGTCTACCGTCACCGAACAAGATTCCTCTACTGAAATGGCTTTGCCTCTTGAGAAGATAATCCCCACACCACTTCTTGTCTCTGAAAAGGCTACTCAAGTGAATGAAGTCGTTGTGGAGCAGCTCATTCCCAAGGGAAGTGATAATGGGCCCAGAGATCAGATTACAGAGGTTATAGATGCCGGTACTATCGATACCCAGTATCATGTACAAAACCGTACTACCAGCAGATGTCCACAGAACGGTCTAGCTCAAGCCAGTGACTTCAAAAGCTGGTTTACGAGAATGTCGCCCCTGAAAGGTCACACTGGAGTAAATCTGACTACTGATACACGCACAAGCAACTCTCGAGATGCTGCTCAGTCCATTAAACCACCAGCTACCAGTATTAAGACTCTTGCGACCTCTGTGGAAACCTTGGATATTTATACATCCGTTCCTAAAATATCTCCTAGCGTTCCTAACATCCCAATTGAGCGTGCTGAGCACGAAATGGTTACTATTGAAGATGTGCAGCTGCGTCCGCTTAATATAACCCATCTCCAGACACAAAAGCTCGTCGAATCCGCTACCGTAGCTGTCTCTAATGAAGGAGACGCCGATCACACATTTACTGAAACTGTTATACCACTAATTGTTCAAACGATTCCAAGATCAATATCTATAACATCTAGTAGTTCTTCTGGATCTAACCCCAAAACAAAGCGCCTAGCCACTTCGAACAATTTTGATGCCTACCTTCAAGCAACAAAAGCTTCAGCAGATAAAAACGTTATTCCTGGGACTGGGGTGTTTCTCAAGACAAAGAACGCCAGCATAGAACTCCCCAACAAGTATTTAAAGTGTACGACAGTAAACTGCCAGTATTTGACTCACCAACATATGGTAAGTTATCAATAAATATAACCTAAACTCGTTCTTCTGCTAACCTTTTTAACCACCGTAGTGCGATGGATCTCATCATAAACGTTGTCCTAACGCCATCTCTTCGGTTGTGCGTATTTGCGCTAGCTTCGTCAAATTTGGTGTCTGCACCAAGAGTGGGAAAAGCTGCGTAAATGGTGTCCATCCATGCTCTAATCAGAGCCGGTACTTACTCCGATTTTCCCTCGCCCTCCAAAACTTATCACACTAAATACTAAATTTATTCTTAGATTTAATACATGCAATAAAAAAGGCTGCACACACCTCCATGAACTTACTATCGACCAATATGGGCAATCACTTCTTACAATGAAAGAGCCCTCCATTATGCCTGTTATCAACGATTTCGAAATGTTTTGGTCAATTAAGAATTTCAAGAGGCGATTTGATCTAGAACCTCCAGGAACTGGTACAGAACTTGGCCCAAGGAATGACAACGACTGGCGTGATTATACAAGGTTCTCAATTCTCCCAACCATGGATGAGATTATCCCTGGGCGGTTGACAGTTTACATGCCACAAAAGAAGACGATGTTCCCATTTTCAAAGGTCCTCGATGTCGGTTTTAGGCATCAGCGTGAAGCGATGCTTGGTCCTGTCCGGGATAATGTTGCAGATATAATCAGAAGGATCATCAAAGGAAACCACCTATCTCCGAATGGAACTGATAATGCAGAAACTATCTATACAGTCCACCCAAGTTCCACCATTAAGCGAGCATTCATTGAGGGTGGTCGAAATGCAGCTGCAACCTTTTCAATTAATTTTCCGTCACCCGGAAAGGCGTTCTTGAAGGTTGAGACAGTTCTCCGGAAAGGACACCTACTAGCAATTCTTACCTGCTCCCGAAACAAATTTTCTATTATTTGGGCTAAAGCGATGGGAAATTGGTCTGATAGGGATGAGCAAGGAAAGTGTTCAAAAACTGGTATGCTAATCTTTCACTAATTTATTAAAATAATTTATTTCCTAACAAGTGAACAGGTTGCGTGGATATTTCTTTAATCAATGAAGAAACAGGCGAGCACGATCTAGAAAATCTTCTTCAGATGCAATCAAATCATTCCCAATTTTGGTTGATCGACTTCGGTGGTGTCCTCCCCGATACCTTTATGAATGGCCTTTCTGTTCTTCAGCAGATGGGAAGGGATACCCTCCCATTTGCCCAGGACCTATTTGAATGCCGGATTTGGGATTCAATGTTTAACATCCCATTATATCTTAGGAATCGCATGATTGACTTCAACTCTCTCGGTCACTCGGTCATCAATCCCATGGGTGCATTAAGAGCTGACACTCGATGGCTTAAGTCTATGAGGAATCAGCTTGCCCAAGAAAACTCTGAAGGGGTTGCTTTCACTGACGGCCAAATCGATGCAATCATGAACTCTTTATGTTCATCACTTTGTTGTATTCAAGGTCCCCCAGGTATACATCATTTCTTACAGTCATGTTTCTGATAATCTACAATTACTAAATGATCAACAGGCACTGGAAAATCTTTCATCGGAAAGGCAATTGTGAAACTATTAGCCGTAAATCGTCGCACATGGAGTGGCAAGAAAACTGTACCAATTCTGTTAACGTAAGACGGACGCCCGCCTATCACTGTCCAGCGTTTGTGCTAACTTTATATTTAGTGCTCAAACCAACCATGCTCTTGATGAGACCATTGCAGGCTATATCAAATGCGGACTAAAGATTGCACGCCTAGGTATTACACGTGGGAGGGAATCTCCAGAACCTGACCATGTCCAATATCAGCAGCACATGCTACCTAGAGACCTGTCAGATAAATATCGGAAGGCTTGTAGCCGAGCTTATAAGGATCGCGAAGAAGCTATGCATGTTCTTGAACACTTGCTAGAGGAAGTCTCTACCGGATCACTATCATGGTTCCGAGTCAGTCCATTTTTACAGCAAAATCACCCGGAGTTCTTCAAAGCATTTGTCAAAACATCCGGCGATGGCCGTGAAGCTGATGGATTCAATTTCTGGGCCAGCAATGAAGACAAAGATGAAGAAGCTTTACTTTTAACTGGTTTGCAGAAAACAATCCCTGAAGGGCTTGTGATTGAAGACCCTCCGTTTAAACTCCAGAACCAGAGTGAAGCTATAAAGTCTCCAGCACCACAGGATACCGCCACCGATGATTCTAGAGAGAGGATTGACCCTTGGAAATTGACTGCTACGGACAGAAAGTCGTTGATAGCTTATTGGAAGTCAATTCTTAATAAGTCGTTAGATGCTAGTATATTAGAAGCAAGAAAAAAGCTCAAAGAATGTAAAGATATTTATGATACAGCTACGGCTGCGGAGACGGCTGCCAAGATGATTGATTTTGGTATGTTTCTAGTTCCCTTTTTTCTCGCCAGCTGTATCCTTGAGAGTCGTCTAATGAGGGCATTTCTTTATAGGAATTGATGTAGTGGCATGTACGACAACCCGGGTAGCAAAGGACTATCAACTTCTTAGAAGTCTCGGTATTGAAGTCGTGATTGTTGAAGAAGCTGGTGAAATTGTAGAGTCTACACTGCTCCCAATATTTCTCTCGTCTGTGCAGCAAGTAATTCTGATTGGAGATCATGAGCAACTAAAGTAAGTCCCCAATATTATTTATAAACCTACCAACTAACACCATTCCCAGGCCTTTCAATAGCTATAGAGAACTTACCGGAGGTGATTACATGCATGATAAATCTCTTTTTGAGAGATTAGTCACACCAAGCACTGAGGGAGCAGCACCAACTGTCCGCCTAGCCCGACTAGACTGCCAGAGGAGAATGAGACCAGATATTGCAGACCTCGTTCGCTGCCTTGGTCTTTATGATATGCTTTCAGATGGCGATAATGTCAAAACCTACCCGGATGTCCCTGGGATGGGTGGTAATAACCTTTTGTGGATTGATCATCGGTGCCCAGAAACATTCCAGGATCGGTCGTATTTTAACACTTACGAGGCAAGTATGTTGGCCGGACTAATGGCACATCTTATCCGGTCAGGAGAGTTTGGTATTCGCGATCTGGTTATTATTGTAAGCATAAAGCACGCATATGCCATATCACATTTCCAGAATACTAACACTTTATAGACCCCATACCGTGCACAGGTTATAGCTATAACATCTGCTCTTACAGCAGAAGGATCTTTCACAATGGCAGTTCCAGCTGATGATATGGACCTCCTCATTCAACGCAACATAGATTACAGACGCCCATTAGAGTCAACAGTTGAAGAAATTACAATGGTAGATATTAAGATATCGGATATAGTACTTGTTAAAACAGTGTAAGTACTTTAATTATACCCTTATCCAGTTTTTTTAAGATTCCTAACATCCATGCAGAGACAACTATCAAGGCCAAGAGGCAAATGTCATCTTCTACTCCGCTGTTCGTAGCAATATCCAAGGCAGGGTGGGATTTACTGACATCTCGAATCGCGCCTGCGTTACACTTTCGTAAGATACATTATTCTTTTTCAATAATATGCTCTTTTACTAACCCAAAACAGACGAGCCCGCCATGGGATGTATATCATTGGAAATGCAGAAACAGCGCGGGCCAGTGGTAATTGGTGGAGTAAAGCGGCCAACCACATGAAGCAACAGGGACTCATCGTTAGTGGTATACCGCTCGAAGTTTGTAGCCGCCACCTAGGAAAGACACAAATAATAAATAATCCATCCGATTTCAAGAGCTTCCGAGACTCTGAGTCATGTGCCATGGTTTGTGCAACTATACTGACTTGCGGTCACATTTGCAACCGGAAATGCCACCCCCAGGCAATGCACTTGCTCCCCCATCTTAGTTGCGCTTCCGCCTGCGATCGCACCCTCGATTGCAGCCATAAATGTGTTGGAAAATGCGGAGCACCTTGTCACTGCTATGTCCAGTGTAAAAAAACAATCAAAAAAGGCGACGCACGGGATCATGCTATTAAAGCAGAACCCAGTGAAAAGGAGGTTATCTCCGGTATGTTTTCCTACACCTACATATTAAAGCAATTATTAACCATATTTATCATCTAGAAATGTGCCAGCATGGCGCTATCAGAACCTTGTGTTTTGAGTGCCTCAAGCAGGTCGCCACCCACAGCCATGAAGATTGGTTCCTCCACTTCTCGCGCTTTTACACCGCAAGAGCGCGGTCTCTTGCAGAGGGTAAGGAAAACAGCACTCCAACGCGAGAGATTTTCCTTAAATCTCTAAATCTCTCGCGCGCCGGCCTAGGAGACAACACCTACAAGTTCGGCATCCGGATGAGCATCTTCAGTGGCTTCAACACTGAGTTCAGGCTGGGGTTAAAAGGAGCGGAGGAGTTGGAGGAAAAGTTTGGTTGTAGCGGACTAGTTGGGAGGGTTGAGGGGATGAAGGGGTTGGTTGCAAAAGCCGTCGCAGAGGACTACGAGTGGCTCCGTGCGGGACTCGTTAGGCTCTCGACTTCCGGCAACAGTGCTGAACTGTTTGCCGGGGTTTTGGAGAAGGCGGTGGAGGGGGTTCTAAATTAGCAAAGTAGTTAGCTATTTTGGTACAATAGATAGGATCGA
Organism: Verpa bohemica; assembly: GCA_033030345.1. NCBI lineage: Eukaryota > Fungi > Ascomycota > Pezizomycetes > Pezizales > Morchellaceae > Verpa > Verpa bohemica. The sequence continues at coordinate 1,065,103 of JAUFSE010000023.1, read as the reverse complement.
TTAACTACTGTTAAGTTATAGTTAACAATGTATATAACTTTAGAATATTAACTATTAGTAAACACTCATTGATGTATTAAACAGTTCACAGAAATCCTTTGTTTTGCTACAGCAATACAAGTAGTCATGAAAATAGATCTAGATTGCCATTATGTACGATAAGAGCTAAATACATACTAAACAACAATTTATAAGATAAATAATAAAAGGAAAATGAACAAGACCGGCCATCCCTTTTCTAACACCATCCAACCGGGTGCTATAGGGATACCCACGAATATCCCACCACTAATTGGATATAGATTTGAAGAATCTGCTTTATTATCCCAGCATGAAGCCATGTATAGATAACCGAAGCTAAATATGTGAAGGGCTTACCATTATCCGACCTCCAGCACATATAAAATACTTCCCACTTTCAATTTTGTACCTAGACGTTCCTTTCGTATATTCAGATCTAGGTGTCCCGAGGGAATAAATTATATAGACCCCCAGTCTACCCTGGATTACATATTTAGGTTTTGTTCACGCCATAGTTTTATACTTCGTGAAACATTCCTATACCTTAGCAAACAATGAAAACTCTGATATGAAAATAAAACAATAACAAAAACTCTAGATTATATATATCCTAACCACTTATATCTATCTGTCGCGATAAGCAACTCCCCGTAGGCTATTTTGCTGCTAAAAAGGACAAAAGATATGAGGCGAAGATATAGGGAAACGGAGCTCTATTTTGAGATAGGGTTAAAGAAATCTAGTTTACTACAGGGTGTATATAATTCTTAAAGATAAAGAGCTCAATAAAAAAACGTATAGAAAACAAGGTTAGAGATTTTTTTGTTGTTTCATTCATAAATACATAGAGCCCCACGGCTGTGGTATCGAACCTGTCCCTTCCGCTTCTTCAAAACAACAAGCAAAACAAGCAAGCAAAACAAGCAAGAAAACAAACTAATACAATTTCCACTTTATCTTTCCACTTCTCCCTACAAAAAGGTTAGAGAATTCGATAACACAAGCTGATATTCGAGGGAAAAATAGAATGGTAAAGACACAGACTCGGAAGATTCCCAAAAGAGCAAACCCATCACTTCTTCCATACTTCTACCCCATTAAAGACCTACATACTAATCACTAAATTCCCATGGTGACCAGCATGGGAATTGACATGTCTTGCCCGCTGCAGGAAACGTCATGCATGAGATCATGCAGATGAGTTACAGCCCCACTTGGCAGCCGCAACGCCAAAAGGACTATCACGATCCCCAATCCCGAAAGCACCATCGCCTCCCGACAATGGCTGTACCAGTTTCCATCGGTGATATTCTCTTGCTTAGCAAGATTGCTTATAATATTGGTGTTGCCTTCACCTCCGGCCGCAAGTCTGCCCCTCGAGAGTTCGTCGAAGTCGAGAACCAGCTCTTCGCGCTAAGCACAGCTTTGGAACTCCTAACACAATATGTCGAGAAAACAGATAGTACACCTACATCGAACGCTTTGGTTTCTAGAGACTCCAAGAATCCAGTCACTAACGAAAGAAGCCTTATACCTCCTAATGCACTGCAGTCTATGATCATCAACTGCAAGCGAACTTTAGAAGGGTTAGAGAATGTGGTCAAGAAGTACTGCAAGGCTATGGATCCTATACCCGCACCGGCGCCTCAAAATCTACCAAGAACATCTGGAGCATCATTTCCGAAGCGTAAATGGCAGAAGGTTCTCAAAGACAACTTGAGTAGGGTAGCGTGGACTACCGAAGGGGATAACTTGGCTACCCTAAGAGACCAACTAGTTACTCATATAGCTAGCATTACCTTAGTTATGAATACGATGCAAAGGTCCGTCATTAAAGCCATCAGAAACATATAGCTAACTTAAAGGCAGCTCTAAAACGGACTCAATCGATGAGCAGCTACAGAAAATATACAAACGACTTGAAGCTAAAAATCCTATTCCAGAGATATCAAATCTAACAGTTCAAAACATAACCCTCACAAATGAAATGTATCAACTTCCGACACTTGCTAGAATTGAAGACATCGAAGACAATCAAATTTCACACCGAATGACTGACATTACCACTCGAATCGCATCACCGAGACCTAATCCTGGAGAGCTTATAAGATCCCAGACGCTACCAGCCCCCGAAACTGAGAAGCTATCCTACACAAATGAGCCAATGTTTCAAGTATGCTTCGGATCAAATGATGGCGATTTACAGGTGGTATGCCCAAAAGCCTGTATATACCATGAATGGGTTCCGAATACAACGGCGACCATAACGGAACAAGGGAACGTGAAAAGGCAAAGCGTTTTTTTCTGCCGCTGTAAAGGTTCATCTGTAAATCTGGGTTCCGAGGTTTCTGCTGGAAATGAATTGAGAATTTACAGTGGTAGCCATACACAGGAGTTGGATGATATATATTGTATGCCACTGTAGTTATAAACTATGCGTACTTTACTAATTCCGGCTTACCAATTTAGTTTTCCCGATGAGTTTTGCAACGCGTATCACGGGAGCTGAGAGAAAATGGTGTGTTTTTCCTGCAGCATGCCAGAGCTCCGGAACTTATACAACGCTCGTGATTAAGGGAGTAAGGCCTACAGGTAAATATTTATCCCTGACCTAACCAAAATGGAATATCACGCTAAATCTACAACTACATACACATTTAGACTTAGATGAATTCGAGCGCAAGTTTGTGGATAGACTAAATCTCAGCGCAGCCTTGGATATGATGCAGCGACGGAAACCGACAACCTTTGTCTACCCCATGACCAATGACCCAAATAACTACCGGGTAGCCTTTCTAGATTTCATGAGGTATTTCCAAACCTATACTTTTATAGTTTTAGTAATTGACCCTCGAAATAGCGATGATTCAAAACTCAAGGGCTGTCTCAAGTCGGTAGAGTTCTATGATACTAGCGGAGGGAGGCGGGTAGAAAAAATAGACTATATGCAAATACTTGCCTACAAAACAGTACCCTTAAGCGCCCTGGAACAAGACATGGAAGTACAAAGGGACCAGTTCCAGTACTCAGAAACTGCTGAGATAGCGATCTACTTTCAACGGGCTTATGAAGTGGAAGACCAGCGGTCAATATTTATATCCCGTAAAACCCTGATCCCAACCCATTTTCTGCAATATGCTTTTATACCACACGCTAATTGTATTCATTAGTAAATACCGATACAGTCGTAGAAAATATTCCGGAAAGCTCGAGACGACTTCTAATCAAAAATATAAATGGTACGGCATCTGAGAGTGGATGTATAACTGGAGATTTAGTCATACGCATGACAAGCACGACAGGTAAGCCCCCCTGAAACTTCAAACTAGAGTTACCCTAACTCACATTCCAGCTTTACGAAATATCCATGAAATGATTGAGGAAATAAAAACAGAACTTTATATCCAAACTCTCAGGGGCCCCTCTTCAACAGAGCATACCATATTCCAGATGTAAGAAACTAATCAGCTTCGCCGTACCAAATACTTACGAATTCAACATTCAGGTATGCAGGCGACATCCGAATAACCGACAAACTCATTACCGACGCAGAGATTCGAATTACCTGTGACTCTTCGGTGGATCTCGAAAAATACCGGCTACTAATCCGCAGCCTGAATGGCAGCTCCTACTTTTGCAAAGAAAGTAAGTGACCGCTTCATACTACAAAACCGGTTCTAACACCCCACTATAGTACCAGGTCCAGCAGACTTCCCATCACTATTATCAAGGCTTCTCATAGGGCATGCGGCATTTATAGAGATGGTTGACCCGGCAAGAGTCACGGTATTCCCGAAGGGTTTGGCCGATGAAGGAGGGTTGCACTTCGTTGCCGCTGCTTGTAAGTACCCACCATGCCACTATAAATATATAAAATGTATCTAATGAGCTTAAAAATCTGTGAAATAGTCGAATATGTGTTTACCACCGAGCTTGAGGCCCTAGCAGAGCAATTCTCGAACCAGGATTTAGTAACCAGTAGACATCTGCTTGAAGCCTCATAGGGCTCTAGGAGCCAAAACACGGAGATTTTCATCACATAGCTCCCCAGTATATGTAGGGCGAGCTTTTCGATGTTACCTTAGTATCTACCCAACGTGCCGACTTGGGAGCTACTCTTATATCCCAACCAACAACCCCACGCTTCAGGGTAGAGACCCCGGGCAACCCACAAGCGATTTCCAGGCTTAGTATATTAAAACTACTATTCTAACAGCGTATATATAAATATTAGCCCTTCAAGTGTATATCAAATAAGCGCATTCCTTACTCCCGATTTATTTCCCATGATGTATGTAGCGAATACACCAGTATGAGTACACAGATTCAAGCTTAAATATTTCGGGCCCCATAAGACTAAACATCGAAGCTAGCTAACAAACCGCATATCAAAACTGTATACGCTACTTTCACTATTGTTTATAATGGTAAGAAATGCAGAGATTAATGTGACACCGAAATTTGAGCAAACGAAGATGAAAAATTTCACCACTACTCCCAAGTTCAAAGAGTTGGCCTAAAATATGCATACAAAATTCTAGTCCTACAAGAACACGCTTTTAGCAGAGTAGCCAGACAACCTTAGCTATAATCTCAAGATAATACTAAATGGAGCTACATAATTGGTTTAAGACTATTATATAGTACATAGTACAGAGCAGTAATAAAGCTGTACGGCTATCACCTAGTATCACGGGCCTCTATTTTTATGGATCCAGCTAAGACACTGGGTTAGGGCTACTTCTCTCAGTCTAAATACTAACTATGAAACTAGACCTCCCCCGATTGGCGCCCTATAGCCTATATTTCTTAACCCCTAAAATGTGTAGTCCAAATAAAGAATACGACTGACTGATAATCTAGAGTCCTTTCTCGACTTAAATCAGTAAAATTCTCATTGATCCTATCTGAAGTGAGGTTAAGTCATATCTTATTAAAGTAGGACCTATAGACATACAACTACGACTACATAGTTTAGGCAACGGTACTCCCCATAATAAATTGATTTATTTTGACTTAGTATCAAAGAGGTACATGAGCTATATTAGATACCCGATTTATATTCACCCTACAAACACCTTTGTGTTTTTCTAACGAGTCTTATCTCCAAAATCTAACTCTAAATAAATAACCCGTCCTTTTCGCAACTCTAATCCCTAAGCGTATAGTTAACACTCAGTCACTCGAGTACCGCCAGGAGTTACTTCTGTTTCCAACTACACACTATAACAACTCAAGATATCAAAGTGCAGAAAAGACCCCCTGATAACACATGCAGGGGGTGTTTTTTTTCTTTTTTCTTTTTGGAGCATTAGGGCTGATGATGTGTATACAGGGGATTGAGAAGATGATTGATTGATTGCTTTTGATAAGGGTTAGGGGATCTTGCACACATTTACGCTCAGCCCAGTAGGTTTATTACAAATAAGTATTACTATTCAAAACGGTTACTCTAAAAATAGCACTGAATTTTCTTTTCCCCAGTTGGGAATGTTGTAGTATCTACCGGATCTTTCTCATAAATATGACCAAATGCAGAGAAAAATATTATCATTTTACGTCACATCAAGGATAGCACTGCCCCCGATCTCGGCAGTCCGGCACTATTTTGAATGTCTCATTGCATCTCGGCACCCGGGGTCTGTTTCTGAAATTGGGGTGTGTACGTATGCAATCTCGGCATGCTAACCCTGATTGGTTAAAATGCTAGCTAATTCCCGACTGGATAGCAATAACGACATGGTAAATCACCACAAAAATTTCAAAGCGGGATGGGTGCATGGAACTAATCAGAACACCCAGAACCAAGCAACTGTTATTGTTTATTTACTACATCCGGGAAATTATTCCAGATCCGAATTCCCATGCGGTCGAATAACCTTTAAGCATAAAAAAGTCGTCGTAAGTACTCTGGGCAAATGACCACAAAAAATGAATAAACCCGATACAATAGGTACCGACAATTCTCAAATAGCATACAGAATGTAGTTAAAATTTATAAGATAGTAGCCACTATACCACTAAAAGCGACAAAGCAAAACCGACCGACCAGGCCATTTATCCGTCAAACACAACCATAAAAAGAAAAGAACACCGTAAAGACCCCCCCCCTCATGTATATGAATCGTACAAGCGTCCCCTCCAAATCACAAGTGGTTATTCACCAAATTTACAAAGCAAGAGCAACAGCCATGATAGCGGCAGCACCCATGATGCTGATACCAAGACCAACCTTGGGGGCAGCATCAGGGGTGCTAGTGGAGCCAGAGGCAGACCCAGTAGCAGTAGGGACAAGATCAGCAGCGGCACTGTTCAAGACTGAAGCGGCAGCAGTACGGAAAGATCCGTCAACACTTGAAGGCAAGTTTGAGATGTAGCTGGCGGCGGCAGCAGTACCAGAGGAAGCAGCAGACTCCCATCCAGAGATGATAGAGCTGTAGTTGGGGATGGTAGTCCATGTGGAAAGATTGGAGTTGACCTTGGACTTGACTGATGCAGCCCTGGATGATGCAGCAGCAGCAAGGCTAGAAGCATCACTGACGATAGCGCTGGTCAAGCTGGCAACACGCGAAGAGGCATCAGAGCGAATACCAGAAGCAGCATCGGTGATCTGTGACTTGATTCCACTACCGACGGTGGTGAGTCCCCCAATTGCAGATGTTGCAGCATCGATATTTGAGGCAGCAGCTGAAGTTGCAGCATTGAAGCCCGAATTGATATCATTAACAACGGAGGTGTCACTATAAAGGATAATTGTTAGTGTATGTTGCCACGATAGAGTGTAGATAGATAACCGCTTACATCAACTGCCTGTTCTCCAAGCCAGCACCAAGAGCTGAAGAAACAGCTGAAGAGAGAACGAGAGCGGTGAGGAATTTGAACTGCATTTTGATAGATTTGGTGTTTGAACGAGTGATTCGTAGATGAGAGAAAGTTGACTGAGATGGAAGTTGAGATAGAACGACTGAGTCTTGCAATGTAGTGAAGAGTGGGGGATAGAGTTCCAGGTGGACGCGGGGGAGGAGTCTTTATATGAATGCTGCTGATCATCTATCCAAGATTGAAACCCCTTTCATTTTCCGCCGAACGACCCGGAGCCTGTGTCCCCCAGCCAGTGACAGGGAAAGCATAGGAGGTTCCCTGTTACACTGACACCCTATTCTGTGATGGCAAGATGCTAATTCCCACATAAGTTACATAACTTCCCAGTGTGTGCGTCTGTGGGCTGCGGGAACGTTGGAAAGGGCTGGCTGCATGCACCTACAGGGTTTCACAGCCTGACTTTAAGGTCTAGCGTTGATCGAGCCACATGCAAAGGCACAGGGCAACGAGAAGGGCCCCACCCTGTCCAAATCATAATCTCGTTTCGTACAGAGTTCCAGAATGCTTGGCGATGTTGAATCTGCCCATGTTAGGAAAAGACCGCCGCTTGTTGGTTCAGGCGTGATTTACGACTAGGGTGGAAGGCTAAGCTCTTGAGAAACGAACTGGAAATCCAGGGGCCCAAGTGGTCTTGATTCTAGTGGTAGTGGGTTGTGCTGCTGCTGCTGCTGACATGACATGACTGAGAGTAAATTTCTAACGGGTTCCGACAGCAAAAGTGCTTTTTCCCCTCACCCAAGACTTGAGTACGTATACATGGCTGTGCAATCAGATCAACAAAAGTACATTTATTCCTCCCCGCTCCCCGTATTGCATCTACAGTAACAAAAATAACTCAGGCTACTGAGATGGAACTCGATAAACAAGCTGAAATGGCAGTGGCTATGACCGATACGTAGAAGAATGATGCCATTACCAAAAGTATCACTTAATCCATGATTGATCACTCATCGACCTTTGACAAGGACAAAGAAACAAGGGTATTCACACGTGTCAGTACCCCTACGGCATAAACATTTCTCTCACCTGAAGCTCGGTACTTACGGCACCCTCCTCTAAGCTCTCGGTTAATGCAAGGGTCCCTCATCCGGTTTCCTACCTGTCCCAAGTCCTTGTCCTCAATCATTTTCTCAACCTTTAACACCCCGATCGATGATACTAAATATTGTCTTTCAGCCGCAGCCATACGTGTAGAAAAACAGACAAGAAAAAGTAATGCTCTCTACCTGCTTAGCCGCGTAAGTGGCTGAACCACTCTGCTAAGATGCTTAGTATATCTTCCGTTCTACTTCCGAGATGCCACAATGCCCCAAGATCCAAGATCCACGTAAGATGGCGAGGAACGGCTACGAATATCGATACGTTTCCTTTGTTCTCTGCAGTTATCTTATCAATCTGCCTTGCCTACAATAGCAATACCAAGACAGAGGACGCGTGCACCCTCAGTCCCAAGGAAACATGCATATCAAGCAGCAAGATCAACCTATTGTCTATGACCGCGACTGACATCAATTCGATGCCATAGCTTGTTTTTATTTAGCGGGAATTAAGACGTAACGGGACTTCGGGGCGGGGTTGACCATGATCAGTAATCGCCCCCCACCGGCCTGTTTATCACTAAAGTTGCTGATTTAGAATTGTTAATTCGTGCCGATATCCCGAAAGCTTGTTTATTTCTCAATGTGGGGCGTTGAGATAAAGGCTTGGGGAGAAAGAATTAATGCAGAATCTAGGAGGAAAATGGGCATCTCCCGTGCCATATAATGCAAGGGTATGAAACAGACGGTGGTGGCGGCAAGAAATGTGGAGGATATCTTCCGCAGGCGGCGTCATACTTGATATCTCGATATATCTTGATTATTTGTTTAATGCGGGAGTGGCAGTTTGACAGCCTATTTACAGATCTGTGGCCTGCAGTATAGTGATTGTTGGATGTAAGATGTCAAGACATTTCCGGGTAATCCGAACCATGTACATCTCCCGGTAAGTTCACCAGTCTTGTTTTTATCTTTCGATAAAGTTGGGAATTATAGTGAATTTGTGTACCCGATAGAAAAGTGTGTTATCCCCATAACCCATACCCGGGCCCCCTATACAGAACCACAATACTAAGACTTTAGTATACCCGAGAATTCTTCGGTTACAAGAAAAAAACCTGTCTAGATCTCCGCAAGTGGCCCACATCTTAGATCCTTGAAAATACTTGTTCCGGACGTAGTCTTCACAAGACACCGTCTGTCACTCGCTAGGTAATACACCTAACCCTGTTCCCTGCACACGCGTATCCTTGTCAACTGACGCTGCCTAGCCACCTGGATGCATTTTGAATATAATTAGAGTAATTCATTGCTATGCAGATATTAACGATGATCACTGAGCAGACGAGGGTTATTACTACTGACGACATAGCTACATAATATTGGACCTAACTGTAACTACTTTGGCCAATCGCCTCGCTATTCACTCCGGATCGTACTACTACCCGATACTCGTTCTCAACAAGCGCAAGGAAGGTGCCGTTTCGTAGGCTAATCCATGTTGCAAGATGCCAAGACAAAATGATATTCTCTGTTACGTACAAGTAAGCAGGGGGGACGAGGGAGAGAAGGGGTTGACAAACCTCCAAATCAAACCAGCAAAATAGGATGGACCTTTTGGTGGTGTTTGCGTTTAATTAAGCCTCGACTATAATAACCTTTCTTGTCCGGTTGATCTTGAAGTAAAACTGAAATCTCTCCAATTAGTAATCGTTTCCCGCGCTATTTTGTATTGCCAAGATGCTGCGGGAAAATGCCAACACTTGGCTGTGTAAAGCATGTTTTGACTCTAGAGGTGGAGAGTGGATAATGCTTGGCTACATATATGATGTGGCAGCAGCGGGACTGAGAGTGTAGAATAATAATAATATAGGATGCTGTCGTCATACGATCGGGGCCTTTACTCGGTCAGGGAAATACCCAAGTAGAATCATTATTCTATTTTTGAGAGATGCGTAGTAATTGTTTATCTTTGGGCTTTATTCTACGGTGTTGTAGGAGTTGGGATTCATAAAGTACGGTGAAGAAGCGTGATCGAAGGTGAGTGTTTCGTTTCTGTTTGGACTGGGATTATCTAGCCAGCATGCATGGGATGTGGTCAAGGGTTCCCTATCATACTCTGCTCTTTATATGCTGCAGGATAAGGTCATAAAGATAATTATGTGACCCGAGTGAGTTTCTATACATACGTCTTCTGGGGTTCTCTCTTTTATTATTCAAGTGCGTTTCTAGGAAATGGTTCTTGCACTAGGGGGTACGGAATAAAAGAGAGGAGACTATTTTACTCCTTTTAGAAATCTATATTGGTTCTAGTTGATCTAATTCTTTGATTTAATACTGGTTTTATATCGCAGGTATGTAGTTACGTCTATGAAGGTACGAGGCTTTACATGAGGAAATGGATATAACGTGTACGGATACCCTCCTCCTTAGAATGAATTTTACTTTTTTTTTTTTTTTTTTTACTTACCCCCCCTAGAGCTATAGCCGTCGTGCGAGTGATATCTTATGACCACTCACTACATTCTCATATCATGAAATATTGTAAGTACATGTAAGGATTATGTTACTCTAGTCTATATTATACGTAATGAGGTGCATTTTCTAGACGGTGTTTAGATATTTATATCTTCCTATAATTTTTGTTGAAACCATTAATGAAACCCCAAGTCTATGAATGAATGAAATCTATAAATCTACAGGAATTAAGTTTCTATTTTTGTATTTAAAGAAAGTGACTTTGGTAGTTGCGTGTACGTCGGATATCAAGAATACTGGTGTGCTCGTGAGTCGGAATAGGTTTGTGGAGTTGTTTAAACCCCCCCCCCCCTATTTGATGCTCGTTTCTTGTTTGAGCTCATACATTCCCCGCTAGGTCGATGTCGTGAGTCGTGAGGTCAGATGGTATAGATGACAGAGGAAGAGTGCTGGAGTGTATCTCTCTATGATTGATGTGCAAAGAGATAATTAACTGATTCAAGTGCGAGGTATCATCTTAAAGAACCCGAGACCGAGATATCGCGTTCTTATATAACTTATTCTACCGTGAAGACGCTTACTGCAGTATAAAACCACCCGGGTATGTAGATGCATCGTACCGATAATTGTGTGTGTGTGTGTGTGTGGATAATGGCATTGGAACTCCGATGAAACCACGGGTATCTACCAAAATGCCAATATCGATATTACTTAACCACCCAATACGATACGAAGATGGTTCGAATAAGTTTCTTCGTACCGATACCCAGTCAAAGAATTTGGGGGGGAGGGGGTTCTAGAAGTCTCCACCCTTCCACTAAGATAACAAATCCACTATCATCCACCGGGCCGACCACACTTTTACGAAAAAAGCACTCTTATAGCACGGAGCTATACCAACATAATCCATAACAGATGAATTTACTTCAATAATACCACCAGTGTTATTGGTAGAGACTAACTAAAGAACACCTGATCCGAAAGAGGACGTACAGTCTGCCCATTAATCCCAACGAATATTATATTACAACGAATACCATATACAGTTATAGTATAACGATCTCCACTAATTACCCCCCCCCCCCACACACGGATAAATCCCCGGAGTTTTGTAGCACCATACAGCTCCCCGTGTATGACCCCCTCGGTGAATCTGAACAGTGTGGGGCTTTCTGCATACACGGTTAGATGCATTCTGAGAAAGTGTATATATTTAATTCGTGGTATGTGTAATGTTCGGGAATTGGCTTCCTGGGGGGGGGGGGTAGGTTGGATGTTTGTGTTTGGACATGGAGGCGTATATATTGGGTGCTTTGGTAATTTACATGGATGTTGTTTGTCGGAGGTGGGAGGGAATATGCTTTGAGATGATCAATGGTTTAGTGGTGTAGATGGAAAGGGGGGGGGGTGGTTTGAAAGGGGTGGTTGAGTTTGTATGTGTGTGTGCTTCCTCTGAGTATTCTATGTGTCGGTATTTTTTAATTTTGTGGGTTTATTTTGGATTTGTTTCACGTTATTTAGAGCGAAAGGAGTGTTTAAGGTGAGATAGATTATGGTAGGCTTTAGGTGTATGTCTGGATATACTGTTTGTGGTAGATTTGAATGGGTTCTGGTACATGGTCGTATTTACTGAATGTCATAGATCAAGACTCTGTGGTTGGCATCGTTAATAGTCTCTCGTGGGTGCCTGGAGCTGAATGTATTGTGAGCTTTGAACTTGGAGTTGTGTTTCAATGATTTAAATTTTTGTCGGTCACTGCAGTCTTATATTAACTGGCTATTCACGCCCCTTGTGTGTGTGTGGTAATAGGTTACATGGGTAAGTAATAGGGGTCGTGCAGATATAGTTTTAATTCTACCTACAATTGTTTCTGTAAACTCCCTCTTTGTGATGAACCTCTCACTTTCTAATCATTTATATAAAGTAGAGTCTATCTAATCCTCATCTCTATTATAATTTTATATCATCTTACATAATAAGTCCAGCGAATCCGCGTTATCCACTCTAAATTGTAATCTTCTTTCTCTCCTTCTCCTCCCTCCCATTCCTCAACCATACCTTCGCCGCCTCATAGCTACCCAAGTAAAGTCCACTACCCACCGCCGTCCACACGCCCCTCAGCGCACCACCCCTCATAAAACCCTTCCATCCCTCATTTTTCAAGATTTCTCTTACCACCTGCCCCACCTTCTTCGTATCCACTTGTTTCCCGCTCTGCCTTCCAAGTGCATCCTTCAATTCTACTTTGTTTTCTAACCCCTTTTCTTTCCCACTAGAGCTCCCACGACCAGCTGAAAGCATAACATGAGTTTTGACAACATCTATAGGTGTTGTAATAATAGCCGCAACACACCCAGCTGCACCAGCACTCACTCCTGCACTTATGCCCGTTCTTAGAGGTGTAGAATCCTTATCAAGTAATCTTCTCTTCAGCGCCTCAAAAACCGGAAACTGCATAGCCGTGAACGGTAAGTTCCGCCCGACAAGTGTCGTATACCCTCTCCACAAGTGCGTAACCCTCGGGATTCTACTCAGCGCTTGAAGTGACGAGGAGTTGATACTGAGGCCGGCAACACCTGATTTAGTCGCATGTGAGGCCGATGTATTGGGGAACCGGAGACTAGAGGTGGCGAGCACTTGTGCATTTTGTTTAATCACTTCGGCGGGGGTTATGATCGCACAGGAACATATCTCGCCAATGGAAGAGGAGATGACGGCGGAGTTTGTGTGGGAAAGCAGGAATTCGTAGGTTGTGAAGAAGACGCCAGCTATTTTTAATCGTGATTAGTTATTGTGTTATCCACTGAAAAACTAGCATCCATCACTGTACTTATGTCCTCATACCATAGCTACTCTCATAAATATAACTCGTCTTTTCAGGGAGATTAAGATGCGTTGGGAAAACCTACCAGCAGGAGCAGTAGCAATTACAACACTGCCTACGCCTTGGTATAATCCCTTGTATAACTGCGGATTTTTCCAAAATTTGCTTCTTGCTGCTGCTGTTCCGGGGCTTTCGTTTTGGAGTCTCGTCTTCAATGTATCGAGGGGGTAGACTAGAAGGTCAACAGTAAACGCGGCTATTGCACCGGCCTATGGTCTCTTGTTAGCATCTTAGGTTTTATAAAAGGACTGCTACATACAAGAAGAATATCGGTATTCGACATAGGGATTGAGATGTGAATTGCAAATTTTGAGGTGGTTACCACGTTCGAAGGCGACTTCAATAGATCCTTGGAATGCCGTTACGTCATTTAGCGGAGATTACCGATGGATCGACATCATAGTTTGCCTCACTAGAAATCACTCGTAGGGTATACTCAAAATATCTTCGCTACAATTAAGATATCTCTACAAGGTCTAGCATTTGTTTTTGCACAATCACTCACAGAAGCAGAAAAGCCTTTTATCATTTTAAACCTAGTCTTATGAACAAGAAGCAATATCAAAGAACCACCAGAATCCAACACACAGTCTTGTTTTTGTATCTAACTGATATACTATCGATTGAGTATAGCCTCGCACGTCTTCAGAGATCCTACAATAGTGAGACAAATAATTGGTGTAATCCCGTAGAAATACTAAATCACAGTATTAGCTAATGCTCTCGGCTTTTGTAGGTAAGTGAGAGGGGATGGTATGGACCTACAGTTAAAGTTCTAGCAATAGCCATTTTATCTGACTCGGGTGCGCCCTTGAGTTGCATCAATGCGCTTAACATCATAGCCGGAGGGCCGACTGGCATTATCATCATGGAAAACCAGACCATAGGGTCACTTCCGAGGGTATTCGTATGTTTTGCCAGTGCATAGACAGCGGGTATAGAGATACTATATCACAAATTAGATCACTCTCAAGGCTAAAGCCTAAACCCCCAACAAAACATTTCGGGATGAATAGAAACTCACGCAGGCCATAGCAAAAATCGAACCGCAAACACTGCTGCCAGCCCTCTGTTTGGAATTCTCCCCATCTCCTTCTGACCAAAACTCTTATAAAGTTCGCTCCCTACAACAAACATCTGCAAGACGGTAAAGACCTCACCGATATTGCTAATGCTGCTCGTCAACCATGCATGTAGCCATCCACCATCTTGCATGTGGTCAAAGAATATTTTGTGAAGTGCTGGAATGAGCCCAACAATAGCAGCAGCGATGGCACCTTGCATGGGTGGATTAACCACCTCGATGGCAGTGGAGAGGAAAGATTGTACTGGGGGAGGGAAGGATGTGAATAAGGCGCTAACTGACTGCCGAACTTTCTTACTGCCATTGATGACTGGGCGTGGGAGGAGAGATGTTTCTTCATCTGCTTCATATTCATTTTCCACATTATGAGTATTCACTGCTTCGTCCTCTGCTTCGTCGTCTTCATCTTTGGCACCATCCATAAGACGGGGACCCAAGGCAAAGGTGAGTGTATTCGAGACCATCGAGTTTATCAAAAAATAACTCTTTGCTCGCTGAATTGCACCATCCACATCCTCGCCGGCGATCGACTTTAGGATTCCGGTTGCCCCAAGAGAGGCAACAAGCAATAGTGGAAGTGAGGTAGTGTTATTGAATGCCATTGCAGGGGTGGTCCATGACGGGAGCCTAAGCACTTTTGTAGTGATCATTCCGATTCCAATAGAAACAAATGCATATACCAAAGCCCAGACTACAGTCTCGGAATCATATTAGCGGTCTAATCTGGAGACGGTGCAGGGCCAGGGTTGCCTGATATAGACTTACTGAAGATTGGAATATAATTCGGCAATGCTTCCACGCTCAACTGACTCCCAACATTCGTAAAAAGCAACGCTGGTAAGAACAACTTGACGCATAGCTGTGAGATATCATTGACAGAGCCATCATGTATAAGCCCCCATTTCGCAGCGAAGACACCATAAGATAATGTTAGCAAAACCGACAGTGACGCCTGCAACGCACCGATAAATGATGTTTTGAGAGATGAAGACATTTCTATGTTTGGCGTAATAGATAAACCGAGAGAATATCATGTTCGTTTTATAGGGAAAATTTTAGTGTCGCGTGCCATCTGTTGTTGACATGTTGACATGTTGACGTCAGAGGCTTGATAAAGCCACAAATTCCTTGGTTTAGCCACAGCTGTGTTCCTTGATTAGGGTACGTACCGGCCTCGTGACCTCACATCAATATTGAATGTGGCAATGTGCCTGAGAATCCTCTCCAATTCCAGGTTCCTTGATGGTTCTAATCTTCGCTTCGATACTAGGCATCGTGAGATAGGCTTGGCAACCATCACACATCATATGTAGGCAAGGAATGCACCCAACACTGCTAGTAAATTTAAGTGCGAGTTCTTAGAAATGATTAGAAAAGAAGACTTTGTATTTATTATTCGACAGGTTCTCTAATGGGCCTAGATTAAACATAAGGTTGCGGTGCTATCTAAACGGGGTCTTGTGTGACCATTACCAAAAGCTGTATAAACAGGGTCTTTCCCTCCTTTAGACAGGATTCCAGGCACTTGGGATAACTTTTACACCTCCGCAAGGGTTTCCTTCGCCAAGGAACGGGAAATAACTCGATAAAAGTGCTATAATTTAGCTATGCCTACGTAAATACAGGTCCCTTTTTACTGGTACTCTATCACCTGGGCCAACACGAAAGGTTCCACTAGATGAGTTATGTATGAGGAATTCCATCTTTTTGGGTGAGTCTTCATGTAGCGAGGTTCATACGGAGATCATGTCATGGTGTCTCTGCATGATCTTTATAATCCGAATTAGGCTAAATGTATCACATACGCTTAAGCCCGGTTTGGTCAACATTAAGGTGAGGATCCTTGAAGTGTTCAGCATCACCGGGTCGAGTTAACTTCTTGCTCTTCTATCGAGCTCCCAGAGTCTATTGAGCGATTTTTCAACTGATTCCTCTAATTAAAGTAGCTTTCCCTGCCTAGTAGATCTATACGACTACGTTATAATATTCTAAATGATTTTGAGTACAGTCTCTGGCAAGATTATTGCAAAATAGGGGTTAGCGGGAAAAGTATACGGCCTGCTATTGTTGCTAGGATTTTCCTTGAGAATTTTAGGGGCCAATCATAATTCCTGATACTGTCGTAAATTTTCGCATGCCCGAGACTGCGAGTGTATTGGTACCTTAATGAGATATGAGAGATACTAATACTAGTATACATATTGTGAGTACTTGGACAATTGAGTATATAGGTCACGCTAGGATTATGTGACAGGTTGACTCATAAGGTACATGCAGTAAAAATCATCTGCCTTGATTTCTGATTGTTAATCATTTCCCTTTTAGTCATTTTTGTCCTGATATGATATCGCTTTGCAAGGATTATTGATACACACATTAGACGAATCGTTGATTACTGATCAACCCATTTGCCACGAAACCTGCGAATATAAATCCAAAACGTATTGTAAGAATGACCTCTCCTTACATGTTCCCCTCTACCCCCCCCTACTCAAAGAAATTAACCTTGTTTTTGTGTGGTTATATGACTGATTCTGCAAGGATATTGGTGATTCTAAACAAATGACTCAACGTATTCCAATGTATGGGTGCCAGTTGTGAATAAATGAGTCATAGGACCATATCTACATCTAAATGTAGTCACACGCCACATCAATAGTCCCATAAAAAATGTGTAAATTCAGGGCCTTCCCCCCTTGTTCTATCGCTATTACGTTCTTCATTCCATCCAACGCATTATTTAAAAAACTGCCCTACATTCGTCCACCCTTCACTAAAACACTCACAATCAATCATGTCTCTCGAAGAGCGAAAGGATCTTCTTGTAGATGCTCTCAGTGCTCGAACTCTCAATGAAAAAAAGATCAAGACCCAACTAGACAATATTGCTTGGTTGCCAGCTCCCGAGATTTCCGAGGAGCTCGTTCGCCACCTCGGGCTTGAAGAGATCCTGAAAAGCATATCTACCAACACTAAACTCAGTCAGTCTCTTCGACTAGATGCTGAAAGACTTCTCGCTCGTTGGGATCGTGGGGTATGGGATGCCCCGCATAGGGAGACATCCCATCGCCCCACCGGTCCTGGATCCCACGGTCTAGTTGTTGGTGACTGCTGGCCTAATCGGTCTATGATGAGCAAAGAAGGGGCCCATAAACCAACACAAGCTGGTATACACGGGAAAGTGGGGTATGGGGCATACAGTATCGTCACGAACGGTCGCTACAACGATCAGGATGATGGAGATAAATTATGGTATAGTGGCACGGACGCCAAGGAAGGAGGGATACCAACTAGATACACAAAATATATGATGGAGAGTTCCAAGACCGGGAACCCCCTTCGGGTTATACGTGGGAGCCAATCGGGGAAATTTTCTCCTGCCAAAGGATTTCGATACGATGGTCTATATAAAGTTATAGAGTATCAACAAACGCGACGTAGGTTCACCGCGAGCCCGAAGGGAGAAGGAAACTACGAATTCCTCCTACAGCGAGTGCAGGGTCAACCCCCAATTCAGACAAACAAACCAGACCGGGAGACATTAGCACAATGGGAGCAGCTCAGGCTAAATATGAACAGCTAGGTCTGAGTTCCTGCTAAGCGTCTCTCATATACTGTTATTTTCCTAACCACTGTTATACTCTTAGATTCAGGCTGAAGGATCTTTTTATGATTATGACTATATATGTTTTCCTATGTTTTTCTATGTTTTTTATGTCTTTTTTCTCTGGGGTTTATTATTTTTATTTTGGATGGTGGAAATTGTTTCAGATTACGTTATGAAGTTGTCATCGCCGGATTGCTGGCATACGCAGGTGTGACAACATGTACTTGTAAATACAGTAAGTGGTAGTATTACTACCAAGAGTAGGAATTTTTCAGGTCAAAGAGTCTTGGGCTTTTCTGAAAGAGGTGGAGGGTTATCGGTACTGCTGGGAGGTTCAGATACGCTGAAAGAGGTTGTTTGATGAGTTTTTGTACGGGTTCACTGGCTGAATCCGGTTAATGATATTGGAGCACGAAATTTGTCTAGGATTTGCTACCTTAGTCTCTTTTGTGGGGTCAAAATAAACTATATATTAACTTCAATTTTCCACTATGCTCACTCACCTAATTGAGTAAACTATAAATGAAGACACCCTACTCAATTTAAGGTTATATTCACAGCCTCTGGCAAAAATGGTTGAGAAATGTGAGATTCAGATTTAAGACTTCTGACCTCTCGTCTTGTGCCAAAGATTGTATTGCACTGGCTTTGGACCCCTGCTAACTGGCACGATTGTAACGGCTAAACAACCGTTATGACCAGCTTCGATGTACTTATGTAAGAGAGTCACGTGGTACTAGAATGACTAAGGGATAGCTACCCAAAGTCTAGAAGGACCACTGAATAAAATTGCTAGATAACGGTAGACTTTTGAATAGGACCAACGGGCCCACAAGATATCGTGAAGCTCACACTGGTGGTATGCCAGAGAGAACTAGCTATCTACATCAATGGCTATAAGCCCGGATAAGTACCATTATTCAGAAGCCTGGCAAACATCTCCTAAGCAAAGGAAGGATAATGTCAAGAACCCCAAATTCTCCTATGTTTCTCCTAGGTTTTAACCCTAGTGCTCTATTTTTATTTTATTAGTTATCATATTTCTCATTACGATAGTCTGCCTCGCAGGACGCGTCAGCTATCAGTGTTTCATGTATTAAGATGACGCGTACTTTGTCCACGTCATCTCTTCCCTAGTTTCATATTGTTTCATTACGCAAGTACGTACGTATTAGTATACGTCATCAGGGCCCAGTGAAGGATATATAAGGGTCATGTTTTAGCTAGTTAGTTAGTTCTTTACGCAACAACTTAGTATTGTTACCATACCTACTACAACGAACCTTCCGTGCACCGTTCCCCTTTTCGTGATACTTAAACTGTCTAGTATCTCGTTCCCTATTATTTAGTAATTCCGTTTACTATTTTTGTATCGTTACCTGCTGTTCCTTTTCAGGTATCAGGTTTTTACAGATAAGCGTTTCCAGAGCCTGGAGAATCAATGTGTTCGCCGTATACAATTAAGCTATGAAGCTCGGGAGTTAGGGGAACAGTGTTTCTGGTAAAATGTGCAGAAGGTCAAAAGAAATTAGACCAAGCGCTTGGGGAATCGAACGTGTGGAGGTTACTTATGTGCTTCACCCCCCCAACGTCCTTATGGATCAGGATTACCGCTTCGTCAAACCCTTGGTTGCTTTCAACCAAGAAGAGCCGGTACTTGGGGAGAAGCCTCCAGATGATGCCAATTGGTTACCCTACCTCGGGAGAATATTTTCCTAACATGTGGCAGGCGCCCGGCTATGCCACCCGCCACTCTTAGGGGGGCCCCCCTGAGTTGCGGAATCTCTAACAAAAACACAAGTTTTGGACCCCAAAAATAACCCTCAAAGCGTCAGGGAAATTCGTCCGTCCGAACCAAATCTGGAGGGTATATGAGGGGGAGAACAAAACACGGGTGCAATCAGATCTTAATTCAGACCAAAACTGCAGAAGTTACAGATCATTTACTAAAGACCTTTACGTTACTACTGGCCGGCCTACTCTGAAAGTTCTTAGGAGCCCGGTCCAGACCGTGTTGATTTCCAAGCACGGTAGAATTGTTACCCCGCTGCTTGGCATACTCTCTGTCA
This sequence comes from Verpa bohemica, assembly GCA_033030345.1. Classification (NCBI taxonomy): domain Eukaryota; kingdom Fungi; phylum Ascomycota; class Pezizomycetes; order Pezizales; family Morchellaceae; genus Verpa; species Verpa bohemica. Next base: position 1,045,040 of record JAUFSE010000023.1, on the reverse strand, counting down.
AGAACCCCAAATTCTCCTATGTTTTGTCCTAGGTTTTAACCCTAGTGCTCTATTCTTATTTCATTAGTCATATGTTTCTATTACGATAGTCTGTCTCGCAGGACGCGTCAGCTATCAGTGTTTCAGGTATTATGATGACGCGTACTCATCCACGTCATCTCTTTCCTAGTTTTATGTTGTTTTATTACGCAAGTGCGTACGTATTAGTATACGTCATCAGGGCCCAGCGAAGGATATATAAGGGCCATGTTTTAGCTAGTTAGTTAGTTCTTTACGCAACAACTTATTGTTACTACCATACCTACCTTTGCACCTTCCGCGCTGCATTCTCTTCTCGTGATACTAGTTCCGCCTAGTTCTTCACAAATACTTTCCTAAGTGATTCCGTTCACTATTCTTGTATCGTTACCTGCTGTTCCCTTCCAGGTATCAGGTTTTTACACTCTCCTCCCTCAAATACAACCCATAACTTAAGCTCGCTCTTCCCCAGAGCATTTTTACTCTTGCTAGTCAACGAACAAGCGTTGTTCCAAGATCCTCATACTCTTTACTACATTCTTGAAGGCGCTTTGTCTTCCCTAGAAGCCGAGTCCTTTTTAAGTTTTAGTTAGCCTGCACCACCTGAAAACCCATCCGAACTATCTTTCGACCTTAGTTGAACTCAGAACGACGAGCGGTTCTAAGCCTCGCTGCTGAAGCTTCTTGTTGTAGAGTGTAAAAACCTGATACCTGGAAGGGAACAGCAGGTAACGATACAAGAATAGTGAACGGAATCACTAAGGAAAGTAGTTGTGAAGAACTAGGCGGAACTAGTATCACGAGAAAAGAATGCAGCGCGGAAGGTGCAAAGGTAGGTATGGTAACAATACTAAAGTTGTTGCGTAGAGAACTAACTAACTAGCTAAAGCATGGCCCTTATATATCCTTCGCTGGACCCTGATGACGTATACTAATACGTACGTACTTGCGTAATGAAACAAATATAAAACTAAGGGGAAGAGATGACGTGGACAAAGTACGCGTCATCTTAATACATGAAACACTGATAGCTGACGCGTCCTGCGAGGCAGGCTATCATTACAAGAACAATGATAACTAAGAAAATGGTAATAGAGCGCTAGGGTTAAAACCTAGGGAAAAGACATAGGAGAAAATTGGGGTTCTTAACATAGAGGGAGACTTGGGTTCTTTTTTGCACACGGCAGTATCTCCCTGGAGGTACCCCCGTTACAACAATCCTCTCTTCATCCTAAGCATTACGAATTTTTTGAAAACAACAACGCAACAAGTAAGATATTAAGGAAGAAAAGAGTAGGAGGGGAATCAGCAGAGAGAGGAGAGTATATGTCAAAAACACTTATTTCCTAGTCTGCCTTGTCCATCTTCTTGTTTCATGTATTGTTTCATATCTCGTAGGATTACTGTTATCATTGGTCATGTAAGAAGTACGCCTCGCAGGATGAGATATCTATGGTTTCATGTAGAAGGAGGTCGCTCCTTCAGTTTCATATTGTCTCATTGTTGATCTCAGCGTCCCTCCAGAAAGGGTATAAAAGGGACGCATCTCTGTCAGTTAGTTAGTTCTTCACGCAACAATTTATATTGTTAACCATACCTACTTTGTGCACTGAGCTGTCCGCTCTTCCTGTCCTGTGCTTGAGCTCGTAGTCTCCCAATACTACTTTCGACCTTCCAATTATCGCCTGCTGTTCTACCAATAGGTGATCGGTTTTTACACTTTGTTGCGTCTACCCTACGCAGCGCTCGATAATTTTTCAAACTGGATCATAACGTTTCGTTTGATCTGGAAACTATATTCGGACCACTTCTAGACGAAGTACCAACCAGAACAACCAGTCCTATTACTCCTGATCCTCAATCAAGAGTTCCAACTCCAGAAACTCCGTTCCCCCCGGACACCAGAATGACTTCAACCCAAGAAACTGCCGCAGGCGGCAATAACCCAATTCAGATGAGTAACGAAGCTCTAATCCAACTCCTCCAACAAATTGAAGCTGGAAAAACCAGCAAACCACGAACTATGAAAATACCAGACGCCGATGAATTCAGAGGCGAACCTACTAAAATCCGCACATGGCTACGCCAGTGCGAGAACAAATTTACGGAATACGATGAGGCCACCGACATGCAAAAACTCATCTATGCAAGCAATAAAATGAAGGATCAAGCAGGATCATGGATGTTCTCAGTCCTCGAAAATGAAACCTACACGATGTGGGAAACATTCAAAGACGCTCTCAAGAAAGTGTTTGGGGAAGCCGACACTAAAGAAGCCGCCAAGCAACGAATCAGAAACCTGTGCCAGACAGGAACCGTCAACGAATACTGGACTAAGTTCCAGACCGACATGGACCTACTGGGATGGAACGAAGAAGCCCTCAAAGACGAATTCTACGACGGACTAGCCCGCAACATAAGGGCTAAACTAACCGCCATCATAAATAAACCTAAAAGCCTACGAGAATTCGCACTACTGTGTATAAACCTGGATAACGAAATAATAGCCAGCAAAGTTTGCACCACCAAATGGGATAGTCACGCACCCAAAGCACCCACCACGAAGATCCATACTCAGCCCTACGTTCCCAGACACACCAATGGGACGTTCGCATCCAACCCAAGTTCGGCCTCAACCACCACCACGGAACTACCACCAGGAGATTCCATGGACCTGGATGCTTCCAAAAAAAAGAAATTCCTCCCCCTTACCGATAAGGAAAAGAAAAGGCGATTTGAAAACAACCTTTGTATGTACTGTGGAAAACCCAACCACATGGCAGATCGCTGCCCAGAAAAAACATGGAGGCCGAAACCCAGAAGATTAGCTGGTACCTCCTCACAAGATCTCGAAGAATCGGGAAACGAGGATGACCAGGAGTAAAGCGCAACCTACCCCTGGCAAAGGAACCCCCTAGAGTTGCCAACCCATCACGCTTCGCTCCCCTCCAAAATCTCCCCGAAAATCATACGTCATTCGGTACAGCTGGACTGTACTGCTCCTCCGACATTCCCCCAAAACACGCACTGGATGATCACCTTATCCTCCCGGTACAAATCAACCTTGGAAACCAAGTCGTGGATACGTTTGCCATGCTCGATAGCGGTGCAACCGGAAATTTCATCGACCGAAGTTTCGCCAACCAAAAACAATTCCCAGTCCAAGCCAAAAAAGTGGCTCAACCACTTACCCTTATTGATGGATTGACCTCCCAGAGTGGCGCCATCACCCACCAAGTCAAACTACCTATAAAAATAGGAAATCACCAAGAAACGGAAACCCTCCAGATCACCAAACTAGGCCACTACCCACTAGTCCTAGGAATTCCCTGGTTCAAAAAGCATAATCCCAAAATTATGTAGAAAGAACACCAAGTCAACTTCACTTCCAAAACTTGTCAAGAAGAATGCCTCAACGAACCAAGTGTCGTCCAAGCCCTTCCTGAGAAGCCTGCCATTATCCAACACCTCAGAACTGCAGACATAAGCCTAGTAGGAGCAGCCGCGTTTAAACGCTCTGCCAAACAAGGCGAACCCTGCCTACTCACCATCCGAGAAATCGATCATGCTATAGAAATTTGCGCCACGGACAAATATGAATACATGAGAAAGGATACTCAACCCCCAGCCAAGTCCCCAGAAGCAAAAGATCTTCTACCAGTCGAATACCACGACTTCCTAGATATATTCCACGAGCGCGAACCTACCGACCCGCCTCCTCGTCGCCAAGCAGATCATAAGATCAACCTCATGCCAGGAACCACCCCGTCGTTCAAGCAACTGTACTCATTGTCAGAAGCAGAGTTGAAAACTCTACGCGAATACCTGGATACCTATCTGAAGAGAGGGTGGATTAGATCTTCATCTTCCTCAGCCGGAGCACCCATCCTATTTGTTAAGAAAAAAGATGGATCAATGCGGCTGTGTGTCGATTATCGCGGACTTAACGCCGTCACCGTTAAAGACCGATATCCCCTGCCACTAATCAACGAAGCTTTAGATCGTCTAAAGTCAGCCAAGGTCTACACGTCACTAGACATCCGAGTAGGATACCACCATATCCGAATAGCAGAAGGAGACGAATGGAAAACAGCATTCCGTACACGCTACGGCCTTTACGAACACAATGTCATGCCATTCGGACTTACCAATGCTCCCGCCACGTTTCAAGCATGGATCAATGAGATCCTATCCGAGTTTCTAGACGTATTTTGTATCGTCTACCTAGATGACATCCTCATCTACTCCGAAGACATGAAGTCCCATGTCAGTCAAGTCCGCCAGGTTATGAAAAAACTTCGTAACGCTGGAATCAATCTCAAACCCTCCAAGTGCCATTTCCACCAAGAAGAGATAGAATACCTAGGTTTCATAGTATCTCCCAAAGGTGTGTTTATGGACCTCAAAAAAATCAAAGCCATAACCGAATGGCCCGAACTAGCCTCAGTCCACGACGTCCAGTGTTTTCTAGGATTTGCCAACTTCTATCGGCGATTCATCAGCAAGTACAGCAAAATCTGTAAACTGTTAACACAACTCCTCAAGAAAGACGTCAAATTCGAATTCAACCCAGAAGCCCAGGCAGCATTCAACACACTCAAAAATGCCTTCACCACCGCACCAATTCTCCAACACTTCAACCCCGCCAAAGAAATTACCGTAGAAACAGATGCCTCCGACTATGTAGTAGCCGCAGTTATCTCACAACCCAACGACGAAGGAATACTCCACCCCATCGCCTACTATTCCAAGAAAATGGATTCAGCCCAAATCAACTACGAAATCCACGACAAGGAACTCCTCGCCATAGTCTCCGCATTCCGAGAATGGAGACAATATCTAGAAGGAAGCCAACACCAGATAAAAGTACTAAGCGATTATAAAAATCTGGAGTACTTCATGACAACCAAGGAGTTAAATAGAAGACAAGCACAATGGGCCGAAACCCTCGGCAATTACGACTTTGTCATTACATACCGACCAGGCAACCAAGGACAAAAACCCGATGCACTAACCAGGCGATCAAGAGATCTGCCTCAAAAGGGAGACCTACACCTCCAAGAAACGCTCCTGAAACCCGACAAATTTCAGTTAAACGCCACGGTTGCAACCACCTCCAACAACACCATCAAGGAGGAAATCAAAAAACAACTCCAAAATGACCCCCTGACTCGCCAAGTCATCCAAAACCTAAAAAACGGTGTCACCAGATCGAAAGACGTCGCACTAGGACTATGCTCCATGCAAGATAACCTACTAACGTACGATGGTCTCATCTGGATCCCTGACAACACTCCACTCCGCCTCCAAATCATGAAACAAATGCACGACAATCCAACCGCAGGACACCCCGGTCGCGAAAAAACCCTTGAACTACTTACACGAAACTATTATTTCCCAGGAATAAAAAAATTCGTCACAAAGTACGTTGACCACTGCGACACGTGCGCCCGCATTAAGCCAGTCAGGCACGCCCCTTTCGGGTTACTCAAACCCCTGCAACCCCCCGACTGCCCCTGGCGATCAGTATCCATGGATTTCATCACCGGATTACCAACATCACAAGGCTACGATTCCCTATGGGTAGTAGTCGATCGACTCACCAAAATGGCACATTTCGTGCCCTGCCAAGCCTCCCTCAGAGCCCAACAATTCGCAAAATTGTTCATGTCACACGTCTTCAAACATCACGGACTACCAGACGACATCACATCCGACCGCGACTCCCTATTTACATCCAACTTTTGGAAGGAATTAACAACAACGCTTCAAATCAAGAATAACCTAAGCACGGCCTTTCACCCACAAACCGATGGACAAACAGAACGAGTCAACGCCATTCTGGAACAATACCTCCGTGCCTATGCCAACTACCAGCAAAACAATTGGACAGAACTCCTAAATACCGCCAAATTCTGCTACAATAACACAGCCTCCAGCATCACCAAAGTCTCACCCTTTTTCGCCAATTATGGCTATTGTAACGGACCTACAAGGCAGTTACATGTTTAAGAGATTGTTACTAGTATCATGTGAGCGAAGGCAAGCAAGTACCTACTACAGTGGTTAGCTACCAGTAGTAAGAGTTAACTACTTCTCGTTCCTTAGTCAGTAGGAACTACTTGAAGAGGATGGTACTGACGAGTACCAGCCTGCATCAAGGTAGTGGGCTCACTATTAGCAGAGACTAATAGGAAGGCACCGATCCTCAGTACTCTGTGCAGTTCCTAATCAGCAGAGACTGATAGGCAGTGGCCAGGATAACTCGGACATGCAAACACTCTTACAGCAACTTAAACCGATGACTACCAAGAGTAGTAACTCTAGTCAGGATAGATTATGCATTAATCCATCGGCGGAGCATCTATAGGTTTTGACTAAGGGTTTACAGTGGATCTAGTAATAGCTCCGATGGTTGTACTGCAGGTGAAATCTCTTCACAGAAGCGGGGCTATCGGGGGTTCTAGGGAACGCTGGGAAAGCCACTGCAACTTAGTATAGAACTCGAAGTGATGGTAGGGGAGTGCTACAACAGTATAATTACTGGCACCTCTACTGCCCGAGAACTTGATTCCAGCTCAAAAGCTTCAGGATCCAGACTTAGTATTCAAAAGGAGAGCCCTTAAAATTATTGAGTTCTAGCGATAGAATCTTTACTTGCAACCTGACTCAATACTTTCTATTTTGCAACAACAGCCATACTGTTACCCAGTACAGTTCTTCTACCGAAGGCCCTCGTTACAGCTATCACCCAAAATACCACCTAGACCTACAAACACCAACGTCACAAGCTCCCGAAATCGAATCATACACGAAACAGCTACAAACGCTGCACGATTCCCTCCGAGACGAAATCCGTTTCAGCCAAGAATCACAGGCTGAACAAGCAAACAAACATCGGTCACCCGATCCCATCCTGAAACCAGGAGACAAAGTTTGGCTACTCAGACGAAACATCAACACCACACGACCCTCTAACAAACTGGATTTCAAACACCTCGGCCCCTTTTCCATACTTGAACGAATAGGCACTCGCGCCTATAAATTGGACCTTCCCCCCTCCATGAAAGTCCATCCAACATTCCACATCAGCCTTCTTGAACCAACAGCTTCTTCAGAACCAATACCCGGCCATATCCAACCTTCTCCTCCTCCAGTTATTGTCAACTCTCACGAAGAATTCGAAATCGATCAGGTTATCAATTCCAAACTGCTTCGTAATAAACTCTACTACCGCGCTCAGTGGAAAGGTTACTCCAAAGAACACGATCAAGACTGGTACCCCGCTACAAATTTCGAAAACTCTCAGTCCCTCGTCAACGAATTCCATCACCGCTACCCATGCAAACCTTCCCCCACAAATCAAAATGTCCCTATACGTCGCACCCGTTCCCGCCGTTAAGGTTACCATTAATGGCACCTCCGTCAGCATGAGCATCCACACTCACATCTCTCTCCTCCGCACCAAACTAGAACTAGCAAAACGCGACTATGAAGTCGCCGCCCAATCCCTCAAAGCTTTTCCCCAAGCCCTCCGTATTTTCGAGTGCCGGTTACTTGAAGCCACTATGGAACTAAACACCTACCACGCCAACATACTTGCTACCACAGGCACTGCCTTGAGACAGCAAGTAACCCTCATCAAAGCCCGAATAAACGTTCCCGCCGAAACACTTGTCTCTCCCCTTATTAATGAAGACGGAACTCTCAACTATCAAAAACTAGAGGTAGCGATCACTGCCGCCAATACCCAGCACGAAATCCCCGTCCTCGAAGAACCCTACTGCGAAGACTGCCAGGAGCATCATCCAGTAGGCGCCGACTCTCTAACCTCCACTATTCCCGACCACCAGTCCACAAGCCCCATGAGCGTAAGCTCAAAACACAGTTGCAACTGCGAAAATGAGCAGCAACCTCCCCCTTCCCCAGCACCCACATCCCCACCCGAACTCATAGAGCTAGTCCAGGAAATCACCAATATCACCAAAAATATTTCCACGATTGTCTCTGGAACCACCGTCCTCAACGCCCAGTACGAAAAACGCCTCAATAGCAAAAAAGAAGCACTACAGAAAGAGAGGCTGGACCTCATCGCCCGACTCACCGAACAATCCGTCCAGGAAGGACGTGCCACCCCACGTACCAAAGAAGAACCCCCGCTTTCCCCTATGTTCCAAGCCAGCGGATCTCGCCCCGAGCTTGTCCCCATTACCTATGTCCCACCCGCAGCCGAATCAGCACCCTCCACCGCTGGATCCTGCGATTCTTGGGGAAACCCTCGGGTCACATTTGAACAGCCCGAAACCCCACTTCCCATTCCCACTCCCCAGTACCAACGGAAGCTCTCAAAAGGAGCTCGCCACCGCCGCAACATCCAACGCCGTCTCCGGCAACAAAACTAGACTCCGGTCTCGTAGGAACTTTGCCCTTGGAGAGGGACCTACTGTCAAGAACACCCATTTCCTAGTCTGCCTTGTCTATTCCCTTGTTTCATATCTTGTTTCATGTATTGTTTTATGTATCGTTTCATATCTCGTAGGATCTCTATTATCATTGGTCATGTAAGAAATACGCCTTGCAGGACGAGACGTCTATAGTTTCATGTAGAAGGAGGTCGCTCCTTCAGTATTCATAATGTCTCATTGTTGATCTCAGCGTCCCTCCAGAAAAGGTATAAAAGGGACGCATCTCTGTCAGTTAGTTAGTTCTGCACGCAACAACTTATATTGTTAACCATACCTACCTTGTGCACTGAGCCGTCCGCTCTTCTTGTCCTGTGCTTGAGCCCATAGTCTCTCGATACTATTCTTTAACCTTCGAATTATCGCCTGCTGTTCTACTAATAGGTGATCGGTTATTACACCGTCGGTTCTATTCAAAAAGACTACCGTTATCTAGTAGCCTTATTCAGTGGTCCTTCCGGACTTAGGGTAGCTATCCCTTAGTCATTCTGGTACCACGTGACTCTCTTACATAAGTACATCAAAGCCGATCATAACGGTTGTTTAGCTGTTACAGTAGCCAGGATAACTCGGACATGAAAAACACTCTTACAGCAACTAAAACCGATAGCTACTAAGAGTAGTATCCTTGGCCAGGATAGATTATGCACTAATCTATCGGCGAGGTATCTAGAGGTTTTGACTAAGGGTTTACTGTGGAAACTAGTAATAGCTCCAATGGTTGCACTGCAGTGAAATCTCTTCACTAGAGCAGGGTCATTGGAGATTCTAGGAATCACTAGAAAAGCCAAGAACTTAGTAAAGAATTCGGAGAAGTGATAGCCGAAGGGAAACCAGTATAATTACTGCCCCACTATCGCCCGAAGACTTGATTCCAGCTCTTCAGAATCAGTAGCATCAACGAAGCAGAGCCCTTAAAATTATTGAGTTCTAGCTGTAACGGACCTACATGGCCACTACATGCTTAAAAGAGATTGTTACTAGTATCATGAGAGCGAAGGCAAGCAAGTACCTACTACAGTGGTTAGCTACCAGTAGTAAGAGTTAACTACTTCTCGTTCCTTGGTCAGTAGGATACTACCCAAAGAGGATGGTACTGACGAGTACCAGACTGCATTGGAGTAGCAAACCCTATTAGCAGAGACTAATTGGACCGATCCTCAGTACTCTGTGCAGTTCCTAATCAGCGGAGACTGATAGGCAGTGGCCAGGATAACTTGGACATGAATTCAATCTTACAGCAACTAAAACCGATGACTACTATGAGTAGTATCCTGTCAAGAACCCTAAAATTCTCTTACGTCTTTTCCCTAGGTTTTAACCCTAGCGCACTATTACTATTTTCTTAGTTATCATTGTTCTTGTAATGATAGTCTGCCTCGCAGGACGCGTCAGATATCAGTGTTTCATGTATTAAAGATGACGCGTACTTTGTCCACGTCACCTTTTCTCCTTACGTTTTCTATTGTTTTATTACGCAAGTGCGTACGTATTAGTATACGTCATCAGGGTCCAGCAAAGGATATATAAGGGCCATGTTTTATCTAGTTAGTTAGTTCTTCACACAACAACTTATATTGCTACCATACCTACTACAACGAAGCTTCCGTGCACCGTTTCCTCTTCGTGATACTTAAACTGTCTAGTATCTCGTTCTTTCATATAGTAATTCCGTTTACTATTCTTATATCGTTACCTGCTGTTCCCTTCCAGGTATCAGGTTATTACATATCCTTGGCCAGGATAGATTATGCACTAATCTATTGGCGAGGCATCTAGAGGTTTTGACTAAGGGTTTACTGTGGAAACTAGTAATAGCTCTGATGGTTGCACTGCAGTGAAATCTCTTCACTAGAGCGGGGTCATCGGAGATTCTAGGAATCATAGGGAAAGCCATAGAACTTAGTAAAAGAATTTGGAGAAGTGATAGCCGAAGGAAAACCAGTATAATTACTGCTCCACTATCGCCAGAAGACTTGATTCCAGCTCTTCAGAATCAGTAGCATCAACGAAGCAAAGCTCTTAAAATTATTGAGTTCTAGCAATAGAATTTTAATTGCAACCTGACTTTTATCTTCATTGCAACGGCAGCTTTACTGTATCATCCTCTACAGTTCTTCTAAGGAAGGCCCCCGTTACACTAGCGATAGAATCTTAATCGCAACCTGACTTTTATCTTCTTTGCAACGGCAGCCTTACTGTATCATCTACTACAGTTCTTCTAAGGAAGGCCCCCGTTACAGTACTAGGTTTATTATATTAGACTCTGATGACCTTCAATCATCCCCCTCAGTCACCCCTAGCCAGATCACCCCCCGTTCACTTCTGGCCCCTCCCACAATAAAAAGAGTGCCAGCCTAAAAGCCCTCTCTATCGACTCTCCCCTCTTTTCTTTTGTCTTATTACGAATAGGTTTTCAACTGGCAGTATTGTCCGAATGTCTGTGTTTTCTTCACTGAGCGTGCTGGAAAGCAATGGATCTATGCGGGTTTGGTTTTGTTTGACATTTTGGGCCACTTTTATATATACTTTTTCCTATGTTTTGGCTGTTTGGTTAGGTTTTGTTTTATGCCATAGCTTATGCTGCAGGCGACATTTGTGTACCAAGAAACAATGAATACTTTGAATAAAATAAAAAAATAAAAAACTAGGTTTTTGTTCTTAGATCTTAAAGATATTGAGATATCCGGTACTTGCATGCTTCTACGGGGATAGAGGTTAACCAAAGGATTATGCCGCAAATGTTGACGTTAGTGCTCCAGTGCATTGGTTTGTCCTAGATTCCTTCTCCGGACGGGCTGACTATATGAAGGTAAGTATTTATCGACCTATCATCAATTTAGAAGACTTCTGGACTTTTCAATATAATAAAATAAATATATATACAGGTATAGACTTGCTAAAGAATATTTTACCGCCGGCCTTTTAGGGCTAGATGTATGCGGGGGAGCTAGAGATATTGTAACTCATACTAGGGGCTCGATAAAATGGGGGCTCTACTCTGTAATTTTAAAAAGGTGGCTCCTACATCATAGAAAGAGGGGTGGTAGTAAGGCTATAAGGTGTTCTCCAATGTATGTTTCATCTCCCCATGGCCTAACGGCTAATGGGGCGAAGAGCGTTCGAGACCGAAGTCCTAGACCTCTCGTTCGGATCGCGGGCACGGTGGATGTAGTTTCGCGAACCACCTTTTGCTGCAATAATAAATGGGGGTTCTAGGACTTTTTGGAAACTAGCTGTGCCTAGCCTTCTCCGTAATTTTAAAAAGGTGGCTCCTACTTCATAAGAAGAGGAGTGGTAACAAGGGTATAAGGTGTTCCCCAATGTATTGTTTCATCTCCCCATGGCCTAACGGCTTATGGGGCGAAGAGCGTTCCAGACCGAAGTCCTAGACCTCTCGTTCGAATCGCGGGCATGGTGGATGTAGTTTCGCGAACCACCTTTTGCTACAGAGAATCTTTTACCCTAAATAAGCTGTATATAGTAATAGTATCACCAGCGAAGCTTTAATTTAATTTATAAATTGTTGTTATTATGTATTGTCCTTTTTTCTCCTTTTGTTTAAATCACTAAAATCACCAAGTGCATTTTGCTTGCTTCACATCTGCTTGTATTTTAGTGACAACAACAACGAACTCCTTTTTTTTTGGCTATCCGCTACGTACTCAAAAAGGCACAATTTTTGCTAATTTTGATATCCTCCACTTTCTATACCTTTGCCTTCAGAAATATCCCAGCACAATGCCAGGGTCCTTAAGCTCTGATCTTAGCAATGGCAGACCGACCACACACACAAACGAAACCACATCCACGGCGGGATACAAGGAAAACCTTCCTTTCTGGATTTTCCCCCTCATTGGTGCAGCAGTTTGGTCTTGTAAGGAAACACCTTCTACAGCATTCTTGATGCATTTACGGCCTAGGGCAATCCTGATAATTCGTACCCTCAACTTAGCTATGCTCTGGTCCTTCATGATTATCTGGCTATCCCAACGGCAACCCAGATATAGCCATATGAATGTGGAACAACGAGTCGCATATATCTCAGACATTGGTATCAGCAGAGCCCTATCCTACTCAACTGTACTGACCCAAGCTGACCCCCCCCCCCCGAACAGGTACCAATGTTTTGAAGCCTTTCTTCATAGCGAGATGTACAATCACAGTAGTGATGTTCTCAGCGTCGTTGTTCTCAGTTTGTACGTCCAACTCTAGACCTCCGAATCTTTGATTCGCTACAAACATATACTAATAATGATACTATGTCGTAGGCTTTAATCATGCGTTGGTCGGAGATGCCGAGAAATTATACGACAACTTATCAATCGGTGCTGGTGTAATAGGCTCTATAGGACTAGTTTCGCTATCGGTCTTTGATCTCGTGCGCTATCACGACTTAAATTTCTTCTGCTTGCTAATATTTATGGGTGGTATGTACCTTTACACGTTAAACAGCCTCTATCTACTCAATATCTTTTAGGCGTCGTTTTGTCGGCGGTATCTACTATCTATGAATATAACCACCTTGGAAAGAAATTCGAAGACTTTGAGATCCTAAGAGTGATCTACTTTGTCAAAATTTCTCTCATTGTGATTGAAGTTTCCTTGTGAGTTTAAACGAATATTTGGTATTATACTTGGGTACCCCGATATACTAATAAATATATTAGGACTATCCTGATGGCTGGCTCTATTTTTGGGAGATAGTATCCTGTTTCTACATGCACTGAATGGGGTTCAGTTTCATATCTTTGCATTATCTTAGAGATATGGGCTTACAAACTACGTTTAAATAGCATGTGCTTACGTTTTTACGTTCTACCTCCTTTCATATTTCTTCGATCTTGGAACGGCTTCTAGAACCAAAGACTACGGGGCATTTCTGCGAGCATTCAATACTCGGCAATCCTCTTCAACGAGTGCCTAATTGTCTAGTAAAACTGAGACAACGGATCAAGATGACTGATGAATGAACGAAATTATTTCTCACCAGTATATACTAGGACGACTTAATACAATGACTAAGTTATGATAACCTAGGTGCAGCATGGGGGTGTCTGCTATAGAGGTAGCCATTAATTCAGTTAAAATTGTTATTAGGTGCTTAAAGAAGTAAGTGAATCACTCCGTTGTCAATCTACCGTTAAGCTTTATGTAATCTTAACTTTAAGCAAGCCCTTTATGTAGAAACTATAGCCTACTCCAAAATTCTATACTATCCTTGTGGGATTTTTAAGATCGGATGTCCTGGGTTTTAGTGGCTCTTTGACAAGTGTAAAATTTTAAGCCCCGGGTCTACTTCCTGTATACATATATATTGAGATACTATAATTAACCGCAGAAAAGATATAGAAAAAGGCACCTTTCTCTTATAATATGCATTCGCTATACGCACCTCCTCCTGATAACACTCATATCAACCGAGGAGGTGCTACTGTCTATGGGCCAACGTGGCTTCCTTAGGTTCAATAAAGACTTTGACAAATTATAGGATTCCTCCGGGGCACTCTCACTTAAATCCTAAATCCGTAAATCAAGGGCCTTTTAGCGTTTGAAAGTCTTGAATACAGATCCTAAAATAATAGATGCGGCAAAGAAGACATTGGACAAAATTCGTGGTTTAGGCCCTAGTAATGAAACATGCATACTTTTACGCTAGCAATAATTAGGTCCCAGGGTTATGCAGAGACTACCGACAACCTGAACTCGATAGTGAGATACAAGCACCCACGAACATCGATGACCTACCAGATTAACTCTATAAGATCTTGAGCAGAGAATCTTACCCTGGGCATCATCTAACAACAATCCTAATGACTTCACTTAATATCCAGGAGTCTACTAAGCGAGTATCGATAACTGAACCGATAAAGAACGATAAAGGGCAGATGTGCACGGGATGCCGTTTATTTTATCTCTCTGATATATTTACTTCTCCTGTAGATGGTAGTTACGACACAAGATGTTCCTGGTGCCGTGGATACCGTCTCCAGTGGTGCATGGTATGTCGGAAGTTTCTTAAAGCCAATCTCTTCCGAGTCAAAACAAATCAGCAGCACAACGAGTGTATCCGATGTGTTGGGAAGAGAGGACTACGGTGCGTTAGCTGTGGGGTACTCTATCTAGGGGATCCCCAAACGAATTTTGAGTATGGGGAAGATGGGACTCCTTTCATGTCTTGCATTCATTGCGTGAGTGGGTTGACGGGCGGACAATCATCAAAAACATTACCTAGAAGCCGATATAGAAGTCCTAAGAATGCTAAGGTATGTAATATGGGTACTAATATCCACAGCTTATACCTGATACTATATACTTATATAGCTATAGAAGGCAAACCCTCCGGTGCCACGAATACCATATGTTTCGCCTGCCACTGCCTCATCCTACGAGCTGAACATTATATTTGGCACTAACCCTGCTATTAGAGCCAAGATTACCAATGACGATATATGGTTTAATTCACCATATCCACCATCGCTTGAAGTTGTTTTTACTCTCATGCAGTTGCGGTACGTACTACTTGAAGAGGAGATTGTTACAGGGATCTACATTCAGAAACAGTCTGAGCGACTGCTTGTTTGCAGTGGTACAAAAGGTGAGGAAGCTGCATGGGATATAATTGCAAATAGTATACTTAGTTGTGGTTCGTGTTTTCGGGTTCGTGTTGAAACTGTTTCTATTGCGTTGGTCTATTATGCTTCAGTTACTAAATATGAGGGTTGAGATTGGTGGTGTTTATTCTACCCTGTAACAGGAAGAGGCGTGGGTGGAAATTTTGTAGTTTAGAATTGATATGTACATGCACCCCTATAGACTCTCTAGGCTACATGTACATGTGTATGTAGCTAAGAAATTCCAAGTATAGCAGTCATAACGAATCACTCGGCTAATTTCAATCAACGCTTCTATTTTTATTTTTATTTACGAGATGGGATAGATATTGCTTCCTCGGTATTATCATTGCCATGTACCATCTTCCTGGCTTAAGTCCATGTATCTTTACTATTAAAGTACCACCAGAGACATCCCATAGCGGACAGATGTCTATTTTCAACCATATTATATTAATCATTTGGTATCTACCCAACCAAATTCAAAAAAAAGAAAAGAGCATTTCCGCCGGAATTAATCGTCATCATCATCACTCCCATACGCCACCAGCCCTAACAATCCACCAGTCGGTGCTATGGGCGATTTAGCAACTTCCTTCTTCTCCACTACTGGTATATCCTTCTTTACCGGTAATGTCGGCTTTTTCTTCAACTCTGTTTTTTCTGCTACTTTCTCCGTATCTTTCTTCTCCTCTGCTTTGATAGCTGAGCTTGTCTTCCTAACCTTTACCCCAAGTCCCATTTTCCCACCTTTCCCGCCCTCATCCTTCTTTCGACGTTTGCGTCCTGCCGTTCCCCAACTACCAAATTCTGCGGTCGCTTCTGTTGATTCTGGGGCTACGCCGGTTTGTTCAACTTCCGATTGGTGCTGTCGGAACGCGTCTAGTTGGGCCTCGAGCTCTTGTTTCCTCGCTTCCTCGGCTCGTCGCTCACTAGATAATATCGAGTCCTAATTGAGTCAATTTTTGTATTACTAGTATCACAAATTGAGAAATTGAGGGCGGGGGGAGGGGGAAGTACCAGATACTCAACATCGTCTTCATCGAGAGGTTTAAATTGATTTTTAAACTTTAGTTTTTCTTCAAACTCTTCCTGTTTCTTCGCTATAGTTTTGCCCCAGTTAGCAGACCCCCTGATTAACCTTCAATTCCTTGTTGTTTACCTTTATTAGCCTGTAAGATAGCAAACAAACTCCTCTCCTCCTCCGGTTCTTCCTCCCTAGGTTTATTAGCCTCCTCAACCTTCGCCTTTGCAGCAGCCCATGCGTCGTTCGAGAGCGGGGCAACTGTGGCACTATCGCTCGTCTCGTCGAGATTTGTTGTACCGGCAGATACGAAACCGGAGGACATAGTGAGAAGTGTAGATTAGGGAAATCAACTACATGGCGCGTGTTGTGCAATGACGTTGGGTTAAGAATGCTTAGTCATTGTCTCGGAAGTTACCGTTGAGCCTCAATGTTTAGAAGCGAAGAGAGAGAAAAAAAAGGAATGTGGCTTAGGGTTTTATGATGAGGTAAGAAAACCCCCCTCCCCCCATATATCACATCTACTTAATACTCCGAATGATTGATCCAGATGACGTTTGGAAACTTACTTGGGTGCTTTTTTTTTGGGGGGGGGGTACCGAACCATACCCAAGGCCGAGGTGAAACTTCTGATCGTCCTCGATATCTTGGGGGGAGACTATATGTATGTATGGAGATTCAAGGACTACATATATATGTGGGGAGTTTTCTGGTTGTTTTTTAAAAAAAGACTGTACTGACATTACTACAAGGAACCTCTATATACAAACTTGACCAGTACTTGTTATCAACATAAATACAAACAATAACATTAGTTACTCAAACAAAAAAATGAATTAGGACCAAATTCTTATCTGTTAGAGTAACCTTTAGTCAAATGTGGATTACAGGCATCGAAATCAGACGGACGAGTGATCACACATGATATATTCGATCCACATATAAGAAGCACAATTACACAAGGCGCCTACACACTGCAGATCTAAGACTTCTAACCCCAAGATTTAACGCATAAAACGCCGTGCAGTACGCAAGAGGCACAGCCAAGCACCTCACCTTCAGCTCTACCCCCTAATCATAACAAGCCAAAAGCAAAACAGCAAACAGGAAGGACCAAAATAATCACATCGGAAATATCCTAGTATATTGCTTTTCCCATTTACTTAAAATTCCAGATTTGCGGGGCCAAAAATACAGCGAAAGAAAAAAAAAGAGAAGGTGCTAAATGAGCTAAGCTATTTAAGAAAAAAAACACCAACCACAACCCCAGCAAGCTTCCTTCTCTCCGAGCCCGTTCTTACCGGCTGCATATGCATAGTATGGTATATATAGAAAAACGTACACAATCAGGGAACCAAAAAAACATGAGCCAGAACAGCTACGAGCTAGAAAGAAAAAAGGGACAGGCATCAGATACTCTTAAAGCAACCAACCTGCGACAAAAATGCAGCACTTCCATCTCCGCTCCCCCTCGACATATTTCTCAATTTCATCCTAAGAAACAATCTAGCCAGCCCGCCTGAAATACCCCCCCCCCCCCACACAAGAAAAATTAAGCAATTTAATCAAATAACCCCTTACTCCTTTCCAACACCAACCCTATCCATCGGCGGCGTCAACGGCGCATACCCACCAACCTTTAACCTTCCCATTGTTGGCGTAATTTGGCTCATTCCCGTCGGCGTAACATCAGTTGATCCGCCAACAGATGTTGACGGGGATAAACTCGTATCGATAGACACAACTTGATTCAGTCTCGACATTGGCGGCTTTCCTACTGCTTCTCCGCGGAACATGCTAAACGGGCTTACCGCCATCTCGGGACTACGCGGGGAAAGTGGGAGGGCGAAAAGATCATCCTCTTCCTCCTGGGCGATGGCCGAGGTACGAAGGTGGTTTGCGTAGGACGCACCCTGGTGAACAGTGCCGCCGGGAGAGACAGTGGTTGAGAGCTTAAGCCCTGCCTTTGATCCAGCGTTTGTGTTGAGATTGAGTCCAGTGACAGGGCCAGGTTCTTCCTCGGCAATATGCTTATTCAGGAACGACTCCCGTACCCAGACCATCTCCTCACCAACCATCCACCCCTCTCTTCGGACCGCCTCCTCGTCCATCCCGCCACCCTCAACACCAACCTTGACGCGGCCCGTGCCGAGCCCACGTGCACCTTCTCGCTCGAGTTCTCTTGCAATCTCCTCGAGCGTGGCAAGGTCATCTATCCTGGCTTCCGCCCATGCGGTATGGAGTGTCCTGTTACCGCCACTGTGATAGTTTTGTCGCGATGGAGCAGCAATAGTTGCGAGAACCAAGTGAGGGCCCCAGGTGGGGACAAAAAGGACCCTGATAGTGTCGGGGATAGGAGTGGTACCACTGAGGAGGAAGTGGACAGTCACTTTCTTAGTTTCTGGATCCGGAATAATGTTGGTAGGAGCTTGAACAATGGGCCTTGAACCAAAAAATGTAGGGAGGTCTTCTGTTTCCTCGAAATCATCCAAACCGTTCTCAAATGCAAGAAGCTTCGCGGTTGATAGAGGGGCGCCATCGGTGTAGTCCTGTGCAGCTTGGATGGGTTGTTGGTAGACAGGTTCCGGGGCCTCGAGGACAGGAGTTCCAGCACTGGGAGTGTTACTCCCACGCTGGAGCGCGAAGTAAGAGCCCCTTTCGCTCTTTGCAGACCGAAGGTCTTCGGAGCTGTCGGTATACATGTTGTCCCATTCAACGGCCCATTCGCCGTTGAAAGCAGAGTCTACAGTGATCACTTCCCATGTCACAGAGAGGACCTTTGTGCCTGTTGACTCATTTCTACCTCTACCGGTTACGACCTCGATGGTGACTTTTGGCGGGGATATTTCAATGTTGGGACTTGTGCCCGTGGTATTGCTGTCGTTGTGGGAGTCTATGGATGCCATGGTCGCTTTCTTTCTATGGGTGTGCACAGCTTGATGGGGTGATGGAGTTGTAGTTTTATAACGATTGTGAACTTGCGGTTAGGGCTGTTGCACAGATCTGGTGACTGAGATTGATGTCGACCGCCTTAACTACCTACTTGCTTGTATTAACTTGCTCTAGATTAGCAGTTGCTCTCGTGACAAGGCTATCCAATGGCCTCTGGGGGTAAGCTCATAACTAGTTGAGAATTGGATGAGCCGTGGGAGCTGTCCGCGGGGCTCGATGCTCAGATGCGGGGGGACTCGGAGAAAGGGAACACACACCTTTCGCGAGGAGGGGCAATAGGGTGGACGTCTCTCAAGCTCTCAAGTTCCTTCGTCTTTGTGTATTTTCTCGAAAGCTATCGTGTCGACTCGGTAATGGGTGTCTGTCGGCAAATACCTTCTCCTCTTCTCTTGAAGTGTAGGGCGATCACGAGAAAAAAAAAAAAAGATACACGGGTTTCGTCGTCCAACGTTCGTCGTGGTTCGACAAGGCGGAGTTTGCTCGTTCTGGGCCCCCTGCTAAAAATAGCCGCCCGCCAGGCACCACACACCTTGAAAACCCTTCGGCAGGGAACTCAAAAGAAACAAAATTCCCCCTCATTCGAAATTCCAACCCTCACCCCGGTGCGGCACATACAGGGAATATATTACCTCCCGCCAATCACTGCTGGAAGAAGCCCTAAGAGATCGGCCGGATCATCACCGCGCTATAGGAGTTTCGGACAAGAAACTTGAACATCGTTTTTTTTTCACTGTCAACTGGTGCCCTAGGAAAGGATTGAGCATGGAAGTTGGGTCATATTGTGTATGAGAGATGGGGGGGGATAAATAGCTGTTCCCCCTTTTTGTTGGTATCGTATCGTATGTAGTATGGTAGCCGCGGTATTCACTCCCTACAGGAGTATCGGACCCTGATGTTTTTCGGTTCCCCCATCCAGCATAGCAGGGTTGAGGCTCTGCGGTTCTGAGATCACCAATGTTGGGTGCTGTGTCTTTCGGCCCCCCCCCCCGGCCGAGTGGTAAGCGAAAGTACGCAGGGTCTCGCATCTCATCTTATTCATCTTATTCATACCAGAACTCCCAGTTATCACGAATCCAGCAAAAGAAATCTCCGGTGATTAAACATCGTTGATCCTTGCTTGTTCTCGAACAATATTCTTTGGAATTATTTACATAGGTAAGGATGGCTCCTTACCAGGAGCAACCACGCTTTAAATCCTCTTTCAACAGGGGGGGGGGGTGATTTAGGGTATTGCAGGAGTATAGTTTCGGAAGATTATAATACTAGGGGATGTCATTAAAGAATCTGGGCGAGTTTTAACTAGGCACAGGCCTAATAGGTAGCTACTATTAGAGTCCGGCTATAGTATAAACCTAGAAGCTTGAAGTCGATATGCAAGTATCACCAGTATAACAAGACATGACAGCACCTATTTTAGGTAGTTATAGTTAATATTTAGTTCCACAATACAAATCAGGTCAAAAAGATTGTATTTGTCATGCAGATAAACCCCATACGGCAGCAGTGTTCGTTGTCCTTTTAT
Source organism: Verpa bohemica (assembly GCA_033030345.1). Taxonomy (NCBI): domain Eukaryota; kingdom Fungi; phylum Ascomycota; class Pezizomycetes; order Pezizales; family Morchellaceae; genus Verpa; species Verpa bohemica. The sequence goes on along the minus strand of JAUFSE010000023.1, from coordinate 1,024,448 downwards.
ACGAACGGCAATTACAGCTACCGGTGTCCAATGAGTAGCATTCATTTAGGTATATCCTTAATTTCAATCAGCGTATTTGCCCTGGTAGCAAATAGGGAGGGATATTACTGTGACGTGGACTGTTCCTAGGAACGCTGGCACGTGAGACGTATGTACCTAGGTATACGCACGTATAGCGATAATATCCTCTAAAGGTATCGCTTTGGGGGGATCCCGAATAGGCAGGTACTAGAGTAGCACCCGAGTTCTTCAAGCACCAGAACATCAGTGCTATAATGGACACCTGAGTGACTTAATATTCAGTTTTCATCAGCAACAGTCCCTCAAATATATAAGGGCTAGGGCTTTTACCATGGAAAACCTCTAAAAAGGATAACCTTCGAAGATCGGCTACGTTACAATAATGAACGCAACTTTAATACTACGGTCGGGACTATGTCATTTTTCGCTCACACAAAATTCTAGCTACCAGTTTTGAGAGGACGCGTAATGTCCCCGCTTTTGACAGTGGGGCCTTAATCTTATCTAACCTAAGAGCAATGTCGGACACTCTTCATACAATAAAACTAGACAGGGATTTTCTATACGGATATTCATCCTATAAAGCTATTAAATCACCCAAATCTCGTATACTTATGAGTTATTTGAGTTATATTACGATTTATTAAGCTCATAAAGCCTTCCTGCTATGATATGATCACGTGGGTATACTAATTGAGTTGAATCTCTCGAAATACACCCGCCTAATTGAATCAGTAATAACAAAAGACTTGATTTAATACACACTATGAAAGCAGCTTCTGAAAAAATGTGTTGGGAAAGTAATAACCCAGATTAATACAACAGTGTTTATTCACAAAGTAGTTCTCTACTGATTATTCTCTCAATTCGCTTATCTGCATTCAATCTCCCTATAACCCCGTATATACTCGATCCCTAAAGTTAAGAGAAGTACATAGGCTTAGGAATTGCAAATCCTATAGTTGGAAAAATAGGAATATGGAGTGCTTAAGCTGTAAAGGTTCATCTGTCTTGGCACTGAGAACCCTAACCCACCAAGAAGCACAGTTCCGAGAGTAGGTCTATAATTTCGTTTCTTTTATCTCATTACGCAAAACAGTAAGGCTATTAAGACCCATATTCCATGATATATGGTTCTTGGAATTGCCTATCGACTGGAATTATATGACATAATATTTATAACCTTCTGAATAAATGCCATTACGGGATTGAAGTTTGTGGAGAATATATTGCTTTCGCCACATGGGCAAAGGCTTTTAATATGAATTACATAAAATAATCTAATATAAACAAACTTAGCCCTATAAACACTTGCAATATCTAACCCTATATATTCTTCCCAGGATGGTTTTACTCGCAGCCCGTACATGCTCCAAATTTCTCCCAATGCAACAGATGTCCACGTCGTCTCCACATCCAAGCTGTGTATGCCAATGCACTAACCATAACACACGCATTGCCTGCAGCTGCCACAAATTTAAACTGCTCTGGAGCACTCCAGATAGCAGTAATAATCCATTGGAGGAGCTCAAAAGCGCTCATGAAGCCCATTTCCACCCCTGAAAACTCCCCCCTGTGTATGGCTGATATGCGTGTTTGAACTAGGGTTTGGGAAGCAAGGTCGTAAGTCCATAACCCGAGGCGAGAGAGTGCAAGGAATAAGAAAAGTGAAATCGTTAGGCTAGGAACTGGGTGACCATCGGTGCGAGAGGTTGTAGGGAGATAGAAAAGTACTAGGGTTACTGGAATCTTGATAGGAGGATAATTTAGTAAAAAAAACCTAGAAGATGCTCTGTAAAAGAAGTCTATACTAGATTTAGAACCATCCACCACAACCCCCAAAGCCCAGTTCTTTCCACGGCAGCAGCTTCCTTCGGAGATAGTTGAGTCGATGCGTCTAGCCTTCTTGCTTTCCATATCGCAGCCTTCTCCATGGTTCTTACTCCCCATGGCATTATAATGGTTGAAGAGACTTCTATCAGGGTACTTCCGGCTCTAGCTAAAGTGATTACTGATAAGGTAAACCCGGCATTGAGAAGATATGTGATCATTGATGCCGAGAATGAGAGAACAGAGACGTATAGAAGAGCGAGGGATAGGGAGGCTAAAATTTCGAGAAATAATTTTAGTAGAGAATTGCTTAGGTAGAGACTAGAACTTACGAATCCATATTTCGCTCCCGAAGAATAGTTTCAGGCCTTGGCCCCATCTTTGTGATACGCCGCCGCTTTCGCTTTCTTCCTCGGTACTAATGAGCTTTGGTGCTTGGAGCCTCTCACATTCTACCCACACATTCCTAGCAGCGAACCACTCTATGGTCATCGATATGAGGTTCATACAGGCGATAATCAATATTGTAACCTGAATATTGGCTGCCCAAAGTGTAATGAACGATATGAAAATAGGAGAAATAAGCTTGCAAATGAGATCTATCCTCCGCATTACGGCGTTCAATTCTGGGAGTGACGGCTTTGTGGTATTTCCTGCCAGTGTTGGAACCTGATAAATAAGCAAAAATCTAGTTAACAGTGAAGTTTTGCTAGAAACGGGGAAATGTACCCAGTCTCTTTCCATAACCATCATGTTCCCCACTGCACTAAGCCGTTCTCCAATACCTAAGATCATCACTCCCGCCATAATTGCTGCCTTTGTCCAACCTTCAGCGGGGATTCTTACTTGGTCCCTTTTACTAGATATAGAGCCTTTCTGTATAAATGGGAAGAAACCGCCTATAAGAAAGTCATCTCTGACAATAAAAATCCATCCAAGACATGCAAATACAACGCATATGCGTTGTAAGAATATAGTTATGCGCAATGTCTGTAGCCGAGAAGGATGTCTATCACACCACCATCCTACCGAGGAAGATAGGGCCAGGGTTGAAACGGTCGTGATAATACCTCTGTGTTATGAGTGTCAGTCTCTTAAACACTAATTGAGGCATCCTACTAAAACCTTATTGAAGAAGCTGTGAGTGTCTCGGGGTATGCAGATGCAGTAAAGATAATCTTCGAATTGTATATTAGCCGAGTTAGCAATGCAAGAGGGGTTGATTCTTACGGCAGCAAACTCATATCCTCTTGCATTCCAAGTTGATAAGAAATGAGACAGATATAGGATCCATGATTGTCTGCTAGTCAGTACCACCTCCACTTCCTCTTCTCTAACTTCGTCATATTCAGTGCCGTAGTTCAATGGAGTTACTTCGTCTTGGCCTTGTGTCGGGAGAGAATCTGTTCTTCGCTCTGGTTCGAGTAGGGGTTCATGTTCTTCGCCTGTTATTTGTAAAATCAAATTATCATCTGTATATGGGGAAGTCATAGTTACAGTGTAGTTGCCACCTATCGCATGCGGATAGTTACTGGTGGTGTAGTTCAAGGCTTTGGACACCCCTGAACCGATTTACAGGGGTTACACAGCCCGATTGGCTAAAGAACCGCCACAAAAGCCCTGGGTTACTCAAAACATTACAATTCCCCGTGAGTACCAAGACAATCATCAATTGTCTGAAGTCCTTGCCCGATAGGCCAATTGACCTACGGGTGTTATTTGTTGAGAGCCGGCTCCCATAAGCTCATACAGATGCATAGCTATGCCCAACCAATTTCTAGAGCGCTTTATAGCAATAGAGGCCATTTTCCTATGATACACCAACAACTATAAAGAGAGGTATTGTGTGATGACTGACAGGACTTGGTGAGGACCACATCACTTGGTGAAGCAAAGGGCACCCAAAGTGAATTTTCTTGGACTTTTTTATACATTTATGTTCCTCATAATCACTTTAGTCTTTAAATGTGTTCGATCTCACATTAATACCAGCATTTGTGGTGCCGAGGTTTGTGGGTTTGCCGTTGCTATGGGGGACTCCGAGAATTTTTTGGACAGGGCTGTACATACATGCAGCTATGATTATTATGAGAGCTGTATCCGATCCCTTTAAAGTTTATTAGTTCATTATTATATGGTATGGTGGTGGTGGAGATGACCTATTTACCATAGCAAAAGGTTCGATTTCATTTTAGAGTGATGTAGTTTAGAAAGCTGGTGTGAATACCAATGGATAGCACCAAAGGATGTCTGGCAGCTAGGAAGGTCTTTTAGAGTATATGTAGCAATGTCGTTATTTTCCTAAACATTATGTATTAAAACTACCTAGGCACAAGTTGTATTTCGAGCGAGTTGGCAACCTCCTGTTCTAGTTTGATCGAGTGATAATTTATGATTCCCATGCCTTTGTATCGCTGGAGTTTAGGTCCTATAGCCCTTTCTAAAGATTCTCAGTTTTGATTGTAGGTTTAGGTGTGGCTTTAGGTCCAGTCAAGCAGAAGCTAGTCACTGCTATTTTATCGAGTACTTTGGTGTTTTTAACGTCGTAGCATGTGCGTTATACCCACCCACTCACCCACTCACCCACCCATACATCAACATCATCTTTCTGTCTGCCTAAAATACCAGTCCAAGAATATCTAAGAACCCCCCCCTTAGTTTATTTAATGGTTTCATCACAGAAGATCCGTGGATGCCTTCCAGACTCTTCTTATTTCTTGAAATGGGTCAACATCCAGACCTGGTTTACAGGAAACGCTGGTTCCATTCCAACACAAACAGCCAACAGAACTAGCAACAGGGTTTCGGCACTCATCACTGATCTAGCGACGACAATCTCACCAGAGGGAATATGCTTTCCAGAAGAAAATCTCCAAGGATACTGCTTAGGAGGCTACCACCCATTAGCTCTCGGGGATACGTTTAATAATAGATACAAAGTTATCCGGAAGCTCGGATTCGGCCAATCCTCAACTGTATGGCTTGTATTAGACATAATGTGAATCTTTTCCTATTATAATCGAGCTTCATAGACTGCGGCTAACATAACTTAGGATTAATCGTCATGTTGCTTTAAAAATATCTACTGCTGATAGCTCTGGTGGAAGCGAGTCACTAGCAAGGGTGAAGACCCTAAAGTACATTAGGACGGGCGATATTGCCCACCCAGGTCGTAAGAACATTGTTGAAATCCTTGATAGTTTTACTCATTTAGGACCCCAAGGATCACACATCTGTGTGACACTGGAACCTATGTATCAAGATCTCTCTGTGTTTGCACAACGCGTCCACGACCGTAAAATCCCGCTGGTGATAGTTAAGGAGATCACAAGGCAACTGCTGTCGGCCTTGGATTATCTTCACACCTCATGTGAGATTATACACACTGGTACACAATCTTTGTTTCCGTATCCCACGCCAACTACAAGCTGACGTAGGTTTGATAGATATACAAGCTCAAAATATTCTAGTTTCAGTCGATCTAGAAGATTTTGACTCGTTTATTCGCAGATACCTAAAAGGTACTCCGCTTAAGCAATACGGTGATAAAAACTGTGGGCTGCCTGGGTATGCGATAGTCTCAGATAGGATTCCTATCGTAATTCCAACAGACCCATCCTATCTTAGGTTTAAGTTGGCCGGTTTAGGCGTATGTAAGTTATATAAATTCAAATACGTGTACCCGATCCTCTAATAAGGAGTGAATAAATTCGGTTTTTTTAGCTATTTATATAGATAAGGAACTACCAGAATATATACAAGTTCCATTTTTCCGGGCCCCAGAGGTGATTATTGGGGCAAAGTGGGATAGTAGCGTAGATATTTGGAATCTTGGCTGTGTTGTAAGTACGACCCAGAACCTTCCTTCTATATATCTCGGCTACTGACATCTGTAGAGAAGATCTATGAGCTATTGCAAGGTAGAGTACTTTTCTGGGGAAAGGCGGACGCGAGAAGCGGTTTGACTGCTGAAGAAGATCATTTGGGGCAAATGATCGAACGCCTTGGGGGCACATTTCCGCCCGATTTGATTAGAGAAGGCAAATACTCTGTAGAGTATTTTGATAGCCTTGGTTAGTTGCATATACTCCATCTATATCCGTATAATCCCTACTAACCAAAGCATAAAAATTCAATTTCTTAGGTCATTTAATCCATGTCAAGCAGAAAAAAAACCCCTTATCGTTGGAGAAAGTCATTAGAAGATGGAACCCTAACCTTTGTGAGGTGGATATACTTGGATTTGAAAGCCTCATTAAGTCAATGTTGCAGTACCGCCCAACGGATCGGAAGAGTGCTCGCGAGTTACTAGATGATGCATGGCTGTAGAGTATTTTTAAAAGTCGAAGGGGCTAATTTACCTCCCTTTACCGCTGGTAAAGATTAATGATAATGGTAATGACGAATTTATAACATACATGGAGCTAGCAAAGATTGGCATGTAGTTAGTTTTCTAGCTTTCAATGTATTCGAGAGAAGATCTTGACAGTATTTATTCTAGTTTATTCTAATGCTTGTGTTTAATAGAACTTTAGGAAATAGATAGGGGAATTGGTTTGTTTGTTTCACACCCAAGCCCTAATCATGGCCCTAAGACCTATAAATACAAACTGATGGGTCCTGATCTACATTTCAGCCTAGAATACAACTCTCTTTGTTCTTGGAATAGAATTTATGGTATAGGACTTGAAACTCCTCACTTCTAGCCACGCATCACTTAAACTCTTGATTAAAAGACAAAAATAATCTAATTTATGTTAAAGAATACAGAAAAAGGCTCAATCACGATACCAAAAACTACTATCTACCAATTATCTATTTAATTCGGAAGTCTTTACTGTCCAATCTAACGTTGATCATATCGCCACTCACTCACTAACGCGCTAGAGCCCCCCAAAACACCAAAGGCCGTTGAAAGTATCAGTCTCCATTAATGTTTAGTGATAGGGAACCGATGAGATAATCGCGTTGCGCAGTTATTTTCAACACGGCTAGAACCAACACGGCCTACCGGAGCATTGCTAACACCATGTTCAGCCCTCAATGAATCTCGAGCGTACTGAGTAGGGCTATACACAACTTGACCTGCAGCTACTCGACTAATAAGGGTAGAATCATTTCTATGAATGGATTTCATCGAGCCTATCGAGCTGTCAGTGATTTGCTTAAACACGGGTGTTATATCTACAAGCAAAGGATTAAGGAACATACAGCGGGAACATATCACGTTGTCATACAAAACTGGCACAGTCTTGCAGGATGGGCATTTTGTATTTCGGGCTATGCGGTGGCTAGATGTTGGAGCGTGTGTCCGTCTTTGGGACGGCTTTGGGCGTGTAGGCGTATTATCTTTTGAAGCTGAGAGGGTACATTTTCTGCAGAGACTGTTTTCCCAGCGGACAGGACTGGTTTTACAACGCATGCATGTTTTGTAGGTGAGTTTTGTATGTTCTCTACGCTCCTGGTTTCTTATTTTTCTCTTGGATGGTTTGGAAGATGAACAACCCATTGTGTGATCTTGGGGTAAATGATATCGTTAGGATTAGGGTTTATATTTTTTTTGTGGTGAGCTGTTTATTTAGAAGGCGGCGATAAAAAAATGAGTGTGAATATGTGTCTGATGGGACAGGTGTAGGGATTAAGTAAGAGTGCTTTTGTATGTCGAAATATTATTCTGGAGTATTCAATCTTCTTTACCGAGTCGAGATCTGGTGCCTTTTATGTACTTAAAAAGAAAGATTCAAGATTCAGTCATACTTAGGTTAGTAGAATATAGATTGTAATTATAGTATCACTTTTGAAAACACATTTGTGTGAGTGCTTTTCAAACCGATTTATTATGACCATGTGACTATTGTGAAACTATGGAATTAGTGTAACAACCTAAGTAGAATTGTGATTTATCTCAGTATATCTGGGTCCGCTGGAACCCATACATTATCATTCAGATGGGTTAATACCCCCATATCTCAGCTATTCTATCAGAGTGACTAGAAGCCGTAGTAGAACCACTAAGGTTGAATATGCTTCCTTTACTCAAGGCTATAAGTTTCCCTTGCGCATTTAGTTACGTTTTTATAGTCGTTATGTGGAGATAATCCCTTTGTAATCTATGCCACACCAAAGTTGTTGGAAGGATCTGCCTAAATAGGCTTGGTCTAGGTACAATTCATGTATTCTAATCTGACGACGGAACTTATTAGTAAGCCAACGGCAAGAGGAAACACTCTAGGGTTAGGGGTTTGTTTGCCTATCTCCAAATTGATATTCTCGTATATACATGTATATAGAGCTAATATCCTCTCTAGTGAGCCTCTCTTCTGGCTATTTTTGTTACTGCGAATTGACTTTATAACTTCGCTTCTTACCAAAATTTCGTATGCATATCGAGTGATATATATATTGATGTCGTTTTATTATAAGCACTGCATATAGCGAGATAGATTCAAGGGTTTAAAGGTGTCAAATCTCAAAAGTTCCAGTATTAATACATATAGATGTATTGATAGTTTCTGGGAGGATCTCTACATGCAGCCGGGGAACTACATGTACATGCTTCTGTGAATAACTGAAGCTGTTCACCAATTGGTTCTCACTGATCCTGTGCATATACATATACATATATCGATTGTTTTTGGGTTTTATGGCTAGAGGGTTATACTCAAGGGCGAAGCGGATGTTGTAGGGCATATGTGAGCTCAACCCATCTCGAACCCATTTAACAAACATATCTGACCGGTCTGGCATTCAAGGTCTTTCCTCGGCGCTCTTTGACGGCCCCCTTTGACGGCGCTCTTTGACAACAACCTTTCTCCCTTCATCAAAAATATCCCCCAGAATACAAATCAACACATATCTTGTTCTTATCTTTTAAACAAATAGTAAGTTTTCGTCTTTCTTGATACCAGTTCCATTCTATGGTAAACACAAAGTTTTATCAATCTTTGTTTGTCTAAGATTTCCTGCCTATTTCTGTAATACGACACTCTTAATCTCTGCCAGAATTGAGTTCTTGATCAACTGCTAAAGCTGTTTAAAGCCCCTAAAAGCACTTGGGTTTTTACCTCTAATCATTCAAGAACAGATACGTGGAATCATTAGCTACATGGCCCCAAGACACGATAATGATGACTTCGCCCGTCGGTCTCATCGACAAAGCAGCAACAGAAAGGCACCACCCAAGAATGAAAGAGAGAAGCAATCTAATTCTACTCGTATTGAAGATAATGGAGATGTTTTGATGGCAGGGTATCGCATTCCTACTACAATCTCCTCTAAGGGTGCTATTCAACATAAGCTCGACAGATATGCGCCACACAAGAGTCAGGTTGATGCCAGGAAAAACCGGCATATTTCAGACAATTATAAAGGTCACGGTCACAAACGTTATGGAGGACGCTATGATGAACCCCGCCAGTTAGTTATACACCTATAATTGTTTTTAATTAATATCCTAACCTAGGAGTAGTAATCACGAATCCCGCCATGAACCAACTTCAGCAGAAGAATATCAACAAAGGTAACGGTGCTATCACTTCCACAAACTCATAGGACTTAACTAACCGAAGTATAGATACGGCAATGAGAGAAAACAGCACCGGGATAGCCATATAGAAGACAAACACCACTATCAAAATTATGAGAAGAGCTCTCGCCGCGATAGGTATCTGCTATAAATAGCTTTTTTCAATAAGGCATCGATAACTAACATTATTAACTCTATTTCTATAAAGGTACGCGAGAGAGTATCACCATGCAGTAACATCATCTCGGTCCCGCTACGAGCAGGATAGTGCAGGATATCACGGGCACCATGCATCAACCTGGGCTGCGAGACATGGTAGACGATATGAATCAAATGAACATCACAGCAATTCAAGATATTCTCATGAGAGAAGGTCTTATAAGTAAGTAGTTTAAGTCCTAGTCTCAACTGTAATACCACTAATAAACCTGTAGCCCCAACAGAAATTCCACCGCTGAAAGATCTTACACATCGCGTCGTGATGGTGGCGGTAGGGGTGACACAAGTAGGACAGGCTATGCTCCTAATTATTCACAGAAGCAGGCTCATAACAGGGGCTCCTATGGGCAACCCGATCATTTGTTGGATCCTGATCTTGGAGAGGGCTTCGAAGGAGCAATGAAAACACTTGCTGCTCACGCTGAAAAATTCTTAAAAAATGCTCACTGGCGGGATCGAGAAGAAATCGAAACGGCTGTTTGGAAGGCATACGGCGACTCTATTGCTTCACTTGGATATAGAAAGACTAGGGGAGCATCGGGGTGTAGGCCAAATGGTTGGGTATCTGCGAATGGTATAGCTAATCGTGGTAAGTTAAAAATTGCCCTAGAAAACTATATTTATGCCTAACTGATCGAATTTTTACAGATGATGGTCCTTTTATAGGGGTTCCGCGTGGACCAAAGGCTATGTACGAACATGAGGGCAGAGGGGCCAGCAGTAGAAGTTTCAGTACTACGCACAGAAGTAAAGTCCTCGAGAAATACCAGAAAGCGAATAGTGACTACGAGAAAACTTTAGATGATTTATTTGGTGGTATAAAATCTTTTTTCAAATTTTGCAAAAACTGAAAAAGGCTGAAGATATTTGATATTTAGGCAAACCCTCGTACGCTGGTTCACATGTCGGCTCTGGCACCAGCCCAAGTTATGCTCGACCTAACTCTTGTTCTCGCCAAAAGTTCCAACACTCGGAGCCTTCATACACAGGCCTCCCTACTAACTCAGTTCCGTCAATTCACCCAAATAGCATTATGAATTCTAGCCGGGTTCGAGAGGATATTCCACGTCCTAAGCCGCCTCTTTACCACAATCCGATCTATATGCCGGATCCTAAAGACCCAATGAGATATCTCAATGTACCACGCCCTCTTATGAGAGAACAATGGCATATTCCAGCGGATTATTATAATGGAGAGGCTTGGGAAGAAAACAGAAAACGCGAAATCGAGTCAGGGGCCCTTTCAAGCATTTATCCAGACAGGTGGTTTAGTGGTGATTCATATACTAAAGATACCAAGTCCCCCAAAAAACATATAAGGAGTATTTATAACCCATATTGTTATTTCTACAATCCTTTTCTAACTATATGACGTAGGTGATAGTATTATTGGCCGTGATTGCTACACTGAAGATATTGATCTTAGTATAAGCGATGACCATTCACGTTCTTGTAGTATTGCCAGTGAACTCGGTCATAACTTTGGCAGCATCCGTCTTAATAGTATACCACCATCAACACCTGAATCTGCTCGCGCATGCAGCGAATTCCCTGAAGACTTTGATCTCTATGGACAAAGTCCCATACAGCCAAATACCTGTCTGGGCGATGGTCAAATTGACCAAGATGATGATGGTTCTAGGACTCCGAGACAACACATACTTTCATCTGAGGTCCCAATTAGTCTAATTAGCAATGAAAATAGCTTCCGAGAGGACTCAGATATAGATAACGACCACTACCAATCTTCCCGTGAAGCAACGCCGACCCTTTGCCTAGCCGATATGATTGAATACGCCCCATCTGCTACGACTATCTCCCTTAAAAACACTCTCAACAAAGCAAGCTTGATGGATATTGCGCTCTCGATCCCGTCTTCACCTAATGAGTCCCGCTCTGGTGCAGCGACTCCCCCGTATTATTCAAGGGCCAATTACAATCCCCTTCTCTCACAAAAAAAAATATATGAGCCCCTACCTTACACAAGGGATACCCACAATAATTCCATTTCTAGTGAAGACTGGGATAGCTCTTTCTACTCAGCTCCGGGCCTCAAACGGAACCCAACCTTTACCACTAAGGATCAGAATATAGCGAAACATAATGGGTCTATTAAAGGAGGGGTCTTAGTCAACCAGACCAATCCAGCAATAAGGTCATATGCGAAGAATGATGATGATTTGGACTTCTTAGGCGTCGAGTTCTTCGCAAAATCCATTTGACAACCGATCATGAAATATTAACATGGGGCCTTCCGCAGAAGCAATACTCTACAAAAATATATCATGTTAGGGTAAGTTTCTTTACAAAGCAGTTCTACCTATTATAAGTGTTAGATGTATGCGCACGGCGGATTTTAGAGTCAAAATAAGTAGGGAAATTTCTTTGGTTAGCTACTGGAACCTGTGAGTTATCATTTTGGAATGTCAAGTTTCATTTTCCCTCTCTTTTCCCGATACTTCTTTATCCTAAATTTTACACTCTCTTTTTATCTCTATTTCATATCTTTGTCTCATACGTGGGGTCTCTTCTTTCTCAATTTTAATGTCACTAAAGAAGCCTCCTGTGGGAAGTTATCATAATTTTCTACAGTCTGTGTAACGTACCATATGCAATAAAGCATGTGTAAAAAAGCAAACCTTTATAAAACATAGGCTACTACATTGATCTAGGATAATAATTGATTCCCGTGACAACTAGCAGCAGTAGAAGAGAGTGATTACGTGTCACGCTTTAAACTCCACATTAATGGAAATTTATACAGAAAACTTCTCATCACATATGTACTTACCTTTACGGGTGGAACCTTTTACCTGGTATTATACACCTAGTAGTACCCCTATGTACATAGATATGGTAGAAAACAATCAGGCGTCAAAACTGGCCGAAACACAGTAATCTACTTCTCAGCTGAGACTACCGCTCTCTAACCAACACGAAATTCTCCTTTTGCATGATTCATAGACTTTAATTATTATATGAAGAGCTCTATAGGGACAGAATTTCCAGCAAGTACATACTATCAAAACAAAGTTTCCTTAGGTTGGGTCCTCCTCAATAAACCTTTTAGGGCTTCCTTCGTGGAACCTTTGATTGGCCTGAGATCATTGGTGCCACGTTCATAGGATAAATAGGATCTGAAGATTTAAATTCAAGCTCAAAACAAGAGGTTCCAAAATCTTTAGCTCCAACGACACCTATTCAACAGCAGCCTTATCTCTTTACGCAATTGATATATAGACGTCCCTATATATATATCTAACACTCCAACCAAGTTAAATCACCTACGAATACACCACTCCCCCCGAAAACACCCGCCACGTCTTAACCAGTCCATCACAACATAACCCTCCCCCCCTAGAAAACCAAAACATGTGCCAATACCGCCAAACAAAATTCAAATGTCCTCACTCCCGCAACCTCGTAATGATCGAATGTCGCATGCGAGCCGGTGTCGGACTTTTCGGCCCAGAGACTTGCGTCAACTCTGTAAATAGAAAAACAACTGAACCTACGAATCTTGATATTGCTTGTTGGGCGTGCTATAAGGCAGATATTGAACAGGATGGTCCGGGGATTAAAGAGGTTGCTGATTATGCATATTGGAATCAGATGATTATGGAGATACTTGATGCGTCGGGTTGAGTTTTTGTGGTGGTTATTTGTTTAGGGAGCTGGATTGAAAATGTTATCTTGTGGTTGCTGGGAAAATTGTTATTGCTATTTATTTACAGCCACGGGTCGTGCGAGTGTAAGATATTTTTTCGGGCTGTCTATGAGGGTCCTGCCAGAACGAGATCCATGTCATAATACTATCTGCACTAGTCTAGATTTGTACCGATAAATAGATGAACAGATCTATCGTCTATAATCCCTTTGTGGTGTAGTTGGTATCACACCGGACTGTAATTGTTGCATTCATCCGTTGGTCACCAGTTCGACTCTGGTCGAAGGGACTCATTTTTTTAATATTTTTTATATTATATATTCCTTTACTGTTGAATATCGTATGCCGAAACGAAAATAAAAACTAGCAGAGGAGCTTTTCATACAAAAATAAGCACCATTTCACAATCAATCACTCGGTTGGATTCACACGTTGCTATACACTAGTCTATCTTAAGCTTTTTCCTGCCATTAAAAAAATAAAAATCTACCAAATTTCCGAACGCCATCTGCCTACAAATACAATCCCTATATCTAAACTTTCAACATCTCATTCTCTCTTCCGAATATTTTTCACCTTCCTTTTCTTAAACACAATCCCATCACTTATACTCTCTGTTTCTTCCTTCTTCACTTCTACATCCTGTTCCGGTTTTATATTTATCCCCCCAGCCTCTACCTCTTCCTCCTTTTTAATCCTCGGTATTTGGTCGGAGCCCTCCTCCGTGGCCTTCACCTCTGGCGCATCCTCTTTTTTGGCTTCGGTCTGCTCACTCTCTTCCTTCACTTTCCCCTTCCCTTTAAAAACCATTGGCTTAAACCCTCCTTTTAGTGCGCCTCCTTTCCCAGGATATGTCTTTGTCTGAATACTAAACCCCCTCATTGCCTTCTCATCCTCATCCATAGCATTCCACTTGCGCTCCTTCTCCTCCTCTTCAAACTTCCTCTTCTGCTGCTTCGCAAGCTCCAACTGAACCTTCTCTTTCTCCGTCATATTCCTCTCCCCTGGTTTCACCTCCACCGACGCCTCCGTCCAATCCCCCACCATAGCGAGCTCCTTGCGCGCCTCATCCGGTAATGCAACACCAAGCGCTTCCAACTCTTTAAGTTGCCGTTTACGCTCCTCTTCATTCGTGCCTCTGGGAGCTTGTGGTTTATATGTGAGTGTAGTAGCAGCGCCACCGGAAGAAGATGAAGAAGAAGACGAGGGACCGCCGACAATGGCGTTAAGTCTTGCCACCTCACGTTTCGCGGCTGTGGCGGCGTTTTGTTCTTTTTCGTTGCTACGGTGTAGGTCGCGGAGGAAACGCTTTAGTGAGCCTTGATGCTTCATTGACGCGTCGTGGTTCTTTTTGGAGACGGGGGTGTCGACGACAAACATTTTGCAATGCTTGCAGTAGTATTTCGGCTAGTTGATTTTTTGTTAGTTGTGTGAATAAAAGGAGGGGTGAAAGAAGGGGTAGAACTTACGGTGGATTTCCAGTATTCAGACATGATTGCGATTGTGGTATATGTAATTATTGGGTACCCAGAGTAAGTAGAGTTGTAGAAGTTGACGTGTGTGTCTGTATGAGGCTGATGAGGCTCAACTATCACCATGGCCAGTGCATGAAAGGTTACCCGGCACTTGGCATTAATGATATTGCCCCTCCCCCGCAGTTCTAAACACCCCCCCAAAGCTATATACCACAGCTAGCTAACCCAATTCACGCACCCAAGATGTTTAAAAAAGGGTATATCTTAATTCTTCTAATACCTCATATTCAAAACTAACATTCTCTCAGATTCTCCGGGTCACAAAAGACCAAGCTCAAATCCTCAGTACAGCGCTCCCTCCGCACAAAGATCTGTGACCAATTCCCACTCCTATCACCTCACATAGATGAGATCATACCGAAGAAGTCACAATTAGACTTCATTAAAGCGTTTTTCTCCCCTGCCCCCTCTTCTCTATATACGCTCACTAATAGTTTTATCAGACCTGAACGGATTTCACTATATTCTCTGGACCATGACATTCTCTTCTTCCAACACCATGACGACGCTTTGTTCCCCCATCTACGTCTCGTACACAGGTTCCCACAGTGTTTTCCTACGCTCCAGATCGATAGAGGCGCGATCAGGTTTGTGCTCGCAGGAGCGCAGCTAATGTGTCCGGGGCTTACGTCGCCGGGAGCTAAGTTGCCAGAGAAGGATTCTGCAGTCGGGGTGGGGACTGTGGTGGCGATCAATGCAGAGGGGAAGGGAAATGCGTGTATGGTGGGATTGATGAAGATGAATACAGAGGACATTAAGAGTGTTAATAAGGGGGTGGGAGTGGAGACGGTGCATTATTTGGGAGATGGGCTGTGGAGGTGTGAGGTTGATTGAGAGGCTTCTGCGAGGCCGAGGATACTTGGACTTTCACGGTTCATGTCTGGTCTCATTATATCCTCGCAATAAATCCAAATACCATTACCAGTTACAAAGCCTTTCCCTGCAAACACTTAACGATAATAATAATCATAAGTAGTAACAATAATACTTTTCCCCATCCCCATACATAAGGATATCTACAAAACTCAGAAAAACATTCCATAAACAGTTGAACACCCGCCACGCCCATCCCTAATCGTCCCCGTACCCATTAACATACAATGAAAGATAAAACCGTAATAGCCCAGGAACAAATTGAAGGCAAAAAACCATGGAAGAGAGGGAAACGAAAAATGAGAAACAAAAATCCCAAGAAAACCACTTACTCCTCACTCTTATAATCTATACTTCTCACCACAAGCCCGTACCTAATGCCTACTCGAAGCGTTATCCACCCCACGAACTTCCACCGGGAACAAACTCCCTTGCGCCGCCTTGCTGCAAATTCATACCCTTCATACGCTCAGAAATACCACTAGCACCTCGCAAAGCACCCCTCCCTTTGAACCCTCTTCCACCATCTGAGTCTGGTCCTCTCGGCGCACGAACAGCCTGAACCACGCCGGTCTGTGAGGATCCAGGAGCCCTTCCCTGCTTCTCGGTATACCCATTAAACCTGCCCTGTTGCTGATCGACCCCCGCCGACCCACCATAAATCGCTGGGTTCTGCTGCCGTGGCTGGAGCAATAGATAATCGTAATTTGCCGTTGAAGTCGCGGTATAATCATAACCGCCTGTATATCCACCACTTCCTGCATACCCGTACTCCCCAGCCGGACTGTACCCCTGCTGACCCCATTGTGTTTGCTGTTGTGGATCCCACCCCTTATCTCGAGAGAAGCTATCCCAGTCTAGCCCTTCGGCCTCTGTGCCTTCACCTAGATACACTCCGCCATCCACAAAATCCTCACGATTGATAAGCTGACTCTCTAAGAGTTTCCCGTCGAGCTCTTTCTGTGCATAAAACCGATTAACAGGCACCGGCACCGGAGCCGCTCTAAACTCACCCCCGTTGAGGGAAAACGATGTCACTGCTGATCTTGGTGGTGACGGCTTCCGAACCGGAGTACGACTCGGGGTACGTGATGGGGGAGCAGGTGATGGGCCACGCGGCGATGATAACGAAGACGTGGGCTTATGCCGAGTACTCGCTGCAGAGGTTGCCCTTGAAGGGGTAGATTCTGGGGAGCGTTTGCCGGATTGGGGTCTAGACTTCTTTCCAGATTTGACACCCTCTGCGGGAGCTACTTGTGTAGTCCCTGCTGAAGAGGTGCCACCTGTAGCGTCGCCCATTATCCGGTCTCGGGCCTCCTTGTAGCGACGTTCTTTCTCCTTCCGTTCGCGTTCTCGCCGATCTTTTTCAGGCTCTTCGGTTGGTGGGGTGATGGTTCGGGTGCTACCAGGGACGTCTGGGGAGTTGCGTTTTAGGATCTTGAGTTCAGGCTTATAAAGTGTTTTAGGCTGGCCGTTGGATGTGGGGGTGTACATGAGTTGGTGATCGAATTCCGGGGCTGCAGCGCGGAGGAGCCGTGGGGCAGTGGGAGGGTTGAAGGGAGCTGCGGTGGGGTTGGGACGACGAGCTAATGTTGGGGGAGCCGGTTTCTAGAAGTGTTAGCTGAGAAGGAAGAGGGGAAGATAGAAAAAAAGGTGTTTTCGTTTACCTCAGTGACTTTCTCCCAATCCTCTTCGTCCCAGGCGTTTGGTATAGTGGACGCCATTAGAGACGGGGAATAGGGTGTGCGTAGGGATGGAGATCGTATGCTGGCTTGTGTGCAGAGATGTAGAACTGTAGATAACGTTCTAGTTTACTACTGGAATGGGAAAAAAGGAATGGTTTGAGGAGGACGAACGAAAAGAACGGATGAACTGTCCGGAAGGGGGGGGGTATTTATTCAAGACACCCAGCTTTTAGAATGGAAAGAAAAGGGGGGGTACGATCCGAGAGCCTTGTCCTGAGGGCAAGAACGCAGGGCACTAGGTCAAGACGCTGTCAGGTAGGAGAGGAGGGGAGGGAGTGGAGGGAGGGGAGAAAGGTGCGAACTCTTCTGCAAGGCCCAACGGAGAATTGTGAAACCGCGCGAGAAGTGGGGGGTGGGTAGCAAAGAGAGGCTGAAACTGGCTGTGAAGGTTACCCGGTGGATGGCAGTGAGAGAGGGGACAACTGTTAGGGTTCAATTGGATATCTATGCTAGAATTCATTTTCATAAGTATTCAGGGTCCCTTCTACATCATTGTGCTTCTCGGAGGCCCTCCGTTCTCTCTCCTTTCCCCTTTCCCCTTTCCCCTTTCCCCCTTTCCCCTTCTCTTCTCTTCTCTTCCCCTTCTCTTCCCCCTCCTTCTCACTCCATCACTCGTCATGGTCATGCAAACAAAAGAGCCGCTGCCGATCACCGTCGATCACTCACGTGCCACTCTCTGCGCACTGAGCAGCCATCTTATGACGGAAACAACACGAGTGATTAAAGGGGAAATCCCTGGATACGTGTCCTACGAAGAACTTTTGTCTTGTCGCCTGGTCAATCTCTGCTGAAGACTAGGGGTCTAAAGTATCTTTGTACAGAAACAGATGACGAGGCTGAGGGCCTTTTTTTTCCCTTTCGTTTAATTTCTTTTTTCCCCTCTCACCCTGTGTAACCTTGCAGCGAGCTTAGCACGCGTGAAGCCAGCCTAGTCACTGGGAATGTGAGTGAGTCTCTCAGCACTTCCCTGATACCCTTGCTACATTGGTCTCGATGATGATGAAAAGGCAAATATCTGACGTGGAACCCTCTGTTGTGGTACGCTTAAGTCATGTCCTATCACTCGTATCTATCTAAAATAGGCTTCCAGGCTAAATACTTGTTTTAAACGATTCTTACTACAGCTTATATAGCTTACGAGTTCACAAATTCAGCTGTACCACGTTTAGTTTGTGCGAATATTCTCTCTGCCGGAATGTCTCCCCCGTCATAATGGTACCCACGTATTCATATCCACGATCCCTAATATATACTGCAATCTCCTACTCAAAGCCGGCTAAACAGCAAGGCTTCCAGTTTAATTTAAAGATCGCAGGCATGAATTTTTCTGCTGAGTCCTATTAAAGAGGTGAATTAACTCCATAACACGCCTTATATAGATTCAAGTGTAGTACGAAAACAGCTGCACAAATAAGGTAAGGTGTGACATCATCCAATGTCTTGATTAGCTCGCTTGTTTGCTACCACTACTATGGCTCTGCCCCTGATAGGAAAATAGTACACGTGGGTTGAAAGGATGTGATGCATAGCCTAGCTAAACATCTCCAGTCTTTAACGAAATAACCAGGATTACTGAACAAGGGTTATGGTCAGTGCCCATTACCAAAGCCTTTAACAAGGACGTCAAGTGAAGGCCAATCAAAGTTCTAACCCCCGAGTGGCGCACGTTTGCATTAACCTCACCGGAGACTATATCTGCTTATTTCCAATAGAGTGGAAGTTCTGGTAGTAGGTCCTATGAGACTATAACACATAGAGAGCGAATGGTGTTCCGAGTAGTGAAACTTGACTGAGGGATCATGGCCGGAAGCGCTAGCTGTGACGATCCGATTCCTTAATAATTGTATAGCCTATAGCTGTTTTACTCCTATGGGTACTGGGGAATGATAGGACTTGTCGAATACGCACCAATTTCTTCTACCTGTGTATAATTATAAGAATTTCTCTATTAATATGTGAGATACATGTAATTAAACGCATTCCTTGGGAATCTACACTATTGGCCATCTTTCCGCGTTATAAAAAGATCCCTTTCTAGCACTTGACGGCAGGTATAAATATGTACTATAAACTACTTCAACACAGCTCTTAACTCACTCTCACTCTCACTCCCTGCCCCAAAAACGTTTTAAGTTAGTGCCTATACTCTATAAATTTACCGCCATGGCGCTAATCCTGTACCCTTAGCCAAATATTACCACAGAATTAATACATGTACAACCGCGAGGGTGAGATAGAGTATAAAATTGAATACCCTATTTGGGATATGTCTTAGGGATTTTGTTCCAAGATCATAGCGGTTGAAACTGGCTGGTTGACGCGCGAGTCCTGGGATTACTAGTGTTTTGGTTTGTTTTCAGATGCATTGCGTCCGGTGAGCCTCAGCTTACGTAATATGCGCCACGGGACCCTATGGGTCACGGGAGGTCACTCGTGTTTAGGTCGTGATCGCGTCTGGTGCTGGAGGGTATTATGACTCTTTGAGAGTGATTATAGACTATTAGGGGGGATATAAAAATAAACTCGAGTTTGTTGTATGGGTGATATATATATATCCTGTGGCGAATTTTAAGTAAATATGAAATTGAAGGTCTAACGCTGGATTTGACCTTCTTAGTCTGACATGCTATTTGTAGGTGATATAGGTATTATAGAAACACCCATGATGTTTGTTGCTCGATGAATATAGGTAAATGTCCTTATTAAAAATAGGAATACTGCTCTTGTGGTACGTACGAGACAGAAAAACATAAGTAAAATCGTCAACCACGATACCAAGGGAGAATCTATACCTAAGATCTGTATAATTATGGAAAACTATTTGTGTTGGTAATATCTATTTATATCTGTGCGTGGAACTTAGAAAAGTATAGTTAAGGAAAAGGGGGTTTTTGTGGTATTATGTAGAAATTATTTTGGGGAAAGGTGTATGTAAGATATAAATATAGAGAGAGGGGGGGGGGGGATTAATCTATTTTAGAGATTAATGGAGATTATAATAGGCCTACTTAGCTCTATCAATGTATAGAATGTTCTTTCAACATAGGCCAATGATACTTAGGTATCACGATGAACTTCTTATTAAAAATTACTAAATGGAAATTGGTTAGACATTTACTTAGTTTATCTCTATAAACTAATTTCATGCCAGTAATATCACAGTGTAGTGCCAAAAAGATCAGCTTTCATTGTAATTGATTCCATTGTATTATAGCAATAATAAATTCAAAACCCCCTATTGAGAATTGAGAGAAATAGTTCACTAAAAACCATACTCAAGAATCTCCAATGGAACGTACTATTGCTATGGTGGCAGTTGCAATAGCTTTGACTGCCAGTCCTCCCGGGGTAGCTATCATAGCTGCAGTTGCTACAGCTTCTGCGAAAACACAGGTAAGAATAGGTAAAACCCTACCATCGGAAAAGATTATCTAAAACAGCAAGAATCTTTCCCAACCAAGACACAGGTTTAGGCTCGGCTCTCATCTTCATAAATTCTTCTCTCTCCTTATCCAACCTATCCCTCTCCTCCTTGGCCATTCTTGCGGCTTCCTCATCACGCTTCCTTTGCTCCTCGTTGAACTTCCTTTGACGCTCCTCTTCTTTTGCTTCATACTCCCTAAGGCGCTCCGCCATCCTTTCCCCAAAATCTGCCTTCTCTTGTTCTTGTCTTCTCTTGTCCTCCTCACGCCGCTGCTTTGCATCTTCTTCAGCCTTCTTCCGGTGATCAGCATTCATCTTGCGGATTTTTTCTTCGTGCTGTCTTTCTTTTTCTGTATTTTGTTTCTGATATTCTTCTTCACGCCTTTTAGTTTCCGCCTTTTCTTCGGCTCGTGCTTTTTCAAATCTCACTCTCTCCTCTTCAGCCTGTCGGCGGTACTCGGCATCTCGCGCCTCTGCCTCCTCTCTAGATTGTCTCTGGAAGTCCTCATACTCCTGCCGAAGACGTTCAGCTTCTGCTTGGCCTTCAGGAATGGCTATTTTGCCGACTGTAGTGCTTTCGAGGGTGTGCGGAGGCCTTAACATCTCCTCTTGTACTAGAAGAAGGACTGGAGGACGTGTTAAGATGTCGTTAATGATTCCGATAACCGTATCCCTATCATTCTCCTGAATTCGGGTCGTCTTGAAGATTCCCTGCCAATGTTTACGTAGAAATTCACTCTCTCTTGTTTCTTCAGCACGGTATCTAGGGCTGCCAGGGTTGTTCCACATCGTAGATCCAATAATGCAATTCTTCATTCCTTTGGGTCCACAAAGCGCTTTGAGGATCTCTAAAGTCTTCCTTTGACTACCACCGAATCTGGTTTCACTAATATCGTGGAGAAAAATAACACCTTGAGTTTCAATTTCGTGTCTTTGGAGAGAGAATGTGTGAAGATTTGCAGCGATATCGTTGAGAATCTCGATGTTTGCAACGCCTGAGTCATCGAAGCCAGGGGTGTCGAGGAGGACAATCCTACGGTTACCGACCATAGCTAGGTATACCGTAGGTTTTTGTGTACCTATTTATAAATTGTTAGTATCTTCAACCGGTATCATTGAATAGAGAGGAATTACAAGATTCGAGACCACTGGAAACGATTGGCTCTTGGCCGTTAAGGTCGCGGCCACCCAGCAACCTTATGAAACTGCTCTTTCCCGAACCAGTCTTTCCTGCAAGAATAAAGGCTGCCAACGGTTCACTATTGAAGAATCGTTCTCTCCCTGCAGTATTTAACTCATAATATTAGCATTCGTTACACAAAAGTTATTTTAGGCTGACTCACTATGACTAGAGGAACCATTATCAGAATGGGGATTCCTAGCCCCGCCTTGTGTGTTGTTATCGTTTCTGGCCATCTTCACGGTCTTCGGGGTTATTTTTGCTTCGAACGATTGTTGACTCAATTGATGGCTATTAGAAGAAAGGTGAGCGCACCACTTTATAAGCACTTATTCTGGCGGGTGTACTCTGCACTACCAAACAAGGCTGTAGAAAAAACAATTGTTCGAGGTTGTGCCAGCGAGCCTGGTTCAGGCCCCCCGCATTCCGTAGATCGTCTTATGTAGATAGCTAAACGAATAAGTGTAGAGAGCCCCCGTGTTTGGTCTTTGTATTGCTAGCCAAGACCTTCAACAACCAGTAAGAGATATCCGATCTGAAAGTAATCTTGGCATTGATCAAACATAGGTGTGATGTGACGGACTCTGGTATTGATTTTTTTGATTTTTATACCCTTAGTTTAGCCAATAGGTTTTATAGTGCAGATGTGGATATCTATCAGGCAACGATTATAGTGCGTTGTTGCCTTAATCGCCTTTATTTTTTTACAGGAAGATCCTAGTTGGTATCACTTTGCGGGGTAAACTATTTGGCTATAGTGGGACAGCAGTGACATTCCAGGGGGGGTTATCCATAATATATTACCGAGTGATGGCTCGTGTTTGCCACACTGTCTGAGTATAAACATAAAGATCTTATAAACCCAGGGGGACAAGATCCTCACATTATTCCCAAGTAAGGCCCACCTTAGCCATCCATACGAGGGGGTTTCCATTGAATCTTAAATTTCTTAAATGACAGCATTACTCTTGGGTTATTATTTGAAGATCCTTAAGCTCCTTCAACCATATATCATAATTCTCTGCCTTAGCTACCTGGTTTGCCTCTAATTTATCGCCTCTGGCCAAACATTCCTTTAGCCTAGCTGCCTCCTTTACCTTCTTTTCCAGATTTCGTCTTTTTCTTTCCCCGGGCGAAGTAGTTGTAGTAGTGGTAGAAGCCACTAGTTCCACCCCAACCACATCTCCTGTTGCTTCAGATGAAATCTCCACCTCCTGCCAAACCAAACCCATCCCAGCCTTTCTTCTCATTTCGTTCTTCTCAGTTCCGCTTACTCTCACTCTAAACTTATCACCGTAAAGTACCCTACACTCAGCTTCTGTGCGGTATCGAAGGATGTCATAATGACTAGCCCGAGTCATTGCTTCATCCCTCTCTGTGTGGTTCCGTCCAGCAATAACGACTGTACCTCCAATCTTTTCAAACCAATTATATCTTGGCCTGAGACGTGGCGCTTCCGTTTGGCTTAGATAGAGAGTTACTTTGTTTCCGGAGTAGCGTGGGGGGCGGGACGAGAGAAGATACTCTAGGGCCATTGAATCGATCCCACGGGCAACTCCTAGAATAAATTTATGTCCCAAAGCCATCCCACGTTCGATGGGTGGGACATAGTATGTTGTAAAGTATTCAGCTGTGGCTTCTAGTGGGCCAGAGATAAAACCGATCTGTGCTTTTACCCTAGGTAACATTTTTTCTCCGGGGGTTGGGCCAGTTGCGGGTTTCTTGGTAGGTGTAGACTCGGCGGGGTTCATTGGTCGCAAATATTGGCTTTTGGGTTCTAGTGGTTTCTAGTCTAAATGTTTCAGTGTTGTTGTCGCCTGTCACCTAAAGTGGAAGCATGTAAGGCATGGTGTGGTGAGGCTCTGCGGATAAACCTGTATTCACACCCCACAGGAGCAATATACACAAACCCCCTCCACAACATCGTCAGAAGCGGGGAATCGTGACTGTCAACTCCTACATAGCTTCAGGTTTATTTGGATATCACATCTGTGTATATTCATCAAGGGCAGAACCGTAACCGGCGACCGTGTTCTTGAATCTCGGAACCTCACACCCCTCCTCACAACCAACATCGTCGTCCTGGAGTCCCTTCGATCTCGAGACATCACGTATCCGCCCTGTACATAGTCTTTACGAGCTCTCCGCTTGGACTTCTTCCATTCGCTTGAGAAGGGGACTCTCTGCTGGCCTAGTTATAGGGTTATTCGCGCAGCAAGGTCTTGCCTTATCAGTCGTCAAACTTTACTGTTCCACTGTCAGGTTCATCCGATAGGTTCGCTTCCTCCCGACTCTATGATCCCTTTATGCCTTTATACCCCTCTTCTCCGCGAACCTACCCACAATATGTGACATGGTGTTTGTGCTGACTTGTTTGGAAATGCAGGCTTCAATTCTATTCGGGAGTTGCTCTTTGACTGTGTGACAGTGCGCGTGTTGGTAAAAGGACGTATCCTTGCAGGAGATTATCTTCAATAGATTTCAAATATCTATCTTAGGCAAGGTGTATTCTCGGGGTTTTCTAGATAGATCGAAGGAAGGCCTAGCAGTCAATCAGTCAGTTTTCACACCTGTTCGGCGTTTTCCAGGATAAGCACTAATATCCCTGGTTTATGCAGTGGAAGACTTCAACTCCGAAACCGACAGTGATTATACTAGTTACTGGCGCGACTGGGTAGCCACACTCTCCTCAGCCCTTTGTTCCCTGGTTCATAGCTAATTAAATGAGCGCCAATTAGTTCATCTCAGCTCGTGGCCATGAATACTTCTGCGAGATCGATGAAGAATACCTGACTGACCGCTTCAACCTGACTGGGCTACAGCAGGAGGTACAATATTACCAATATGCCCTTGACCTCGTTACGGATGTGTTCGACTTTGAGTGTGAGGATGAGGTCAGAGAGCAGATTGAGAAGTCCGCTAGGCACCTATATGGGCTTGTCCATGCACGATATATCATCACAACTCGAGGCCTAGCAAAAATGGTATACATCATTTCCTTATTTTCTATTATAACAGTTAGCTAAAGTTCCATATAGCTTGAGAAGTACAAAAAGTGTGACTTCGGCCGCTGCCCGCGTGTCCTCTGTCGTTCTCATCCACTCCTCCCCCTAGGGCTATCCGACCTCGCGCAGCAGAAATCAGTCAAGCTCTACTGTGCCAAATGCGAGGACGTCTATTCTCCGAAATCCTCCCGCCACGCAGCCATCGACGGTGCTTACTTCGGTGCTAGCTTTCCACACATTCTTTTCCAAGTTTACCCTGGACTTATTCCACCGAAGAGTAATGAAAGATACACACCCAAGTGCTTCGGTTTCAAGACACATGCACAGGCAGCGCTTGTTAGATGGCAAGAGGGAGAAAGAGATAAACAAGACAGGAGGCTAGTAGAGGCAGGACTAGAGGTTAGGAGAATTGAAAATGGAGACGAGGATGAAAGCGAGGAGGATGCTGTGGCAAGATAGCCACGGCTTTAGTACTTGTAGATTGGTTGAATGGTTCTGTGAATGACGTTTTATTTTTGTCTTTTTACTATTGCTTTTGATACTTGTCACGGATGGCGTCGGGGTGGGGGCAAGATGGGAATTGATAATTAACGGGCACTTGTTGGATTGTTCATTTTTAATTGCTTCGCCTAAGATTCCAGCCCTCAATTGTGTTTGATTCAAATTATCTCGGTAATCTATTCCGCTAATATTCAAGGCTAGTGTTCTTGGCAAGTTCATATTTGATTAGTTAGATGTCTAAGCTGTACCCAATATAGAACCGAATTAGGATATCATGGCTTTTAACAGCTTAAAAGTAAGATTACATGTACTTGTGGATTTAGACCCTAAAATGCTTAAATAGTGCGAGTAGAATTTTCATCCGCCAAAGGTGAATGGGGTATACCATTATGGGTAACTTTCTAAGCGCAGTCCCACTAGAAGGACAGCATCCTATCTGATTTATAGTTATAGTGTTATTGAGTTTCTTAAATTTATTTAGGATTATAAGTCTTGTGTTTATCAGCACTATATTTAATTATTGTGCGTTGCCTAGTTTACTTCTCAAACTTATTAGATTAGGTAGTATCAATAGATATAGCACGGGTAAAAATTGATTTTAGGTATATGAAGTAGTTAGAGCACTCGCTAGAGTGGGCCCTCATAAGCATCAATCGATTCGACTCTATATATTCGCAGCAAATTAACCACAGACTTTAATCCGCAACACCACATGATATGGTTCTATACATATAAGAACGATTAAACTTTAATTTATTTGCCTACATAGTAGCCTCTTAGCTAACAAGAACCATTACATATGAGCTAGTTAGCTGTTGGTCCCACTTGATCCACCTATTACTGTGCTACCTCCTTTATGCTTTAACCTAATTAGTTGCCTATCTAAGCCAATTATTCTGTCGATGATTTTTCCTGGTGCGATTGAGTATCCCAAATTAGGCCGTTAGAATCGTTTTCTAGAATCCATCATATAGCTGTCAGTATCCTACCAACTGTGGGTGTTAGTAGGTGGTGGCGGTGGTGGCGGCGGCGGCGAACTGGGCGGCGGAGGAGGAGGAGGAGGGGGGGAATGCTGTTCTGGTGGTGGGGGAGGCGGGATTTGGTCATGGGAATTATTGCTCCCGTGTTGATAATTAGCAATAGGCTTTTTTAGATGATAAGACTGCTGAGAGTGCTTCTGATCTCGAGAGATATTCATTTGCATCTCTGTTTGCTGCGTTTGTTGATAGTGGTTACCAGAGTTATAATTCTAGTTGTAGATAAGTAAATAGGGCATACAAGAGCAAGTTCTAGCGAGAGGGATGGAATGTATACATTAACATTGTTCCCATATGGCTGCTCGTAATTTTGGTGGCCCATCTGCTGGCTATGCGACTGTTCATACTGCGACTGGTAGTACCGCGGTTGCTGGTTTTGCATCATCTGCTCCTGTTGAGTAGAGTATCCCTGAGCATATGCGCTTTGACGACATACTTCGCCTGCTTGAGGGTGGGACCCCATAGCGTAATTTTGAGTTAATGATTCAGCATACTGGGATGGATCATCATGGGACCTCGGTCGAAGATCTCTATCTGGTCTGTGTTGCTGCTGCTGCCATGGTAAAGGCGCGCCGGACCTCCCATCTCTACTTGGGCCAGTCGGTGGAGGCCTAGTGATATCTTTAGGATCATTCCTGTACCCATCGGGGTTCTCAGTTCTAAATGGACGCACTCCAGAATTATTGCCAGGAGTACGCCACGGCGCAGGTCCGCCAGTAGGGCCACGTTCCCAAGGTTTTCTATCATCACCATCTCGGCCAGGGCCACGACTTCCTTGATAATTACCTTCTTCAGGACTATTCTTAATAAGAATATGCTGGGTGGAGGAATTGATCACGCCTTGGTGGGTACTATCACCAGCAAGCTCAAGCATAAGTTGCTAACAGGCGCCGCATTTGTTAGCATAAACCCAGATGATTTAAATTATAGAGGAATCTAACATCGTATTCACGGTCCACTGCATCTGCCTGTGGTACTAGTGGATCATTGTTCCTCCAGTCTGACCCTCTCTGGCGATCACGACAATCCCTTGCCATATGCCCGGCGTTCCCACAAACCCTACAAATAACGTTTGAGGTAACGTTACGTTTTTCGGGACATTCATATTTGCGGTGACCAAGCACACCACCTTTGTATGTTAGCGCCTTGGGAAAGAAGCAAATGGATGAAAGGATAAAGACATACAATTCTGACACGCCTGATTCTCATCATCTCTGAGTGTCCCATTCAAAGAAGCCAGCTCGCGGAGCTGGTTTCTCTTGAGGGCATTCTGTCCTTCTGGAATAGAAGCGGCCTAAATAATATTAGTAAAAACTTTCGATTAACCATATTTCTGGGAGGTACCGTCTCAATAACCTCGAGTATAGCCTTCTTTGCCATCTCGATTTTGGTTTCGGTGTCTGCAATAATTAGACAATGAAGGTCCTCGTCAAGGTTGGAGTCTGTTGCTCTGTCACTAGCCCCCTTTCCTTCTTTGACTGAACCCTTCCCACGGATAGCAATTTTTGCTCCAGATTCGGATTCCATTCTCTTAAGTGTATTTCCACGAGGTCCGATAAGAAGTCCAACTATTAATAACAAGAGGACCAGAAGGAATAGGCCTGAGTGTTAGTGGGATTTTAAGGAAATTTATGGTAGGTAGTAAGCTCTATAGGGATTAAGCAAGTGGAATTAGGGTTAGTTTACTAAAGTTAATCTCTGGGTAATCATTAACAGGTACATAGATCTTCTCAATGGTCTTGGCGGGACGGCGGTAGTCAGAAGGTGCATGGTAGTTTGTAAATACGGTGTTAGCCTTCTGGATCAATTTATGGCGTTCTTCTTCTAAACGCTTCCGGTATCGATGTTCCCGCGTGTTTATACGACGACCTTGGTTGTCATAGGTGGGTGCTGGAGAGGGAGAGCTGGAAATAAAAAGCTATGTATTAGACCCATAGGGAAGTAAGGTGTTAAATAAAAATGAATTAAGATTTACCGGTTACCATCTGTTGGGATGATGTCGCCGATTTTGAGTTTTTGAGTAATCTCTTCAACACGTAGATGGACAGTATATGCATCTAATTGCTCGCTCGTCATTGGTGTAAGAATGATCGTAGGAAGCCCCATCAAGCCAGCAACCTTGTTCTCATCAACTGTTCCCCAGCGGTTTGCCTTTTTGCGTTTCCTATGATTAGGCTCTTCTTTAGGTTGGCGGATGTTCAGTACATTGGTTATCAAAAAAGCGGGATATAATGGGAGGGGTTGTGTGAAGGTAAACATACCACGTCTGATGGACCGTCCCCGTTTGATTCCGCCATCGATATCACCCACCAGAATTTCACTAGAGGGCAACTCTAAATTGACGGAATTCTCTGCTGGGACCTCATCCTGCTTAGTATTGACTCTTGGCGTGTTAGTAGTCCTGATATCAGAAGGAGATTCCGCTTCTTTATTTCCTGGGAGACGACGCTGGCCTAACGGGGTAGCATTCGTGCCAGTTCTACTGTTCACCATCGCGAAGTGCATTTCAATGTAGTGAGTTTTTTGCTTTTGTGTATGAGATGGAGTGGGGAGATGATGTCTCTAAAGTGATTGTGAGTGGAGAGAGGGAAAAGCGAGAGGTATGTTGTAGGATTAGGACATGCAGTGGATCATCAAAGCCTTGGCAAATTACATGTATTTGCTACTGTAAACTGTATCACTTAAGAAAGTACATGTAAGTGTATGTAGATTTACTATTAAGTGGGTTATGGCTGGTATATTTACATGTATATATTGTATACATGTATCTAAATATGGACACTTATACATATATACATATATTTGTTGAACGGGCTTTAATCCATCTAATTATTTATTTTTATATTCTCAAAGCCCAAATACAATTTGGGATTTAGGATTTCTCAGATTCCCACAATCCCTCGTAAAATCTCTCGAGGATACTAATCTGGTTCAACAAACTATGTACACTGCAGTTATTACGTATTGTGAAGCCCAATACCCTCTATATATCAGCGCTAAAACTACATGTAGCCTTCACAAGATGTTGTAGCGAGTGACTAGATATGAATCTAGCATTTTAGTGTTGCTCGTGACACGGCTTATAAGAATGACATCATGTCCACGTGACATACTTTAGCTCCATAAAATAATGTTTAATGAGTTAATAATAATTATTCTATCTATTTCAAATACTTTAATTAATGCCTCTAATTACCACAAAGTGACTAGAAAAGTAATGTGTATTTTTTGCTGTATGGAGCTGGGCTAAGCCTAAAGAGGCTTAAGTAGATTCTCACCCCACCACGACCAAACACCAATAATTTGTTTCAACATCACCAACTATTTCAGCTAGCGACCAAAAACTTACAATGTCGTTCGCTATATTTCGTACCTCTGCTCTCTCTCGCTTTGCTTTCCATCAGAACCCTACAGGACTGGTAGTATATAGATCTTTCAGCCTGCTCTCAAAGCTCCCGGCCCCGTCCTCACCACCATATAAAACATCTCCACAGAAGAGAGCTTTTAACTCGATTCCGGGGCCGGGAGGTAACTCATTATTTGGGAGTCCTGGACCAGAAAGGGGTGGGTCACATAGCTACTTTAGGAAGGAGAGGCTACCGGCGAATACAATTATTAAGTGTGTCTCCATTTATCTATCCTAAACATGTAGTTTCATCAAGTAGAAAGGGCACCTCCTAATTTTCTATTTCATTAGGTTTGTACCGCAGCAAACGGCATGGGTTGTCGAGAGGATGGGACGATTCCATAGGATCCTAGAGCCGGGCCTAGCCATCCTGATTCCAATTGTCGATAAGATCCAATATGTCAAATCTCTAAAAGAAGTCGCTATTGAGATCCCTAGTCAGAGTGCTATCACCGCTGACAATGTTACCTTGGACCTGGATGTGCGTATTCTCGTCTGCCCCACACCTTTAGCTTAAGAAATCTAAATTTAGCCTAGGGTGTCCTCTATATCCGTGTATTTGACGCCTACAAGGCTAGTTATGGAGTCGAAGATGCCGAATACGCAATCTCCCAACTCGCCCAAACAACTATGCGTTCCGAAATTGGTCAATTGACACTTGATCAGGTTCTGAAGGAACGAGCAGCGCTAAACATTAACATTACTCAGGCTCTTAACGAACCTGCAGCTGACTGGGGTGTAAAATGTCTTCGTTATGAGATCAGGGATATCCATGCGCCTGATCAAGTCCTTGAAGCAATGAACCGTCAGGTTTCTGCCGAGCGTTCCAAACGTGCTGAGATTCTTGAATCGGAAGGACAAAGGCAGAGTGCGATTAATATCGCCGAGGGTAAAAAGCAGTCTGTTATCTTAGCTTCTGAGGCGAAGAAGGCAGAGCAGATCAACTGGGCTGCAGGAGAGGCGCAAGCTATCCTTGTAAAGGCTGAGGCAACAGCTAGGGGACTTGAAGCTGTTTCGGAGGCAATCCAAGCGCATGGAGATTCCGCTCAGAACGCAGTTAGCTTGACGGTAGCAGATAAGTATGTGGAAGCTTTTGGAAGGCTTGCGAAAGAAAGTAATACTATCATAATTCCGGCCCAGCTTGGCGATATCGGTGGCATGATTGCTGGTGCGATGGGAATTTACGGCAAAGTTGCAGAGACACAGGCGAGACAGGCGAGGGGATTAGCGATTGAGGCTGCTGAAGACAAGGAGAGACAAGAGAAAGAGGAGACAAAGGCGGAAAAGAAGGATAAGAAGAAGAATTCAAAGGTGCAGGTTTCATTTGGGGATTATGAGCAAAAATAATTGAGGATATTATGGGGAGTCTGGAAAAGGTTTTCTTTAGAAATTCACTTTCAGTTAAAAAGTACTTTTGGTCGACCCTTTATTTTCCCCTTTGGGAAGTGTTAGCGAGAAAACTCCGCTCTTTGCTATCATGGTTTAAGCTTCTTTGTATAATAATACTATTGTTTTAGCTATCATTGACTTTTAAGTATGGTAACTCCTCCAATATTGGAGCCTACACAACTATCTCTCGGCACTTGGAAATCTTAATACCAGTTATCTTAGTGGTAACATAACTTTGTTAGTCATCGAGAGACAGTTGACATCACAGTTTTAGTTACTAAAACGAGACTGCATAAGGCACTTTTGCGAGGCGCGCTGTTAGCGCCCATTAGCCAGTGATCACCGCACGTGACTAAACGCGGGGAAAATGCATCCTCAAGGCGGCAATATGAATAACATGTCTGCCTTAAATATCCGGCCGTTTATACCAGTGGAGGTCCTCTCTAATTTTCTTCACCAACACCATAAGCCCTCCCAGAGATTAATACAAGACAGGAAAACTGATACCTGGTGACTACATCTAAAGTCTACCTCAAATCATGGCCGAAGCTGTAGGACTAGCCGCCAGTATAATCGGCATCCTCCAACTCGCCGGAAAAACAATCGCTGTTTCCTACAACTACTGTAGCACAGTAAAGAGTGCGCCCCAGGATATCCGTGAGCTCTTGGATGAGCTATCGAACCTCCAAACAGTTCTAGAATCACTACAAAGCTATGCCAATGCAAACCCAGAATCAGAAGCACTCAACAAGCTTAATGAACCGGATGGCCCAATACATGGGATTGATAAATTACTAAAGGAACTGTATAATAAACTAGAAGGAAAAGGTGGATCTAAACTACATTTAGGTGATCGGCTAAAATGGCCCCTGAGGGAGAAAGAGACGGCGAAATGTGTTATGAGAATTGAGAGACATAAGACATTGTTTATTTTTGCATTGACAGCGGATCAAGCGTATGTTTACAATTAGATGCGGGTTTAGTTTAGGTAAACTGATTGAAGATAGATCGATGAAGAAAGAGGTCGAGGCGTACACGAAGGAGATGGGAAACACAATCGAAGAAATCAAGACTGATGTTCGGGATACAACTTTGGCTATCTATGACCTCAAGTTGATGTCTAAAGATACAAATGAGATAGTTCGGGAAATCAAGGCGGATGCTTACAACACGAATGTTGTAATCCAGAGTCTACAGTCTGAATCTGTAGCTCAGAGGTTGTGGAGGCAGACACAAATGACTTTTGCTGAAGGTGAGAGCGCAACTCTCCTAGGGTTAGCTAGTTGTAAAGCTGGCCTGTCGGTAACGCTTGGAAAGAATTATAGCGGAGAGGCGGAAGAGTGTGCTTCATTGGTTCTATCCTGATACTTTTGATACAAAGCATATTGAGATCACTAGTATAAGACAACCGGGAACTGGCGACTGGCTTTTGAGAACACCCGAGGTTCAAGAGTGGCTTAAAAAGAATCCAAATTCCCCTATTCTCTGGGGCTATGGTATTCGTAAGTAAACAAGGATTTCTAACCCTTAATGGACCCTAAATATAAAGTTAGAGGTACCATAGATGTTTGTAATAGAAGGCTAACAAGCCCCGAAATAGCTGGGGCGGGGAAAACATTTCTATGGTATGTTGCCTTGATGGGATATTGCTCATTGATACTAACTCTAGAGCCACAGTTCTGTTGTAATTGATCACCTACAGTCCCAAACAACAGTAGGAAACCATGGCTTAGCCTATGTATACTTTGATTATAAAGAGCAGGAGCGACAAAAACCAATACATATTCTTGCTAGCCTAGTTAAACAGCTTCTCTACCAGCTAGTTGATCTCCCTGCACATATCGAAAGCCTTCATAGAAAGCTTGAACCACATGGAAAGCGGCCTACACAAGAGGATTTATTCTCTGCTCTTGTTGCTACTTTACCAGAATTTGATCAAGTCTTTTTCGTCTTTGACGCACTAGATGAATGCAGCCAGAAAAAGCAGAGGACGGGGCTTCTACCACTATTCCACCGGATGGGGAAAAGCGGGATTCATGTGTTTATTACAAGTCGGCAGTATCCGGAGGATATACAGGACTCTCTAAATGAATCGGCAAAGATCGAGCTAGTTGCAAATAATGAAGACATCAGACGCTACATCGAGCAAAAAATCGACGAAAACGCTCGGGCGAGGCGGCTAGTTAAGCAAGGGAAGTGTAGAGACTTGATCATAGCAGAGCTTACAGACTGTGCTAGGGGAATGTAAGTAATCCCGCTTGTCTTGCGTTTAGATTATATTTATATAAAGCTTAATACGACTTACGGCCTTATAAATGTGTAATCTGGGCAAGAGGCAAATATATCTAATTACTATTCTTGTTACTATGCTAAATAAATATAGGTTCTTACTGGTTCATTTCCATATTGAGTTCATCTGTGAGATGACCAATGTCCGACTTATATTCCGGGCACTCGAAAGCCTCAAGAACTCTTCAAATGAGGATAGACCACTAGATCCTACTTATGATAGGGCTATGGAGACAGTTAAAAATCAGGGGAAAGGCCCTACAAAACTGGCAATGAAGATTCTTGCCTGGCTTGTGAAAGCTCAACGCACAATGTCAGTCGATGAGCTCCGGTTAGCAGTGGCCGTTGAAGAAAAGCGTTATGAGCTCGATGAGTGGGACTGGACAGATAAAGTTACATTGCTTGATGTCTGTGCAGGCCTAGTCACGATTGATGAGAAAAGCAATACGATAAGGTTGGTTCATTATACAGTGCAGGAGTATTTACTCGGGAACTCACTTATCGAGGAGAATTCAAAATTCGATATCGCGATGGCTTGTGCTACTTATTTGTCGTTTGACATTTTTTCCGAACCCGCACATGGATTATATGCCATTTATAATAGAGTTATGCAACATCCCTTCCTTCATTACGCCGCGAGATATTTATCCTTCCATATCAATGATTGCCGCGAAGACCTAACCGTCAGTCTTCTTCTCAAGTTGCTCGAGAATCAAGGCCGCATATCCTCCTACATCCAAGCGAATAACTATCGTACTGTTGCAGAAGGAGGATCCGGGCAACATTATCCTATACAAAAGCCTTTGCACGTGGCATCCTCGGTGGGACATGCAGGAGTAGTTCAGATGATTCTAGATAAAGGTGTAGATATCGAGTTGGAGGATAGTAACGGGGAGAAAGCGCTATACATGGCTGCGCTCTATGGGCATAGGAAGGTTGTAGAGGTCCTTCTCATGAATGGAGCCGATATCTCGGCACGTGGAAAGAATGGGTCTACGATATTGCACACCACATTAAGGGCTGGACACCACACATTATTCCAGACCCTGATTGAAAAGGGTACAAACATCTCAGCACAGGATGAAAACGGAGCCACGCCACTACACATAGCAGCGGGTATGGGAAACCAGGAAGCCACCCAATTAATTCTTAAGAATGGTGCCAAAATTTCAGCCCCAGATAACTATGGACGTACACCGTTGCACCACGCCGTACAAGGGGGAAAAGAAGCTATGATAAGACTTCTACTTGATCACGGCGCCGATATCGAGACCGCCGACTCCTCTGGCTATAGACCACTACATACTGCCTCAATAAATAGTCACCCTACTATTGTAGACCAGTTACTCAAGATGGGAGCGAACATCGAAGCAAGAGAAAAATTTGGGGAGACACCTCTCCACTCAGCTGCACGTTTAGGGCGCAATGGAACCGCTCAGCTGCTCATTGATAGGGGAGCCAATATCTTTTCAAAGACCGATTCTGGCTTCTCAATGTTGCATGATGTCGCCTCATCGCACCATGTTTCTACAGCTCAGTTGCTCCTCAAGAATGGTGCAGATAACTCACTACTGCAAGAGTACGGGGATGCGTTTCTGCACGAGGGACTTGAGTTCAGCGCTCAGAGAGCAACTATGTTTTTACAGATTATACGGAAGGCCCATGCACCACCCAAACCAGATTGGCTATTGGAGATTGAAAGGAAGAACCAGGAGGAGAAGGAAAGGAGGGAGAGGGAGATGGAGAAGGAGAAGGAGGATCAAGATAATACCGAGGAAGAAGAAAGTGAAGAGGATAGCGAAAGTGAAAGTGAGAAGGAGGAGAATGAGGAGAATAATATGGAGAATATGGGCCATGAAAGTTCTGGGCGCCAATGTACACATGCTATGTGATCCTATTTTCAGGGAATTTAGCTAGGTTTAGCTATTTCTAGTTTCTAGCACCAATATCACGCTATGATAGAGTACTTTTATAAAGAATCACTGGCCTAGATCTACCAGAGTTCACTTAAAGGAATCCTCCTTAGAAGTTAATGATACTGATAGACTTTACTAACAAGAAAAAAATCCCTGATAATTTTCCTAGTTCTAAGAGACGCTGAAATCAACAAATTAAGATTTAATATAACAGCTACTGAAACATGATGCCTTTTTCATAACCCCCTCCCTCCTCTATTGGCTTTATATCTCTTTAATATATCCCACCTCTACTAGCTGGTCTATCGGGACATTAAATTCCTGTTGCTTTGATCTTGTATTTTCTCTCATCCAGATGAAGGAGCTCAATGCAATCCTTCTCGGAAAAATAGTCTTTGAATCCAGCCGCAGCTGCTCCTTTCCCAAGATATAAATAACTTGCTTCTCATACGCAGCGTCTAATGCGTCCCGCTCTCGTAAGGCCCTGGCGTTTATCCTGGCATGATCATTGTTTTCGGAAGACCTAGATTTGCTTTGTTCAATTTCTGTATCGAGGAAAGTCCTCAATTGATCGTAGAGGATTACACCAAAACCTTCGGTGAAGATGTGGTCGTTATAGCCGTGTCGAACAATAATGCGGAAAGTATTAAAAGAGCCGACACGTTGGACAATGTAGCGTTCTTCCTCGCGGACCTGAACCTCAAATCATTAGTGTCACCCCTACAAACGAGCTAGATGGATATAAGGTGCTAACTAACCGTAGGCTGAACAAGTTGACGAAGATGGAAGAATACAATCACATCATGTTGGGCTTCAAACTTCTGGACAAAGTGTGTATAAACTGCAGGGGCTTGATATCCAACTTTGTCAAAGAAAATGCCAACACCTTTGATCTTTCCCATCTCTTTCTGACCACTAGATCGATGAAGCATCAATCTCCCGTTTGGATCACATGTCACTAGTGAAGAAGGTGATATATTATCGTCTACTTCGGATCTCCATTGCTGTTTTTTCCCGAAACGCCAGAGGAATAGAACGCATGAAAGGAGCAGAGCAAGTAAAAGAGTGAACCATGCTCCTTGTGGAACCTTCGTGAGGGCGGCCGTCAAAAACGCTCCGTCCATCGCGCCAAAGAAGATGAAGCCAACTAGAACGATGAGGAAGTGCAGTTGCCATACGATAAGGGCAACTACGGAAACCATGCACGTCGTGATGAATGTAACCATAATAACACAGACACCATATGCGTTACCTAAACTCGTAGTCTAATAAAATACTCAGTTAATTCAAGGTTCCATAGAGTAGAGTAGATAGGGAGTCTTACATTGTTGTAAACAGCGGTCACAATAACGGTCCCAATCATCATCAGCCAGTTCGCAAGTGGGATATAGACCTGCCCATGAAATCTTGTACTCGTATGCAAGAGCTTTATCTTTGGGAAATACGATAAACTCATACATTGTGACAAAAGTTGGAATGAGCCGGTTATCATTGCCTGGGATGCCACAATGGCTGCCAGAATTGAGAGGATTAAGCTGGGATAATACATTCCAGGAGGTACAGTATTGAAGAATGGGTTAGAGACTGCCTCTGGCTTTTGACTAATGTACGCAGCTTGACCGATATAGGCGAGAAGTAGACATGGATAAGCAAAGAAAAGCCATGATAGGCGTATTGCCCTATGAAAAAAACGTTAGTTTTTTTTCTAAATGATTTCTTTTACCCCATTCCGGGTCTCAAACCTTGCTGAGAAGGCACCTAGGTCTGCGAACAAAGCTTCTACACCCGTGAACGAGAGCAAGATAGCGCCAAGGCTTTTCCAACCCTCTTCCCCATTTCTACTAAAGTAATAGAATGAATGTGCAGGATTAAAGGCTCTCAGAACTGAGGCATCAAACTGCGCAAGGTTCTATGGAAAATGCCGGTGGTTAGTGAATCGCCGGTGGTTAGATTGGAATTAAAACACTCACATAAATCCCAAAAGACATATTGAAAAGCAACCACACCACAACTATTGGTGCAAAAGTAGTGCCAAGCTTGGTAATCCCAAATGGTTGAATAACAAAAAGTAAAATCAATATAGCACATGAGATGCCAACAATGGTATTTGTTTCGATGTCTGGAACCTTGACCTTGAGGCCCTGAATAGCGCCGAGGACAGATTGTGCAGGAGTGAGGATACCATCTGCGATAACTAAACAGACACCAAAGACCGCCAAAAATTTGATAAAGGTCCGGAATAGGAAATTATTTTCTAAGAATGAACGGAACCCCAAGTTTGGTTTTTTCATCTCATGCGTAAGATGTCTTTCTAGCTTTACCGTTAAAGGCTCACGGGGGTTACGTTGCATGATATTACACTATTCTAGTCATTAGCTTTCACGAAAAGAAAGAGTTGTCTATAGTGACTTACATAGCGGGTTAACAAGGAATATAAGGCAAATGTTCCCCCTTCGCCATCGTCGTCGGCGAAAAGAACAATTGTAACATATTTTAGGGTGACAACAAGTGTCAGGGTCCATATAATAAGTGATAAAGCACCTACGAGATCTTCGTAAGATGGCGGAGATGTGAAAGTCGATGAAAAAACGTAGAGTGGGCTAGTTCCAATATCGCCGTAGATGACACCAATCGACTGATAAGTGAGCCTAGAGACCTTTTTAGTATCATGGTTTACAATATAACTCAAGGCTCTGGATATTTACCATGCTAGCATAAAACCGCTAAACTCCTATTCTCCGAAGGTTTATCAGATAAATAACGTAAAATGAGTTTCTCTACCAACGTATGATGCTTACCTGTCTCGTTTTGAAGTCCTTGTAGCGTATGTGCGCTTCAATATCTTCGAATTGAACTTTGCCACTATGAGAATCCTCCCCGTCCAGTATAGGGTTACTTGTGGTGCTAATACCTTTTGAACTCCCCTTCTCGGTCGTGCCACTTGATGAGTCGATGTATTGGATGTCTGCCATCTTTGTAGCCAATATGTGATGGTAGTATAAGCATATAGTAAGAAGATGGGAAAGGTAGGGAAACCTAAGAGTGCTCACGGTGATAGAGCCTTTATGTAGTAGGATGCCTCTGGGTCTCAGTTACTCTAGTCTGAGACTTTATCACTGTTAACGTCACCAGTGGGTTCATGGTGTGTAGTGCCAGCCAGATCAATCGCCGGGATAAGCCCACTGGTCGACCTCCCTAAGCTGATAGCTGAGAGCCATTGTTTGGCTCGTGTGGGCTAAAGATGCATTAACTGGTGGCATTCTGCATAGTAATTTGAACACAAATTAAGACAAGGGATTCTGCATATTTATTCATAGGTTAAGGCAAGGTTGTGAGAGGAAACACAAGTGTAACACGTAGCCAGTAGGATAGATAAAATTACTACACCAGATATTAACGGAAGAGTAACATTACTCACGATTCCAATTTTAAATCTGCCTATGAAAACCTACCATGTGAGATGAAAGATAGTAGAATTGAATTGTGTAACTTATAACATTTACCGGTGAGCCCGAACAAACATGAGAAGATAGCTATGGGTATTCCCCACCGCAAACAGAAGCTACCGTTCTAACACTATAAAACCAATGCACTAATTCTCTTCAATAAGTCATCCTATTTGTCCGATACGCGATGTCTCAGGGGTTTGATTTCCCTAGGGAAGCTTTTACCTTACAAGGGTACATCATATCTTAAGGTAGAAGAGTATACATGCATGCCCTCCCTTTTCTTTGCTTAACTCAGCCTCTGGATGGTCGGTGAGAAATTACTTGTGGCCATGAATGAAATATAGAATAATATTCTCTCTTAAAAAAATCGCTCATACTCTAAGAAACCCCGATGATGTATTGCGATACTCAGGATAGGCAAGAAGAACCTGAGCATGACATGCAAGTCAGCCAACGAAAACAGTCCAATGCCAAATTCATATTCTGCTCCCCCGCACTATTTAAGTATCACTTGAGAAGCTTGTTTTTAGGCGAGCATGGTGGTATGCTCAACGTCGTTCTTGGCGCGGAGCCATCGCCGCTACCACGCGGTAATAACGCAGCAGCCATTCAGGGCTAGCCGCAACATCCCAACCTCGCCTTGATCAAGGCGGCTGTGTTTCTGTCACAATCACATATAAATCCCGCAGAAAAAATATTCGAGATATCTCGCATCAAGATATATTCCATAGATACTAGTTCATTAGTTTATAAGAGCAGAGAGATAATGATGTCGTCTCGAATAGACTGGAATACTAGATCCCATATTGGAAGGTGGCTATCCAGTGCATAGTTGATGTATCTTTTACCTCTATCAGGAATGGCCTATTATAATACTATGCGTGATTTTAGTTCAATTGTAACGCAAATCCAATAGCGATGCCTTTTTTCCCCTTCACATTACGCGGCCAACTATATGAGCGGTTAATGCTTTCGGAACGAAGCGCGACTGTATCTACAGTCTTCAAAAGGAAGAAAAAGGCTGAAATATGGCGTGAAAGGATATATGCTTAAAACTACCCAAATATTCACGGCATACCCGTTTGGCTAGTATGCTACGAAGAAAGGTTATATACAAACTATAAAATGATTTGTTTGTTAAGCTTGTCATACCCATGACAGCCCTTTTCTTAGAATCTTCTTCAGATAGCGGGAGCAATGCACTGCCCGATTGAATGGCCCAAGTATTTGTTCCACCAGTTCCCGTAATTCGTTCCACCATCAATAACCTTCGGTCACAAAGGTAGAGGCTTTTGAGGTGGAGATATTCTTACCATCGATCTGTCGGTATGATCGAGCGATGATCTAAAACAAATATTAGGAGAGAAAGTAGTATGTATGGGATGATAAACCTATTGTGCGGGAGAGATATGGCCCTTTGCGAAGGATTTCTAGCTATGCATACTGACTACTACGTACCATGAGGTAGATATACATATGGTTATACCTTTATGTTATAACCTATTACATATAATATTCGATTTCAACTACAACTTTGAGGGTATTAAAACACAAGATATCGATACGCGTATTTATCTGGGCCTTTCAATTCTTTAGGGTGATTTCCTCAGTGCTCCCCTTCTTCAATTAACTGCCGTTAGTTATTATATCATCTGTTCTCGGCAACCCCGTAGTGGCCTGAGCTGAAATTCTGAGTAACAATTACAGCTGTAACCACCCGTCTAATGAGGAGATGATCAAACACAAGCTCCATGTGCTTACGCGTATTTATTGGGGTCAGATAATGTAAGATCAGAAAACAAACTTTTCTTCTTAGAAAAGTTCATGGGGCTGCATGGAATGGTCCCCAAAAACAGTCAAGACGTTGGTGTCTCATTTCAAAATCTAAAGCCGCATAAACCTACAATTGGACGTGGGATAAATAAAGAAAATTGTGTGGATAGCGAAGCGAGAAACTAATAAAGGCTAAACCTCAGTGAGACATAATTTTCAAGAGCTATTCACTGGGTCAGGCGGAAGAGGCCTCGAGATCCAATGGCAATACCCACGTACATGCGAGTTCTTATAATAACCACTTTCCATAGTCCCTTTATAGGACCTAATAAATCTCCGGCGACTAAATGCTATTCTCATTTTCTCAGATCCTAACTCCGATTTTACCAATATATTTCCCTACTCTACCGTCCCAGACCAATATCTACTTATAGGAAGGAGTAGATCTTTGTTGCGCTGTTTGCTACCTCAGATATATATCAATTAAAGGGGTTTTATAGTTTCAATAACCCTACTTGGTAGCTGGCCTTACTCAAGTGTGGCGGGTCTTAGTATTGCAATACCGCGCGACCACAACCATCATCTGATAACCAGAAAGCTATGCATAGCTATATAGATACCCATTAAAGAACTGCAATGGCTAACGCAATTAATCTCAGACTAATAAAGTAACTTCTTGTCAAACAAGTAAATCACGAAAAAACTCTTGATATGAGAAAGAGTACCTCATAGTAAAGTAGATTTTAGTGGAATCAATCAACACCGTTACTATAGGAGTTACCTTAATTCAATCCTATAAATAATATAAAATAGACTTTATTTTCACTTGTCAAACTCTTTAGATAGAATCCTTTGCTTAATTGCGGTTAGGATGGTGGATATATATTCGATATATGCGTAATTACATATATATGACTTGTGTTACATGAGTGGACATGTATCGAGGAGAAGATTAAATATATTTCTAATGTCAGTTATGCCTGGGATTTTAAACAAATATATGTTGTATATATAACTTAGAAGTTACCACACATGTAGCATCGTAGAACTTAATACTACATAGGCTTTTCCTGCGGTGGATAGCCAAAACTCGTTTAGTCATATGACCTGGATTTAAGAATAGGTATAAAGGCGACTTTAGATCATCCTTCATGTATTATTAAACTCCCTGCCGTAGTGGTATTAAATCTCGGATTATTTAACTCACTAACTGCCGGCAGGTTGACCCCAGCATATCCCGGGGCTAGCTTATAAGTAATACTAATCATGAGTGATAAATAACCAATGGTGCCTGCGCCAAGACTCGGATACATTGTACCTAATCGGTACTATATTGCCCGTT
Organism: Verpa bohemica; assembly: GCA_033030345.1. Lineage (NCBI taxonomy): Eukaryota > Fungi > Ascomycota > Pezizomycetes > Pezizales > Morchellaceae > Verpa > Verpa bohemica. Next base: position 982,323 of record JAUFSE010000023.1, on the reverse strand, counting down.
ATGGCCATTTTGTACTACTTTGGTGACCTAAATTGAATCAACTGGGGGAGCTGAAGGCTAAGAGTATCATAGATACAGGCCCTATTCTGCCAAGAAGTGCTGACATCAGATGCCCGACGACTTTAACCTAGGGCTCAAAATGTAAAAGTACTATCCCCGGTTCTTGTTAATCCAAGAAAATGAGGAGTCGTTTACGTGTGAAGTTGTGGTTCGTTAAAAAACATCAAGATATTGATAGCATGAGCCCTGAAGTACCTAAGTAGGCGAATTCCATCGTAGGATTTTGTGCCATAATGTGCCACCAGCAGACGCCATTGGGGCAATCGGCAAGGTACAACCGACCGCCAACCGTTACCCACAGTTTGGGTTAACTCGAGTGGCTGTAGAGATGCTTCAGCTGAGGTCTGATAGCTGAGATGATGATACTAAACTTGCAGGGGTCAGCAATACTCCATAAATTAATCCTTGTAGCGGAGTGGGGAAGTGAGCGAGGGAGGGGTTGATAAAGCGCGGGGGCAAACAAGCAGACCACAGTTCCACTACTTCACAAACCTCATCTCTCAGGCACAACATAAAATTAATCCAAACGAAACCCTTAACCAAAGAAGAATATACATATTGGATACATTTCATTGAATACAATTATGGCAAATCATTCCCTGACCCTTGTGGTCTTAACGCTCTTACTTCTGCTGCTGCTCGCTTCCCCAGCTGCTGCCTTCGGCGCGGGGAACATTGCGTCTATTGCCAAGATCGAGGGCAAGAACTGGCGTCATGGCGATATTGAGGATACTTTAAAGACACTGTTGGCTCTCAAGGGCGGGAAATGGACCGCTATGAATATCCGGCGTGTATACTTTGGGAACTGGTTGCGTGATTACTCACAGGCACTGGATGTGGGTACCTTAAAGAGCGTTAATAAAGACACGATAAGGGTCCTAGTTTGGGTTCTAAGCTTTTTGAGTTTTGGGTATGCAACTGGAGAATTTGAAGTTACGGAAGAGAGATTAGGTGTTTATAGACCTGAAGAGCATATTGGTGGGTACATACCGGTTTGGAGAGCTTTTATCCTCCTTAAACTCCTACCAACTTACTGATAACCCCATACTGATGATCTTTTTACTCATATCCCATCCCCTAAACGAAACACGGATACAATTTCCATGCTAACCCTCCGTAGACAATCCAAAAGACTATGCCGATAATGCGGATGCTCGGGTCTATGACCCACGCCTCCGTCCTCCAGTTCTCCAGTATGAACTGGATATCGACCCAATGACGGGCATGAAGAACTACATCGCCAACGAAGCTGGCGGGTGGGCTACCTCCTCCGGTTATGTCAAACATTCCCTGACTCGCTCCATCCATTTCGGTCGTTTATACACCTCCGGTGGAGTTTCTGCAGGCAACGAAGCCGACCTTTGCGAAGCTCTCCGCTGCCTCGGACAAGCTCTTCACTGCCTTGAAGATTTCTCCGCGCATTCGAATTATATTGAACTAGCGTTGAGGGAGCTTGGGTTCTTGGCTGTATTTCCACATACTGGTGTTGATACACAACGAGTTATTGGAGTGCCACCGGGCTATACTTCAGGTGGACCGCATGTGTTCCCCCTCGTTACTGGTACCTTCGGCGCGGTTGATTTCTTGCACTCAGTCCTTGGGGAGGCACAAGATAAATTTTCCCAAACCGAAGTTGACGAACTCAACATCGCCCTCGGCGATGCCCACGAACTACAAAAGAAATCAAAGAAGGGTGGCCAGAAGTCAATGCTCCAAGAGCTCCTCGCCCAAGTCCCGAATATGGGCAGTTTCGCCGGCGACGCAGATAGACTCGAGGCAGAATCTAATGCGAAGGAAATGGCAAATATGCATATTTCCTCTCAAGGTACCCGTGGCCCTGGTGGCGGTTCCCAAAGCGGGTTTGACCCTGTCAAAACTGCAAGGGATATCTACCCAATTCTCGAATTCCGCGACAAAGTCATGCGTTCAATCGAAGCTACGATTGAAAAGGTCCCTGGTCTCTCGGCTCTTGTTGAGAAGATTTCCGAAACCCTCTCCCTCTTTGTTCTGGGTCTTCTTGCTCCTTATGTTCAGCCTATCATCGCACAGGCCTCATTGGAACTTAAGGCTGGTTCCTCTGCCGTGGTTGATTCCTCTGCGCAGCACCAATTCGAACCATGGACTGTTAGCACCTGCGATAACCCTACTCACTCTCTGCTCTCTAAGGACCATTTCTCAAATAAACTGAATACCCCGGCGGGTGAAATTGCTTCTGCAGTTCTTGGATTTGTTGTCCCGCGTATTGTCTATGCATGGGAGAATCCTGCAGCCCCCGTGGACGTTATTCTCGCCGATATTATCCCGGTATTCCACCACCCTGCCCTGCGGAAGCCTGGACCTCCGTTTGAAATCCAGCATATAATGTTTTCTACAGTGCAGAGGTGGGTTGACCGTCTTCCTGATCGTGGCGCTAGTCTCAACGACGTCCTTTCATCCGATGGTGTCCGGCAAGGTAAGAACCACGAAGGTGGTGTATTTGCTGGTGGTCATGGAGGAGGCCATGGGAAGACGAAAGGTGGTGAGTGGGATAAAGCAAAGAAGAAGAAGGACGGTAAAGGAAAGAAGAACGACCCATTTGCAAATATCCCAGGTGTCTCTAGTACATCTGGAGGTGGAGTGAGTGTCGGCGGCATGAAGCTTCCGGGGGCTTTGGGTGGTGCATTAGGGGGGCTCCTAGATGCTGCAGGGCAGGGTTTTAATGACCAAAAGTCGGGAAAGTCGAAGGATAGCAAATATAAGGACCACAAGGACGAGAAGAAGAAGAAGGATAAATACGATGATCAGTACGAACACACGTGATTTTATCTTTTACTTTCCCTTCAGGGAGGATTGAGTTGTAAAGAGTACTAACGATACCTGTGGAAAAGTGATGATAAGGATAAGAAGGATAAGAAGGATAAGAAGGATAAGGATAAGTATAAGGATAAGGACCATAAAGACAAAGACAAAAAGTATTTCCCACCCCTTGTTACTCTTTTTCCTTTTTACTTATTCCACCCAAACCACCCTTCCATCAGACAGTGCAGTCCTAACCAACAAGTAATTCTAGGGACAAGAAGGATAAGAAGGATAAAAAGCACCGGGATGGAGAGTCAAGTCATACCGAGTATAGGTATTAGGGACTTACGTTGTAGGGTTCGGGGAGTAAATTGTAGATGACTAAGAAAGAAATTCCCATACCTCCCTTAGTAGTCTCATTGAATTTTATTTAAGTATTTGCTTGGGAAACTTTTAGTTTCTTAAGTTAGTACATGTAGCTAGTAACGATTATAGTAACAAGTAAAGAAATATTTCCCCCCCTGAAGACTACATGTATACGTATCCCTACTACGCATCACTTTAGTGAGATTTCCCAGAAGCTATGCACTAAATAGATTTCTTCCTAAATTCAGCTAGCATCTTAAGATGTTATATCTCCAAAATAAAGGCTAATTAATGTAGAGATTGTGTGGGTTAGGGGTCCAAATCTGATGATCACGATAGGGTTAGGGGACATCCCGGAACCACTTGTACTGTTCATGCATGACCCCTGGCTTCTATGTAGGAGGGCCTCTCTTAATGTAGCCAATTATTAACAAACCTTTCCTCTGTCTTTCATTTACCTATTTAATTGGACAACAGCTTATGGCCCACTCACTGATTAATACGGTCCTTATTCCACGTCTCCCCCGCTGTTTCAAAGACCGGACAGCTAACCCTCACCTTCAATGGCGCCCCCCGAGCACCTCACCCTCCGCAATCTCTCAGCAACGCCGATAATTATAACCCGCATTGCGAACTTCCCAATTGCCAAACCCCCGGGTCCTGCCCCAGTCACAATTAAGAATCTCCACCACATCGGCAACCTAACGCACCACTTTACACGTGCCCTCAGAACGAGTGGTGTCGCACCCCCTCCACGACCAACAAACATTGCTATCGCTGAAAACGCAAAGGCATTCACAGAACATGATGTCAAGTACATCATCCCGCCGTTCTGTACTATACAGACAGCAATCAAACTGATCGATGGGGATGTTCTACGGCTTGTGTTTGAGGTCGAGAACGGGGACGAACAAGCTGGAAAGTTCCGGATTGACCTAGGGGGCAGTGAAGGTCCTTCGGTAGTCTGTCTAACGCCTACATTACCCTCTCGTTTCAATGGCGTCTTCCATAAGTCCCATTCACACCTCGCCCTCTTCTCAACAGCAGCTCTACACAAGTGGCAAGAACGCCTCAAAGACGATGTTCTTATCTCCACGATCTCAATCCCAGGCACCCACAACAGCCCCACCTGTTTCCGCGCGCTGCCATCTGTACGCTGTCAAGCTGTGAGTATCCGAACACAGCTCGAGAACGGGATCCGCTTCTTCGATATCCGCTGCCAGGTTGAAAACAACGGAGATCTTACCCTCGTCCATGCAGCTTTCCCAATTTCACTCTCGCTCGCTGCAAAGAAGCTACAAGAGCTGCTAGAAGAGACATACAAATTCCTAGATAACCACCCCCAGGAGAGCATCATTGTGTCACTAAAACGCGAAGGATGGGGAAATGCAACAGATGAAGTCTTCGCCAGACACCTAAAAGAACGCTACATCGAGCCCCAATCTCATCGTTGGTGGCTCGACCATACCCGCGTCCCTAAGCTCGGCGAGGTCCGTGGAAAATGTATCCTCTTTCGCCGCTTCCTCTCCGCGACCTGGAAAGCTGGTATCAACGCCGAAGACTGGAAGTATAATTCGTACGACACTTCAACTCCGGACGGGATGTGCCGTGTGCAAGATTTTTGTGAGGTATTGGAGGCCCCGACAATAGAGAAGAAGATAAAATATATAAAGGACCACCTCGAGCGTGCTGCAATACCTTTAGAAGACAAACCACTCTTTGTCAATTTTCTCTCGGGGTGTAATTTCTGGAAGGTGGGGTGTTGGCCAGAAAACGTCGCAGAGAAAGTCAATGTCGAGGTTAAGCGTCATTTGGCTGTAGATCATCTCGCGGGGAAGCATGGCGGGGATGGAGCTTGCGGGGTAGTAGTCTGTGATTATGTCGGTGATAAGGGAGAGTGGGATTTAGTGAGGCTAGTAGTAGCTATGAATGCTTGGATTGAGAAGAGTGGTAATATAGATGGAATAGATCGGGAGGATGGGAGAGTTAATGTTGATGGAAAGATAATGTGAATAGAGTAGTAGAGAATTGATTTTCACTTTTACATGTGCATTGTCGAGTGTTTGAAGACTTGGTGATATATTGACTCTTTTAATTCTCCGTCTCCATCTAGCTTATACCGAATACTTCATTACTAACGATAGCATATCTAAAATTCCCAACTACTAATTTAACTTTCTCGCCTCTCCTTTAGCTTTCTAGAAACTCTCTGGTCCCCCCTTTTCCTCCCATACCCCCCTCCTAGCTTATACAAACCTCCCCGCGAACACTTCTGAAGCGCATCTAGAACCAAATATAAAAATAGTATCTATAGTAAATAGTATTACAGAGAGAACACATATCCCGTTAGAACAAAACAGGGTATAGTTCGGTTAGGACTATATATGATGTTACTATAGCTACATTTCCTTACCAATAAGGTCTTTCTAATAACTAGCATAATTACATAAGAAAGTGCTAATGATTATGGGGTTTACCTAGAGTGAATCTCTGAATTATTACGGAGGGGTTTAAATTATTAATTAATATCGTTATATTAACTCATTCGGGATATACTCCGATGGGGGATGTAAGAATTTTGTAGTCGGTGTTGTAGTAAAAGGTGAGACACGGGTACAAATAGGTCTTGTGTATATGATGTATGAGGCTCGCCTCCAGGGAACTCGTATATAGGGAGCAGCAATCTACTCTCGTTCTCTCTCTCTATTACTACAGAGAGATGGGAGCTAGGATCGAGTGATGGTGTGTGATTAATTTATTGGTTTTTTATGTCTACCGTAGCTATAATAGTAGCGTAAGGAACTATTAGTAATATGTATTTAGGTATAGAGGAGGTACATGCAGAACTACATGTACACTTAGTCCTAGACTAGGAATCAGATGTACATATTTTCGTGATTATAAGTGTTATGCACTAAACTACATTTTTGCGAAAAACTCAAAGTGATAATATGGGGTTTCATCTTATCCAATTATTAAAAGATTTGCATATAACATGTAGTATTAGGGTTTGGCAGGGGTACATGTAGGTTGGCTTAAGTTTGAGAAAGCTAGCCTGCATGTAGTCAATCCCAGCAAAGTGCGTCTGATAGTATCATCACCTCTCAGATCAATCACTATGGAAAACATATAAAAATCTCAATAAATCTAAAATAACTTTATGAGAAGGGTCAAATTCGATGACTACATGTATTAACCGGTCTGGGTGATCGGGTCATAATGAATTGGTGACCAAGATCCTTAAACAATGTGTTCAGTACCGGACCTTGTCAATCGGGGTCGATAAGCTGCTGATTTACTGAGTGTAGAAAGATACATGTATTCTCCAATAGGTTAGTAACTTCAGCCTTTTCATACTTTGATATTATTAAAACTATCGTTAACGCTGGAAGCACGTATCTCATACATGTCACGTGACACAAGAGCTGAACACGAACACGTAGTCTGAACATTTTCAGATGTTTGGTTAAGACATCTACCTTACTCTGTTTCATTGCAGCCAGCTGCAGCTGCTCCCGTAGGCTCGCCAAGAGATAGCCACTATGTCTTTAACTTTCAACTCCATCGACTAGGTACCAGCCCCGTTAACTCTTTCCTTCCCACTGTTTTGTTGAGACCAGACCGAGATCATGTGTTGGTCATGTAGATGCGGGAAGAAAGATCCCGAGGAGAGTCACGTACTACCATCTGCGAGGCCAGTCCAGCCTAGCTATCATTCGAATTCCAACCTTACACCGCCTCTTCCGCTGCGTGTTTCCACACCTCAGGCCCGTGTATCAGTTGAGCAATCATTCGGGTTGGAGGTTTTATTCTCCGGGAAAGAGCCAGTTGTTGAGTAGGTGGCTTCTGTTATATACTCAACTGTTGAAGCGCTTGGCTGATACTACCTAGCTTAATCGCTGTGCATGGACTTGATGGGCACCGGGAAGCTACCTGGACAGCAGATAATGGAGTTCTGTGGCTCCGTGATGAGCTTCCTAGGGTAATACCGAATGCTCGTATCTTCAGCTACGGTTATGATGCAAGAACCCGTGGCTCTACCTTAAGTTGTCAGACACTATACGACCATGCAATCAGCTTGATTGCAGATCTCAGCCTTGAAAGACGAAGAACAAAGGTGGTAGTACTAGATATTGGGGGAAACTGTGCCTATACTTACACTATTTCTAGACTGATCATAGGCCAATTATTTTCCTTGCGCATAGCATAGGGGGTATCATTGTCAAAAGCGTAACATAACTACACTTTCTGTAAATAGTACTGTGACAAACATTGACAAAAGTTCTATAGGCTCTTATCCACTCAAATTCCACCGGAGAAGGTGACCTTGAACACCACAAGGCAATCAAAGTTTCCACTTATGGCATTCTCTTTTTCGGTACTCCCCATCAAGGGTCAGACGGCTTCCAGTGGAAACAGATTTTTCTCAATACTGCCTCGCTCTTTACAAATAGGAATGATATTGTTTTAAAGAATCTAGAGAGAGACTCCGAATGGCTTCAGCAGCAGCTAGGACAATACACTCGTATTGGTAAAGATTTTATGACCAATTTTTTCTATGAGACATATGCAACAGACCACCCATTATTTGGTCGAAACATTGTAAGGATTGGACCTTTAATACAGGGGGACAAGGGGGTTTGAAAGACTTTTGTAGTACAGGGTCTTCAGCGTAATTAATACGAATATGGTTGTAAACTATCAGAGCAGTTTTGTGGGGATTGCGACGATTGTGTAACGACTAAGATGTATAAACCGTACTACAGCCGTCATTTGAACCCCCTAGCTTCTTGTAATGATCTCATGTGGGAACTAACTACTCTTAGATTGTCCCAAAAGGCTCTGCGGTAGTCCCAGGTGCTACTAATTCCGAGGTATTCGCAATCTATAGTGATCATGCGGGCATGGTTAAATACAAGTCCGCCGAAGATAACGGCTTTCAGAAGGTTTCGGCGTGCATTTCTTTAATGGTTGAAAATGCCCCAAAAGAAATTTCTGCAAATTGGCTGCGATGGAATAGGATTAAAGGTAGGGTGCTTAACACCAGATGAACTTCATTATAGGTGCTGACTGTATAGACGCCGCAAACGACCGTATACAAATTACGTTTGAGATACCTTTTGAGTTAGATTATCGTAGAAACCTGAATTTCACTGGGAGAGGGCTACTACTAAGTACTCTTGACGAGGAGATTAAGAACCGGAAATCCAAGCTAGTCGTCCTTCATGGGGTAGGAGGCATAGGGAAAACACAAACCGCTTTGGAGTATGTATATGCTCACGAGGCGGAGTATACTTCGATTTTTTGGGTCAACGCCGCGAGTGAGGAGACGGCAAATTTCGGGTTTAGAGCAATAGCAAAGCGGCTAATAGAGCACCATACAACGGTTGCACTAGCAACTACTGCAAAGCCCGAGTATTGCCGTGTAGCACAACTCCTTGGAATGGCTGGGGTTGTGGATGAAGATGGCCGGATTTCTAGTAAAACAGAAGATACCGAGCGTATGGTCCAAGGGGTTAAACGGTGGTTCATCCGGGAAGGAAACCGAGACTGGCTTCTTGTTTTTGACAACGTCGATGACCTAGAATCTTTCAATATAGGCACTTTTATACCATCGCCTTCTCATGGTACTGTGATCATGACAAGTAGGAGGCGCGAGTGTGTTCGTTTCGGAACAGGGTTGTTGGTTGATGAGATGTTGGAGTCGGAGGCCGTGCTTCTGCTCCTGAGGACCTCACAGCTGAAAACCGACCCAGCAATTCCAGAAGGCAAGTTATATCTCTAATGTTTAGCTCAATAAAACTGTTTGGAGTTCATTATACTTCGAAATTTTTCATCCAGTTTGGGTTGATTGGGGCACACTCCGGAATCAAAAAAGTACCTAGTTTAACAGAGCTTTCCTAATATGCGTATAGATGAACATATGGCAAAAATACTGTCCAAGCGACTGGGATACCTTCCTCTTGCAATCGACCAGGCCGGCGCATATGTCGCTGCTCGTGTGATACCGCTTGAAAAGTACCTCGAAATCTACGAGATAAATTTCCGCAATGTCTTCAGTGAGACGCCATCTAGTTCGGTTTGGAGCTATGGGGATCGATCAGTCTTTACTACCTGGGAGATTTCGTTTCAAGCAATAAAAAGCGAGAACCAAGAGGCTGCCGATTTCTTGTTGCTATGCTCGTTTTTGTCTAATGAGAGTATCTGGGAGGATATGTTACGTCGTGGCAAGCAACTCGAAGAAGATGGTTAGTTCAATCCCAAATAACCTAGTCCTGTGCACTTCATAGAACCACTACTATCGGAGTATAAAAATGCTACAGGACACTGACCTTTTACAAACAGATCTAAAAATAGGAAACTACTTGAGATTGCTCTTTTCATATTCTTTGGTCCAGCGCAAAGGACATCGCCTGGACGAGAATTTCTACATCCATCCTTTGGTTCATCTCTGGGCCCGGGAGCGCCTTACCATAGACGAATGTTTACAGAAGGCCAGAGAAGCCACAACAGTAGTTGGCCAAGCAGTTGATCACCTTGGTTTCAGACCTGCAAATCTCTGGCGATTTGAAGAGCGAATTATGGAACATATTGACACGGTGCGCAAGAATATCAAAAAATACTTGAAGGCCGAGATGAAGGGCCTAGGCTCTATTGAACTTGCATGGCTTGATTCTATTGCATCGCTAGCAGATACTTGCAGACACCAAGGACGATGGAAAGAGGCAGAGGAGCTAGAGCTGCAAGTAATGGAAACTAGGGGAAAAATACTAGGCCAAGAGCACCCGCGCACCCTAATGGCCATGGGAAATCTAGCAATGATCTACCAGAACCAGGGACGACTAAAGGAAGCGGAAGAGTTGGGATCGCAGGTAGTGGCGGCGATGGATAAGGCTCTTGGTCCTGAAGACTCATACACCCTGAAAGCTATAGAAAATCTAGCAGTGATCTACAACAAACAGGGACGCTGGAAAGAAGCAGAGGAATTGGGGCTTCAAGTGGTAAACAAAAACATAAAGGTACTCGGCCCGGAGAACCATGAAACTTTAAGAGCTATGGAAACCCTCGCAGCGACCTACAGAAAGCACGCACGGCCAGAAGAGGCAGAACAACTAGAGCTTCAAATCCTAGACACGAGGAGCCAGTTATACAAGAAGGAGGACCCAGAAATTCGAGCAAGCATTCGCGATCGGCTGGCAACCCCTGAAGGGCAGAAATGGTTGGAGGACACAGATGAGCATCCAAGCACTCTAATAGCTATGGGCGATTTGTCGGCGATCTACCGGGAGCAAGGGCGGTTGAATGAGGCAGAGGAGCTTGATTTAGAAATTATGGAAGGAAGTAAGAAAGTGCTTGGGAAGGGGCATCCAGACACTCTATCAGCTATGGGGAACCTAGCAGTTACCTATCGGGGCCAGGGACGATTAGAGGAAGCGGAGCAGCTAGAGCTACAAGTAATAGAGATGAGAGAGGGCTTGCTCGGAAAGGATCATCTAGACACACTATCAGCTAGGTTGAATTTAGCAACGACATATAGGAAACAAGGACGGTTAAAGGAGGCTGAAAAATTAGAGGTACAAGTGGTAGAAGCAAGGGAGAGGCTTCTTGGCAAGGAGCATCAAGATACCTTGTCGGCCAGTTTCAACCTAACAGCGACCTACCGAGATCAAGGACGACTAAGGGAAGCGGAGGACCTGGGGTTACAACTGGTGGAAATGAGGGAGAAAATACTTGGCAAGGAGCACCCAGACACTTTAACGGCTATTATGAACTTGGCAATGACGTATGGAAAGCAAGAGCGGTGGGAAGAAGCTGGGGCACTGGAGATGCAAGTGGTGGAGGGAAGGGTGAAGGTAATTGGCAAATGGCATCCAGACACTTTATCAGCAAGGATGAGTCTAGCGGCAACCTATAGAAACCAAGAGCTATTGAAGGAGGCAGAGGAGCTAGAACTACAGGTGATGGAAGCTAAAGAGGGGCTGCGCCGTATGGATGAGTTGGACTAAGTCAGGCTCAATTTGATAGTGGCCTACCAGTAACCCGAGGAAAGGGAGCCTATGAACCTGAGCTATTACAGTTATACCCACTCCAAAATAAAAGGATATATTTGCGAAGATTATAGAAGGGTGAATATCTTCTAGACTTGAGGATTTATATTTTTGAATAGTCAAACTATAGCTGACTTATTTCCCCGGGTGACTTTTGATATAAAATACTACATAAGTAGACTAAAAGGGAGATATCATGGAAGGACTTAATAACTCTAAAAATGGTGTGCTCTACGCGTATGGGAGACTTTTGTTGTTCTATATTTAGTATAGTATTTAGTGTTCCCAGCCGTCCGGGGCCCCCTATAGGGGCCTTATGGGGGCTCCACCACGAACTCAGGACGGGACGGCGGGTGGGTCATAGTCCGTCTGGGGCAAGGTTTTCCCGGACTACAATGGCCATAGGGCTTCCAGGACCCTGTAAAACATGCCAAGCCGCCTTTATTACACTTTCCGTAATAAGATAAGTGATCTTCGTAGGAAATAGGGCATCAGTAAAGCCCAATGTTAGTGTTGAAACAAAAAGAACCCTAGCCCTGCTATCTTAGTGGCCTGTGAGCCCCGGTAGTCCCTCGTCCTCATACTTTAGGCCCTAGGGCATTTTTAGCACAGGACAGGATAGACTACAGAGCTATAGGGCGTCTGGTGTAAACCTTAGAACGGACGGACTGCCCGGTTAGGTACACTGACAGTATTTGCTTCTGCCTCTGTAACGGCATCTTCTTATCTCTCGGTGCTAAGTCGATTTTATACTAGTATTGTATCTTAAAAGACTGATGATATCTGCTGTGAGTTGCAAGCCTCGTCATTGTGGGTAAGTCAACACGTACACCGAATTGATGTGTTTTTAGTTCTTCACCAGTTGACGTCTGTTCTTTACTATAGGGTGAGATATGCCCCGGCCTTGTGGCCCTCAATTAGGACAGGGAGAAGATGATTTGATAAGCTAAGCCGCTTATTTGTCTTAAGCACATGGTCATGGGTCTACTCTGAATGAAGAGTACAGAAAGACAATAGAACCCGAAGATTTCTCCCGCCCAACAAAACATCTCAATCCTGGAACACGCCAGATAGCGTCGCCCGATCTATTCATGCATATTTGGGCGCTACAGAACACCAGGCTAATCAGTATTAAAATTTATCCAACACATTTTCTGGGAGCCTGCACCTTGTAAGCCCTTAAGCTACTATGAAGTCCTCTATTTCCGCATCTTTGGCTGCAGTAGCAATAGTTGCTGGGGGGTTTCTCCAAGTAAGATTGACATTGTCTAACGTGAAAGGGAGTCTTTTTTCACTGGTTATATTGGATCCCGGAACCACGAAGATCTCCACTTTATTGACGAAATCCACCCCTTCGACATGTGCATCCCAGGGATATTCGAGCTGTGCATCCCAGGTCCACTTATACCATTTGATATATGGAGAGCCACCATTTGCAGGATAACCACGGATCGAGAAAAGGATTGGTGACTTTGGGGTAGCAGTATATGGGAGGATGGAGATCCCATGCAAATCGAATGATTGTGCAGGCGAATTGGGGCGGACCTTGAAGTATGGTTCAGCCCCTCCGCTATGTGATGAATCTTGCACATAAAGGAGGTTTGGCGGTGAGGTTGCATGGTTTCGGGAGAAGAGATTCTGTTCAGATTGGTTGAAGATGTAATGGTTGGTAGACCAGTCGAGATTCCCATAGCCCTCGGGCCAGATATAATAGCCACCCGTAATTACTTCATCGAACTAATATTACTTTAGTATCTTATCTTTAGAGGTAATATTTTACTCCTTTGTTATATGTAGTACTGCAGAGTGGGGCGTTTGGAGATATCTAGGGTTGAAAACACCGGTTTTATGCATTATAATAGCTCATACCATCAATGTGACACTAAACTCTTCCGATGCATTGATATCTTGGGGAACCAACGGCTCTTGTTTGAATATATTTGTCCTCGGACTATCTTTTATGACGGCACGTGTGGTTGAGAAAATGGCAAAGGCCCAAAAAATGGCTACAGATATTGCATGCATATTGCCAAAAAAAAAGATTAGATAGTTTTCGAAGAGACTTTGGGAGAAAAAGAATAGATCCACAAAATAGAGAACTTTATACGGGCCATCCTAGGAACATGAAAAAAGCAATTACTAGGGCTGAGACGTTAATTTGCTCCAAACAAAATATGATATGTCACAAATTACCAAGAAATACAAGCCCTCCAATTGGGTGAAATTTTTTGGACTATTGGCACCAAGTACTCAGTGAACTTCACAATGTGCATATCAGCTCTCTATCTCCATCCTAATGAGGCTTCATGCTTTGATCAGTATCACCTGAAGGGCTGCCATCACAACATTATTATTATTCCCTGAAAGTGGGGGGGGGGGGGAGAAGAGAGTCTTAGATATATTCCAAAGATACGTGTTTTAACAATACCGCGTCATATGCATACTTTGCAGGATTTAAGTATTTCCCACCGTCTAGTTTACCGAGGCTGAATCAAACGAGAACCTGCCCCGTGTTGTATGCATATCCTCTCCCCCTCCTCTCACCCGGGGCGCCCTTAAGAAATACAGTTGGGAATAAACGCACACGGGTGGTCTCTACCCAGTAAATAATAAAGCTGTAAATTGCGGGACACCCAAGTCATCGGGTCGATATACGTTACACATATAATCAGTAATTTCTCAAACAAAAGACCCTAGAGATATGCATATATTTGTCAACTATGTATTTTTGCCTTGCGCCCTAAGGAGTATACGTATCATAATAGGATATTAAGATTATTTTCGATCTCTCAGCCTTATTTTTTCACTATTTACCAAAAAAAAGAAGCACTGTTTTTACACAGGAGTAAGATTTTAAAAAGAGTCAATATATGGACAAACGTACCTGGGATAAGGCAGTAGCTACAGAGTAATTTTGAGACATTAACGATTGGGGGATTAAAGATACAACTAGCGATCGATTACCCTTTCTATAATTAAAGTAAGCCTTAATTCCTAGATGCTCATATAACCCTATTATTAAATAATCAGTCATTTCTACAATTACTATTCTAGTAAATATACTAATGAAGAGAGATATCTACTGTGCTAGCTATAGTACGGTGTATAAATCACCGTCCGATCGCCTAAACACACCAAAATTGAGCGTTTTCACACCATTATAGAGCATGCATTTATGATTCAAATTTTACAATTATTGTAAGATAAGTAGATATACTAGTGAATACTCCATATCTAAGGTAAGAACTCTAGATATGAGATATGAGAGTAGTGGTAGAAGCTAGAAGTAGGGTAGGTTGTGAATTTTATCGAAAAATGCCAAGACCCCATACAAATCTCTGGCCTTGGCGCTAATTTTCAGATTCACCCCACAAAAACCTCTAGGGCCCACACTTATAATGAGTATTTTTTTTATATGACTTCATGACGTGGGTTTTCACATGATTAAGTTTCATCTTATAGAGTTACATAGGAATCCATTAAGTGGTGTATTGGAGAAAGAGGCTACAATATGACTGTTTTGGGGCATTTTTGGTGTGGTTTTCGGATTCGGACGGTGATTTATGACACGGTACTGTAGCTAGGCAAAAATAGAATCTAGCCCAAGGCAACCTGATCACGTGATCCTCCGCCCTGGAACATGAATCACATAACCAAAGTATGAATCACTCTGTGCTTATGATAATCAAAGGGTTTTGTATCTTGGGTATATAGCGACCGAAATGATATAAACTGTGCGCTTGATCTTTCTTTATATTATTGGTGTTGGTTTAGGCTGCTCTTCAACTACACGCCCTAATCACGTGATCAGGTTTATAGTAGGTGGTTCAACTCATCAATTATGTTAGTACGGGGTCTATTCTACTACAAGAACCTATGTTTTTCTTCTATAAATAGCTCTACTGTTAACACTTCGAAGGGGTCTATTGTGTATCTGTAAACACATCTGAAACCATGGATGGGTATATGTAGTCATGGATGGCGTATTACAGAGAACGTCTACATGACACTTAACTAAGCATGGAACAACGACTAATTAACTAATAACTACATCTATATGTACGCTCTATAAATGCTAGAGAATTTTTGATACCACTACACCTGCATAATATAAGCCTCTGCTATCTTGGTCAACTCTGGCTCTCGGAGTATTAGCTGGAAAAAACATTTGGTACCACGTAAATTATGCATACATTCCATACTTAAGAGGACATGAAAACAAGTGCGTGATATTTTATAAGATTAAAATCTCGAGCAGTATATAATACCAATATCAAAAATTTAACAAAAAACTACGGCATTATTAAACACAGTTAAAGCAAACTAGAATCAAGTCCCAACACACAAATCCTTAATAACCTAACCTTTTCTTTATTACACCAAGCTGATTTACTCGGTATGTATTCTGGCGATTCCCCCCGAAAACCCCAAGACTTTGAGGCTTGATCCGGACCCTGCAGATACTAGCTCACCCGGCGGTCTATGTATATTTCGGCCTTCTCGAAGATCATCACTACATTTAGCCTAAACCCGACGAGAACAATATCCCCGCATCCCCCACCTCGGTCTATTATTCACCGGAGAAAACATGGATATATTGTCTCGGCATCACGCGTTATAACTTTCGCAGTGGGGGGAGGGAAAGATATCAATGGTCTCACTTCTTTCTGGAACTATAGGTGGGTTATTCATATACATCATCGCCATACTCTACATCCTTCCACTTCTGAAAACCAATACCGTGTTATACCACAAAGAAAAAATGGCGCCTTCATTCACAGTTATTGCTACGGCAGGAAAGCCAGTTTTGCACAGGGACGATTTCTGGCTTACGGAAGCTCCGGTACATGATGAAGAGACGGGACTTACTTGGTTTACGGATATCCCTAGAGGGGCTGTTTATAGCTTTGATGTTAAAGTTGGACAAGAGAGTTTGAAACGGATTGAGGTTGGAGAGTATGTTGGATGTCTTGCTTTAATCGATGGAGTAAGTCTTTCTTTTTTTCCTTGTTTTTTTTTGTTCAATTTGCTAAATATTCGTAGGATAAAGAGCATTTGGCAGTTGGTGCCAAAAAAGGGTTTGCGAAGTTGAATATCAAAACTGGAAAGTTGGACTACTACAATATTCTCTACCCAGACGACCAAGAAAAGCAAGACCTAATGAGGATCAACGATGGGACTGTTGACGTCAAAGGACGATACTGGGCAGCAGCCATGAGAAGGTCAGTACAATACATATCATTACTATATAGCTATTAAACACTACAAGATCTCTTATACTAAACCAAAATACAGCTTCGGTCTCGGGGTGCCCCAAAACGAAGGATCAGTTTTCTGCTCGGATACAAAAAAGGTATTACGCTCAGTAAAGCATCCCGTAGCCGGACCCAACGGATTCGCCTTCTCGCCCGACAACAAAATAATGTACTTTGTCGAAACAAGGCTCCAGACCATATTCTCATACACCTACGATCCAGAAACTGGATCAGCAACCAACGAGACAGAGTTCATTAAATTCGACCCCGAGGTGCATGGACCTGGTGCCCCAGATGGGATTGCGATATCAGAAGATGGAGACCTGTGGGTTGCGGTGTTCAATGGGAATAAAGTCATCAGGTTTGATGCCAAGACAAAGGATGTCAAGGGGATAATCGAGGTTCCGACAAGTAAGCAAGTTGCGTGTCCGGCTTTTGTTGGTGAAGGTTTGGTCATCACGACGGGGAAGTTGGTACATATGGATCCGGAGGTCGGGAAGGGTCATAGTCCTGACGCTGGGGATGTGTTTTATGTCCCGCTTCCGGGTATTAAAGGCGCTGAGGTATATAAGGCAAGATTTGATTAGAGATGTAGCATAGTGTCTGTATTGGTTTAGATCGGTCAATATAAATAGCCCTTGCAATTGGCCTTTTTCTATTACACACGTACCTACTAGCCTTGAGGTTCTCATCCAGTACGAAATAACTTGAAATAAACGGTTACTGCGGAATAATTATAATATTCCAGTGCTGTGATTAATTTTATTCTCTTAAAAAGTGTAGTTTCCATCTGCGTTGATATTACTAAATATAGTAGGCCATAATAAATTATAATATTAAGCCAAGCTATATAGCTAGGTTTTACATCAGTAATAGGCTCGAGTGGTATTAAACTAAACTACTATGTTTCGTTTTAAATATCCCGTCGGGTTCAAGATAATACTCTACAAATCTTAAATATAACTGCATGTAAAGCTAGGTAGCACTAGATATTCCAGTCCTAACCAAGCCAGGAGCTATCTACCTAACTAATACCAGTTATATTCCACCCAGAATAAGCTCAAACATAGTATTCTATTAATTAACATGATCAAGTGGTCGGCCACACAAGACGTTAGATTTGCCTTCTCATGCAAGGTATCCTCGACCCCCTTTTGTTCTTGACGTCCAAAATTCCTATCTCTAGTAACGCGTGTGTGACCACAATTAATACGGCACTCAGTGCTAGCTATACCCAGTACCCCCGAACGAACAAACTCTCATATACAACCTAGATATAAAACCAGTCCCCCCCCCCCCCATCCATCACTAGACCTATAGAAACAACAGTACAGAACTCCACTCATTTATCCACACTAATTCTGTAATCGCTGAGTAACACCAGACCCACACAATACCCCTCTTTTCTTATTGGTCAATCACAAAAACAAGATAACTTTGAAAGCCCAAGCTTGTATCCGTGGGAGAGAGATGCATGTTAGAGGCGCAGCTCTTCAAATCAAAATATATAGGACGGGGATGAAATCCCGTCGTTCCCCCCGATGACTTTAAGATACGGAGATCTTAGGGCTCACCTCTAACTGTTGTGTAACCATATAGAACCCCTCGATTCTTTTTTGTGCGCTGTCAGGGGTAGTATTTTTTTTCGTTCCGGCGCAAACAGGGATAACTCGCAAAAATCTGAAGCCACGGAAACTCCAAGATACTAAACGTACTAGAACTGCTGGGCTCTCTTGCGTTGAGACGGTGGGTACATATATGCACATCAGCCCCCCCCCCTACTGCAGCGGAATGAATTTTCTCAAATACTGGTTATACTCTAATCTAGAAGAAAAAAGAAAAAAGAAAAAAGAAAACAAGAAAACAAGAAAACTTATACAATTCATTACCATGCATAAGATGAACAGGCGAGACAAGCGCCGCCGCCCGCCTGAGTTATTAATGTGCGCAGGAAAGAAAGAAAGAAATAGCAGTCCAATAAGAACTTCAACTGTGTGTGTGTGTGTGGAAGAATTTTAGATATCATTATTGATAACATCGCAGAATTTTTCTTTAAGGGCGTTATCATACGTAAGGAATTTTGCACTATTTCGGTTGTTGCCTCCGTGTTTAATATGATACACATGTGTTACACCCCGAATCCGACTTCTTGGGAGAGGTCTATCATAACTAAGACTGACGTATAAATATATAAATGCGATGCAGACCACTTTGAAAGAAGGAATTCATGTTGGTCTAAAGCCAGTTCCTCAAGAGCTGTGTAAGTTTTAGGCAGTGATGCGCTTTTGACCTACATTGTTCATCCGATCTGGGGCTTTAATTGAGATTGCTTACGCTTTCTTTTTGTCAGTAGCTACATGTAGTCATAAACAAGGCGAGATAGCTAGGTCATGTCCAATCACTCGCCGCTCGTTGTATTACATCTTAGTGCTCTAGAAGCTCATCTGAAAATTTGAGCTATCAATTTTATATACGATAGATCTACCCAATATAGGGGATAAGAACACGACTGGACCTGTTTTGAACTAAGCCAAATACCAGCTGCATAAATATAAACTCTCTGACGTAATATAATTACATCCATTAGCTCAAATGTCAAGAAATCATCCAAACTCCAGAATCTCAAAGAAAAAAAAAAAAGATAGTAGCTTTTAGTTTATACAAATATAGCCATATGAAAGAAAAGAAATAGTGCAGCCATGCAGAACGAACCTATCAATAATCCTCGGAATCAGAGTAACATTCATCAATTCCCGAATCATGTATATCTGAATACTCATCAGATGCATACTCCCAGTCAGAATCCTCCCCAAAATCATCCCCAAACGCGTCTTCAGCCATAACATCATAAACAGCCCCACCTCTTCTTGTTGGGCCTTTAGGCTTCAATCCAGGTCTTAGCATAAATCTCAGAGCGCCTCCAATGGTCTCTGATATTAGGTACCCGTACTCGAAGCCAGTGCCAAATCCATAGATCCCCCCTTTGCACAGAGCCACAATTATGTCGGCGTTATCATTCAGAATGAAAGGTGTTCCAATGATGTGCTTAAGCCCAAATCCAGAGTCAATTCGAGATCGGTATATGCTATCGAATTCTGTGGGTGCCTTCTCTTCCCAGTCGCAGCCTGTAGCAGGCAATTTCTTGATCAAATCATCACTCCAGTCTTTGGGTGTAATACCGCCTAGCACAAGAGCAGGAGGAGATTGCAATTCTTCGGTTGAAGAATTAATATGGTGTTGTTTAGTGGCTAGAGATATTGGGGAAATTTGGTCTCGTAGCTCCGGCTCCGACTCCGACTCCTCCTCGGTTGGAGGTTGAGTCGTACCCCAGTCACAAAGAAATTGCGTCGATAGTAAGCGTAATCGCTTTAGGAGCGTGACTGGCGCAAATAGGCACAATCTTTTAGGTTTCGGAAATACCAAAATTAGTACCAATATCAATCCTAGATCTAATACAAGATGTTTGATAATCTGGCATGAACAGACAAATATGACAGAGGCCCCGGTCGCTGGAAAACATGGGATATTCCATGGTTTCTGTCCAAAGCCAGCAAACTCATCCGTTGACACGAGTGTCGCTGAGAACATAATCGCTCTTGCCCCAACCGAATATCTAGGAATGGTATAACTCTAATGGGTGATAGAGATTTGTGGGGGAATGAGTTCTAGAAGGAATTTGTATAGGCGTGGGTGTAGAGCCGAAAGTAGAGCGGAAAGAGGTAAGGTACAGGGGGCTTTAGAAACTATTTCCTGTAGTCTTTTAATGCTACGAGACAAGAAATTTAGCAGTAAAGAAGGAAAATAGTAACTGGACCAGGCTGCTCACTTTATATACAAAATGCACGGGTGAACGGAATGCTGGACCCGGGTCCTGGCAGTTTATATGTGTTATGCCATAGAGCAGCCGTTGCCTACTACATGTATGCAGTCCAGGTGGTGGTCCAGACACCAGCTGATTTGTGACCCTAATTAATATACAGTTAAATTTAACTGCTGCGCTGCTCTATTATATGTAAATCTATTTACCCCTTTTTAATCTTGGGCTCGGTAATGACACGTTGACGAAATATGCGGGTTTTCTTTTATCCGTACTTGTACTATGCATAGAGATTATAAAAAAGTATTTACTCGAGTGCGTTGTAGAATGTTACTGGGAACCGACCCACAATCACGTGGCTACATATAACTACAGTAGATACTTTGTACATAACGGCCACAAGTTCTACACTTTAAGTGAGGTGATATCTAATCATCTGATTTTATAACATTTGAGGCATATTTGAGCAGGCTGAGAGTCTTCTACCTGTAGTGAAGTGTTTTGACCGGAAAGTAAACAGCCTCATCTTTAGCCCTTGTATGATTATCAACTCTTTGCGATCCTATTCACCAATGCATTCTTGGAATTGTGTTGGGAGCATGCAATTATGACGAAGAACTACACTTGCGTACAAGTACTTTTAACTGTGCCTCTTGATCATAGTGAGTGAAATAAACCACCTCCGTAGTAGCTGTCGCCTATCGTATGATCTGCGGTATCCTCCGATAATCTCTACATGAAGGTTGTAAAATCTATATTATACCACATCATTATTCTTAATATAATGTAAGGGCTATCCATTCTCAGGTTGCGAGTTCAATTATTGGACTGAAGATCCCTTTAAATCTACTCAGCATAAAATAATGCACATCTATTCGATCTGTGGGGTCATTCGAGGTGCACCCATATCGACTGGGTTACGCGAAATCAAGTGTGATTCGCCTGTAACTGGCGATCGCGAGTGTTCACAAGATCTCGAAGCAATGATTGTCTGCCAGCTCACTAATGCCGCTCGCCAAAACTAGCTTTATAAAATTCTAAAAGCATTTGCTACAAAACCAAGGAGCACATTGCATTTTTGTGCTGCACTTTACTAGGCCCTAAAGGCTTGAAGGAGTACCGTAGTATCTGGGAAAATTCGTTCCACTGTAAAACCGTCTTGACTAACAAGAAGCAGCCTTTCTGGTTTCCTAGACGCCAATTCTACAACTTTTGGTGCAGAATAACCCTGCTGCAGCGGAATGAATTTTCCCAAATACTACGGTATCATAGTGATATCCTGGAAATAGACTGGCGACACTCGGGTAGAATAGCTTCATATTTCTAAAGGACACGCTAGCTAGCTGAACCAATGTCTGACTTAGAGACTACTCTGATCCTACCCTGAACGAAAGGGGGGGCCAGGCTCTTCTAGAGCACAGTCCATTCTTAGAGTTACACGAGCCCCTGTAAACTCCTAAGTTTTCTTTTTCTTGTAGGTGCTCTAGGTATTAGAAAGCGAATTTAGTGTTGGTATCCTAGGGGCGGGGGGTATCCTGAAAACTTTTTTGGCTGCATGATCCCCAGACATATTAGTGTGTGATGGAAAATTTTGTGCCCTAGGTTCAAGCTGGTTGAAACTCGCACCATAGTAAATAAAAAAAAGGCATGGGGAAGTCTTAGATTCAGCCCCAGTTAACATATTTCAATCGTGGTCTCTGCTGAAGAGTGATCTGTCCCTTTTGAAAATCTAGATAACTTATATTTAGCCAGTCATAAAGCCTTGACGAGATTCCTAGGTAAAATGTCACTTGAAGGGGGACCATCAGTACCACCGTAAGCAAAACACAAGGTTTTATTGGACGGACACGGCTTTATAGATAAAGTATAGCTTGTATCTACAGTGATCTCATCCCGTTGTGAGCCCCTGAATAACTAGAGTGGAGTAGTGGAGTGGAGTGTACTCCATAGAGCGAGAAAGCCTAGTTTTAATGCAAATTCACTCAGGGAGGCTAGATCTTAGCAATTGAAGTTACCGGTGGGTTAAAATAAGGAATATCTCTTTCCGAGTGGAAGTCTGGCAAGAAATCCTAGGGACTAAAGCCTTATTGTTGATGAAAAGTGTAGATTCGGGTCCCTCTACTGTGAGGAGCCATTGAGTATGCACTAGAGAAGGTATTCCATAGCTATCAAACTCTTTAATTCATTCCATTAGATTTAGTTTTGATAAACTTCACTAAGTCGTAGGCTGAGACTTTAGAGCCTTCTTCTAGCTACAAGGCTGATGATGGCTACTTGAGCGTATGTGCGAATAGGCAAATTCAACCCTATGCATTGACTTTGATAGGCTTTCTTTATCGACATGGATAATCCGCCGTTATAGTTGCGGTAATAGAGGGTATATTAAGCCCTGGAGAAATTCTGTATCATCTCAATTAGCGAACTTATCGATAAAACTTTAAGACGATGAGTGGATGGATGGGCGAGCAGTTGAAGATACAATGTGAGTACTCACGAAAATCCTGAACTTTAGGATGGAATTAGTATGGTGACTTCATCTGTTGAACTTGGGGGATCTTTGTGTGGAGGGTTAGGGCAGCTAAACAGAAAGAGACGCCTTAGAAGTGGTACTCGGGTTAGGCAACAATTACCCCAAGATGCAAGGCTTATGCTTACAAATCACTAAATATACCATAATAACGTGTACTATGTGTACTGCATGTAACCAGAGCCTCTGTTAGAGACATGCAGTGCCGGGTCTTCCCATACCCCAATACACATAAACTTTGGTAGCCGATATAACCGAGCAAAAAACCGACATACGTCAGAAGGATAAACATGCAACCCTTGTTAGAAACTGCGGATGTAATGCTGAACACCTAATCTGGGTCGGTGGAATATGCAAGCAGAGTACACATTGCACAACCGAAGCGGGAGATAACTGGGAATCCCAGATTCTAGAATTCTACCCGCCCCATGGCCCACCTCTACCATAAGCTATTTACCGAAGTGCTTCTATGACATTAGAGACGTGTTTATCCCAGCGTCCTCGATCGGTAGTATGCGTCTCAATCCAAGATCTCAACCCCGCACCCGTCCAAAGTAATGGCGCAGAAAGTAAACGTAACCTTGTTAGAAATCTTTTTCGATTCTGCTGTATAGCGTTTAATGAGGCTGACAATGTAGTGTTGTAGAAGCCGCCGGTGCCTGTACACAGCCTAAAAACCTTATCACATTCTCGAACGCTTCAAGATCGCGGGTATGTATATTACATGCACTGTATGCAGATCCTAGAGTTTTGTTACTTGCATAGTTGATCAATAACGTATACGTAAATTAACCTGATAACTGAGTTGGTTAGGCTTATAAAAGCAAACATAAGTAAGCGGGTATTTAGTCTAGTTATACCTTATAACTAGTCTTATGTGACTTTTTAAGGAAAGATCAAGCTTAGAGCCGCAATTGAAATCCTGGCTCCCGAGTCGTTGGGCCTAAACACTGGGAAAAGAAGGTACAAGCCGGAAGAAGTTAAATCCTAAATTAGTTTTTAAGCCCCGGAGTCAATTGTTCGCGGTAAAAGCGGAGACCTCTTAACTGGATGCCATTATCTACATGTAGCTATAACTTACTGGTCTGAACGGAAATAACAGTAAATCCTTCAATTAAAACTTCAGGCTGCCAACATGAGTTTACCATTTGTTCAAAAGTCTATAGATAACGTGGTAATGTATGTAGCCTTTGGTGTACAAACAGTGATAAGCCTCATCTCTTGGCAACCTGCGGCTGCCTTCCTCGGAACCGGAACTTTGCTATGCCCCGAAAAGAAATCTTGACTTGTCCTGATGCATCTTTCTGTGAAAGAGGAAGGGGAATAGAAGTAATACAGAACAAATTGCAATAGTGCACCGCCAGAGCTTGAAAGCTAGTAGTACGAAGCCTAGGTAAATAGGAGCACGTTATCACATCCGGGTACCCACAACCTTCACTTAGAAAAAAAACGACAAAAAGATAAACCTCCACCCAGTCCATAAAGGTCTGTACATGAGGGACTCGAGACAAAAATAGCAAGGGAAGGATGACAGGAATAAACAGAAAGCAGATCAGAACTATAGAAGAAATGTAAGGCAGATAGTACTACGAAAGCAACAGAACTTCTTCTTTCACCCTAATCCTCGAGCCTAATCATAGCTTTAGATAAAATTTGACTAGATGAGAAAGAAAGAAAGAAAACAGATATCCCCCCATTATAAACGTAGATAAACCCCCCATTGAATCGTTTCAGGCACTGTTCGGGTCTTCCTTCGGTTCCTCCTCGTTGACTTTCTTTAGTCACTTTCTCTGCCTCCTCCTAGGCCTCTTCTTCTTCTTCTGCTTCTCCTCCTGCTTCTTCTCCTCCTCCTTCTCCACTATTCCATCAGCGTCACCGGCTTCCTCAGGTTGCTTCTCCGAGTGAATAGGATCCGGCTTATTGTTCTTCGGCTCACCTTCGATTTTGTAATTTGACTCATCTATGGTGATTCCGTACTTTACCTTAAATGCTGAAATCAAATAAACACAATTGTCGCAGCATTGTTTGAATTTAGGCGGTTTCGAGGGCTTAGGATATTTGGCGTAGGTTTTGTACCCCTCAATAATCTCAACAAAAGCTGCGACTTCAGCAGCAATGGAGAACAGTTTGGCATGGCCTCCAGGTTTAACTATCCTCGCCGATACGATGAATCCGTAGGTTTCAGCACAGGATCCAAAGTCATGCCCAACCGATTTTTCGACTTTCTTTAGGACCCGCTTAGAAAGGTAGAGCTCCATTGCTTCGCCCAGCAAGCTTCCCCTATGCCTTTCAATACAAGCCCTAATATCTTCAGTTTTGTATAGTGCCCTGCCTTCAGACAAACTTTTTGCTTCTTTACAGACCATTACTGGCTCCTCTTTCCTTCTTAAGTTGTTTTCGGGGTCTAACAGATGGGGTTTATTTGGTTCATTGTCCTCAAAGCAAGCAGCTAGATCGGGCAGCCTACTACGATCCCACTCTTGCCGCATCTCTGCTTCATCACCGTTGACGTTCAGCGAGTTTGTTGTTCCAACGATAAGGACCAAATCATTCGTTATTTTGAAATCCTTCGTTATTTTCGGCTCGAGTTGTTCTCTCTCAATGCAAAGAACACTGAAGAAGAGTGGAAACCGGTGGGGGTCTGGGCCAGCGGCCCCAATCACCTTCGACCATCTTGCTGTCAAGATAAGAACAGAAAATGAATATTCATCTGTACTCCCAATTGCTGAGTCGTAGGGTGGGAGCGCACGGTTGATGACTATCGCTAGCGCGCAGAAACATGAATTGACCTTTACTTCTGCGCTGTAAAGATGTTTATAAGGCATCTGTAGTAATGCCTTGCCATCGAACCCAAGGCCATAGGATGTTTGTTGGTCACTGTAAAATTAGCATAAGCTTTTCTACTTAATTTCCAAGTCAAAATGAAAACTCCTTACAAGTGAGGTTTGAAAAACACTGTCCAAAAATCGTTCATTTCCGGCACTAGGCTCGTAATAGCCTTTAACCAACTTTTTATTTTCTCTACATCCCATTGAAACGCCTCATGAAGAACAAGTGACTCTTTAGACAAACTCATAGTGTTTATCTCTAGAATCTTTGATATTCATGAAGTACTAATAAAGAGGGGGAAAGTATAGATAATCAAATTAAGTAGCGGTAGAAATTGGAAGCCGAAAGTCCTAAGGTTGAGCTGTGTTTGAGACCCTCCTAATTGTAATTTTATATAAATTCGAGAGCTTTTTGTAGTATTCTGTAACGGTGCCACATTATTACAACTGCGCGGCACACATATTCCTTCCCCTTATCCAACAGGCCAATTCTCAATATAGTTATCTACGTGTTTAAACATAGCTAGGTGAGTCCGCTGGCTAACCTGCTGGCTCCACGAACTACCCAGCTAGCTAGATCGATCTTTGATCCAGGAGCCGTGAATTAACGGCTCTTGTGAGCTTCTAGTAAGTAAACTGTTCATCTGCAGACAACTTACGCAATTGTCTAAGAAAAGCCTTTTTGTTGGCTCTTTCTATTTCACACACTAAGTTTTGAATTAATATGTAACAGTAGAACTGCATGTGCAAAAAAAAATACATCATTGCTCCCCCTCCTCCTCCTCCTCCTCCCAGTTACTTTACAAGACCAATTACACTTCAACTTATTTGTCAAATGAAATGGATTTAGCAGTCGATCATGAGTCCAGTACTTTGAGATTCAAGCGCCCAAACCCCGATACACAATGGGCGATTATGTGCATACGAGTGATAGCTTTTGGTGTGGTGGTACGTCGTCCCTAATGCTTAAGAGCCTCATCCATCATACTAAATGATGTTATCTAGGAGGGGAAAGTCCATTTATTGCATTAAGGTACAGCAAAAGCAGTAAGTGCAATTATTCCGGGGGGGGGGGCTATAAAAAGATTAGTATCTCGGTTGGAATCAAGAGGAGGAGGGAAGGGGGTGTGGTAATTGCTTCTCGGGCGTCCGTACACTAGTCTCCTGCGAGAGAGGTCTTAAGATCGATCCAGTTATATCAAATCTGTAGCCCGTATTTTGTGTACTCTACAAACAATTAATCTGATAGCGTAGGCAGAGCCTCCCTTCCAGAACCATCCAGTAAGGAAATATTCTATACGTGTGGGTGGGTGTGGGGTGTGTACGTGTGTGTGTGTGTGCCCAAATTAGCAGTACTCGGTTGTGTACCCTCTTGAGACAAACTTGAAGTTTCAAAAAAAATTGGAGCTGATCAAGTACGTAGGAAATCTACATGCGAGCTGGTTGGGGGGGGGGGCCCACTTTCTCTCCCCCTCCCCTCCCTCCTTCCATCTCAAGAGTATTTATATTTGTTTTGGAATATTTACGGCATTTATTACGCTAGATGCATCGCTGCGGCACTGCGATCACCCTGCCCATTAATACATGTATTTGAGAATCAATCACAATAGGTCACTCACGCATTGGACAATGTTTCATTTAGCCGTCATCCCAGGGCTAGGGTTTGTATGATTTTTATTAACTTGCCAAGATAATGGCTAGCTATAAGTAAAGGAGCGCGAAGGTCATATGAACTTGAGCCTCTACCCTAAGTGAAAGCTATGAGCTCTATTAGAGATTAATAGCAGTTGGCGAAATACTCGGTGAATAAATGTAACTGCTAGTATATCTAGCTTAGTATTCTAATGGAACATTTATATGTAGAAGGAATGCAGGTTATATTATTGGATTACCCTGTCGTCTGCTTGAAACGAGTGATATTTCGTGGTCTGTGATAGACATATACACCTACGTTGACTGAAGATATATAAGAAACTATCCAACTAATATTTACAGACTGAGAGTATCCAGAAGATAAATCCCAAAGATGGTAAACGCTAAAAACTTACTGGCAAAGTACCGTAAAATCCTAGTCCTTTGCTTTGCTGTTAGATCGTAAGGATTAGGAGAATTATCTACGTATAGAGTTCCAAGTAGATTCTATACTACATTAGGAAATTTCTTCATCTCTCTATACCAGTATCAGTAAAGAATAATAGTCGTGACTCGGGACGCACTACAGCCCTTGTTCCGCACTATACCCTTTTCAGACTAGCGTCCGTTATAAGCCTATATTTATAAAAAATCTGCTCATAGAGTGACTCCACCTAGCAAAAACCCCTTATAAAGATTATCAACATGTCAATCCTATATTTTATCACATTCTTTTTAACCTCCTAACGAGTTATCGTTTCCATCTTGTGCCCGGGTAGTTAATCCGTTTTCTCGGCATGACGGTTGTAGAGGACGCTTGCTTGATAGGGAGTTCGCAACTACTACTAGGTAGCACCAAGAATCCTAGATGAATGTGTTACCCGGACATAGAATAGTGTTCCGTCTTCCAGTACCAACGTCCGAGCATACATCACATCTGCCTACTCAAGGGCAAGTTGATGAACCGTCATCATACTATGGATCCATCATACTATGGACCCAATCGAAAATTTCCCTGCCAACAGCTAGCAACATAGACCATGCTCGAATCTAATCACAAGTTATAAAACCAGATCCTAACGGCACTGAAAGAAATACGTTTGGTTGGCTGACTGGCACTACCTGTTTATGTAAGCATTATTTGATAGTACCTTTTCCAAGAGACTGACCTACAAAGTACAGCGATTTTGAAAAAAGAACCGAGAAAATTAGGTCTGTGAGTAAGGCTCTGCGGCTAATAGTATGACTAGATAATCTGAAGGTCCAGTAATATCTCCTTATGTTGAACCCAGCATTTCTTGGTCGCCTTTGCCGCCCGCTATAGAGGCCCCCGCTTTCTTGTGGCAAAGGAGGGAATTATTGTTGTTATTGGACTAGTGCTATATCCTAGTCATCAGGACAGAATGGCGTTAGTCTCGTGGTTAGTCGCATATTTGCACATACTGCGCACTGCGCAGCAACCAATGAACCCTACAACACCACCATTGGGCCGCAATGCTGCTTAAGTATATAAAATACAGCGTTCCGCTTGGTCAGCTTTGGTGATAGATTGTTACTAGTAAGTCTCCACCTATTGTGTAGGGTTAGCTCGTTGATTCATTCATATAAATTGGGGTGATTGGATATCAACCTAATTGAGAATAGGACGCCTAATTCAAAAGGCCATGGAGACCTTTTGTACAAAACTAGACCAAAGCCTCGAGCACCATAACGTGTCCAGTGGTATTATGATTGGTTAGGGGCGGCCCTGTTTTGATCGTAGACCATAGGTTATGACCATCAAAAGAAAAATACCAGATGCGAAGGAGTTTACCACCCCAATCTTATAGGCGTCGCACTAGTCTTATTTTAAGGACGCTGAAGCATTGCTCGGTACTGGTGCCTTAAATAATATAGGGGGCATTGCTAGGGACGTTTTGATGGTGCTTTTGGGGGCTAGAGAGGTGGTCAATAGTAGAATATGAATATCGCACGCACCACCTTGCCAGAGACGTTGATCCTAGAGATATTTAGTACATCTGAGAAATATACTAGTAGTTCTGGGGATAACACTGCTTTGGTCCCTCACGAAAAGAATTAACAAGTCTCACAGCAATCCATAAATTGCGCGATGAGGACCGAATGATTTTATATTTCGTTATTAGTCATCACCGCAATAGTATCATATCCAAGGCGGGGTCTCCAAATGAGAAAGACTCTTGATGTACCCCTGTACAGGTGACCGGTGAGGGAGAGTTAAAGGGATGAAACAACTATCCGGTAAGATAAGTCCAGCTCTGATATAGGGTGATGGTCATCGCCAAACTTCAAATTGGTATGGTAACAAATAGCCCCTAAGCAAGCCCGAGACTTATGAAAACACACGCAGTTGAATAATAAACCCTAACCCTTGATGACCCCTGTTATGAAAACAGAGATAAGCTAGAGCTATACATGAGCACAGTGTCGATGCTTCTAGGTACCAAACATTGCGATTTCTAGTGGTGAAACTATCATGTCTTTCGGCGATCAACTATCTTATTAAGCATCGCTGGTGCCTGCCTGCATCGGGCACCGGTGGACGCCTGAACCTTACAGGGTCACACCACCTTACCATTCGTCAATAACGTTTATCGGAACATCCCCATCCTCGCATCTCTATGCACAGGTTTGTTTATGATCTAGCTACCAAATAGCGATCTGCTTAGGACAGCACATATCTTGTCCGTCGGAAAGAAAGCCTCCCCCCCTCCTTCTTTCCTCTATCATATTTCAGGAAGAGTTACAACACCATGGATTACCCACCACCTTACACGGAGAAATCCTCTCTCTTAAGAAATGAGCGTAGCGCTCGAAGGCCCCCCCCACGAGGCTCGGCGTCGGACGGTGGATGGGCAGGTGGTATTCATACCAGACGTGAAGGAATATGGGAACAAAACGCAAGAAGGGCTCCGGTTCGGGACTGGGGGTCTCGTAACTCCACCCGGGGTGCAGTAGTACAGCTCTGCAGTGCTGCGGGGTTCCTCTGTTTTCTTCTTTTCAGTGGGCTTCTTTCGCTTGGGTTGTACATAAATCTCCGCCCGCGTGCAGACCCCCCATATGTAAGGAAGGTTGCTATTATTGGTAAATACTCCCCGCATCTGTCTTTGTTAATAACAGCTACTAAAACATTTTCTTTGACGTAACCAGGCGCCGGGCCCGCAGGTGCATCTGCGGCCTATAACATCCGGAAATTTACTCGCGAACGCGGTATCCTCGTTGACATAACCATCTATGAAAAGGACTTGCATATTGGTGGCCGCTCCACGTGCCAAATCCGGATCAGTGATGATAATGAATTTGACACTGTACAAATCGCCGCGCGGGGCTTCCATGCAGCCAACAAAAATCTTGTCGATGCCGTCAACCACCTTAAGCTTACCCCTGTCATGCTCGATGGCCGCGAAGATACTGATCTCTCGGGCCGCAGTGGGGACCGCTGGGGCGTGTATGTTTCCCCTTCCCACCTCGTTTAGTAAGGTACTAATATCAAAATAGCTTTGATGGAAACTCAATAGTCTACCGCCAAGCCCACCCTACAAATTTCCTAACCGGTTGGTGGTGGTCCTTTAAGCTATTCTACTTCTACGGTTACTCTCCAGGGAATACTCAAAAAATCGTAAAAAGCACCCTCGCAAAGTTCAACCGCATCCACTCCCCACGCTTCTTCCCATTCACATCTCTTTCTGGAATTGTAAAAGACCTTGAACTAGAAGAAGAGGTATCCTCAACCGGTGCACAGCTCCTCTCGTCGCATGATGTCAGCGTAGGGTTCCAAAAAGACTTGGTAAACTCATGGGCTCGCCGTGACTTTACGCAAAATCTCGGGACTATGAGTGGGCTTGCAGCTATGACATCGCCTGATGACGGCGGTGACATGACTGTTACAAGTGGCCACTGGGGGTTGTTTGAGTCAATGGTTGAGTATAGCAAAGCCGAATTGAAGCTGGGAAATTCTGCTTTCGGGCTCCGAAGGATGGATTGGGGTGGGTGGGTCCTTGCAAGTGAACCAGCAGAGGGTGAGAGTGATCCCGAAGATGGCGAGTATAAAGAGTTCGATACTGTAATTCTTGCTGCACCGTATCAATCTGCCAACTTGGAAATTAAGGGTGAACCTTTGGACAACGTCCCCCAAGAGCGGGAGTACGCCGAGCTTCATGTTACGTTGTTTAAATCCCCAAGGAAGCTATCAGGGGGATACTTTCATCATAATGGTGAAGTTCCTGAGACTATGCTAACCACCCTACGTGATAATGAGTACGAGTCCCTGAACGGCAGAACCGGTGTGGATGGTGTGGGTTCAGTTGGTTTCTACGAAGTTAAGAGTGTGAAACGGATTGATCGAGTTGATGTGATGGGGGTTGTGATTGAGGAGTGGCTTTATAAAATTGTTTCTCCTACAAAAATGGAAGATTCTACTATCAAAGCAATGCTTGGTGCTGGAGCGGAAGAAGACGGAATTATTACTTGGATCTACCGTCATGAGGTAATCTCCCATTGCTACCCACTTATTTACTCAGTATTAATTAACGTTTAATAAAGTGGCCTGCCGCGTTGCCCATCGTATACCCTCTTACCAGAACCACGCCTCTCCCGCCCCTCAAACTCTCACCCAACCTCTACTATACATCATCTATTGAGTCACTTGGTAGCAATATGGAGATGAGCTCATTGATGGGTGCAAATGTGGCTGCTTTAGTTGTAAATGAATGGTGGGCAGAGGGGAAGCGTGGCAAGAGGCCAGACAGAAACTTTGATGAGCCAGAAGCGGGAAAGGCCGGATCTGGGGGACATAGTGCCACCCTGTGGCCGGAGACTGCCTATTCTTGGGGAAGAGGGGTATATGAAGGGATTTGGAAGGACGAACTGTATGAGCCAGATCAGGAAGAGATGGGGGTAGAGGATGAAGTGATATTTCAGGATGAGTTGGAGGTGCAGGGTGAAGTAGAGGTACAGGTTGAGGAAGGCGAAGAGGCGAATTAACCTGAAAGGATAATGTCAGGTTATCAAAATCGAGTCATTCAGAATTATGACTTGGTGACCTCGTATGATTTGTTTGCTTTATTTATTTGCTTTTGTTTATGTCTTTCGTTGGAGCCTTAATCGTGAATAATTATTATCAATCATCACGCAATTACGCGCAAGCAATACGTAAACCCATTCTTTCAAATCAGTCGAAGTCGCAGACTTTTATCACTCCTGACTAGCAGTAAGGCCACCAAGGCATTCGTATTCCTCTTCTGTGTTGGGAATTATGTGGTGAGATAGATACTATTTGTCTCCGCAGATCTCCGAGCTACAGGCAGGCAGGGCGAACCACATATATACCAATTCCGGGCACTCATGCTTTTTTCTACTCAAAATAGGTAGTATAACCGAAGAATTTCTCACTCATAGAGCGCCTCGTGACAAATACTTAGCATAACCCGCCTAAGGTAATACTGTGTGTGAAAAAGGAACAATTTCATCCAGGGAAATATAGGACGCCCAGCAAGGGTTCCTCGCCTCGAATACCTACCTACCTAATAAAGCTTACACTTATACCTTACCTCGGTAGATTTTTTTTTTCCCTTTCCCCCTGTGAACTACCGAATCAAGACCGTCTAAAACATACTCTATATGGAAATTCATACATTTTGCATAATAGGCTTATCCCACCCTTACTCGCTGCCCGTTTACTTAACTGGTGTTTTAACATGGATATGTTATTTTATTATGTTAAGTGAAGACCCATCATGGGGGACAGGTCACAATAGATTTTCTTTTTTTTAAGTCATGGTGTGTCACTCGGTAATTGCTAGGTACGGAATGTTCAGATATCGCGAGAATGATAAGTAGATCAAAAGAGCAAAGTCAGCATCTTAACAGACTAGTAGAGAAAGCCTAGCAAAGGCTTTCTACTCCTCTATATATATAACTAATCAGGTAGACCCCCGCGATACCCTAAAGCCTAGAGAAACCCCCAAGTGAATCCCAAGCAGAGGCTTTGTCGACTAAGTCTCCTCGCAGACAATTATACTGGTTGAACCATCAACGCTGTACTTTATTAGGTAGCCATATCCCAACAGGAACTATAATACGGAAATATGTGTGAAGCCAAGGTTTCTCTTTATTTTATTTTGTTATGTTCTCGACATGTAGAGATTTTAGGTCTTATATATCGTATCCTTATGGGGAGATTGTGCTTATAAGAGTAGTCATAGAGCAGAAGTCTTGTATCGTGAGGTGAAGATCCATAAATACGTGGTATGCTTACTGTACTATCTAATAAATAATATAGAAACAGGAATCATGAGATTGAGAGTACTAATCCCCGCGAGAACACAATAAAGCCATACATATACCCCAAAATTGTAGCTACTAAGGAATCCCCAGTGTGTTACTCGAAACCTACGCAAGAATACATAGACTAATGATTAAACATTCCCCATATTATATCAGATACACGATATTTACACACCGTCCTTTACAAAACTAGACCCCCCCCTCAATCATATCCCCTAAACCCTACCATAAACCTTAACAAACACCCCCTCACAAAAAGAACCCCAACCAACACAACACAAAAAAATAGAGTTAAAAAACTTCACCTAAACCTAAAAGAACAAACTCCACACCCAACCCAACCTACTACCTCCAAGTTGCGCATGTCAATACCTCACAACACAACTACGGACACAAACTACAAACCAATAACCGTGCATCACACCAGCTGAAGAGACTATAGCTTCTACAACCAGAACCCCCCGTATACCATACTAACCTACGTATGTACCTTCTGTTAGTGGGGCTTTAGCAACAACCCCCACATACTAAATACCGAGCACTTTATAGACAAAACCACCATATCCCAAACCCAACGCACACGGAAGGGAAGGGAAAAAAAACACTACATTTCATAGTCCACATTAGACCATACTACAAAGACGACAGAAACGGTTTAATAACTATGAGTAGAATAACAGTCGCAACGTCAAGTAATGCAAGACCTAAATGAAGAGACGGAGCAAGAGAAGAGGAAAATGATGGGGGCGGAATGTGTGATAAGTTGCACGTAGAAAGAGAGATTTGAAAAAGAGATAGCGAGGATTTTGTGATGAGGGCGTTTTTTGTTTGGTGTGGTTTTGGAGTTAGTGGGTTGGTCTTTATGCTGTATGTGGGTTTCTTCTAGAGTGGTAGGGAGGTATAGAGGTGATATGATCTACGTTGATGAGGGGATTTGGGTTTGAGATTAATGGTATTCGGAAGTCACTAGAATTAATGGGTAATGGTAAAAAGAGGTTGATACTTCCCTTATCATAACTTGCTGTTTAGGAATGACTTTACTCATGGTATAGGATAAGGGTCCTTAGGTTAGAAATGAGGGCGCGTTGAGTATATTATTTATACAGCTATAAGAATCTTTTTGCACACACCTACAAGTACTATAGCGAATATCTTCATGGTTTATCACTCGGCATCTTGACAAGCCCCGTGAAACCACCGGTAAATCCTATTATATTTTTCACAATAATAACACTAACACGGTCCATTCAAGCTTTTAAGGGGAGTAGAAAGATCACCAAAGTATATATACACAAGACAAAAAACTATTCACAACCCATGAGCTATACTTAATCCTCCATCAAACCCTCCTCCTTCAGTCCATCCTCAGTTTCAAGCCTTGGTGGCCAAAAAAACTTCCTCATCCTCTCACCTATCCTCTCATCCACCGCCACTGCCTCCTGCCATATACCCTTCAGGTTCGCGTCCTTCCAGAACTTTTTCGGCCAATCGCTCTCCTCCACCTTAAGCTCCTCTTCCACCTCACCGGTCTCTTTGTCCGCCTGCAGTCCAGCTTCCACATCCGCCTCCGTACTCATCGTAGCACTCGGATCCGGAGAGTGATAAAACGGCCTCGAGTAAGCCCCAAGCGCGATCGCCGCCGCCTCACGCCCACACTCATCCGCCAAATACCTCCTAGTTACGAACCTATAAATACGAATCGGGGTATTAAAGAACCCCAAAATATGCGGAAAATGCACAACGCCCACCGGATCAAAATAATGAGGGATTACATCCGGAAGTCTCGCAGAAGAATACTCAACCGGAAGAATATAAGACGGAGTCACCAATGGTTTCACCGGCTTCTCATCCTCCACTTTCTTCTCCTCATCTTTCTTATTCACCTCCGCTACAACATCCTCAATCTTTAAAACCTGCTCATCACTTTTCTGATCATCATCCGGTCGCTGGATATCATCATCTTGCTGAAAATCGTCCAAGATCTTCTTCGGTGGTGCGTCTTGTTCAATAACCGGTTCTTCAAGCGGACCCAACCACCCTTCATGAAGACCCGCAATATATTCCTTCCACGCATGA
The DNA here is from genome assembly GCA_033030345.1 of Verpa bohemica. Taxonomy (NCBI): domain Eukaryota; kingdom Fungi; phylum Ascomycota; class Pezizomycetes; order Pezizales; family Morchellaceae; genus Verpa; species Verpa bohemica. The sequence goes on along the minus strand of JAUFSE010000023.1, from coordinate 946,633 downwards.
CGACCTAGTACCACATCACCCTGTACGTTTCCAACCCTCATGATACCCATCTTACTTCTCGTATTCTCTATCACATCTTCGTCTTCCTCTCCAGCACCAGTTGTTCGTCTCCTCCGTACTCCTTCTGCAACTTTATGTCGTAACTCACCCATACGTCTTCCCTCCACAAACTCCACATCCAACGCCGCAGCAACAAAGATAGGTTTGACAAAATCTCGGAAATGCTCTTGAGCAGGGCGGATATCTGTCCCGCTGCCGGGGGGCGCGGAGAGGTATACTGTGACTTTTCGGGGTAGCTCCATTGTTCCGAGTGGTTCAAGGGCGAGGTGGGAAACGCGAGAACACCAAAGTTGTTGAATCCGCTTTTGTTCTCGTCGGTCGTGGTATACTATTCCTGCAAATGTGCCGGTGACGGTGAAGAATATGAGCCAGTTACGGGATGGAAGTTTGGCTTTGATATTGGGGAGACCTAGTGGGGGGTGTGTTAGTCCAAGGTAGGCAGGCAGGCAGGGAAAGGGAGAGGGGAGAGACCCATGTATCTGAAAGCTGGATTGCCTTCAGGCATCTTTGGGGGCGGTGTGGATGCCATGGTTGGCTAGGCAATTGGTGGGATTGAGAGTCGCAAGCGTGAGGATTTGGATTCTGTAAATTTTGAATGAGGCTCTAAGGTTTGTGGAACCTAACCCTTAGTCCGTGGTGGGGGGGGTCTTGGCGACAACCCTCATAGATATTGTTAATTGTTCCTTGTGAGTATGTAAACAGAATATCCAAATAGTAGTAAACAGGTGAGATCTTTCTCTTATAGGACATAGATATAGGATTATAGCTCCAGCTATGGTACATTATTAGAAGTAATTACCCAATAAAGTAAGTGACCGAGGATAGACCATATAAAAAACAGCTACCCTCATCATCCTCCTCCTCCTCCTAGATAACCACACACTCCCACCTTCCACTATCATTTTACTAACCCATGCACAACTAATATAACCTACTCAAAAAAGCACCAAAAAGCATCCTACCAAAAACCCACCTCTAAATGTCAATATAGAGATATTACTTCTTCCTATACACGGGGTTTTCTGGTTCCAAGACTGCATTGAATCCCCAGATAGTGATTATTACCCAAGTAAGTAGTAACTAATGGTATTTAACCACCCATGTCTTGATTTCTCAGTATGGATTACCCACGGGCCACACGTACTTTGAGACCTTGCTCACTTCTACCCACTTAAACCCAACCCACCCCCTCACGATATCTAGCTTCTATAACATACAATAACAACTCTAGAGACGAGTGACCATGTATGACGTGCATTAGTAGACAAGCTTTTGCAGTACATACACAAAAGTGAATCCTCATAAAGCTCGCTAGCTAGCAAGAAAAACTAAAGGCCATCAGCCACATTGAGTAATTATTACAGAGTGGATATAACAGATATCTGTTACTGGCTAGTTAGTTAGCTATAGCGCTAAGAAAGACCCACCTAAACATTCACCATGGAGTACCCACCCACTCCTACACAATTGTTTCCCAGAATCGCCGCTGTGATCTTTTGCTCCTCTGCTTGCTCTCCTCTTCGCTTTCCTCTCGTCCACATTACATCTTCTCCCTCACCACATCTCACTCTTGACAAAATGTCCACTATAAGCGACCTGCCTACCCAAAATGGCGCCTACGAAAAGCTCAAAATCGTGAACCTCCTCTTGAACGCGCATCCCCAACCCAATAGGAGTGTCGTAGTGGCCGACATCCTCGCCGAAATCCTCATTCGAAACCCAAAGAAAGAAATCTGCGCTGTCTTCATTGAGCGCCCAAAACCCAATGAGGTTCTCATAATAATCTCCAAAAACGACCTGAATACCAGAGACATCCAGTACTTCACCGACCTACACAGTCTCTTCCTCAATACTCGTACGGGCCACAACTGGCAGTACCGCTACAGAACCTCAACAGAGTTCGAAATCGCCTTTCTCAAAGTCGTGATACTCCACGCCAACAAGCAACCCCTCAAAGCCAGATTCTGCGAGCTATTCAGCGACCCCAAAAACACCACCACAGAGTGGTTCCTCAACAACATCCTCACCATCTACCACAACACCCCTGCCCACTGGTCAACCCACGAACAAACCATCATCGACTCCATCTGTCGCGGCCGCTTCAGCGCTCCCACCATTCAGCGCGGCGATAAGGTGATAGCATCCGCATACATCCAACACGGAACCAGACCCCTCGAAACCATCAAAAGCTGGCTACACACCCTCACCACAACCCAATCCCAAATCCTCAACTGGTTCAACTCAATCCCCACAGGGAGTCTAAACGCACTATGCGAATTCATAATCGCAGCCGACCTCCTATCCACTTCATACATCACCCGTTCCCTCGCCGCAATCATCATACTACACACACCCACACAAAACTCCCCAATCAACAACCTCATCTCCCGCTGCCGCGTCTTTGGAATCTACATCCACCGAATCAAAAGACTTTATAAATATCTCTTTCGTAACCCCCCTACCACCATCAAATGTCTCATCCTCCCCGCCGTCACGGAGAGAATCTCGCTCTCTCCAAATTGGTATAAACCACTACAGGACCTGTGGCAATTTATTTTCCCGGGGTCTTGCAGTCTCCCGGTTGATCATGAGGATTTTCTACCATTACGTCGCTGGCCTGCGTCGACGGGTGGACTCCACTGTACGCTGCGGTTGCTGCATTCGGTGACGCGATTGGGGATCACTGTCAGGGGTGTTCAGAACGGTAGACTCGGTGTTAGTAGGTATTGCTGTAATACATGCTTCGCAGTTACGAGGTTCAAGGTGCGTGGGAAGTTGGGGATGATGAAGGTATTGGATGGTATGCTGTGTGAGTTCTTGATGGGACTTGGGATTGCGGAGGAGAGGAGGGCAAGGAAGCGTAGGAGAGTTGCGGGATGATCTTTTTTAGTAACCAGGGTTGAATGAGTCATCGTTTGTCACTCATGTGCAACAACCAAACGTCTTTCATTGTTTTTTTATATATAAAGAAATAGTATCGCTATACAAAGTTATTTTTTGAAGCTGGTACTAAAAAAGAATGCGTGCTCATAATACAAACATCTTTATCTGTACTCAAAGGAGTAGAGCCCATTGGATTCATCTATCCTTATCTAAACCCTGACCCAACTCTACTAAATTATGCAAGCCTTTACTCATAAAATTATGTACCATAAATAAATAAAATCAGAACCCCACCATAAGAGGAAAAAGACTAAAGAGGGAAAAAGAAAAAGAAAAAAGAAAAGATGATATAATAGGTACCCAACATCCTTAGGCTCTATGTACGAAATGAATTCATCATCATCATCATCAGGTACCCAACATCGCAACTTTCCCGACTTTTCTACCGACGGTGAAACCACAACATTATCCTCTAACCCAACACATCTATTTTCTCTGACCATTCACATATGCTCCCCCACACTCAAATCCAAACTCAACCCCCTCGCCTCACCTTCGCCCACTTCACACTCAATAACCCTATCCAACAGGACCTCCTTCCTAATCCACCCAATCTTCCTCCTCTTCTCCAACCCCTCCAGTGTAGCACGTAATTCATCACGGCTCTGCTCTGCCCATGCAAGCTTACGCTTCAACAGCTTCACTAGCTCCTTCGGGGGTCTTGAGTCCTCATCATGGTCGAACCCATCTTCAGGTAGGTACCATGGATTCCTCTTCCCCTCTGACGACGACGAAGACGCCGACGGACTCGTAGATGGTGCCCGACGTGTCGATGGCGCTGGGTTCTGGTTGTGTGGGTGGTTAGGGTGGGATTTTGGTATTGGGTCACTAGGACGTAGTGCCTCTGTTTCGTGAACAGTGCGCATATGTTTCGCTAGTGCATCAGAGCGAGTGAACGAGCGGTCGCATTCTATGATACCCCTGTTAGTGTTATTCATGTAGTACAGAGCTGGAGGGAGGGAGAGGTACCAGGTAATGTGCAATAGAATGGTTTTTCTTTCGTGTGGCTCCTCATGTGAGCTCTTAGTGCGTATCCACTTGCGTGGGCCATTCCTTTCCGCGTGCAGTCGTCCCATTCGCATGCGTACTTTGCTCGTCGTGAGCCGATGTGTTCGTCGTGGATGTGCTTGACGAGCGCATCCATGTCTCCCATGTCTTGTTCGCACCCGTCCCATTTACATACTGTGACTTGCTCGGCGTGGTCAAAGTCGTCATCGCCGGCGCCGCCAGGAGACCCGGGGACGGAGCCGGAGGTGTCGCTGGAGATGTCGGAGTCGCCGGCGCCGTGTGGGAGAGGGCTGTGGTGATGGGCGAGGAGTGGGGAGTGTGTGTGGTCTGAGAAGGCGGCGGAGGTGGCACGTTTGCTTGGGGTGCAGGGTTGTGCGGCTGCGGGGGAATCCATTGCGGATGAGAGGGAGGAGAAGGAAGAGGAGGAAGAGGAAGCTGGCGATGACATTGTGGTGGATGATTAGGGAGACGCGTTTAGATGGAGATGTTTGTGCGGAAGATGGGGGGGAAACTTTGTGGCGTAGTGACTGTGGTTTTTCTTTTCTTTTCGTGCGCCAATTGATGGGTTGCGTGATGTGGTTGGGGGGAGGAGAGGAGAGAAGGGGAAAGAGGTTGGAGGGAATTCGTAACGAGGGTCAAGTTCTTTAAGGTGAAGCTGAGGTACTGACTGACTGACGCGCCTGGGTTGTTTCTAATGGGATAATCAGTAATTGTCTAGATTTCTGTGGTATTATTCCCATCTTATAATATCACGATCTGGACACTCTCCCTTGCAATCAGGCAGGTTATCTTACATTCTCTAGATGATAGACTTATCTCAGGGACCTGATCGGCTCATTCTGCAGACAAGCTTTTACGCGAGTCTTGGCCTGCAGTAACAAACCCTGTTACCCGCTCCAGATATCCAGTTTATCACCGTCCATCTCATCTAATCTTAGATATAGATACACACGGGTGTTTGCTCCATCTCAGCTCTTGCCAATGCCCTTTCACGAATGATCAGCGGGATGCTACCTATGATATCCGGTGCTATATTCTAAGCAAGTCCAGTTCACAGCTGGGAAATTCTCTTCTTAGTTGACTACATGTACATGTAGGTATAGAGTCCTGTCGGTTCTCTTGGGGTCTTCATAGCAGGCGGCTAAAAGATTCTTTACAGCCAATTATATGATTTACTCGAGTCCCGAGACCGATAAAAGCAAGCTTTAAAGGTTAACTATCCAGTGATCCTAGAATAACACAATATATCCCCCCAGTCTATGTGATAGGCCCAACGTGTTTGGCCCAATGAATCGCCCCTTATTATTCACTATAGATGTACAGTCGTGTCCAGCAAGTTCCCGGAACCCTCCCCGATGGCAACGGCACAAACCTCGGCACCATCAAAAATGCCAGTATTAATGTGAGACTATGGGGAATATAGATGTATAAAAAGGATCCGGGAAAACTATCACTTCGGGTGCCCTTTGCCTCATCAAGTGATGTAGTCCCTGCTAAGTCCTGCTAGCTAACACCCAACACCTAATCAACTTTAGCTCATCAATCATTCAATGGAATGGTCCAGAACTGCGTGTAATAGGAAATTTTTGTCATAAAATATATATAGATTTAATCTGGTGATTATTGCCATATGTACTAGACTACTCTACCGATTATCGAATACTTTAAAAGACCTCATTGGCGCCCTGGAGTTCTTGACTAAGCTCTTGTACAACAATAAAGATCCGACAAAACATATGCACCAATGGAAGCGATTCTGAAAAACTAATTAATTCAATACACATCTTTGATCAGCCAGCTCAAGTACATGTATTTATACAAGTCTCAGTGATCAAGTAAACAAAATCTCCGTCACTAATTGTTATACTAAAATGACGTTATGCCACAATACACAGCCCTTCAATAACTGTATTCGCCACCTATAACTCCTGTGTAACTAAGTGGCAATCCCATTACTTTGGTACCGATCCGGCCATCACTATCAAGGAAAACTACATCTTTTCTTTTCTCCTTTTACTATTAGTATTTGAGTTTTTATTTTTTTTCACTTCTGGTTGTCCTACTGATGATTGGTGCTCAAATTTCGGTGATTTTATTCATCCGATGCCTAGTAAAAGAATGTAATTATATTACTCTACTGATCTAATTTTTAAAGTTTCTTCCCCTTTTTTCTCTATATCATAGCAATTAACGAGATCTCTATAGTATTTAGTAGTCCCCTCCCACAATATAATGTATGTAGATATTTAAAAAAAACTCTAAATTGATTTCTACCGCGGCACTGAGAGCATGAGAGATACTCCGAGATTGTACCTCCACCGAATAGAGATAATTCCCCGAACTCCAATTTAGGATCTAGAGCCAATGATACATTCTCTCAAATACCCGTAATGAGCGCAGATAACCAATCCAAGGTCTCAATATTCTTTCCACCAAACCTTAAAACCCCACGACTCCTCCACTAGACAATATCCGATGAAAGCACGTACAAACACTCAACACCTCGTACGCCGTAACACCGACCAAAAAAGATCTCAGATCCATGCATAACGGCCATCAATCCAACCTAGGATAAAGTTTCCATCTTCGCCACTAGTACTAGAAGGTCCCACCGTGACTTCAGCCTCTAGAAAACAAATACAGTTTTTTTTTTTCCTTCCCGGAGAGAATTTACCGTAGTATCCAATGATCTTGAATCCCGAGGGTTGGTAGAAGTTCAACTCAATATAATTGTGCCGAGGTATATATTCGGGTTTCTGCAGATCCGATGATATAAGGGAATGCTGTTTTTTAAGAGCTGAAGTGGACACTCCGTCGTGGAAGGTGTGATCGGGTTCTTGTGCAACTACTAGCTCACAATACAAAACGTTGCTGCAGCCCCCTCTTGAACCTCCCCTCCCCCTGTTATACTCCCAGAATGCATCACTTATCACTGCAAACAGTTGATTCGGTTCTTTTTCATATTCTTTGTTCTTACTACTCTCTCTATAACTTAAGCCCACAACTACAATTACATAGATACAGGACGCAAATCCCCTTTATTCAACTACTACTACGAATTAAGCTAAAAATCACCGGTAAAATCCACCTAGTACCGCATTGAGATAATAGACTGGTTTTTTTTCTAACTTGAGCGTTACTTTTAGGTCACGAGATGAATGATAACGACTCCCTAGAGAGAAGAAAATGTGTTGATAGAGCTTGGAGTGGAAATTCTGCGAATGGGGAGCCTTGGAAACGTAAGTTTACTATCTCTATAATAGATCGAACTAACTAATCTCCCGATCTTTTAGTTGGAACCATCGCTCAAGGAACTGACACTTGCCACGAGTATGCTGAATATTGTAATAATAACTCTAATATGGTGGATTCCGGGAGGCGAGAAAGCAAGTCGGGCGAGAAAGATGGCACCAACATAAACATAAGCACCTCCATGGGTGATATTGGCTATAAGGATGCTTTTCATAGTCCTGTTAGTGCTACAGACTTGGGGGATCCTGGGAATGAGTGGGATGATGAAAGTTTTAAGATGGGTGCTGGGTCAATGACCTGTAAGTTAAATTACCACTCTATGATTCTTTAGTGCATAGCTAATTAACTACTAGCACCTACAGCTACCTCTACTACAACCTATGAGGGTTTTGGTGACCCTCTGAGCAGTCCCCGGGTTAGCAATTGGTGGTCTGATATTGAGCTTGGAGAAGGTGCGAAGGGTAATACTGACACTGCTTCGTTTGATAAAACTAGGGGAAATTTTGCTAATGTAGTTTTTTAGGACCTAGTTTTAATCTTGAACATTACAGAGCAAGCCCTTCAGCCAGTGGTAATCAACCCCATTAATTCCCCTGCGTCATTTGGATATTAAACTAACATTTAATGAACAAATAAAAGCCTCATCTTCTACATGGGACTCAATTCTGAATTCTGTTTCAGCCAAGATTTGTCTTGGGGAGATTAACCCCAGCGAAACCCCCACTCAAAGAGACCTCACTGCCGGCATACCCCCACCTACAACAGCAATTTCATCTACCCTAAGAGCCTGGTGGACCACTAAACTATTCCGTGATGGTCAGCTCAATATCTATTCTTCTACCTCAGTGGAGAAAAAATCACTAACACAAAAACAGCTAATTGGGGCTTTACAACGCTGCTATTTGAAAAGCTCAAAAGTTATACCGCCTCCTGCTGTGGCTTTGGGAGAAAGGCCCTTCTTAATTCCACCACTAAGACTAATCCTGTACTAGAATTTGTGGTTCATATGAATCAAGAGGATGGCCAGATTACGTATGTCACCTACCCTATACAATCGATCATTGACCCTAATATACCGTATCATTTAGTCACCATACAAATACAAATATCATCCCTATTTCGGGGAGGGACTATAATACGACCATCCCTGCCATGACCTATACTACCCAAAGTCCAAATTCTACAGACCCAACGGTCTTTAGAAATATCCCGGTGACCAAATATGCTACACTACCAACACCGTCTTCAAAGCCCCGGACTCTTACCCCGCGAACATCAAGTCTCCCATTACCTCTCGGGGGGAGCTATCTGGCGTCGTTAAGATCTAGAAATAAGTCGACTCGCCTACTAGTTCCTACAAATACTACTATTGAGAACTATGTGGCTCCTCCCACGTCTAGATATCCATCTTCACAGGTTGAGAGCGTTACTACTGAAGTTCATTATACAACTAAGTGTGATACCAATGGAGCTCCCTTCGGCCCTCCGGCTACGACAGCCTTCATTTCTTCTTCTGATCACTCACTGAAGAGTTATTTGCAACGTGAGACTACGGAGACCAAAAATGCCCTGTATACTGTATTTCCTAGACAGCCTGGTAGATCTGAATGTTACCATACTCCGGTTATAGGCCCTATTACAATCATCGACTCACCGGTTGTGTTATCTTCAACGCAAAACGAACCTATCAGAACACTCACTACCAATGAATACCCTCTTGAGAATTCTACCAGGAATAACCTAGTAATGTTTTCTAAAGATAATGCCGAAATCTTACCCAACCTTCCAAAAGACCAAACGAGGCTAGAAGTAATTGAAGAAGATGACGAATGGCTCGATCGGGGAGTACAAGACAACAGAAGCACTTGCACTTATGTAGAGGACGGAACAACCACTAAACAGAGTCATACCAATACCGACACCCCTAGTATCAATCAAGGACAATTCACTCATATCCCCCAACAAATCACCTACACACCACCGGGTTCAGGCATATGTCCCCCACCCCCAACCCCGACCGAAGAAACCCATGATGGGTTCACAACTATGATTGATCGTCTCGATGGGTTATGTTCCTTCTTCGATACAGCCACCAGAAGTCATAAGACCCAAGAGATCACAAACACCAAACATCCTCAACCCTCACTTATTGTCCATAGTCCCTTAACTACTCCTAAGACAGTCAATAACCTTCCTGGGTCCTGTAAAAATGTTGGGCCCACTACGGACCCACAAGACCTGAAAGATAAACTCACTCCTTCTACAATGAAGTGTCACACACAGTCTTCGCTGAAGATATACATTACTGTTCCACCACCGGTTGAAATCCCGGTTACTGAGAACATGGCAGGGTGGAACGAAAGTACCTACTATGATAATTTTTTGTAATGAAGACTCTTAATTCTGTTCTGAGTATTAAGAGGGTACCCTATACAGAGGATAAGGAAGATGGTGGGGTGTTTTTCTCTTTATTTAGTTGAGTTATTTACATATCTGTTTAAAAAACGCCCCAAATTCAAGAGATACATAAAGTAAGAATTTCGACCACTATAGTGATTTGTTTAAATAATAAGCTACATGTAGGTTTTTAGTCTACTAGTTAACCCCCCACTAGAATACAGTGAATAAGGCCCTACATTAAGTCTTTGTTTGCTGTCAATGATACCTTACAGAAACTACTCCAGTTGATTCTCACCGACTTTGAGTAACGTATGCACACATGAAAAAACTACATTAACAATCCTTCCAGACCAACCCTCGCACCAAAACCAACCTCCAACTTAATTATTAAAAAAAAACACAATAATTCGAATCACACAACATCACTCGAAACCTACATTTAATAAAAGCCTATATATAAAACCCAACCCTAGGAAAATCTTATTACTTAATAACCCCATGACTCATCTTAATACAAACCAGCATATAGGTCTTCCCCCTCTTACGAAAACAGCCAATGATCCTCAGGAACGTACCATATACTTTTTCCCGGCCTTCATGCCGCACTATAACCTCCTCTCTCCCCTCCCCCACTACCACCCCCACTACAAGCTTACGTCTGATAACCGTGTACGTACCACTTCGTCTTCGTCTTCGTATTTTTTCACTAGGTTACTTTCGTATTGACTCGAGTATTTATTCCCGACACACACACACTTTGTATTCATGAAAGAATAACCAAAACAATTCTAGTCCCCCCTCGTGGGTGTAATGTACAATTAGATGCATGTATGTCTCGCTAACAAATAATTCGGGAATCTAAATATCCCGAGAAAGCCGACTACTAACCGGGCGGGGGAAGGAATGTGCGGGGGGGTTGTGCTGTATGTACTCTACTATAGGCGGGGGGGGGGTAGGGGATAATGATTTATATCAATGCCTAGCTACATAAATATTATTTCCACTTCTCCCTGGATTCTCATACATCTCTCATCTCTATTGGTCTTTTCTCATTCGGTTGTTGTTGTTGTGAGTGAGGATCCGGGAAGAAGTACCCGGTTAAGTTACCTTGCCTTTTTTTTCTCTCTCTTTCTCTTTCTTTCACACCCCACCAACAACCCCACCTTAACCCCGCCTTAACCCCCTCCCATAAGATTCTTACGCTACCGTCAGCGAGTACGATAAACGACGGACCGACGGATAAAAATGACTTCCTCATCCGAAAAGAAGAAGGTTCTTCTCATTGGAGATATCGATCAGTAAGCCCCCCCCTCTCGTCCGCTACCCCTGAATTGTTTCATAGCTTCTAGAAGCTACACAAAAAGTGTGTGTATTTTCTTAACGACGAGATTAAAGTTTTATATCTTCAATTGATGATGCTGAACTTAATTGATTCATGGCAGCGCTCATGACGCATGGAAGTCTCTTGGTGATATCGCGGAGATTATTCATACGACTTCCAAGAGTAGAGAAGATTTTATAAAGGAAGCTCACGGTGGAGCTTTTGAGGGTGTCTACGCAGTTTATAGAACCCTCCCTTCATTTGATATCACTGGAAAATTCGATGCAGAGCTTCTTAGTTCTTTACCAAAATCTCTAAAGTTCATCTGCCATGTCGGTAAGGTTACTTATGTTTTTGGATATAACTAGAAATGATCGTTTTTGCTTGATGTCTCAAAATATTGCTTTTTTTTATTCTTTACTAAAACTGACGCTTTCAAAGGAGCTGGATACGACCAGATTGATGTGCATGCATGTAGCGCGCGTTCAATCCGGGTCTCCAACGTGCCGACAGCCGTCGACGACGCCACGGCAGACGTCAACATGTTCCTAATCATCGGTGCCCTCCGAGGCTTCAACATTGGTATGACAACGCTCCGAAAAGGCCAATGGCGTATTGGTGCTCCGCTCGGCCATGATCCTCAGGGTAAGATCCTCGGCATCTTGGGTATGGGGGGCATCGGACGCACATTGAAACGCAGGACCGATGCGTTCGATATGAAGGTCATCTATCATAATCGTACTCAGCTCTCACCCCACTTGGAGGGCGGGGCACAGTATGTGAGCTTTGATGAATTGCTTTCAAAGTCAGATGTTATCAGCTTGAATTTGCCCTTGAATGTGAGTTTTTTTTTCTTTCTTTTTTGTATAGCCCCCCCCCAGGTTTGTGGACAAAAAAAAGTTGGATACGAGTCTTCAGCTTCTATGCAGGTTTCTATGCAGTTGGAGGGGGGGACAAAAGCTGACGAATAAATGTTTCATTCGTCAGAAAAACACCAGACACATCATTTCCACCAAAGAGTTTGAAAAGATGAAAGATGGTGTTGTGATTGTCAACACTGCCCGCGGTGCTGTCATTGATGAGGACGCTCTCGTTAAAGCCCTTGACTCCGGTAAAGTCCGCAGTGTCGGCCTTGACGTCTTCGAGAACGAACCCGAGATCCATCCTGGCCTTATGGCGAATGATCACGTCATGCTGGTTCCACATATGGGGACCCATACCTATGAGGTATGATATTTTCTTTTCTTCGGTATTCTCGGAGATCCAGTAAAGTTCCTGACAGTTATAATATATAAAACAGACTCTGACCGCTATGGAATGTTGGTGTATTGATAATGTCCGTATGGCCTGCACTACCGGTGACCTCAAGTCTCCAGTACCTGAGCAAGCTGGACTGAGTTTTAGCTAATCATCATCCCCCCCGTGCACATTCTTGAGAGAGAAATGACTTCTTTTAAAGCTTATCATAACTTTCTATACCCTCCCTGCTTAAGTAATCCTCCCCTTGGAAGGAAACGAGGCGTCAGCAATGTTGGGTACGAAGGGTATAGAAATAGAATAAATAACCTGAATCATGTTTATGATTTCTTTTCATATCGTCTAGGATACCTATTTAGCTTATCCGCACCCTGATACGCGAGGTTCAATAACACCCGCACCTATAGCTACTGCTTCGCCTTCGGTGTCCGTGTACCTACATATATCTGCATACTAGCGATGCATAAACCTTGGAAAAGAAAGAAGCAAAAGCAAAAGCAAAAGCAAAAGCAAATCAAAAGGCATAATTATCCGAGACATAAAAATATAACCCCACCGAAGCTTCCGACTAGATCCCGCTCCGCATACAATACCATGTAGCTCATTATGATATTGACAAATAATTCTTGGGGGGGGTTGGAAAGAAGACAGGGAAAGTAGACATTTGTTCTCTTCTCCCCCTATTACCCCATTCCGGAGTTGAGGGACTGAACACCACACGTTTGCCTCAGGGAACTCCCCCATACAATGTAAAGAATCAGAAGCCCAGACTTTATTCCCTTAGCTAGTAGAAATCAACCAACCAATCAATGTATGTATGCGGGCAGAAGAACAGGTCTCATGTAATAAGCCCTCTTTCCACATGTGTAAGTACTTATGGTTTAGTCTATCAGCCTACATTCATCTGTCAGCAATCCGCGCGAACCACACATAACAGCAATAATAATAATGTGCAATTCCTACACTCTACTGTACATGCGCTTTTAAATATTGCATTGTATTGGTGTTAGCCGATAATTAACATATTAGTACTTCTTACTCATCTTTTTTTTTCCTTTTCCTTTCTTTTCTTCTTTTCATCTGGTCTTTTTTTTTTAATATATCTCGTCTCCGTAGTGCCGCCCCAGCTAGCGAGAGAAGGCAAAATAATCTTTGAACTCAGCCTCTAACGAACGGTAACACAAACCCTTCTCTCCCTCTAACGAACACCCTCGGTACCGCGTGCGCCCAAATCTTCTCCCACCCCCCAAGGGATCGAACGTCCCGTCATGCCGTAAATGAGGGGAGAGAGAGGAAGAGTGTGGGTGCGTGCTCAACGATTAATTTGCTTTTTTTTTCCCTCTCTCTCCCTATTCTCTTATTTTATTTTTTGGGGTATCTTTCTATTCCTCCGGGCTGACTGTAGGGTAAGGTTCAATTTTTGTAGTATGTAGTGTACACACACACACAAAAAAAAAAATACACTTGGGGGTGGTGAGAGAAAAAGTACAATATATTTTTTTTTTGTTTTCTGTGTATCTCACTCCTTCCTTCTAGAGTAAACAAAGCAATGAAACAAATATATAAAATAAAATAATGTGTGAGAAAAGCCCCTGATTTTCTTACACCCCCCCCTCCCCTCACCGATGACATGGGTATATATATACTCTACAGAAAGAATGATCGATCGGAGACGAATGAAATGTGGCTTTGTAGACCCTTTTACAATAAGCTAGTAGATTAACAGACTAGTTTTGTCTATAGATAATATAAATAAATAAAAGTACAGTACAGTACATGGACCGTGCTAGAAGGTGATAGAGAGGGGGGGGAATACATAAAAAAATAAGAACAACTCATATGTATCACCCGTACGGGATACAGCGTAAATCAAGCAGGAATCACCCGGTATTGGTACATACAATAGGCAATTAAAAGAATATATAGAAAGAAAGAAAAAACACTCTGGTAGTAGAGTAAGTCCCACCCCCTCTACTCTAAGTACATACATATATTTAATAGTAAAGTAATAGTATATGTGAACCGTGAACAGGAAATGACAGCGAAGACATCACAGGACCTCAAACGACCAGGGCCCAGGGCCAGGGATATCCAGCCAGGTTGCTGGACATTACTCTAAATCCTCGCCTATTTTGCGACAGGGACAGCCGGTATAATAGTTTTAATCAAATGCCCTGCCTGCCCGTTTGTGCAAACGCCCTTCCTTCCCCTCCCCTCCCCTTCCCTAGACCGGCCATGTACCACATATGCGCGCATCATAGCACAGCATTCAATACCACTCCTTCTCTTCTATTCTCCCCCCCCCCCGCCTCTCTTCGTCTCCATGAGCACCCTAAAGATTAAAAAATCCTCCGGTGTTCGGATCAACGATGTTTGCCTCTCACCCAATGTTACCCATTTGATTCCATGCACTCCATCGAGTCACCATCACCTGGTCAAGTAATCGAAAGAAACACACGTAGAACACAAAGGAAGACGAGAACTAGAGCAATAAGCAATCTTTCAGTATTGATGATGTAATTACTGTAAATTTTCCCCACCAACCCCGCATTTCACACCGAAAAAAAAAGAAAAGGCAAAAAACAAGACACGGTCCTTACAAGCCAAGAATTTCTTCCCAACGAGGTCGTACCACCTGATTTCCTCCTTAACTTTTAGTAACTAGTACGACCGGTGCTCCCCGTTTAAGAAACAGATATAGAAAACATAATATAAGAAAATGAAAGCGAGTGAAATCCATATAAAATCCAGAAAGTCCCCGTCTATAGATAACCATCCCACCAAACAAAAAAGAAACAAAAAGAGGAATAAACACAGTAAGCTATGATGCATGCAATAACAAAATGAAAATGGCGACGACGAAGCAAATGCCCAAAATAAAAACAAGAAAGATAGCTGCTCACAAGACTAAAATAAAAGTACTTATAGGATTTTAAAAGCCAAAAACCACAAAACCAACACGCCTGGGGAAACCGTCTTTAACAAAAAGGGAAAAAAGGGGGGTGAGGTAAAGAAAAAAGGACCAAGTTTCACTCCAAGTTAGTGACATCCAAAAAAAAACAAAAAAAAACATCCAAAGCGAATGAAGTTCCAAACTGTATTTTTCCATCTACGATATACAGTAGTATACCGGTGAGGAACAGAGTGGTAATAATAACAGTGAAATAAAAGAAAACACCACAAAAATACAAATGAAGCAAAAACACAAACCACCCACTCATTTATTTCCCTTGCCCAGAAAGACCAAAAAGAAAACATACAATGCTGGTGGGGAAAGTGCAGCAAATTCCCACCTAGAACTTTTGTAAAAATTGATTGCGTCGCATTCGTAAAGGTCGTATCGCGCGTGATATGATGCAATGAACTTTGACCTTTTGTTGAACCCATCCGTCTAGTCGACCCGTAAAGAAAAATGTCGTATAAACCAAAAAGCAAATTCGTTTGCGTCAAAACTCGTGCGTAGTCCTTAACAGTAAAGAGGTGTATCTCTAATTGCGGTCATCCACTGGAGTTCGGCGCGTGCTGCAATCCGGCGATTGAGAGATGCCTCTGTCTGAGTGTTGATAACACTCTCGATATATTTCTTCAAATCCTCAAGGATAATCCTAGACTCCTCAGATACGGATGAAGATTCACATACGTCATAGCGGCGGTTTTTGATGTGCTTATATTTTGCAACCGTGTAGAGAAGTCTTCGATTCTCTTTGCCGTCAGTGTATCGATCGCATTCCTCAAGAGTAGTGTCAATCTCCTTGATACTCTTCACATCGTGCCCCTTGACCCCAGCAACCTGCCCCAACAACTTCCAAAACATTGCTGATCTCGATTGCTCAGTACTATCGCTAGGTCTTAAAGGCACTGAAGAATGTTCAAAAGGCTGGCCAGTGACGAGAGATTCTACAATGTAAATTCGTCGCAAAGTTTCCGCAACCTCATCATCCCTGACGGTATCCTCCGACTCTTGGTCCCGGGTATTGTCGGACGCAGGGATGCTAGTTCCATAGCACATCTTCACAGCTGCCCACAAAAGACTAGAGTGCTTTCCCTTCCTCCTGATGGCTGGGTCTTCCTCTTCAACAAACAAACCACCTCGAGCCTTTAGACGTTCAAAAATCTCTGCCATAACCTCTAGTAATGGAATATCCTCAAGGATCCTAGATAAACCGCTGTTCCCAAACCATGTTGTTTCCAGGAAATCATCCAGTCCAGGAGCAAACCGAGACTTGTAAAGACCCTTCATATCCTCAACAGATGCTGATGGAGAAGCATATGAAGCAGCTTCGCTTGATGGTGGTGTGAGAGGTTGCGATGAGGAAGAAACAGACAACAAATCATCTATCTTGATCCTCTTTGCTGCACTCCCACTTTGGTTATCTTGCATCCTAGGTGTTGATGATCGTGGAATGGGAGTAACTCTTGTTGTATCAGATGCCGAAGAAAATGGGCTTGCCCTATCCAATCTTCTTTTCAATTCTGGCCTGTATGTTCCTTGAGGTTCCAATATACTTGCAGCAACGGGGATCTGAGTCGCGTCAAGACTCGGGTCGATTGATGGATAGTCGTATGCTTCGCATGAAGACGCTGGTGAACTCCCTGTGGAGATGGTCTGAGAATAACTTTGTCCACCTACTGATGAATTTGAAACAAGGTAAGACATTGAATACGCTGAAGCGATCAAGCGGGGAGCGGAACCTGTGCTGGGAGCAGGCTGAATAGCCGTAGGTCCCGGTTGTGCTTTGAAAATTGGATCATAGCCCAAGCAGTCTCTCTTGCTCTTTGCACAATTCTTGCACGACGGGTGCGCTTCGTCACACTGTGGAACAATTAAAAAAATTGTGTAAGCAAATGTTTCATATATATTTCTACTGATTTGTATAGGGCCGTTGCATCGGATATCGCCCCGGAATTTATCCGAGCAACATCAAAAGATAGTAAATAGCATGGGGAAAGTGGTTGTGCATACCTTTATTCTTCGCTTCCTACATGTCAAACAACCGGTCTTGGTCCTCCTTTTAATTTCTTTCTTGTGCCTACCACCAGACATGATACGCTCGGTATTTCCCACAGACGGCAACGGATATCTAAGCGGTTGGTTTATGGGAGATGAAGTAATGTGACTGGGGTGTGCCAGAGCTGGCGGAGGCAGCCCATGTTGAGACAACCCATGCTGAGGATAGTAGTGCATCGGCTGTGGAGAAGGCTGCGGTAGTGGTGAACCAATCAAAGGGGAACCGAGCTGAGGAGCTTGAGACTGTGGCGGGGGTAGAGGCTGAGAAGTAGCTGGAGGGTTTAGACGTATTGGAGGAAGACTGAAGGATGGCAATTGTTGAGGCTGCGAGTACGGAGATCCCCTTGGGCCTGACTGTGGGGGGTACTGATAGGCAGGCATTGAAGGCGAAGGATACGAAGAGGGCGATGGGTATGATGTAGGTGTCGATCGAGCGGGAGCGGGAGCCTGCTGCTGTTGCTGCAGAGGGAGGGGAGCATACCGGTATGGTGGTGAGGGAGTTGAATGCGCTGAGGGATGTTCCAGATGCTGAAGTAGTGGGGACCCACGATGGCTGCCCGAGTAAGAGTGGGAGTGATGGTGAGAACTTCGGTGGGTATGATCGTATTCCACCATGCTCATCTCGGATATTGTAAGAACCGGCTTGTGTGTCTTGTGTCAATAGATGATGGGATTTGATGTAAGAGTGAACTGCAGCTTCGCGTCTAGTAACGAAAATGGAGAGGATGAAGACAAGAGAGAGGATGAAAGAGAGAGATGTAATAGACGTAAATGCCAGGGCTGAATGGCAGATCTAGTGACAGGGGTGGGGGGGGAGGCGAGACTTTTTATGATGGCGAGATGGATGGGGGTGGGAAAGGCTAGATGATGGATGGATGCAGAGGGCTGTGTGGGGAGACTTCCTGTAGCGTCACTCCAGTTGTTAGCGAACGGCAGTCCGGCGGGCCCAGCGGTTGGTGGCGGTCACGTTACGTTACGTTACGATAGTTAGAGAGGATAGTGGAGATGTGCACGCGGAGGAATGTTCGGATGGAGAAGAGGAGAAGAAAGAAGAAGAGAAGGGAAGAGGGGGAGGGGAGATAGGTGTTTGGATGATTGGCTAGCTTGCCGGTGGGAAGTGATCGTGGTGTGTGTAGGAGGGACGTTTAGGTAGTGTGTATGAGAGAAGAGTGACAGCCACAAGAGGACCTATCCGATACAGTAACAACGCGAGTGGAGCCTCGCGAGAAAAAAAGAGGCTAAGGGAAAACGGCTGGGGTATATATGGAGACGCGCGAACTGGGAAGCGGACAGGTCAAGGCGAATTCAAACTTACCAGGAAATGAACCGCACTCGGCTCAACGGCGGGTCAAGGGCCTTTGGTACCGAATTGGTTGCTGTCTAGAAACCTTCGAGAAGAACGAAGCACAAGAAAGAGAAGGGAAAAAAGAAAAAAAAGGACAAATGAATAAAAAATAAATAAGTGAGAGAGGGAAAAAAGAAAAGAAAAAAAAAGAGAGGGAAAAAAGGGAAGAATGGAAAATTTGATTTATGTGGATAACGCTGCGTTCAAGCGTGTACGTGCGCGCTGATGCGTGAGTACGTGCTATGTAGTGGATGTGCGCGTGTGTGTGTGTGGGGAGAAATGGAAGGATGAATCGAAGGAAAAAAGAAGAATGTAAGTAAGGCAGCAATAGGCCGACCGGGTTAGATGGGAAGGTGGCACCGGGGGGAGGGGGAAGTGAACGAGGTTTGTAGGAGCAGAAGAAGGGATCGGAGTGAACGCTGCACTCTCAACACTTTAGGTAGTTACCGAGCAAGCGGCGAGACGAGCGAGGGAAGGAAGGGTTCCACTGGGAGAAAGTAATAACAATTTCGATAGTTCGGAGCACGAAGAGCGGTAAGTAAAACCTCAACGAGCACACGGGGTTGCTATTTGCGTACAAGAGAGCCAAGTCAGCATGGAAGCCCCCATAACCACCACCTAAATATCGGCAGTGCTCGCGATGATGGCTAGCTAGCGAAGGGGAAGGTGAGGGCAATAAAGATAGTGGGGCCCTTAAGAGAACATTGAGATAGAAACAGTAAGAACAGGATAAGGAAATGAATAGATATACAGCACCTCCTCTTATTTGCACAAATAATTTTGTGGGTTTGTAATGGAAGGCAACAGAAAATGTATGTATCTCGAAAATACAGCAGCAGCAGCAGCGATGGCTGACTGACGAACAGTGGCGGAAGCTCTATCAACTGGATTCGTTCCTCTAGATGTACTCAGCGCACTATCACCGCCCTAGGGCACCTTTGTATTTTGTGCTTGTTTCTATTGCCTTGCTGTACAATAGGCGTTTACCCCAGAAGTATCACCGGACGACAAGAGAAAACCGTTGAACCGGAAGTACACTTGAAGCCGCAGTGGGCAGGCGGGCGGGCACAGACAGCAAGCGAGATGTGGCTCTGGTAGCAAGCAAGCAGGCAGTGAGCAAGTAAGTGGTTGAGAGGGCCCCGTGAACAAATAGCTTTGCTACAAGTCCTGACTCTTTTTTTTTAATACTCCGAGCGGTTGTGGATTTAAAACAAAAATAAATAAAATAAAAAGTGTGAATATATAAATAAATAAATATTGGCTTTAAAATTCGGCTCCCTTTTCTTTTCTCGTTCGCTCGGTAAATCAACCTCCTAGTTGGCTTCGTTCAAAGTTGCCTTACTAGTCGATGTGCGTGCATTATGTGTGCACACCAGGAGATCTTCAATTCGTGGGAAAGGCTACGCGCGTGGTATCGATAAAAATGATGGACATTGCCTTGTGGTTCGCTTGGAGAGACTCACAGCAAGGTACACAAAACTGATGGCAAGACAAGTCAGGACAGCTGGCTGTAATGTGTTTGCCGTCTTTACGGTCTGCTGCGTGAACTTTTTAAGCAACCTAAGTGGCAGTGATCGGTGTGAATGGCGCGAATTCCTTACTTTTAGAGGTGGGGTTAGCTAGCTAGTGCCTTTGTGGTTCCACTCAGAATCCTTTTGCTCCTATTGAGTAAATTGAGGCGATGTGAGAAAGTAGGGTCAGTAAAGTCAATGTTTTTCTCTCTCTCTTTTAGATACATACTCTGGATCGATCAAGCTGTAGGACTGCCAATACTAAAAGTAGATGTAGGTACATTTGGGGTGTTAAGCGTAGATACATATACACAAACAAATACTACATAGGTTTCCATAAAAAGGAAAAATAATAACATATAAAGGAGAAAACAATGGGAAAGAGGGGCATAAACCCTCCCTTCCTCTACGTTGGTATAAGACTACGTGTAGGGGAGGGGAAATGCGGATGCTCGACAATGTACATGATGGTTCATGGGATGCGTTAGGTAAAAGATCACTCAGTACAGATTGGCGAGAACAGAGTGCAGAAGCAAGAGCAACACGGTTATGCATTTCAATACCGAACGGTCAGCGCCACCGTCGGTAAACCTTCCTGTGCCAAGTGCCCACAGGAACACATATAGCCATCGCCGAGAAACAAGTGTATTTATCCACTACTCGCCGATGATTTAGGGGTGACCTCTCGAGATGAGTGTGTGTAATTACAAAACCTCAAAGGTAGATGTACAGGGAAATTAACCCTTCCTTAGGTGGATATTTCCTTTAACGCCTATAGGGGAGTGGTGGTCATCAATCACCCTTCATCGCTGTTACTCTAGCACCTCAGAAAACACCTTCCTCTACAACTAGCCATTTTACTTTCTGATAGCGCTTGAGCGGTCTAGGCGGCTATATAAGTTGCCTCAGATATCACAAAAGCTGTACCAAGAGGATGAGAAAGCGCTCCTGTGGTCGAGAAGGACATAGACCAATGGGGTTAATATATTATAAAATAAAACACAAAATAAAACAAAAATAAAAATCAGTTTTCCCTTTTTTCTTTATTTATTTATTTTCTCGATGTGTAAGGCAGGTGTCGGTTCCCCTTCATTATCGTGGCTGTATGCCCCATGCACGTCGTCATCACCCTGCGTCAACTGAGATGTATCAGACTAAATTTGGCTCAAAGTCGCGAAGCGAAGCCACGGGTTCGCATCCATCCATCCCACACGTCGGAACCTTGCCATCCCTGACCATCGTCAGATTCTGGTTCGATCAAGTGCCCCTCTTGACCTTGACTGCCAGCTGGCATAAGCCCTCCGGTTTGTGGTGTCCGGGAATGGGAGTGAGGGAAGAAGGGCGAACCATGGGAAAATTGGGCTCTCCAGTAAGTGAGTGGTAAAGTACCTAGTTGTTCAGTTTTAACAAGCATCTTCGCGAAAGAAGCCTTGCTTCTACTTCCTTCTTGCTTATAGTCTTCTGTGAATACCGGCCCTGTTCCTTTTCGCCAAACGAATGGGCCCCGGGGTACTCCCTTGCTGGCAATTTGCCGAGAAAGCCTTCCGGAAAGTGTTACCTTACTTGGTTTCTAGCCACTGTTTGACACGGACCAGTGCATGACGCATTTGCGGCGATTCCCCAAAAAGGAAATATTCTAGAAGGTTTTTTTCATCAGCTTCATTTCAACTGGATGAGCAACCAACAACCACAAGAGTCATTTCCCCTACATTATAATTCGTGGACAGGAGCATCTCCGGCCGCAAGACTATGTTGGTCAGTAATATTGTCATTGAAACCGATATACTGCACTATCTTGGTTAGATTGACGCTAAGATCCACAGTGGTTTTTGGCATAAGACCATGCTCCTGTTCACGGATTAATATGGTCTTCCGAGCTACCGGTTGCAGTGCCCTTCTCGAACCTTCGGCATCACAATTGGCCCTACTACGATTCGCAAACCTTAGAAATTCCCGGTGGCCCCTATCCTAGCTCTATCAATCATAATTATCTTAGTCTAAGGAAGCGGCTTTCGCGAGATCTCCTCAGATAGATTAATTGGCTCCTAGATACGTACCGCTCTTCCGCAGGCTTTCGCATGTATTTTTATATACTTCATATTTCCTCCTTATTCAGCCGGGGATTTTATTTAACCGAAGTTAATACCAAGAGAGTACTCTGCTAATCCTCATGCTCATAAAATACTCGGGCTAGGGTGCTTTGCTTTGGTACTACTTCTCTAATCACGGTAGGGTTCTAGCTGAGGGCTCCGAAATCTCCCATTCAAGGTTGCTACCCACTGAAGCACCTCTTCGGCGTGTGGGCCTGTATAGCTCGGGTCTCCACTTTGCAGCGGGGTCTCTCATATATAATATGCTGTGGAAAACACCTACCCGGAGTAGTTATGGTTGCCGTGAAACATAAGAATGGATACACGTGCTATGGTAAGAATTCATCTTTTGTGGCGAGTAAACTGCGGTATGCCTGAAGCGAGTAGCTCCGATTAAAAACCGATACCCATGTCTTGGGAGCAAATGATTCAGATTGCTGTTTTGCTGCTTAGGGTTGAATAATCAGGTTTTATAATCGCGTGCTGTTTAGTTTATCTCACCTGTCATGTATCACGAAAACGTCCATAAGCGAAATTTCTGTCGGTTGGCGGGGGTTTCACAGCGTAGAGTAGAAAAGGAGAGGAAAAAAATAAGCCCGAAAGCGAGGCGAATAACTTGCTTTTTTACGAGACGGAATTGTGGGGGACAAGACACGATCTTTTACCGACTATCATTCTGTCTTTCCCGCCCCTTGCTCCGATCTGCCTGTCTGTCTGTCTCGTCGAAAAAAACTCATCGGCCGAGCGCACGAACCACAGGATCTCCTGCCAAGTTGGGCGGAAACAGGTACAGAGCCCCCACTCGTCATTTTGGCGAGGACTGCCAGCTCACACAAAAACACAGAATTTACGTCATTGTTTTTTTTGGGCTCTGCAGCTCATGGTTCCTCACAAACTGACAGGATGAAAAAAAAAATGTGGTTTTCATCCTGACCATGGTTGTGGAATATAGGCAAGTGACTGGATTATGCTGGCCTCATCAATATCAGGCTTCGGTGAATGGGTTACCTCTAGATTAGCCTCACCCGATGAAAGCCGTTTGGAAACTCAGCTAGAGAAAAGATCGCGATGCCGATAGATCATCGATTATTCAGGACACTGGGCACCTGTTCATCCTAGTAGTCTACCATTGTGGAGGCCCGCTTGAAACAACTCAGCTTCCGCTTTACTAGGCTGGCTAGTCTCTAATGTCACCTGAAAAACTTCTTTTAGCGGCCATCTCAGCAACGTTGCCCTACGCTGTACACCAAAAGGAAAGTCCATTCGGCAAGGAGGTGACCAGTCGATTAAGCAGAGTGGAAGCACCCCTGCGTGTTCGACGGAATGTCGTGCAGATTTAGATTCTTTGGGTCCGTTTGGCGTCACCTAAAGGGAGTGCTGACCTATCAAATCATTTTCAGAAGACAGCGGGCTTACAGCGCTGAAACGCAGGCGAGCCCCGACAGGTATAAGCGAAATTACGCGGGGCACTTCCTTTCCTACTCCTTATTTGCTCCTCTGCCTTCATGACGCATGAGTGGGAGGGGATTTTTTGTGTGTGTCTAGACCAATTGGGGGTGGGGAAGAAATGCCCAGCCTGATCGTGTGATGGATTGCCACAGATGCAAAGCCACTACAGCACTTTGCTAAATTTTGGGAACTTTCTAATTTTTGGAAGGATTCTGGGCAGCACTCGGGCAAGCACCCGAATGGTGCTCGAATAATCTAGACGGGAGCCTAGGGACGGAGAACTTTCGTAGCCGGTCCAAAAACGTCCTGTGCTCGGGGCCCGCAGTTCCCCTCCCGACGACATAGCCGACGGCCAAAAAGGCGGCTAATCAGTGCGATTAGGTAACTTATTAAAGCAGCTTGCAAAAATTCACGCGAGCCGTCAAGCCGCCGCCTTACCAAACGGGACCAAAGCGCGCATTTTTTTCGGGGTTGCCTAGACCGGGAGTGACCGACGTCTTGTGTGAAGCGTCCTTTGAAAACTACAAAACCTGGAATTATACCCTTGTACCTACAGGGTGAATACTTAGCACAAGCCCTTATAGGGGCACTTTAGTGTTATCAACATCATTGCCAAAAACTATCTTTTTTGTTGCAATATATTGGTGGGGAATGCGGTTCCATACAGGTACTTGTTCAAAACCAGGACCAGCATTCATAAAAAGGAAAAGCACTTGGATATTGATCCTTGTACAACCAGTTGTCAGCCAACTGAAATTATTATGACAAGAATACACAAAGAATAGTCAACTGGGGGCTTGCGGTAACAAATGAAGCCATGCTACTTGCAGCTAGAGATATGGCGAGATGCCTCAGTCACCTTCCAGACCGGTGAGTGCGGTTGACGGGGAAGGGCAGAGTTTAGCTTGAGAGCCTTGGGTGAATTTTGGCCTTGGAGGTCTCGTCAAGTCTAAGTACGCCACTAGTGTACTCGTAAGCTGCAGCGGAACTTCTACGGAAATCGGATAAGTTTCCGTGCAGCCAAGGGCATATGTACGATTCTCGTGAATCTAGGTTGATCTGGGGTGTGGTAGATTCATAGAGCCGATGGTCAATGCAGTGAAGTAGGATAGAAATCGTTCTCTAGTCCGAGGTGCACGTTCTTTGGTAATATCTGAGGTGGAAATGATTTTGGAACAGAAGGCTTGTTGATAGTAATTAGAAAGAAAGCGCCTAACTCCGCTTTAGCTATGGATCTTTTTACGCCCTTGTTGAGGTATCCTTACCGGATACTACTGCAAAATTCCGTTGCACGCATTATACTAATCTAGTTCGATATATATCTATAGATGAAAAATAGTTTAAAACTATAAGCTTGTATTTCACGAAACTTAAGCACTTTCTCAAAATAGGGAAGGTAAAATTGGGTTTTAACGGAAATGCCGAGTACCCAAATTATGTATTAAAATGTATAATATAGGGAGGCTAGGCCGTTAAATACCAAAGTGGACGCAGACGCATGGGTAGCCACGGTTGAAAACAACAAATGAATATCAGTAACATCTGACGACCAGCAGATTTAGTTATTTTTTACTCAGAAAGTATAAGTAAACATGCAGACAGGCAGGCTTTGCAATTTGGCACTCGGTAAAGCAAGGCCACAAACTGCTAATACTCGGCCATAGGCAGGAAAATGAGTAGATGGTTTATTTTCGAGTGGGTGCCTATTGCTGAAGCCTCAAATACAGCCGCCGGTCTACTTGTTTATGCAGTGCACAAATAGCCAGCTAATCTATAACCATTGGCGATGCAAACTCTACGATGATACTAAGGCTATTTTGTTCCAACTGAAACCCGTGAACGACTTTCCTAGACGGCACGACTCGCCTGATGTTTGGCTTCCTAGGGCCTAGGCGGTAACAATGCAGTTATTTGTCAAGGTTTTCACAACCATCATTTATTTATCAACTGCTGTACTGCGCACACATGTTTAGGTACATAGTTTAGACACACATGGTGCGCCCATCCGTTTCCAAAAAATAATTTGGATCATGCTAACCATACCTAGTAGATCTTTGGTACCGGGATGTCTTTCAAAGGAGTATGGTGCATATGTACCTGCTGTTTCCATACCAATGCGCGCTTAGATACATGATCCGTGATAAGCCTCCGGAACATAACCGCCGTCACCAACCTTACCACGTCCTTATTCGTAACCATAAGAACCCAGGGAATATAAACGAGAAAAACGTGCGACCCCCGTCAGGCTCGTTTCGAGATTTTTCCAGAAGGTACGATAAGATCAAGAGGATACGAACGGATTAGGCAGGATTACGTCCAGATATGAGGAAGGTGGGTAGAATATTTTGCGTGTTGCCTGTGATTGCAATTCAACCTGAGACGACAGACATTATTGGGTAGAACAACTACAGCCCCGTTGTTAAGTTGTTGGCTTATTTCCCCGGTCCTGTTTTCTACAGGGCTTCCAGAAAGAACTTCTGTTTCACTAGTATTAAAACATCCCAAGGATTCAAGGATTCAAGGATTTGCATACTCGAAACCACGCAATATCTCTGACTTGTACGAGTGGTTATGAGCATTAGGGAATCATGTGAATTTAAGCAGGTGCGTGAAACAGGTCGCTAAGGTTTCAAGTTATGTACAATATATTCCAATCGGCAGAAAGTTCCCTTGCTTCTTTGCGTTCTTCTCGCCTCATAGTTGACCGTGGTGCTTGTGATAGAAATCAAGATACTAACCCAAGAATAGCCAAATCATAACAGAAAGGAGGCAGCGAAACGGCGCGCATTGATTTCGGTAATTGAATACCAACAAGTTGCAACAAAAATGAGAAATAAATCCTGGTAGATTTGTGGATTTTAGTAACATTCAGTCAAGCCATGTTGATATCTTATCCTGTCTTATCCTGTGCAACGGCGCCTTCTTAACGAGAAGAGGCGAAGTCTGAATCAGGCATATTGATATGACAACTATCATTGTTCTAGGTTTCATATTCAAGTTGCTAAAAATAAAATAAAAACAGACTGTGCTTCAGACTAGTATCGTATTCTCCTAGGATACCATCAATTCAAGAATTGCACGTAATAGTTCAGAGTGACGACTATGGTAGCTTATAGATCGGGGAGACACTCGGTTTTTCCATAATCCTTGATTGAAAGTGTACTGAATTGCATATCGGCACGTAATCGATGTCATATGCAACAAAATAATGTAAAGTTTAACACCTGCGCGTTCCTGAAATCACCTGATCAATCAAGCTGCTCCTGAAGTGTTTTCGATCTTTAAACGACAAAAAGAAAAATCCCGCTGTCGTGCCAGGCTGATACTCGCATATTTACACCAGAGCAGCGTGTTGATGTTGAGGTGGCGCCTCTCATGATGTGTATCTCAAGACCCATGACTGTTCGATCAATCACTTAGGTATTTTATCGTATCTTGAAACTCGCCTTGTCAACGCGCCGATGTGTCTGTCGTCAGCAAAGTGGCCGATCCGAGCGATTGGATATGCAGTGCGGAAAGAGCCATGTCGGTCCCATTGGCAATCGAAACCCTAACATTTGATACGCTTCTGCTGGGTGATGTCCGATGCCTGAGGACGGGCAAGCTAATGGGAACTACCCAGTAATATGTGCTTGGGAATATTGATGCCTCGTGTTTCCTAGCATCGATCGAACCTCATCAAGTCTCGACAGCTAACGTCAGTCATGCCGTTAATCAGTTTCTCAAATAAATAGGGATGATTGACTATTGACAACCGAATCAGGTTATTAACTTGACTTGGTTAAACCTGGTATGTGTTTCCACCATTCTGTCGGGAGCCGAGTGTGCATAAAGAACTGGGCTATCAAAAATCGACGCTGCTGCTGGCACTGTTAGAATTACTTGCTTTTGTCATTTGAATAGTTATCAATATCTTACCCCACAAGATGGAGGCAGTGCACACCTTAAATAGACCCAATTACAGCCGATATGCACTGATATCAGAAAGTGGATAAAGATATGCAAGCCTTAGGCCATAAAAACCATTCAAGGAAAACGGACCAATCTGATGCAACCGATGACCGGTGGTAGTGGTATGATTTGGTACCAGCACAGTGTTTCGTTCTAGAAGATGAACCGAAGATATACAATAAAAACTAACTAAGATATCAATAAAAGCAAATAAATATCTTGTATATTTCCGCTGTTCTGGGTCCGGGGTCGTAAAATTCTAGAATCTTAATAAAAGTCCGATAATGCGGAGAGCTGATCATCTGACATCAGCTACTCTAGTTCCGCATGCTGGTAGAGTATATATTTCAGATTAATAAAATTTTGGAGCCGGATGTTTGCCGGTCAATCAATGGGCTGGCTGCTTTCCCTGCATGTACGTATTTCGGCATAGCCCCGGAAGTCGGTATTTAAACTAAGGCCAAGAAGATTTTCTTCTATGTAAAAAAAACTCCTTGCAGGACCAAGAATTCCGGAATGGGATGCAACCCTATTCGGCGAAGAAAATCGCTTGTTCCTAGATACTCCGGTCAAATGTTGCCTCTGCGCTCAACCACAGCTATCACTCGGTAACCAATAGAAGCTATTTCGTACCTTTTATCATTCTGACGCAAAAAATCTAAGTCAGATGACTAGAATTAGCTTAGCCTTAAAATCCGATGTTCTATAAGAGCTCTATTTTTATTTTTAGTTGTTAGATAATTGTATTTGTACTAACATATCACGACGAGGATTGAACTCTAAGTCAAAAACTGTCTTTTGGGTTAGTATCATCCCTCCTATAAACACCTAATAAATCTAGGCTGAAGCGGCTAACCCGAAAGGAAGGTGGAATTGCACAAGAATCATAGATATAAATGGAGAAAATAACAATTTATGACTAATTAAGAGTCCCTGCGGGAGGCATTACAGAAGGTCTTCGGAATATAAGAAGGCATATCAATCGAGGAACCGTCTTTGGCCATGGATGATTGCCTTAGAGAGTTTATGCAGGGATGAATACTATAAAGAAGCTTAAAGGCGGAAGAACGTACCTAGGTATATTCATATTCTCATAGGAAACTACTCTATTCTAGAAAATAAGATTTGAACGACTGACCTCCATAGTAGATCATGAACCTAGACACCGAGGAGTACTATCCCGTCACAGCATCTAGACGTCGGGCAATGGATTGATAGTCAAAGTTAGCAGTGGAGGTGCTAAAAGAGATCCTTAGGGACAGCAAGTTCAGGACTTCTGTATTTCTGCGGTGGAGGCTAATTGAACTAGATGTTGTATGAAGGAGCCAGATTCAGGAGGTGACGTTGGCCATGGCTTGCGGCTCAAGTCATCAAGTGATCACGTTTACCCCTGAACCCCGATTCTTGTAAGGGCTCACTCTGTTCCCAGAACCGGAAGCGCTCAAAGGAGTTTCTGGGCCTCCAAAGCAAGGATAAATTGACCCTTTATTCTGGTACAAAGTGGATGGTGGAAGTTGCCGCGGTCGTAGACAGTGACGAAGCCAGGAACATTGTCGTTGTGACGTCATGCCGCTGCTTCCACCATTTGCATCATCGCTCTCCTCAACTTCTTTATCTTCGCCTGATTCCCCTTTAACCTCCAAGAAAGCAATACTACTCGGAAGACCTCTTGAATCGTGAGAAATACCTTCAGAATTTATAATTATTAAAAAAGAAACCCATCATACAACAAGCTATCGTTATTCGCAATGGATGTTTACTACTCATTCAACTATCGTATGTTCAACTATCACATGCTATTGCGCGTTTTTCATGTGAGCTTGGTCTAATAAGGGGTTATAGTTTCTGCGGGCTGGATGATGCTTGAGGCGGTTCCTCTAATTGCATCGCCGACCGTTATCATCTCGATGCTTTCTCCAGAAGTTCGGGAAACTACACGTGTGTTCTGCCTTTTTTGTTTCACAAGAATCATCTCGCTAACTTACAAAAACAGCACTCGAGGCATATCTGTCACGTTCTTTGGGGTTTACACTGATCGCATTTGCGGTACTAAATCTTCTATTAACGGGGAGTGTACCACTAGTGGTAAGTTTCTTAATTCTTTAGATTGTTCCTCCAAAGCTAACGAAACCGTGCATAGTCGAGTTTCTCTGAAACAGCAACGGCAAAACCAGCCTCCACAGATATGGAAGACCCCACGGCGCCATACGCTGTGCCCTCACTCTGCGTAACATTAACTTACCATATGGCTGTAGCATTCTACTGTTACACACAATGGAACTTTGGGTACTCTGCTGCCTATGCAATTGCTATGGTCATGCATTCGACGTTTAGCGCTCTTGGAGCTTGGGTCTTGCTTTTCGGAAGCACTAGTGGGGCTATTTCGAGGAAGACGGGCGCCGATAAAAGGACAAGTGGGTTCCCGTTTAAGAATGCTGAGGCTGAGAAGAAGAAGACTGGGAAGAAATCGCTGTGACTCAGATCAGGAAAGAAGAATAGGCTACATACTAGTAGTTACAGAGATATTTGAAGGGGGGGCGATACAATGTGTGGATGTGTTCACAATCATGAATTCCCTTTCCTAAGCTCGTTTCCTTTGTTATTTCTATTAGGGGTGTATTCTTGGCATATTTTTTTTGTATCCATACCGAATTTTGAGACCAGAATCTAAGTACAAATTTCTAAAGTTTAACTACGTCATAAGGTAAAATTACGCGCATAGAAATGCCGTACTGTAAATCTGTAGGCCATCACTAAACCTTAAAAATATAGGTAGGGCTTGGAATGTAGTCTATACCCATTTTGTGTTAGGGGGGGGGGGTTAGACAGCTCTCTAGTGGGTTGAATATATCTCGAGTGAGAATATATGGAACACGATACGGAAGCGGATCCACCAAACTCAGTCGATTCGTTTTCCGTTGGTAGAAGTATATGGATATGGGTGTCTTGATGAGCTTCAAAACCGTAGGAAGTCAATATATTCAGATGAGAAGGAAAAAGGAGACAATTCAACTGCATATGCCACACCACTATAAACTTTGTAGTTATATAATACCTCAAAACACATACATGTAGTTTTACGAACCGGTTAGTTCAGCGTAATCCCCCACACCTACTAAGTTATTATAAAGGGATTTCTAGTATGTGTGTGTAAGTGTGAGATAAGGAGGTATAGTTTATACTAGGGGAAATATTATGTAGTGTGTGTGTGATATTAGTAAGGAAAATCATGGGCCTCTGAAATATATATTTGGAAGGGAGTTCTTGTGTAAGGCGTGTGAAGTGCCTGTGCGTACTGTGCGCGTACTTTAGTAGGTGGCTTTTCTTAGAAATTATCAATAAGATTGGATTTATGCTTTATCGCGCTTGGTTATATTTAGTTTTTGCATATCTCGTCTAGGTACATGTATGTATGTGTGGGACCCGAGTGTCTCATTTTTCAGAGACATCGAGGATAGGAAGTTGTTATTTCGGTAGATGATTGTGTAGTCACATTAATCGAAACTATGACAAACGTATAGCAAGGGTAAAGGTTATCCAGGGTTTTAATTGTCAATAGAGTCAATCAATTTCCTAATGTCGCTCAGCATCTAACATTACAAACAATTTCTAGTAGAGGGTATCATTCTATCAAGCAATTCAACCTCTTAGCCACTCATTTAAAAGCTCATCAAAACCACTCTATAGCACCTTAACCAATATCTTCCCAGCCTTTCTCTCAACATAATACCCCACATCCTTGATACTATCCTCTAAACACAAATTATCCCCCTCCTCCCCCTCCATAGGTACCAACTCTAAACTAATACGCAACGGCTCCACCCTAAATATCCGCCCTAGTAGTGCCTTAAGTGTTGAAACCGATAGAGATTTTGGAATGCGCTTCGTAACTGGAGGGGTATGCGAAGATGTAGCACTAGTAAGTGTGAACTCAAGTTCCAGAAGTTTTGCTCCAAGGTTCCGTTTCTCAAGGGCTGCGGCTCGGTCTATACGGGGTTTTCCATGCACTATCACATAATTAGACTTAATGTGTCTATAAAATAAAATAAAAGGTAGCTTACGCTCGCAAAGCTCCGTCCACCGCTTGTGACGCTCTAGCACACCCTCTTCCTCAGTTTCGCCTACTAATGCAAGCTCCTTCGCTATTCGGCCGAGATAGTACATTTCTGCATTGCTTCGCTCCATCTCTGTGATTTTGCTGTGGTTTAACATCTTTACCTGTTCTGGGAAGCGTGCAACTGTGAGCATGTGGGCTTCCTCCATTGGTAGGAGCGCGCAAAATGGGTTATGGGATACGCGGAGTGATATTAATGCTGGAAATAGGGGCGGGAGGGAGTCAAGTTGAGAGAATGTGGAGATTTTGTTGAATGTTAAGTCGAGATGGGTTACTGAGGGGAAAGGGGTTGGTGGGGGAGTATTAGGGGAGTCAAGGAGAATGTTAGAGATCTGATTGTGCGCAAGAATTAGTCTAGTGAGATTGGTTAGGTTGGCGAGTGGCAGACAGGCAGAAAGGGAGGTGAAGGAATTGCGTTCGAGGTTAAGGGTTGTGATTGTTTCAGGGAGGATAATGGAGGAGGGGATGCTAGTCATTTTGTTGAGGGAATATTCGAGTGTGTGGATGAGGGGTAAGTAAGAGAGTATTTGTTTAGTCTGTGTTTGTAATATTTGGTAAGTCTTTAGATAAGTTTCTTCCATAGAGGGGTAAAGTGATGTGACTAACCTCTTCCCAGGAGAGAAAAGTATCACTGATTTCAAGGGAGGTGATATGTGCAAAAGGAGATGGTTGGTCTTCTTCTAGAATGATATCGAGTGATGAAAACCGGTTACCACTACATAAAGTATTGATGAGCGATAAGGTATGTATAAAAAAAGTGAGTTATGATCATTACCTTATTCTAAGCAACTTCAGATTCGGCAATGCCGAGCAAATTAAAGCTACTGTTTGTAGGTCCTTAAAAAGGTTTCTGGATATATCCAATTCCTCAATTCCTGTTAAAAATAAGTATTATACTCATTAATATCATTAGTCTAGCCTAGAAACTCACTTGGACAAGTCTCCCGTATCTCGTCAACATCATCAGCGGTAGCAATATTTAAACCGTCTAGAAGAACAATCCTAAGTTCCTTTAACTGGCCAAGTTTTTTCAAAATCTTATCAAACCCAACCTCTTCGATGACCTTATTTGCGGAAATGCTTAGCATCGCATGAGGTTCGGGAGGGTCATCGGCGGTGGTATATTTTTTCTTTAAGCCTTCCAAGAAGCTAATTGAATCATCCGGTTGGCGTGTAGTACGGATGAACGAGCCAGTACCAGGAACCTTACCTAGTCCTCAGATCACGTATTAGCACTAGAATTAGGAGATAGATGAGCTGAACTTGTATTTTACATACAATCAAAATACTTCTTCCCTCCGTATTCTCCAGAATGTTTCCCTTCATGATCCCATTCCACGCCTAGCCATTCCCCATTTGTTCCTTCTACATCACCGATATAGCGGACAGTGCAGCGAGTAGCTGTGTAAGGACCACCAGGGGTATAGGATAGTCGCTGGTTAATATGGAATTTCGAGGCCATTATTTGTGGGGGAAGCTACACGCGAGTGCTCATGAGGTAGCTTTGGCGGGGTAAGTACCGAGGGGCCGGGTAACGGTAGAGATTAGAGGCATCTGGAGTGAGATGCAGCAGATGCAGACCAGCATGATGGGAACCAGCCTGGGATAATTTGAATGGGATATTAAACCTAATCCAAGCCGGTAGGATAGGATACAGAGTTATAGGTTTCTGGAGTAGTCTCGAGATTCATTAATGGATATTATCATTAGGTTCAAGCTTCCTTCCGCCGGGTAACCAGGCCCCCACGTTCCACCAACCCTTTGGATCTGCAACGCTTCCACCCCAGTCTTTCACCTTCGGTAGAGAAAAAAAAACCCCGCCACTGAATCTTCAGGTCCCATTCCTCAACACTAATTCCGAACCCCTCGTCAACTATCTATCACATATACCTATAATGCAGTCTGCGCGTAGAGGAATTTCGAGCCTCAATGGCATCGCTGTGGCTGCTAGGTCATCGACACGAATTGGTGGGAATCAGCGAATAGCGGCGGCGGCGAGGGTGAGGCTATACTCACCAATGTCACAGGGTTCTGGAAAGATGTTTGGGATATACACTGCTAGCTTGAGACCACCGGTTGCGCTACGGAGTCAGTTTTCGACATTGGGACAGTGGTCGGACAAAGAAAAGCCAAAGAAGGAAAAGGACACAGAGAAAGCAGAAAAACAGACCAAGGGGGAAGAAGCCTCATCCAAGGAAGAGGAGAAAGAGGAGAAAGAGGGGAAGGAAAAGGAAAAGGAAAGGGAAAAAGAAGGAAAAGAAGGAAAAGAAGAATCAGAAGACAAGGAGAAGAAGGAGAAGAAGGAGAACGAAGAGAAGGAAGAAGCACCCCCGCCCCCCCCTCCTCATGGCGACAAATCCCCCTTTGCAGTATTTTACGAAACACTCCAAACCGAGTTTAAAAAATCCCAGGAATGGCAGGAATCCACAAAACAGCTTGGCGAGTCTGCCCAACAATTCACCGAATCCCCCGCTGTCCAGAAGGCTAGGCAAGCATACGGGACCACCGCTGAGGTCGCTGGAAAGGTCACTGAAAAAACAGCCGAGACTATAGGAAAGACTGCTAGCGCAATTGGGAAAGGCGCTGCGTGGACATGGGAGACACCTGTTGTGAAGGCTGGGAGAGCGGCTGTGAGGGTTACTGGAGAGGGTGTTGCGAAGGTTACGAAGCCGGTTAGGGACACAAAGGTCTACAAAGATATTAAGCAGAATGTAGAGGAGGTAATCGACGACGGTAGTAGCTCCCGCTATGGAGGTTACTTAGAGCGCGAGGAGCGTAAGAAGCAGCGCGAAAGGCGGGAGCTAAAAGGCGGCATTAAGAGGGCAGAGAAGATGGAAGAAGATCCCGAGTAAGTACATAACCCAACTCTAAAAAAATGCTAATAGCTAAAAATTCTATTAGTGCTGGCTTAAACGTAACCCTCCATAAGGATGCTGCCTGGAAAGAATCCTGGCGCGAATTCCGCGATAGCAATAAACTCATGCAATCACTCTTCTCTGTTAAACGTACCTACGAGGAATCCGAAAACCCTGTTATATCCGTCACTCGAAACATCGCCGACCGCTTTGCTGGATTCTTTGCCGAAAACGAAACTGCTCAGGTTATCCGTAAATTTCGTGAAATGGATCCTAACTTCCAACTTGAACCTTTCTTACGCGAGCTCCGTGAATATATTCTTCCCGAGGTCCTCGACGCTTATGTTAAGGGCGATAACGAGGTCCTGAAAGCATGGCTTAGTGCTGCGCAGTTCAACGTCTATGCAGCACTTAACCAGCAGTATACAGTGAATGGACTTAAGCTGGATGGAAAGGTTCTCGATATTAGGAACGTTGATATCTTAACTGCGAGGATCCTAGACCCAGGCGATATTCCAGTATTTATTGTATCCTGTAGGACACAAGAGGTCCACGTATTCCGAGACCTGAAAACCGGAGAGCTTAGGGCCGGAATGGAAGATAAAGTTCAACAGGTCACGTATGCCATCGGTATCACTAGGATAAGTGACGAGGTGGCAAACCCAGAGACGAATGGATGGAGGTTGATTGAGCTACAGAAGAGCGCAAGAGATTTTATCTAATATATTTACATCCTGATAAATATCTGCTGTACTGTACCCCCCCTCTCCTCCCCGAATGGCCGAGTCTCCATTTTCTTTTTGTCTAGGAGTTGACTAAAAGTCCATTTTCTTGTATGTACCTTTGGTATTTTCTTCTGATTTTCTAAGGGAATTTGGGGGGCTACACATACTCTATTTCCTTGTATATATGCATAGTTTTTTTTAGGTCCCCCATTCCTAAACGGCCTGCTTGTTAGATTCCTCCTTTGCCGGGTTCGCTGCTTTTGATGATTTTTACGCCACTCTTCTCTCTTCTCTCTTCTCTTTCCTCTCTTAGCCTTTATATACTATTTTCTTGTATTTTTACTTTTAACAGTGTGCTTTTATACTTTGTGTTGGGTGGACTGAAGTTGGGTTGTATATAACTTTTTTTTTTGATGGAGGACACAAATTAGAGTTGGATTTTGGTTCTGAAGAAATTAGGGAATTCTCTCTATGCTGTAATATAGTGGGATAATTACGTATTTATTTTCTCTAAAATTAGTATCATAAGTCTTTTTGCATTCTTGTATAAAGATATTATATTTGTATCGAATTCTAGGTGGTTTTTACGATATAAGCCCGGATGCTATGGTCAAGTATTTCAAGTAATATTTTAAACCAAATTATTGGTGATTGCCCTATTTCCCTTTACTTGTGTTGGGGATAGATTCTCAACTAAGTAGTATAGTATGAAAGGAAGTAAGTCAACTACATAAAAACAATATATACCCAAGTATAAATTATACCTCCTCATAAACTCGCCTATGAAAATCAAAAAGCCTTATCAAACTTACCCTCTTACCCATTAGCCTTCTTATCATGTGCCTACTTTTGGATCTAGGCTCTCAAGTTAATGTATTGGTAGTCGGGATACCATAGGCCTAATAATACATAGTTGTTACTATCCCTAGCAAGATTTTGTGCTAGGGAGAGTGTAATCGACTAATTTGCGTTTATGGGGAGACTATGACGCAAATTTTATGTATTAGCTACTGTCTTAGGAGAAATTATGAGGTAATAAACTCATACCATAACTTCTGCCTGGATTATAGTTCCTGGACATCCGTTCGCGCAATACTCCGAATAGAATACGAATTGCTGCAGGATTCTCACGAGATGCTGCAACATGTAATGGGGTGTTTCCACGATCGTTGATAACGAAAGAGTTGGCACCTTCTCTCAGCAGTATTTCAATTACTGCCTCGAGTCCATTCCATGCTGCATAATGTAACGCTGTATCGCCGCGTGAATTTTTGATGTCGAAGTTGACACCGCTTCTGAGTAGAATCTCTGTAATTACTGTATTTCCTCGCCGAGCTGCTGTGTGTAGTGCTGTATTCCCATAATGATCTTGAACTGAGGGGCCAAGTCCCCGTCGGAGCAATAACTGTACACTAGCTTTGTATCCACCCCAAGCTGCATAATGCAATAAGGTACTTCCGGAATAGTTCGCAATCGAGGAGTCGACCCCCCTCTGAAGTAAAGATTCCAGAACGCTATATCTTCCCTCACTTACTGCATAGTGTAATGCCGTTTCTCCATGGTGGTTTTGAATTTTCCAGTCGGCTTCCTTCATGGCGTCAAGTAGTAACTCAGCTACCTTCATATGACCTTTTCTTGCCGCTTGGTGTAGCGCAGTATCTCCATCTTTGTTTCGGGCTGAACAATCTGCCCCATTCTCAATTAGTAAACGCACCACCGTTCTATGCCCCCCCAGTGCTGCTTGGTGTAATGCCGTATTTTCCTGCTTATCCTTGATGGAAATTGTGGCGCCCTTTTCGAGTAGTAGTCGGACTACCGGCTCGCGTCCTAGAGTTGCTGCACAAGATAGTGCTGTATCCCCATGATCGTCTCCCTTCGAGAGGTCCGCACCTTTCGCAAGAAGGAATCGAACAAGACCATGATTTCCTCTAGATGCAGCAATTTGTAGTGGTGTAACCCCAGAATAATTCGGAATGTCATAAGAATTGACGCCTTTATCCAATAGTAACCTAACTATTCTAAAATTTCCCCGCAAAAGTGCATTGTGTAATGGTGTGTTTCCATGGTTGTTGGTGGCGGAGTGATTGGCATTTTTATCGAGGAGAAGCTGCACGATTCCTTCGTCTCCTCGAATTGCAGCATAGTGTAAGGCAGTTTCAAGTGTGTCATTGAAGACTAGAACTGTTTTCTCTGCCTCGGCATCTTCTTCAAGTAACAGCTTAACCACCTCTTCCTGTCCTTCGAATGCTGCAGTATGCAATGCAGTATTTCCGTGTTTATTTGTAGTAGACGGTTTGGCACCTTTATGAAGTAGCAGCCGAACCAGAGCTATATTTCCTTCCCTCGCCGCTATGTGTAGTATTGTATCTCCGCCGGAGCCCTGGGCTGTAATATCGGATAGCTCGGTAGCCTCGAACTCTGCACCCTTGACCAACAACAAATCTACTATCTCTACAAATCTGTACTTAAAGGCAAGACTTATAGCACTTTTTCCACGAGAGTCTTTAATACTAAAGTCGGCCCCCTTCTCAAGTAGCGCCTCTACTACTGATTTGTGCCCCTCGCTCACAGCAATGTGCAATGGTGTCTGGCCGAATCGATCCAGAGCTGAAAGGTCGGCATCATGAGCTAACAGTAGCTTGACAATCTTCTCCCACCCCTCGCATGCAGCGAAATGAAGTGATGTCCACATACCGAGCTCGTGGGTTGATGGGTCCACACCCTCTTTTAGCAGTGAACTTACTATTTGGAATTGCCCAAGGTATGAGGCGATATGCAACTGTTGTAGCCTTTGTGAAGGCGATCCTCTACAGTCCCACATAAGTAACCGCTGGTTGTACTCATCTCGGCGACGCATTATAAATCGGAGATAATTATCTACACAATTCGGACTTCTAATAAACCTAAGAACAAGATCGGTGGTTAGGTCCTCGTCGCAGGTACTTAGGTGGGTGGATAAATGGATAGCGGCATATCTGAGGAATGGATGAGATATAATCCATTTTTTGGCGCTGAGGTAAGGCGTGGTGACTTCCTGGGCAAAAACATCGAATGAAAGGAAAGTGACGCAAGCCATGGCAGCCCTAAACTCTGCCCCCATCCCAGAGACCATCGAATTGCGTAGTAGATACTCTTGAACTGTGTAGTGAGCAAGTCTAATGGTATCGGTTTGCTCATCGATAATCACAAGTCCAGCACAAACATCGAGGATTGTGGACTTGTTTGGTAGGTCTAGTTCGTCTATTTCGTACCGGTTTTGCTCTACTGATACTGCTAATCGGAGTTCTTCGGCTTTCAAAGTTCGTTTGGCCTTGACTAACCACGAGAGTGTAATCAATCCCAGATCTGCACAGTTCTTGGGTTGATTGAGTAAAGTTTCCATGGCTCTATCGTAAGTAGGGCCTAAAGGCCCCTCGTCTCTAGCGGATTCTTTAAGCTTATCAAGTGCAGCTAGGATCTGTTTGGCGTTTGTCTGTTGGCAGAGGTGATCGATATGGAAATGAACAAGTAAGAACCTATGACGTTTGTACTTAGCATCTGGACAATAGTTTCACTACATATTACTTACATCCCCTGGGCACAATCAATAAGCTCTAATATTATTCTATCCCTGCAGTTTGCCTGCTCGACAAGGCGCTTGGCTCGGTAGTTCTGAGAGATTTTACGCTCTATATATATCCTAATATCATCCTCATTTGCTGAAAGTTTGATTTTTGATGAGTCTTGGAATGATTCCTGAATATCTTCTGGGTACTGTCGACTTGTCACAAAGATGTTAATATTACACTTTGTCGCCATATTATGGAATAATGGGAGTAGCCCTTTTCGCTGTCTATCCTGGTCGCATTCATCTAACGCATCAAAGACTAGGAATACCCGGTTTTCGAATGACCTAAAAGCTGCAAAAAGTATGGTACGTAGTTCATTGGTGGTAGGTTTTCTTCTTTTTCTCTCGAGTTCGTCGTGTAAATCTTCAATCTCTGCTGGAATATTTGGCAACTGACTGGCTAACTGCTTAATCAGGCTGGCGAGAATATGCGCGGGCCTTTGCTGCTCTTTTTCTTGATAATCAAAGTATATATAGGCTACTCCTTGGGGCCTTGTTTCTGCTGCTGCAATCCTCTGGAGATGGTCGATCACGGTAGAACTACATCAAGATTAGTTCGTCAGCTCCAGGAATCACGGGTCTCTAAGCAGCAGAACTAAATACCTAAGGAATGTTTTTCCAGCTCCAGCTATCAACCTTTGATTAGAGACTGTTAGAAAATAGAGGTGTTTTTTTAAGACTTACGTATACCATAGCCCCAGAGTAATAGATTGCCCTCTTTCTTGGCCCACCTCACAAATTCAGGTTCCTTTAAAAACCACCTACCCGTACCCTCCTGCCTCCTATTACTAATTTCGATGTGTTTTTTCTCAAAATCTTCTTTGGTGAGCCAGTCTAAAATTTTAATTCGTTTTTCCTCTACCGTTGAATGAGTTAGTTGCAAAATTAGATAGATAACTAGATGATTCTAACCCTTGTAGATTTTTTCTCCACTCCTCTCAATATCCCTTGTAATTGATCTTGATATGGAGTTAGTCGTGTATAACCATACTCGGGTGTCGGCTTTATAGCTTACGCTTGATCTGTAGTTAAAGCAAGAAGAAACATGCTTTTATGTCTCTCAATCCGCGACTTAAATTCCTCCATTTCACCCTCCCTAATCGGCCACTTAAGCTTGTCCATAACCCCTTTGATCCCTTTTCGGATCTTCAATTTTTCTTGTACAAGTCTCAGGTCGTAGGAACATATATCAAGAACGTCGCCTAGTGGCTTTGTAGTGGATGATCTGGGATTTTTATCGATGTAGTTTTTCAAAGAACGAAGAACTCCCTCGAGTGAATAAAGTTCATCGACGAGTTCCAGGATTTCTTTAGAAGACCTTTTTACCTTACCGATGTACTGACAACCTAAACCGGTTACTTGTCCTGTCAACTGTATAAGAGTTAAAACGCTCACAACGGCCCCGAGGACCTCCGCCATAATTATTTTTTGCCCCTTAGTTATATCTAAGCTGTAAAACGGTTGCTGTAGATTATACTGGCGCTGTAATAGTATAGCACTGCCCTAATACCTTTAATGACTGGCTAATGCACTTGGTAAGCGCATGAGCCTTAACTGGTCTCGGTAAACACTGAATAAGACGGACCTGTGGTGTCTGCCAGAGCCCGGCATAAGTTCTTAGTATAGCTATCGTCGCCGTGGCAAAAGCCGAACTATCCCGCTTCCTGAGGATCTTAATCTCAGGGTGATTCCCGCAACTTGTGGTGTCGGACACTGTCGGTGAGAGTGAGAGAGTGAGAGGGGTACCCCGCAGTGGCGATGAGCTTGATGTCTACCTAAGCAAGAAATTTTCTTATCACTCTATTGAGTAACATTTCACCAGAGAAAGCACTTTGCAATCAAAAGTGTGCGTATAGCATAGTTATTTCTTATAAGCTACCCATATAGCATAGCTAGAACTAGCCTAACGTGCTGAGAGATATTTTCACCAGAGCCTCAGCCGTATGTCGATAATTGGCAAACTTTAGAACAGGCCCAGTCCATTATCAAGTATATATGGGAATCTTCAGGCATCAATGTTTGCTGATTCCATTTACTGAGAAGGTTGTTCCTATTCTGCATAAGGCCCAAAAAACACTGTCAATTTAAACCTAACAGTGTTAGGGAGGCCTAGATACCCATAGCGACTAGCCCAAATCGTAAGCCCAAGATTTGCCCATAGCTTTGACATGAAAACGATAGGGAGTCAGCAGTAGAGTGGGTAGTTCTGATGTGACTGTGGCCTCGTTTTTTCCTGCGCTCCTAGGCTGCCGCTACTTGATGATGGAGGCTTTTAAATGAGAGAATCTACGAGTAGAGGGAGGGTAAAGAAAATCATCTGCTTTTTAATAGAGCCTTACTCATGTGGAGACGCTCATGTAGGATAAACAGCATATTGTACAAGCACATTGGGTCACACTGAGCCTGAAATTAAGCGAGAAACCAATCTATATTCTTGCCAACTCAGTACTGCGCACCGGTCAAAAAAGAAATGTCCTCTAAACCCCCCCGAGCATCCCCCGTAGACCACCTTAACAAAAAGGCGCACGAAAGACGATCCCAAACGGCGAAGGGAGGGGCACCAAAGAGACTAACACTCTTCCTCTGCTGTCCACACCCTCATTGAACGTCCTGGAAAAACTGGCGACGAAGGGCTCTAGCAATATCAGAGTTAAAAATTCTACTGAGGAGTTAAGACGAGCGGGAGGGTGTGTGGGGTTTAAATACCTCCTGCAGCCTACTAAGGTTAGGGTTACAATAAAAAATTTGGCCGATAGGTTCTTGGCGGAAAGAAAACTATTTATGTGTGTTGCGACGGCCAGAACTTTGTTCCTCTTTTTTCTCTTCTCTCTTTACTCATTTTACGGGCAATTTTTATTGTAGGCACCTTTGACGTTTCTTAATTGAGAGTTTCTCCACCGGGGGTTTCCTCTACTAGTTGCTCGAGAATAATATTCACTGAATGGCTCCGCAGCTGGAGCACTCTATGGGTTCGCCCTGTGATGATGTCTTCCTTACCAGCGATGCTACATATACATGTTTGTTTCAGGCGATGTTTCCAAGGCTTGTAGATAGAGAAATCAAGAGTACATGTAATTTACACACTCGTAAACTATCCAATTTCGTCCCATCTCTCATATACACATGTCTCGAAAGCGTAACTTTTCCATTCCATCCCATCCCAACAAAGTAAATATAATACAAAACCACCTCGACCACCTCTTCAATCGCTATCTTCATCTTCTTCCACATTCTTCCCCTTCCCTCCTCCTTTCCCCTTCCCCTTCTGTTCCTCCCTCATCTTCAATATCTACCATCAAACAGTCAGCCAGAATATAGCCTCACACTCACTACTCAAGAACCTACCCGTCTCCTAACCTCCCTCTCCCCCTCTCTAACCTTCCCCGCCTTCTTCAAAGCCCTAACATTTCTCTCCACAACCCTCCCCTTCTCCTCCGCCTGCACCGGCACCGGCACCGACTTTGACTTCCTCTTCACCCTCCGTACCTTATCCGACTTCCCCTCTCGTCTCCGCGCAAGTAATGCAGCTAATGCAATTGACGCTGCAGCCTGTGTGGCGCTCATACCGCTTGGTGAAGATTTAGGTGTACGTGCCATTTGAGCGTTGTGTTTTATGTCCTTTCTTAATGCGATATCGAGGTTGCAGAGGGTCCAGAGAAAAAAATATCTAAGGAAGAGCCGCATAATGTATTATAGGGCGCAAAAGCACGTGACAACAGAACTATAATTGACTCTAGTTGCTTAGTCATATGTTTTTCAAGACGCGACTCGTAAAGATGCTCTTTTAATCTTTGAACAGGTAGAAAGTGCACCTGTTTTTGAAAATGAGGGACTGTTTCTGGAGTTTTTTTTTAGGAAATAGCTTTGATTTTAAGCGTACTCTCTTTCTTTAGGGCCAACTCCTCTCATGTTGGGCTATATTTTATATTTAGACTTCTACGGGAGAATAACTCCCCTCCATTAATATGTAGTATGTAGTATGTATGCATGCACTACCTTGAGTTTAGTCGAGTCTAGGTGTTTGACTAAATATCCACCACGTTTTTAAAACCATTCTCCAAGAAACTACTGGTAAAACCTCGGCTCTCCTAATAGACTTCCGCTATAAAGGCCACTTATTACATGTATCCTCCTACATGTAGTCATCCTCACTGTATATACTACTAGCCAAAAATGTGTGTAGCTTCAATATAAAAATAGTGGCAATAATGTAAAGTTTACCCACTCTCGAGTTTTCTTCAGTCGTATTATGATGCCTTCGTTATATACCCTTTATTACTCTATACCTCAGGTAAGTTCACCGTTTATTAAGTAACTAATCGTTTTGTTTTATTGACTGTCTGCCTAACAACTACATACTCCAGTTACGTTTCCCATAAAGAGAACCAACCCCATGAATTACTTATGACTCACGGGCGTAACAGAATAAAATGATTCATAATTACCCCTGTGACCATCGTTAAGGAAGTCGAGTGATCGAATATGACCACGCACGGAAGAACACCCATCTCCGTTGTATTCAAAGTACTCGTAAACCCTTAGAATAAACCCCGCTAGCACCTGATACAATAAATACATGTATCCCGTACATCGCAGGGCACTCCGACATTAAGCCGCATTCCTTGGCGTACACGTGCACGGATCCGTGCAGGTCAGCAGTAACGGGGATGGATTTTCTTGGGGTGCTTATTCCCCCCATAGCCATGGGACTGGGCTGCTGGCGTTGTTGATCTGATGATCTTTGGGCTAGACAGGCGGTATTTACATCAGTCTATAAGAACAGGATTATGTATGGAAATGAGAATATAGAATTCCAATCTACGCCTACTATCCTCCCAGTTCAGATATCCAGCCTGATGTGGGCTAAGAGAAAATGAAACAAAAGTAAAAGACCCCTCCCACAAGTAAAATAAAACAAACAATTTAAAACAGAAACATAGGGGCCGAAAGACGATTCCACCAGATGTACCTAAGCCCACGAATCTCTTCAATTATCATACATAAAACTAAACTCTACCATTATTGCAGAGTTCTATCCAACCTCGCCCTCTCTGCTCCTGGTAACTCTCTTTTCCCCGTATCCCTTAACTCCCCACTTCTCCTCCCTTTCCCTTTCCCGCTGTTCTCCATGCCAGCAATCTTTTTCCTCTCCCGTTCCCTTCTCCGCTTCCTTTGCCGTTCCTCTTCCTCTTCATCTGTATTATATTCGCCCCCACTACTCCCCCAAGCGTCAGTATCGCCGACACTATGTCGTCGGGATGTACTAGCAGCATTACTGGTAAGTCGGGCCTGCTCGTCTTCATCGCCAACATCGCACTCCGGAGGTTCAACCCAGCCAGCTGGAACAACACAGGGGAGTGCAACACCAATAGAGGCCGCGCGGTTGAGATATGCAGGGGCCGGTTGACCGGTTAAAGCCATACAGAGGTGGGAAGTAAAGTGGTTACAGTTACGGGTCAAGAGATTATATGAGGGGCCCAAGAACTCATTAGATGCCTATATCTCCCATTAGCCCCCTAAAGGCCTTTC
Organism: Verpa bohemica; assembly: GCA_033030345.1. Taxonomy (NCBI): domain Eukaryota; kingdom Fungi; phylum Ascomycota; class Pezizomycetes; order Pezizales; family Morchellaceae; genus Verpa; species Verpa bohemica. Next base: position 902,208 of record JAUFSE010000023.1, on the reverse strand, counting down.
CGAATACTGCTGCTAGGGACACATACCTCTCTCACAATATCCTCAATCTCATCATTACTGGCATAGGTAAACCCATGTAAAATTTCACTTCTGAAGGTTCCACCCGGTGGCTCTGTCCGAGGTTTCGTCCAGTACACACCTGTTAGGCCGCGTCGGTCGTGGCCACCAAATGCATATTCGCGGTCACCAATAACGACACCTGAATGCAGGAGCCCAACACCCATTGCCCATACAAAAGTTGAAAGACGGCCGGGTGGGAGAAGGTCGTAGACATTGATAATGATCTTTGTCTTCTTGAGAGAGCGGTTGGAAGAGCGGGATGCGCGGGATAGAGGTGGCATCTTGAATAGGTGTGATGATTGTGATGATTATGGTTTGATGAATGGATGTGGGGATTATGTCCCACTATATGGATGTCTGGCGTTGATGGATAAAATGTAGATCGTGATGGGGAGTGCGGAGGAGAGTGGGTACTGTGTAGAACTGCAGCTGTGGACTCTGGCCAACAGAATGTTTGCTGGCGGGAACAGAACCTAAAGGAAGTGAGAAGTGAGCTGCAAAAATAGGTCGACCAGAATTAATAAAAGAACTGAGACCTCCCAGAACACGCGACACCAGGTCGGGCGGCTCTTGGTCAGTTGCCGTTTACTCCCGTGAACATCTAAGACACGAAAGCCAAGTCTGGGGAACAGCCAAGACAGGTCACAGCTCTATCTGCAGTGGCTGCTACCAGGGCCCACCATACACGCACACAACGCCCCATTTATGACGCCACACAGCGCGGGGTCGGAGGAAAAACAAGCAGCCTCTGTCTGACTGTGTGGACAGGAAAGTCAAAAACAGCAGCAAATCATAACCCCCCCAAATACCAAAGCAGCAGTGAGAAGGCTACATCTTTCTCGCCCCGCTGCTACCCCTCATCCGCAACAACGTCGCTGCTGCTCCTTCCCCGGCGCTGCACAAAACATCTCTTCGCGTCTTCCACTAAACAGACTTCTCTATTGTCCTCTTTCGGTCAGTCACAGCCGTTTATACTTGTATTTACACGCTCCTACGCGAAACGAAAGATGCCACCAAAGAAGAATGTCAAGGAGGAGAAGATTATGCTCGGGAGACCCGGGAATAATTTGAAGAGTGGAATTGTAAGTATTGATTTTGTTTTTATTAATTATTAATTCCTGTATCTGGGGGGCTTCTCTTCTCTTTCTTTCTTTCTTCCATTCTACTAGTTTTTTTGTGTGTGGGACTGTTTATGGTAGATCCCATTGTGGGGAATCGTCACTATAAAAGGTCTTCCTAGCCCAAGACCCCACGCTAACTTTTTTCTCCTCTTCACCACACAGGTCGGTCTTGCAAATGTCGGGAAGTCAACTCTTTTCCAGGCTATCACCAGATGTTCACTAGGGAACCCGGCTGTATGTATAAAAAACTTTTTCTCACCAATTGAGGACATCCTCTAATTCCCCCTTAGAATTTCCCTTTCGCTACCATCGACCCTGAAGAGGCTCGTGTCATCGTCCCTGATGAACGCTACGACTGGCTCTGCGAACACTATAAGGTACCCCCCCTCCTCCATCCCTCGTATGAACCTGCTACAGTCAGAATTCCCGCTGAGCCACGACTAAGCCACGCTCTCAAGTCCCTGCAAACTTAACAGTCTACGACATTGCCGGTCTTACCCGGGGTGCCTCAACTGGTGCTGGTCTTGGAAACGCGTTCTTGTCGCACATCCGCGCTGTCGATGCTATTTTCCAGGTTGTTCGCTGCTTCGACGATGCTGAGATTATCCACGTTGAGGGCGATGTCGATCCAGTACGTGATTTACAGATCATCAATGATGAGTTGAGAATTAAGGATATCGAGTTTGTGGAGAAAAACTTGGATGCATTGAAGAAGCAGACGAGTAGGGGTGGTCAGAGTTTGGAGATGAAGAAGTTGAAGGAGGAACAGGCAATTGTTGAAAGTGTCCTGAGCTGGTTGGTGGATGAGAAGAAGGATGTGAGGAAGAAGAATTGGGGGAATAAAGAGGTGAGACAGAATTTTGATACGATTAACATTACACACCTCCCTTTCCACTCTCAGCTCCAATCTGGATGCCATTATATGATGATAAAGAGTATTTTACTCGAACACAAACCCAGCTCGTTGAATGGCCTCGTATTATATACAACGCAGAGACCATCATGAGATACACTTTTGTGTCTGACAATTTCTCCCCATTATACTTCTACCCCTTCATTCCATTCCCTTCCATGTCCTGAACTAACAAAATGACTTTATCAGGTTGAAATCATCAACCAAATGCTTCTCCTCACCGCTAAGCCCGTAATCTTCCTCATCAACCTCTCGGAAAAAGACTACATCCGCCAAAAGAACAAGAACCTCCCCAAGATCAAAGCCTGGATTGATGAGCACTGTCCAGGCGACGTCATCATCCCTCTGTCTGTCTCTTTCGAGGAACGCCTTACTCGTATGACCGACGAGGAGGCCGCTGAGGAATGTAAGAAGTTAGGCGTTAAGAGCGCTATTGGCAAGATCGTTGTTACCATGAGGAGTGCACTAAGGCTCGCGAGTTTCTTTACGACGGGGCCAGATGAGGTTAGGCAGTGGAGTATCAGGAAGGGAACTAAAGCGCCACAAGCTGCAGGGGTTATCCATACTGGTTTGTACTCACTCTCTTGATGATAGTTAGAGAGAGATTGCTAATTGTGCGTGATAGATTTCGAGAAAACTTTCATTCAGGCGGTTATTTTCAAGTATGCTGATCTGAAGGAGCTGGGTGATGAAGCGGCTGTTAAAGCCGGCGGAAAGCTGCAGACAAAGGGTAAGGAATATGTCATGGAGGATGGTGATATGTAAGCTCCCCCCACCCTAAATTTTTATTGAGCTTTGTTTTTTCCTAAGGAAGCACACTAATATTTTGCATGAATAGTGTCCTTTTCAAAGCTGGTGCAGCTAAATCTTGATCATTTCTATTGCCTCTTCCTTTTTGTGCCTTTTTTCTATTACTGGCAAAAGTGCTGTAAGCTTAGGATGGATGATGTGAACGGCCTCATGTGTGCTGAATATAAAAAAAATCAACCAAATTTGTCGTAATTTTGATCTAGCAAACGTGAAGTATGAAGTTGCCGTTAGTATATTTGTCATGGTTTATCACTCGAAAATTTGCATACTACAGTATAAATTGTAGTTACCAATCACCACACGCCGCTCGGCGCACGGTTCTAACCCACTTTATTAGTACTAAGAACCCTCTCTAGAACCTCCTAGGCACTGTGAATTATCACGTGAGTACTCTTCTATAACTATTGATTCATAGGTCATCACTCGCATTGTATCGACTTTCCTATGATAGAGTGTAAATATTTCTAGATTCAGGTTAAGAAACTCATAATTTCCTAGCATAGGTTGTTTTATATATCATATAAAGCTAGACATACACTATCCTATAGAATAGGTTTATACTCCACACTATATCGAATACCATACTTCTGTAATATCACTCGAGTACCTCTTTTTATCTTAGAGTTCCCTTCGTTTGTTACTTTGGAGGTTTACCAGTTGAATCCCAGCTACTTGCTTATAACCATACAGTAGCCATCATCCAGAAAGGTTAGTATCTAAAAAGGTAAAAGTACTCAAAGCACCAATATTTACGAGTTAAATAACCTTAAAAAAGAAAAGAAAAAAACTAGTATTAGGAAATGCATAATCCCCAAACAAACAAGAGAGGTATTACGCATCACAATACATAACTCGTAGCCCACAACATCGAGAAAAAAGGGGTAACCTTCAACACACTGAATCGTGCGCTGAAGGCAACCCCTAGGATTGACCCCGACGTGATTTGAACACGCAGCCTTTCGATCTGGAGTCGAACGCGCTACCGTTGCGCCACGGAGTCATGATAAGGCGATAAAATTATGCTAAAAGTTTGACATCCACCATGACCCCAGTCTTGTTTATTCTCCTAAGTCAATCCTCGGACGTTTAGGTTGAGGATTGTTTTCTCGTTGATGGAGGTCTGTTTAGGTAATTTGGGACCATTGGTTAGATGGTATTCCGAGGCGTTGTGGTGGGAGTAGTGGCAGTGATATTCTGTGATATGTGTCGCGTCGCGAGTGGCATCCTAAAGAAAGCCGAGTGATTAGAAGTGCATCATCCACTTCTGATTACCAGCCTTGGCTTTATCCTAAAAATAGCACAAGCTAATAAATATATAAAAACAATCTACACTCACACCTGAAGAAGAATTACAACCTTATCTAGTATTATGCCGTCCTTTTATTTTTGTACTTGCTTATTCATTACCCGTTGTACAATACGGCGCCGTAAATCACCGTTGCGACGCCAAAACACACTAAAAAGTGCCATTTTTACATAGCAATACTAAATGCAATTTTCATTGATAAGTTCTGTGAACTTTAATATCAATAGATTAGACTATAGGATCCTCCTAACTCAAAGAACCTATACTTTATGGGATGTGAGTGATGAGGATTGAAAGTTGGGAGATTTGGCATTTTGTGGAAATCCCATACAAATCTTGGCAATTCAGCCCAATTCTAGACATTGCCCTAATAAAACCTCTACTGCCTCATGTAATAACTCATATTTTGTCAGCCAAAAGTATTATTGAGCACATACTACCTTTTACTCTCACTTACAAAAACCTGAGTTAATTTAAACAAAAATTACGCTAGGGACAATTGTGTGGAAATGGCAATTTTTGGTGTGTTTTGGTGTGTTTTGGCGTCGCAACGGTGATTTACGGCGCCGTATTGTACATGCATATCTACTAGCTCATTACTCATCTTGGCTGCATCACGCAAAATGCAAACAATTTCAAAAGTCACCGGTCCAGGATACAAGTCAATGATACCATTTCCCCAATACACTAATGAGCCCTAGTATAGAATAAAAAAAATGCTAACAGATTCCAAAAAGCGACACAAAACGGAATTTCCCAAAGGTTCTCTCCTTGCCACCTCTAGCAGCTATCAAAAAACAACCATCAAAGTGCCACAGCGAACAATAAAGCCACTATCATAGCCCACCGTGTTTGGTAAGATGTTCACTAAACGCAAATATGTTAGTAATAGTGCTAGCAAAAAAGCTATAAAAACAAAAATATAGATGGTAAGGGTTCTCATACAATCTCTTGTAGGTGTATCCAATAAATGGCAACCCAGTCTCCTCTCCAATTGCCAAAGGCTGGCTTCCAGATTGCTGTTCTGCCATAACCGCTGCAACAGCAGGCGCTGTTGGAACACCTTCCAGTTCCTCGGTCGGGAAATATCTATTTACCCCAATTAGCTTCAATTACCCAAACGAACACCTGAGGTAGACATACGAAGTATCTGTAATACTCGACAAATTCGGTTTAAAGGGAGCCTCGATCTTCCTCAAACTATCCCAATCCACACCATCAAAGAATGGATGCGCCTTAATTTCATCAGCGCCATGGCGTCCCAGTCTCTTATCCGCACTCGTTATCAAACATCTAATCAGATCCTCCGCTTCATGACTCAATTGAATTTCCTCGGGGAAATACAACTGCGTTTGCCAGTTGACAATCTTCCTATAGGTTTCATGCGCATCCTCCGCACAGAACGGAGGCCAACCGACAAGGCACTCAAACATGATAGTACCCAAACTCCACCAATCGCATTCCTGTCCATAGCCATTGTGCAAGAAAATTTCCGGCGCGATGTAGTCGGGTGTTCCAACGGTCGAATATGCCATAAGACGTCTGGATTTACGCCATGTGTTGATCTGGTTTCGGTTCGAGACAGTAAGGTGGATTGCGTCGACCATTACTGAGTTCCTAGCTCGGGTATTATTTTGTTGTTCACTAGGGGTGTTGGAGCCTCCTTCAAGAAGACGTTGGTAATAGTTCTGGTCATGGGTCTTATGGAAACCTGTTGAAAGACCGAAATCCGAAAGCTTGATGTGGCCATCTTTGTCGATGAGGATATTGTCCGGTTTTATATCACTATAAAGGATAAGCACGCTGAACAATAGAACAAAATGATTTTGGGCTGCTTACCGATGAATAAAACCTAGCCTGTGTACAGCTTCAATGGCACATACACATTGCGCCATGTAGAATCTTGTGACATCTTCCGTGAAAATTTCATACTTAATAAGCATAGTCATCAAATCACCTCCTGGCAAGAACTCCATAATGAGGTATAGATAAACCGCATCTTGGAACGAGTAAAAAAGATTCACGACCCACGGGGAATCAGAATCTGCAAGAACATCTCTCTCAGCCTTGACATGCGCTAATTGGTCCTTCTTGAACATCTCAGACTTGAGTAGTGTTTTCATGGCATAGATCTTCCCCGTGTCCCTCTTTTGTACGAGGCGGACCTCACCAAAAGCTCCCTTTCCAATGACCTTAACAGTCAAGAAGTCATCGGCATGTAGCCGCATCCTTCGGAGGCGGAGGAATTGAGACTCCTGTTTACCCAGCTGCTGCCGACGACGTTTCTTGCGCTCATCTGACATCTTCCCCGCATCTAGCTCTTGTTCAAGCTCTACGCGTCTATTAAGCCACATCACAATAATCAGCCTCGCATAGCTAGTCCCCCCCCGGAGGACTAAGGGGATAAAAAAGAGCAAAGGTTACTCTAACGAACCGTTGATTCCTCTCCACAGCATATCCAACACTCTGATTATAATGAAGTTCGACCTTCACCTTCAACGCCTTAGCCCTTTCCCTAGTTGAAGATGTAAAAGGGCTATCATCCCTCTGGAAAACAACGTAATCATCCTTTACAGTCCCACTCGCCTGCAGACTCCCGCTGGTACGGGGTCGCTGTGGCGAACCCGGTGGTGCGTTACCCTGTCTAGGATTGAGGTGTTGGTTCTGGAGCTGCTGCGCGAGACCGTTGGCGTCATATCCCGCGGAATTGGGCTGCTGGTACTGCTGAGCTTGGAACTGCTGCTGGGCGTATTGCTGCTGCTGGGAATTAGAGTACTGGTACTGTTGTTGCTGATTGTTGCCTCCTTGTTGCTGCGGGAAGTAGCCCTGCTGCTGCGGGTTACCGTATGTCTGCTGATAGGCAGCACCGGTGTTGGTGGGGTAGTTATTGCCGTCTTTGCCTGGGGTACTCATAGTTGAGATGGGGGTGCTTGGAGAGAGGGAAGCTCTTTTGGTACAATAGTGAGAAACAAAATCTAGTAGGTGTAAGGAAATCTTCTAAGGGAGGCGTTTTTCGGCGTATGAGGGCAAGTGAAGGAGGAAAACTTCCAAAGGAGAAGCGAATGGGGAAGGAAAGGAAAGGAAAGGAAATGGCAAAAGAAAAAAAACTTGGGCCAGGACGGGGGTCAAATGACAGCGGGGTTTCAAGGGTTTCGGGGATAGATGGATAAGATTGGTGAGGATGGCAAAGATTGAGGGATGAATAGAAGGATGGAATGGGCACGGTACTGTGTGGGGAGTGTGAGCCGCAGATACTATAATCCTCCGTGGAGCACTGTAGAGAGGTATCAAAAAACTATCAATTCTAGCTGTGCCACAATAAGAAGTGCCGTTTGGGGCAGCCGCTGGGGCGTTGGAGGGGCGAGATTGAGTAATAATTGATGATAGACAGAGGAAGGAGGTCGAGACGAGGAGAGATGCAGACCTCAATCCAGCTTACACAATCACAGAGTAAAAAGCACAAAGGTTGTGAACCGGGGGATAGAAGGGGAAGGGGGGAGGGGGGAGATTCTGGGTTCAAGGAGGGGTGGGATGGGATCTGATGGTAGAAAGGCACGATCGGATATGATATGGTAGGTTGATGTGACCGGATATTTGTCCTGCAGTTACTCTAGAAGCCTAGACTCCTTGGGATGCTTCCTCTTGTTCTCCCGTAATTCTATCATCAGGTTTGATTCTTTTTTTGTTTTATTTTCTTCCCCAGGATTTTTACGGCTGCTTGCGGTAGCAGGAGGGAGAACATGAAGCTGTAGAAAGCCAGATGTTGCCTTAGAAAGGGGTGAGTCTCGAAGCCTGCTCTACATGTAGAGTACATGTATGTATGTACCCTTATGTACCTATAGCTAAGTACATGTACATGTATATTCTACTCTAGCAATGGTACCACTAGAAGTATAGAGTACATGTACACATCACGATGTATTTAGTGCTCTTTCTTTACTGGAGTCTGCCCTTTCCTCTCACAACCTTGTCTGTAGGAGGTGCAACCGGTCAGGACAGTGCAGGCGGGGATGACCTGTGCGGTTCTGCGCTGCCATCCAGGCCCCCATTCGTCACACCCGTCGCCGCTGTGAAGGAGACGGGGGCGGCTAGACAGAGAGGGCTACCGGCAGGAGCAGCCCTGTTGGCCGAGAAAACCGTACTGTACATGTATCTATCACCCCCTGCTACGAAACACAGTAACGTTCTTTCGAACGGTTCATGTAGGAGGAGGCTCCTGGGCCTTATCCAAAAGGTCGTTATCGAGGTCCGTGCACTGTTCTCTTTCGAGTGCTGTTCGGATTTAATAAAAACTATGGACAGTTGAATTATGAATGCTCGAGTGCATTTCCATGAAGTTATTTTTTGGTGCATTTTCTATGACTTATTTTAATTTAATTTTAATTCCCAACAAATTGTGAATTGACCAAGCTTAAGAGCTCAAGAGACCAAAATAGGCCCATTAGAACACATGTCCCCAATCACTACTGTTGGTTCAAGTCGACCAGAAGCTCCTGTGTCTCGTCTCTGCATAAATGCTTCCAGTTAGATCCATGCAGGAAGTAGAGTGCCAAATTGTCGGAGATTTCCCGGCCTTTATGTATCGAAAACACCGAGCTCTGACCACAATATAATCTCGGAAATGCCCGCAATTGATTGATGGCTTCCGGACGGCCCGAATACAGTACATGTCTATTGGAGGCTTCTCTGGGTTTTCTAGGCTGAATTTTGCTGATCGGGATCACTATATGGTCTCGGCAAAGCTTGGGTGGCCGCGAAGTATCTCGAGATGTGAACCCCTGAAGTCTTTGCAGACCTTTAAGCATAAACCCGCGATCGCCGTAAAGCTTCTTAGTCAAGGTTTAGAACATATATCCCTATGTTTTATCCTTAATACACAGTAAAATTCCAAGCTACTCTTTAGTAGAAACTTCCTGGAAATTAATTACCTGTGGGTTTTTACCAATGGGTGTATTCCCGGAGCCTCAAGGTCCAGGGTACCAACCCTAATCCAGTGTCTTGGCATAGTACCGGTGTGGGAAAAGTGAAACTGCCATCCCACTTCCCAAAAAAAACACCTTAACGACATCTCACGAACCCCACCTTAACAACCTTTAATCTCCCCCCCACCAGATCTCTGTACTCTCATCATCTAAAATCATGGCTACGTAAGTCTTTCATAATTACCCTTATTTATTTTAGAAAAAATGTCTAATATTCTTTAAACCTCATAGTTCTCTAACTGGTCCCCTCAAGTCCGTCCGTGTGGACGCTCTTGTCGTTCTCAAAATCGCCAAACACTCCTCTTCAGCGCACCCCCAAGTTATTACTGGCCAACTTCTCGGTAAATTATCAACAGAGATTATATCTTTATTTTACGGGGTGCTGATTGTAAATAGGAATGGATGTGGATGGCGAGCTCCAAGTGACCAACTCTTTCCCATTTCCGTCTGCAGACCCTGCGGCTTCTACTGGTGATTTCAACGATAATAGCTCTGCCAATGCTGCCGCTGCCGCCCCAAGGGCAAAGGCGAATGCTTGGTATCAGGCAGAGATGATGAGGTGTCTTAGGGAGATGAACGTGGACGCGAACAGCGTTGGGTGGTACCAGAGCGCCAACTTGGGGAACTTTGTATGCCTCCCAGTTTTATATCGCCATTAAATAAGAATATTCTTGAGGGATAAAGTAGAGAAGGAACTATAAGGGCGAGGGCTGATATATTGGATCATAGTTGAACGCCAACTTTGTCGAGAACCAATATTTCTATCAGTCAAACCTCAATGAGCGCACTATCGCTCTTGTCCACGACACTGCCCGCAGTGCACAAGGAACTCTCTCCCTCCGTGCTTTCCGCCTAACACCCGCATTCATGGCTGCTCAGAAGGAGGGTAAATTCACCTCTGAATCTCTCACCAAACACAACCTCACCTACCGCGATATCCTCGTTGAGCTCCCTGTCACTATCCGCAACAGTCATCTCCTCACTACCCTCCTCCACCAACTTGACTCGCCCCCTCTCCCATCCCACCCTACTCCATTCTCTCTCTCCTCGCTCACGCCCACCCCGTTGTTCCCCAACTACGACAGCTTGGATCTAAGTATCGATCCATTCCTTGAGAAGAACTGCGATCTCCTCCTCGATTCCATCGAAACTCACTACACGGAGCTCAATAATGCACAGTACTATACTCGTCAACTTGGACGTGAGCAGACGAAGATCACAGCATGGCAAACCAAACGGAAAAGTGAGAATGTGCTCCGGGCTGCCGCAAAGCAAGAGCTTTTACCGGAGGATGAGTGGACTAGGCTATTTAAGCTTCCACAGGAGCCTAGTAGATTGGAGAGCTTGTTGAATAGTAGGCAGATTGAGCAGTATGCGAAACAGGTAGATGGGTTTACAGCTGGTGCGACCGCGAAGATGTTTGCAGTGAATGCAGGCCTAAATAAGACAGATTAAACAGTGGGATTTTAGAGAGGTGATTTGAGGTGCCGTTATTCTAGTATATTCTTTTCTTTACGTTTTTCATATTTACTCCCTCTTTTCTTTCGTCTAGTTTGTGGTGCTGGCTTTTTGTGGCTTGGGTGTCGGGCTTTTCTTTTTGTAAGTGGGAGCAACAAAAGTTATCTTTAATTGTTAAGATGATTTATAAAATAGATCCGACGTCTTACTATATTTCTTTTTCGTACTTTTGACTACCTAGTTCGTATAAGTATTGCACGTTAAGGAGTAGGCATTGAAATGTATGAGCATGAGAAAGATGTCTGTTATAAATTATAGACTATTAAATGTTCGCGACGTAATGAGAATGTAGTCAAAATACGAGGTAGGGTTTGGCTTACTCGTATTTACTTGACCTTATTACCACAAGTCCTACCACTAGGCTATAAATTACCCTTAAAGTATCCGATAGCACTATCTCCTTCTATACACCACTGTTACCCTGGACAACAGATCCTACGATATAAAACCTAATTTTCCACAAAAAAAACTTTAAATATACTAAATAGTCCAATCCCCACAAGACTCCGTGGCGCAACGGTAGCGCGTTCGACTCCAGATCGAAAGGCTGCGTGTTCAAATCACGTCGGGGTCATAGAAGATACAGTACCTAGCAGTGTAAGAGCTTGCTAGGTTCCTGTTTTTGGTTAAGTCTAGTTTTTAGTAGTTGTGGGTGTGGATACGTCGATAAGTGAGGTCACTTATTGTAGTAGGAGGAATCGGGGGTTATTGCGCTTTCTAGATTGTTTCTTGACGTAGACGGTTTTTTGGCTCGTGTAGTGGTGTGTGGGGGGGTTTTCGTTGTTTTGTAGGTCTTGGGATTTTTGGTGTTCAAACATCTATAAAAGGGTTAGGGTTCTGGTGTTTCTCGGTACTGTAGTGAAGGGACTGTTAGGCTTAAGGGTTTGAAATTTTTTAGAGTATAGAATAGGATACAGAATCTGGAAAAAGGGGAGTTTTTTAGGAAGAGTGGAGGAAGAGGAGCGATTAGGAGCATAGAGAGTGAGGAAATAGGACTATAATAGGGGCGGGGAGGTCTGGGAATGAAAGAAGATAGTAGAATAGAAGATTGAATGTATTAGATGGAGTACGGTTTTGATTTGTTTGATTTTGATTTTATGGGTTATCTTTTAGTTTTTAGTCTTTGACCTTTTGTACGAATACCTTGATTGAACAGACTCTATTTACGTTATCATTATGAAAAGATGTGGGATAAGATGTGAGGTAACTATTACAATAAGGGCACATATTATTGGTTAGAAATGATAGTGAAGTTTAATTGTAGGAACTATAGTGTAAGGATCATATAACTAACAATAAGAGGAAGTATAATGAGTAAATCATGAGGTAGGCCAAAGCCGAGTGATGCTTCGTGAATATAATTATATTCTTCATAAGTAATTAATACTTTATACCATGTGCTGATAGTATACTAGCAACAGAATCATCGTCAGATATTCCGAGTATGTGAATAGGGCCTGCTGGATCTTGTGATTGGTGCATTAAAAGCTATGGTATGCTCTTACTAAAAGGGATTGCCTCATTTCCTTGTAAATTCGAGTACAACATAGTTTCTTGGTAAGATTCCTACAGCTGAGCTCGTCAGCTCGTAAAAGTAAATTGAAGATGGTAAAACGTCCCGTCCTTAAAAGCATGTTAATTGAAAAATAGAATGTAATAATCACTTTTTGTAGTAAAGATTGATGATTTAGGAATGTATGGTAGCTGCTCTAGTCAAAGTACTATTACATGTAGTATAGCGTTTTCTCACCATTAGCAAAACAGGCGGTACAATTACTCATGCTTTATTAAATGATATGTCAGTAATAACCTCTAGATAGATATACTATCAGTTTATCAAGTGCACTAAGCTAGAATTCTTTTCTATTACTCTTATAATCTGCCTGTAGTCGCTATGACAAGATACTATTATAGCGGAAATAGGAAACAGAGGTGTGGATTTTGCTCTAAGATCAAATTAGATACTTCTCTAATGTTTACCGTTGTATATACGAGGTACCAGGGGTTTTGGACAAAGCTAGAGGAATCCTATCATGATTTTCTACAATAGAGTAACGAATAGGCTAACATATACACCTCACTAGGACACAACCCTAACCCTTGATTGATAAGATTGATAATTCCAGAGCCTCCATATCTTATCAGCAAAACTTCGGAGGTCCGGCTAGCACACGCATGTGAACGTTTTCAAAAACATCTTGATATAATACATGTACATATAGCCTTGTCACCAGACCTAACTCGTTATATAGTACATACAGAGAAAACAGTTAAAGACTTACCCCACCGACAAAAACTAGCCCGATCAAAAGCTCACGTGAAGGCGAGTTTTGCCTGCCAGAAGCTTCCACGTGCACTTCTCTTGGCAAGGGACCCACTAACCCTCCCCCTCTTCCTTTTGTTCCCCACTATCAGCTTGATACCAAACTCTCCATCCACCTTTCAACTTCTCTCAGCTTCTTCTAGCTTTGATCTTGTAGATTTTTCTAAAGCTTCATAAACTTAATCTTCACCATGGTTAGTGATACCCCTAGATCCAGGGTATTCTGCAAAGGTAGCTAACTCCTATCTAGGCTACCGAGTCAAAAAAGCGACTCGCCCTCGCCATCATCGATTTTCTCACCGCCTCAACCAAAGACGGAACTATCTCCCCTGATGACCATGAATCTCTCGAAGTAGCCTCTCAATGCATCGCAGACGCTTTTAAAGTCGATCCTACGGACAAAGCCGCTATTGCTGACGCTCTCGGTGGCCAATCCCTTACCACAATCTATGGTGTTTTCGAAAAAATGAAAGCCAAATCTACCCCCGCCGCCGGAGCTACTTCGTCAGCCCCATCTTCATCTACACCTAAACCCGCAGGCCCAAGTGATGAAGATAAAGCGGCTGCTGAGGCCCTGAAAACTCAAGGAAATGCGGCTATGACTAAGAAGGATTATAACACCGCTATCGACTTCTATACACAAGCTCTTAAATTGAATCCTAATAACCCCATCTACCTTTCCAACCGTGCTGCTGCTTACTCCTCAACCGCCAACTACGATGCTGCAATAATCGATGCCCAGATTGCTGTCGACACAGACCCAAAATACACCAAGGCTTGGTCTCGTCTTGGTCTCGCACGTTTCGCAAAGGGTGACGCTCGTGGTTCTATGGAAGCCTACAAAGCTGGTATCGACGCTGAAGGTAATGGTGGATCAGATATAATGCGCAAAGGCTATGAGACAGCCAAACGTCGGGTTGAGGAGGAGGAAGAAGAATACGATGATGATGAAAACTCACCTGCTACCCGCGGAGCTGGTGGTGCAGGTGGGATGCCAGATTTGGCTGGACTGGCGAGTATGCTAGGTGGCGGACGCGGGGGTGGTGGTGGTGGTGGCGGCGGAATGCCAGATTTGAGCTCCATCATGAGTAACCCTATGTTTTCGCAGATGGCACAGAACCTCATGAGCAATCCTCAGTTGATGCAGGGGCTTATGAATAATCCAAGATTGAGGGATATGATGAATTCTGTGGGTGGTGATGGTGCTGGTGGCGGGGGTGGTGGAATGCCAGATTTGGGGAGCCTGATGAGTGACCCTAGTATTGCAGAGATGTGAGTGTTCCTAAAAAGAGAAGTTTTAAGAGCTTAGACTAACGATCTCACTAGGGCAAGAAGTTTTATGGGTGGTGCCGGACCTGGTGGACCCCCAGGTGCTGCTGGACGCGGTGCGGGCACGCCTCCTTAGATGTTTCTCTAAATGTAATTTCTTACGATTTTTGAATTTGAGGGGTTGTTCTTTCGTTTCATAATGAATAAATGAGAGTTTAAGGAAAGGATATGTGTATGCAGACGTAGAATGGAAACATAGAATTCTCTATTAATGTGATAGGTCATTATATGCGGGTTTGTCTACCATTGTCAGTCCAACGTTACTACAACCCCCTAAATGATTGCTCCTAGACCAATGAGTAGTTGAAAAACATGAGCCTTGCCTAGTAAAAACCAATGTAGAAAATAGAATCATGAATGCTCACTCGAAAGATTCTTACTCACAAGTCGCCTACAATAGCTAAAGACTTAGTCCCAATACTAGATCTAATTTGTTAGTCTGAAATCTTACTACCCTAAACTACCGCTAACAGTGCCCACAAACTCTCTCTTCTCTTCCACTAAACAATCTTCCCCTCTTCCCAATAAATCTTTCTCGACTATTCTTCCTACCGAAACCTAGTTACAACTATAACAAACCCCACCCACCCACCCACCCACACAAGAAATGTCACCATACCCAACCGACTCAAAAAAATCTCGCCTCTCAAAGATCTTCAATCTCCGCAAACATCCAGCTCCATCGATATCCTCTAACGCAACCGAGACACCCCCATCACTCTCAGCCTCGTCAACCCCATACACTCCATCTTTATCAACCCCTTCAATCCGTACCCCTTCTACCAAAAGTGATCCACAAGCTAGTGATCCCCTCACCCTCACCCGTGCCGCCTTTATCCCATCTCTACAGCTTGATCTTGGACAGAGCTTCAGCACCGATTCAGTAATCGCACATATCGAAGAAGTGAAGAAGAAGCGAGAAGAAGAAGCTAGAAGGGAAAAACAAGCACGTGAGGAAAAAGAAAGGATGGAAAGAGAACGAAGAGAAAAAGAAAGGATCGCAGAGATTGAGCGGAGGAAAGAGAAGGAGAAAGAAAAAGAAGTAAATACAGGGAGAAGGTTTCAGGTGCCGGGTATGAGGGTTAGGGAAGGTGGGTATAGAAAAAGTGGGTTGGGTCGGAGGAGGAAGGGGTTCTAGCTTTGAGTTGAATTCAATACAAGGCCGAGCGAGCGTAATGGGATCTCGGGAATTGTTATATACTTTTATAGCTCTGCTGTTGATTAATGGAGCTTATATGGTTTCTTCTTCTTCTTCTTCTTCTTCCTCTCGAGTGAATGGGTGTTGGTTTAGTAGCATATATTCTTCTTAATGGCAATATTATACAATACTTTGATATCTTTTTCGGGGGTTTTAATTCTCTTCGTGATATTTTTATACATAGTAATTTGAAGCTCTCCTTTCTGAACCGTAAATTTATCCTAAGACTAAAATGGAAACAAGATAGTAGGTCGCTATTCTAGGCCCTCAAGGTTATTTTTACCCAGATATATAAATCCAGTTTATCTTTACTTGTGTTCTGCGTCCTCATCATAGATTGTATAGTACAGGGATTCTGCTTCATGTTTAATCACTCGACCCCGTGACCACACACAAAGGAGAAGCTGTCTTGTGTAGATTCTGCTGCCTCTCGATGGGATAACTAAGATGAATCCCCACCGATGAAAATAATTAAAGTATTAAATGTGATAACAGATTACTTGCTTCCCGCCTCTTTACAAAAAACTAAGGGGGGAATCCTCCTGGTTGAGGCGGGCGGGGGGGCTGTTGAAGAAAAGAGGTCTAATTTGAGTACCAAAAAAGTCTTGATTCTTCATTAATTTAACAAAAAGAACATTGCCCCACGAGGAAAACATCTTCTATATCTACCCCAGCTATCCAGCTGCTTTCGAATTGGTAGACCCACATTACATGGGAGATTCCGGTATGCCGCTCCAAGTCACAAATACCTGGAGATCAACAAATACGCAACCTAGTGATTAACCGACTTAGGCGGAGGATTGAACCTCCTTACCTCACCAAATAGCATCGGGTCCTATACCATTACGCTATAGAACAGTTATATACCCTCATCCGAAGTTAATGTTAAAGGGTATTTCACCATGAGAATTATATAGGGGGTGCTCTTAGGTACATGTACTCTAAAGATATAGTTATCTATTGTTATTAGAGGTATTTCTATTGATTCTATGGGAACTCTAAAGTTGTGTCGGTGTGTTTTTTTAGTTTTCTATAGTGATCGAATTCTTAGATGTCCTCTTAAGACGAAGTTTTTTTGCACTCTTATTAACGCTCTAAAATTTTTGTGTTTAGTGAGAAGTCGTACTCTTATATTAAGATATTCTTATAGGAGAGCTTAGTATTATTATATACTAGGGGGACATGAAAAGAGGAACGGTAGAAACCCCCCATTTGAAGTTAACAGGAAAAACAAACTATGAAAAACAAACCCTAGTCCTGATCGTGGCTGTGATGGGGCCGATTAAGGGGTTCGTTCTGGGGCATTAGGTAAAGAGTTGACAGAAGCACTCGGGGTGAGACTTGAGTATGCTGAAGATACAGGAGAGAGGGGTACTAGTTGAAGATGAGGCGAAGCAGCGGGATATAGATCGTGGGTTAACCGGGGAATTATGGGGCGCAATCTGGGTAGTACAAATGTTGGTACAATCAATTGGGGCATCAAAGTCTCATCCAACAAGCCGTCCAGAACCCCGGGTCCCAACCACCACCGAATCGAACCCGCCAAGATATAGATCATATTTACCAATCTGTAAAAACATAGGTAGGAATAAGATCCCTACTCCTATAGAATTCTTATTCTTATATTCTAAGCCCTTATGTGGTTTGTTTCAATTGATACATGTATCTCAGGAGCGCTTGTTGGGGTTTAAGGGGGTTTAATGAAACAAACAGTAATACACACTGAATCATGCACTATACACAGATTTCTAGGCTCGACCTGTTACTTGAGGACAAACATTAAAATCCGAGTTAATACATGTAGTTACCCTTCTCGTGTTACAGCCACCCGTACAGCCTAACCCGGAAGCGAGTGAATGAGTACATATGATAAGGTACATGTACGTAACCCACCACTCGTACCATTGTCTTACCTTAGATATATATATATCCAATAGAGATACAGACTTCCTCCTCACCTCCTCTAATAGAGAAGAGAAGTTGGTTTCTGTCTGTTTGTGGTAGGTATTCCAGGAGTTCCTTCTACATAACTGGAGGAATTGCGGCTGAGCAATGTGTCACTATGACGCCACATAAAGGCTTGTGTTTATAACTTCGCCTATTTGTGTGACCATCAATTGGATAGAGCCAAGCAGTTCCAGATACGAATGTCTTAAACCTACATACTTATTTTTGACAACGGGAGTGGACATAACTTCTGCCCAGTCTTTAGATTGGGGGGGGGGTAGAAAAAGAAAAACATCACCCCCTTTACTTTAAAGTTTGCCTGATGACTTCCTTCTATTCTTCTCCTTCTTTCACCAAATATTCAATATTGAGGATACTCTCTTTCAGTCATTACTTTCGGCCAGTTGCTCTCACTCCTTTAGAGCATTGGTATTTGCATTCCTTTACAACAAAAGTCTCTCGTTATCGTTTAATTTCCCTAAAAATGCGTTATCAGTTCCTTCCCCTCCTTACACTCCCCCTGCTCGGCCTCTCATTGGCAGCTGAAGTAACATACAACTCACTTCCTACCTGCGCTCACGACTGTGCCCTCGAATACGCCGCTCAGATAAACAATTGCTACCTCCCCACAAACTCAATGTGCATGTGTGGCTCGGTCCAACTACTCTCTGATGCCTTCCGATGCACGCTTCCCCTGTGCTCTAACGAATCAGCAAAGACCCAAAAGATCGTCCAAGATTGGTTCAACCTCGTCTGTGAGCCCGGCAGTGACACCTCGCAGTTAGGGGTTGGATACTCGACAGATTCTATAACCGGGACCTCAACTGGAGTAAGCTCTTCTGTGTCACAGACTGCAACAACAACGGCAACGAGATCAGCTACAGCGAATACAGAGAAGACACCAGAGAAGGGGACTATTGGGTTAGGTGCTGTTGTGGGGATTGTTGGGTGTCTTGTGGGAATTTCGGCTGCTGTGTGTGGTTTTTGGTTTTGGAAGAGGAGGCAGATGCGGGGTGTGGTACCGCTTGGGGGTAATGAGAGCCAGTGGCCAGGTACGAGACATGAGATTGGAGGTGAAGAAGTTTCAAAAATTCCTCCGGCTGTCTATGAGATTGGGGGGAGGGGAGCTGCACCGGTTATGTATGAAGCTGGGAGTGGGAAGAGGGAGAGTGTGCCTCCTGCTGAACTTCAGGGAAGTTATGCGGTTTAGTTGGTGTTTGGCCTTTGATCTCTTTTTGGATGTTGGTGGTCTTTTTTGTGCTTTTCTTCGGTCTTTGTTTATTTCTAGGACCTCGTAGTCCAGGTCGGTTTACTTTGTGTACATGGGAGATAAGACTCGTTGATCATACAATATCACTCGATATAGTTACCCTAGAGTATGAGCTATATATACAGAGGTGAGTTTGTTACTCAGAACTATCCACTTGGATTTCTAGAATTGTGGTAATATATAATACCGTTTGTCTTATCCTGTGGGCTCTTTCTTGTATGCTCCTTTTATGCTCCTTGCATGTAGCTCATGATATTCTATTGGCATGTTTCAATTGGCTAGGTAACCGTGTAACAAATGACCTAAAGAGGGGCAGTGAATTTCACAGCGCTTCACCCCACTGACAAGGACCTTAGACCTTAACTACACCTATCTCTGCCTAACCTTCTGCTACTCTTATATACCACTGATCACAATACTAAGCTTCATCTTTGGACTTTGCCATTAAACATGGCCGAGATAGTGGGATTAGCAGCAAGTATTGTCGGTCTCATCGCGGCTACCGGCAAGGTTTACGGGTTCCTTGCAACAATGAAGAAAGCACCAAGCGAAATGCGAGAACTTATCAAAGAGCTCGACTCGTTGAATACGGCCCTCGATATCTTGAAAAAAATTGCCGATAAATACCCGGAGTCGGAGGCACTTAATACGCTCAACTCTTCAGACCCAAATAAGCCAGGACCGCTCCAGGAGTGTTCCCAGGAGTTACAAGTGCTCATGTTGAAGCTAGAACATAAGAAGGGGAGGTTGGAAAGACTTAAGAGACGGTTTGGATGGCCTTTACGGGAAGCGGAAACTTCACAAATTATTGCACGACTTGAAAGGCACAAGAGTCTTTTTATTCTAGCAATAAGTGCCGATCATATGTGAGTTTAGTAAGAACCCCCCCCTAGTTAAGTATTGCTGAACGTTACCTAGATCTCTCTCGAAAGAAATCGAAAAAAACACAGATCGTACAAATCGTGCTGTTCAAGACATCCAGGATGCTGATAAAAGTAAGAAAATAACTTTAAGCTAACCAAGTGTTTAGCTAACGAGACTATTTGGCCAACAGAAGAAAAACGCAAGAAGGTATTGGATTGGATATATTCAGGAGGAGTTGAGGCGAAGCACCTCGAGATTACAAGCCGTCGGCGGAAAAACACGGGAGGGTGGATTTTGAGATCAACTGAGTTTAAGGAATGGACTTCAGACCCGGATTCCCGGATACTCTGGGGCCATGGCATTCGTAAGTATAGCATAGCGAATCGCTATCGTAGTATAAAACTATATTGCATTCACTGACTAAAGACTGGGCTGACAGCTGGCGCCGGGAAGACCTTCTTAAGGTATGTAACCCCTTGGCTTGTCTACCATTGCCTGTGCCTAACAGGGATTTCTTTAGTTCTATCGTTATAGACTATTTTGAAGGGCTTGCTAAAACGGCAAACTATGGGGTGGCCTATGTTTACTTAGATTATACAGAGCAAACCCAGCAAAAACCTATCCTTATTCTCGCAAGCTTAGTCAGGCAGCTTGCCTATCGAGGCCTTGTACGACAAGCTAGAGCCTGTAGGGAAAGGTGCCACAAATGGGGACCTTTACGCTGCACTTCTTGAGATCACAAAGAAATTTCCCCAAGTATATCTCGTCTTCGATGCCTTAGATGAATGTGATCAAGACACGCAATGAAAGGAGCTACTTCCGTTATTTAACTACATGGGGAAGGATGGCATAAAGCTATTTGTGACTAGTCGACCACACCCGGAGGATATTCGGGTGTCTTTCAAAGGTGCGGCAAAGATTAAGATCTTGGCCAAAGAGGAGGATATTGAGAGTTATATCCAACAGAAGATCGATGAAAATCCAAAAGCAAAACGCCTCGTCCGAGATGGTAAATGCGAAGATAAAATAATTTCTGAGCTCATCAATTGTGCTAAGGGAATGTAAGAGTCACTAAAATACTTGGTTGAAATATATTTTTGAAGTATCTATTAACCTTTCTAAATATCATAGGTTTTTACTCGTGAGGTTCCATATCGAATACATCTGTCAACAAACCACCACGAACCAATTACTGGCTGCACTTGACCGACTGAGGGGCTCTTCAACTGAGCTAAGACCCTTAGATCCTACCTACGATAGGGTCATGGAAAAAATCCGAGGGCAGCCCAAGGCCTGCGCAGATCTAGCACTCAAAGTCCTCATATGGATTGTCAAAGCTCGGCGGGCATTAACGATTAAGGAACTCCAAATAGCTGTTTCCATAGAGCTTGGCCAACATAAGCTTGATCAATTGGATTTCCCGGATGAGAAAACATTACTCGATGTCTGTGCCAGTCTAGTGGTGATCGACGAAACCAGTCATAACCGCACCATTCGTTTAGCACATTACACAGTCCAAGAGTATCTTCTAGCAAAATCCATCATCCCCGAACATGCAGATCTTAATATCATCACGGCTTGCACTGCTTACCTTGCACTTGATGCCTTTAAGAATAAAGTATGCACGTGGCAAGAGAGGCCGGATTCTTTTTTGAATTATACCATCGATAATTTAAAGGCTCATCTTGACGTCTATGATGAAAATTTGACTGCGGATTTGATCTTAAAATTCGTCAAATGTCAAGGGAGAAGTTATTACGCAAGCTTCTACCTTTACCACAAAACCTTTATTCTCGGCCACCTTAAAATTTTTACACCATTACAACTAGCATCCCTTCTAGGACACTCAGTCGTTATTCAGCGACTACTCGATGAAATGGCCGATACTCCCGGTAAAGATAGGTTCTTAACACTCGTTTACGCAATTATGACAAGACAGAAAACTTCTGTCCAGCTGTTACTTAATCATTGGCGCAGTAATCTTGCCAGTATAGATATAGGATTAGTACATGAAGAATTGGGTGGAGATTATGAGATAATCCAGCTAGTTGAGCTTGGCGATGTTATCTCGGCCCAGGGTAACGATAGACAAACTCCACTACACCTAGCTTCTATGGGAGGGTACAAGGTTTTTTGCCAGCTCTTACTTGAGAACGGCGCCGATATCTCGATCAAGGATATCAATGGACAGACTTCACTACACCTAGCTACTAGATTGGAGCACAAGGATCTCTTTCAGTTACTTCTTGAGAACGGTGCCGATATCTCAGCGCGGGACAACGATGGACGGACTCCACTACACTTAGCTACTATACATGGGCACGAGGCTCTCCTTCAGTTACTTATTGAGAAGGGTGCCGATATCTCGGCTCAGGACAACAATGGACGGGCTCCACTACACCTAGCTACTATAAAAGGATACAAGGCTCTCTTTCAATTATTGATTGAGAATGGTGCCAATACCTCGGGCAAGGACAACTATGGATGGACCCTACTTCATCTAGCTATTATATGGAGGCGCGAGGCTATCTCTCAGCTACTTCTTGAGAAGGGTGCCGATATCTCAGTCAAGGGCAAAAATGGAAAGACTCCGCTACATCTAGCTACTAGATTGGGGCACAAGGCTCTCTTTCAGCTACTGGTTGAGAAGGGTGCCAATATCTCGGTCAAAGATAACGATGGCTGGACTCCGCTACACCTAGCTACCAGATGGGGGAACGAGGCTCTCTTTCAGCTACTTGTTGAGAAGAGTGTCGATATATCAGTCAAGAGCAACAATGGACAGACTCCACTACACCTAGCTACCCTATGGCGGCGCGAGGCTCTCTCTCAGCTACTGGTTGAGAAGGGTGCCAATATCTCGGCCCAAGACAGCCGTGGACAGACTCCGCTACATCTAGCTACTAGATTGGGGTACAAGGCCCTCCTTCAGCTACTGGTTGAGAAGGGTGCCAATATCTCAGCACAGGACAACTATGGACGGACCCCGCTACACTTAGCCATTATTTGTGGAAACAATGCATTGTATCAACTGCTACTTGAGAATGGTACCGCTATCCTACCCAAGGAAGATGGATGGACTGTACTGCACATAGCTGCTATGAGGGGAAATGAGGCGTTGTGCCAGCTACTACTCGAACAGGGCCCAGGTACCCCGATCGAGGACAAGGATAGACAAACCGATCTACAATTAGCCTCTTTGAGGGGAAACGGAGCTTTATGCCAGCTATTACTTGTGGAGGATGCCTTTATCCCAATTCAAGACAAGGAAAAACTAAATATGCTTCATCTAGTTGCTATGACGGGAAACATCAAATTATGCCAGCTGCTTCTTAAGCATGGTAGCAATCTCACTAGTCATGATGGTTATAGACAGATTTTGGCGTATCTATCTGCTATGGAGAAATATGACGTGATATGCAGGTTGCTCCTTGAGCAAGATGCCAATATCCTAATACAAGACAACAACGGACGAGCTGCGCTATGCTTAGCTTCTAGTAAAAGAAACGAGGCGGTACGCCAACTTCTACTTAATGGTGCTGGCTCTGAGCCTTAGAGTGAGTAGGTGGAGTAATCTTTCAATACTACATGATATTCGCTAGGTAAACCACTATCTATATAAATTAGTTTTATGAACCTAAATCGTCAGTAATTCATAGAGCTAACTTATCGATCTTTTTCAGCTCTTAGGCAGGTCGAGCGTTGAATTATATCAGACATTATCTAGTTAAGTAATAAATTCAGGTTTCCTTTTCTCTTATTCTATTTCTTTAATTCAAATCGCGAGGTTTCTTATCTCTTGTATATAATAAAAAGGCCGTCTCATGTAGCTAAATTGGGGGGTCTATTTTTGTTATAGAAATATAAATACTAAATTTTTGGATTTTTGGTTGTGTTTTTGGCGTAATAAATATTATTCTCGGTCTTTTGTATACAGTAAATTCAGATAATCGTTCACTTTTAATCTTATTACTACATACATTTAAAATAAAACAAGTTCCTTACGACTGCAAATTATCCATCTACCTATGGAAGCGCAATTAAATCGGTCAAAACTTAATTTACCACCGGCGCCAAATTGGGTTTTGACCGATTTGCGCTTCCATACTAGTAGTCTAATTGAGGACTCGCATGGTATTCCTAGCAAGTGGACCGGACCTAGGTGGTATTCCAGTATCCAGTCCAGTATTTGGGTATCTAAACCACCAATTCTCCACTAGTAACAATTTACCTCTTATTAGCCCACAAGTGGTCGAATTGTGGACTAGCATGGTTTTTTTTTTTTTGTTTTAATTCATAAAGGACTAGCATGGTATTCCTGACAAGTGGACCGGACCTGCATGGTATTCCAGCATTTGATCCGCTATTTTTACTACCGGTGGGGTAATTGAATTTTGACACATTTATGCTTCCATAAAGAGCCACCGATAAATATGTATAGTACAATAGCTCAAAGCATGTATAAAGAAATTAATGCATAGAATATCACTCGGTAATTATCAGCAATAACGGGTATTAATAGTGTTTATAGATAGACACCGACATCTGTTCTCTGCTATACAGAACCGCTCTAAAGATTCATACTAGAACATGTATTGGCCGGCTACTCTCATAAGTATAGCGTTACTACATAGCTATTTAGTCCCCGAAGCTGAATATTAGCCATGGTCTGTTGATACATGTTAGTTATTATTCTAACGTCTTTAGTAGCTACTAGAGCTCTCCCTAGCCCTCTAATAGATTGAGTCTATTGAGTCAGGTCCCGGGTTATACTAATATAAAAATATAACATAAAATAATTCGTAGAAGGCTCTATTGTGTACTCCCGATTTGACACCAAGAAGTCCCCCCGTGTGGTCCAGATATAACGGGAGTACAAAAATTATGAGAGCAGAAGAGAAAGTTTGAGGGGTTAAGAGGGGAGTAGCATATATGAATGAAAGTGGACCATTGAAACTATATAATAAGCCCAAGATTTGAATGTAGACTGTTTCTGATTGATTACTAAATAAGAACTACGGGTAGTACACTTATCTAGCGTGTTTATGCATCTTTTTAGTACACAGTGCGGTAGTACTATAATTAAAATGCTACATATACTTAATAAGTAAACAAAAAATGTTCCCGATTTGGTATTATATACCTTTTATTAGACTGCAATAAGGTATCACCTACAATCCTACAAGCCTAGACACCACGACAGCCCAATCCAAAGCGGGCATCTCCCAACCATATAGTTTCCAAACACTAGCTAACACAACCTCAAGCTCACCTAGAAAATTCCATACTAGTAGAAACCACCCCCAGATTCACCTCCCTAAGACATACAGCAGTACCATATATCTACACCAAAACATAGCCCATAGAACAGACAACACACAATCTAACCCATCGTAATATGACTACAAGTCCCACTATCATCTACATGAATATTCACGCTATTGCACCAATCAGCACCACAACTATCAAAAAAAAGCAACACTTCAGATCGATCCCACATACCGGTCAACATGATAATCACACGTCACAATAGCACCAGGTTCGATAATCCTATGATGTCCCGGTAAATCCGCAGTTGAAAAAGTAGACTACCCCCCGCCAAATTATTAGCACCAAAAAAAGAAGAAAAAGTAAGGTAAATTATTCAAAAACATACAGCTGATGATGCGTCTTCAGAGAACTTCTTCCCAACGAATTTGTCCTCCCAGTGCTTTTTAGGGTCAGGTCTGTTCTGTGCGGCTTGGGCATCTCTGAGTTCGTTGAATGCTTGTTCGTCCGACATGTTCTTTTTCTTTTTTCTTTTTGTAGAGTGTAATAGAGTAGATGGTGATGTTTGTTGGTTCGGGTTTAGTGGGGGGTGAGTGGAGAGGGGTTAAGTGGGTGATAATGGTTGACGTCATGATAAAGACCTGTTTGTGCACGTGAACTGGATGATGTAGATCAATAGTATTGTCTGAACCCAACGACCTTCTGTACTACGAAGAGGGAGAAACCAACAACTACTATCCTCTTCAATCATGAACTCTCACGCACTTCCAAATCCAATACTCACGATTGCGCAATATACCTTCGATACGATGATCCCCCTGTTTATAAGATCAACAACCAGCTGCTTTAAGCAAGAGCTGGGTCCCGCAGGAGAAAGAAGCAAATAAATACAAAAAAATTAGTCAATGGTCACGATGCCCGCTTTTTTTTTCTTCTTCCTTTCTAACCTCCTTAATTCTTCTTCTCCTCACGAGACCAATGACTGACGAGTTACTCTTACTTTATTCTGCCTTGCTTTACCGGTACCCGAAATGTTGTGATTACTTCCTAGAAACGCAATCCGCATACGTACTCATCATGTTCTCTCCACCCCCTCTCCTCCTCCCCTGTTACCTATAGGATCAGGACAACAAAGTATTACATCTTACAACCCATCAACTTGTTCACGGGACACCATAAGGTAGTGGCTAATACCCATATCCAGTAATTGAATAACCCCGCAGTGCTTAAAAGACCCCTTCTCGCTGCCAAGTCCAAGTCACACAAACTTATAACCGAGGGAGAGGAAAATTTCAATTACTTTAATTGTGGGGCGAGAAAAAGTCATTTACCTACGAGGAAAGTTATTACTTTCCTTATGCCGTGAATACCCATGGAATAAAAACAGCGGGGCAGACAGCGGACATTGAACTCCCCCCCCCCGATTCTAGGCATACACATAAAGCAGGCAGCGCGAGTTCAATTTCATCGTACCACTAGATGCAGAACCCCTCGTGCGGGGTCAGGGAAGAGAAAAATGTCTACGGCAAGACCCTCACCGCAAAAAAGAAAGGAAAGAAGAAAAAAACTACCAGCTCACTCAGCTCCTCCTGTGGCATCCCATCGTCCGTTGTGTTATCTGTGAGCTCCTCCCAGGGGTTCCACAACGGCGGGCTAGCATAATCAGGGCCTCGGAACTGCACCAGAGTAACCTGCAAGGGCGTTCTGTCCCATAAGCGAAGAAGGTTGGTTCGTGTACCCCATACCCCATCCCACCCGTAACGTATGCACAATAGAGTACCTGCAAGATCAAAAGGCCTAATCACCGATGATGGCGTTTGTAACAAGTAATGTAGGTATGCGATCGCGATTCGGCCATGAGACTTAGTTTTTTTCGTTGCTGTTTGACATAATAGGCGAGACTATAGAATAAATTTCCCTACATGTATATCCCCCTCCCCCACAGCATATGTGCCGAGTATCGGGATGAGCTATAGCTACAAAACCTACCTCTAATGGCGTAATTTACATAACTGCTTCCCGAAAAGGGACAAACGCAATTTCATGATCAACTACTTCCGTTAATTCTCTTCCACATTACTGCTAATTAGAAACCGGATCAAGCTTAAATCATTAAGAGCCTTTGTTAACGTTCAAACAATAAGTGTCGATACTAGCTAGTAGACGATCTCAACAAATATTGGCATTTGCTCACCCGCATCCAGGATTGACATAGATCTCATCAAGATACCCCATCTCACTCCCAATCGTGATTCTAAACCACGTCAGTCCTCATTTATTAAACATGGCTCACCCAAAAAGTTTCTTCTTACGATCTCATCATAAAACCCCACGCTTCTCATCGTCTTTTCTTCTAGAGTCGCGGCTGCGTCGCACCCCAGAAAAAATTACGAACCGGCCCAATGAGAACCCATGTCCACAAATGCTCGCCGGTGCGTGAATTTACTCATTCTCGACGTCTCGAGGATCGTCACAGCACCACTTTTACCTCTATTATTTTCGGTCAGCGCATGAAATATCAATCCGTCCCGCGGGATCTCTTTCTAGATAAGAGTCGGATCGAGATCTTAGATCATGGTGTACGAAACCTATGGTCCGGACCGGATGATAACTCGTAAATTACCAAGAGCTATATTCACCGGTGTTATTGGTGGCCATGAGACAATCCCTACTAGCTTTAGTGGCTAGTAAAGATCGTACGAGAAATACTTGGTTGATTTTCCCTGCATAAGTCTGATTTATCTCCCGCTGTAGATCCTCGCCACACAGCCGAGTCCCCAAGCCTTTCCCCACGAACTAGTGGGGCTCACATGTGAAGCTAATACACCTAAGATTTGCTGATCCATAGACTAATAAAATGGCAAATCAAGCTGTTGACCCAATTGAATATTACATGTCTTGACAAAATCTTACTCAGAGCGGCTGATGAGAGTAATGCGTTTAAGGCATCTGCTCCCCACTCAGAATGACCTTATTTGGAGGCTTAATTTCGTGCCCATAGTAAAACCTAATGTGGATAAACTACCGAAGCCCCCAATGTTCTTTATTATAACATACGTACTGCAGAGTCTGGGTAGTGGGAAATGAAGCATACATGCACAGTATCCTCCATCCTGATGAGGCTTAAAGGTGATTGCCGGTAAGAAGTCCGCTCCCGTTCCGTCCCGTACGTAGTGCAAATCTTTAAGGGATTCACGGATTATCTCAATAGGCTAAACTATTCCAAGGGTAGGTCTAATATCTTATGATACGAATATTAGTTAGTTTCATTACACGAGCCTAGGCGAAATTATTATAGGCCCTGAAGGCGGACAGCCCGTGCAACCACGGTATTTATGTTTTCCCGGCCTAGGATCTGCCGCGCAATGTGAGCGCTTAATTTGACGTCCGCTTGTCGGCATGGATGTTACCCGGATCGAGTGATATTGTGTGAACAAACCCACAGGGTACTTTGAAGCCCGGGCTTATTTCAGGGGACCTTCCAACGCTCCACTTATAAAACGCCCTAGTTGCTTTTAAAATCAATCCCCTCCCCCCTGGTATTCAGAAATAGATCTAGACTTCCCGCCTCAGTGCCCAAAATGTCAAGGCCAGAAAAACTACCCAGCAGGTTCACTAAACCAACTTTATGTTCGCATGATGAAACCTAGTGATATATAGAGAAAACTATCGAGCCGCATCGCATCAGTATTATTACCACCCCATGTTCCCGGAAGAATTGTAAAGGCAAACATCACGCGATAAGTGGATATAGCCCGGTGCTTAGTGAGGTAACGGTAAGGATCAGGGCCCAAAGCCCTGCTAGTTTCTGAGAATGATACAGCCCGAATGAAATATACCTGCCCGACCGGCGAGAAAATTTACTCGTTTTATTGTTCCCTTTAGACATAGCTTCTGGACGGGTCATATTAGCTAGGGTGTTTAGAGAGTAAGGCTTTTCTGTAGTGAAACTTACTTGATGCTTGTTTGCTGTTGGAAAGGGCGATATTAGTATCCTAAAGCGCATAATTGATGCGATATATTATTCAAAGATGTGGGGGGTACAATACAATGCAGGGCCCTGTTCATGTAGATAACTCTGGTGAAACATATAGACCCTGAGGGACGTTGATGTTCCCCAGGGACAGGGGTTGAGTGAGGTGCCATCCTTAGCGGCCAGCCCTACCATGCTTGTCTGGCGTAATCGACTGTGCCAAGACCTCTAGCCTCTTCTACAGACCCAGCCACACAAGCCCAGCCACTATCTCCTTCTCCGCACACAAAGCAGCGTTCCGATCACCTCCAAAACCCCCTGCCGCTTCAAAGGAACGCCGCAAAATACATCCCATCTGCACCGCCGACCCTCGCTAACCCCCACACTTTCCCGTCCGTCAATCATCACGGGCCCGTCACTCGTCCGGTCCCGCCCAAAGAAATCTGCGAAATACATTATTCAAAGTCAGTGCATTTCGTCTACCGACTCGGCAATGGATCCTATGCCTGCTAGCCTCGAGGAGTGGCGGAATAGGCTGTTTCATGTTACAGAGGTTATGACGCTCACTGAGGAAGAGTATGTAGCTTCCTCCCCCCCCCTCTCACGCGATAGCACCAACGCAGGGACTGATAAGCTCTTCATCTTGAATTTTTCTCCGGCGCGTGTGCTATAGATGGAATACGTATTGGCCTTATGTCGACAACATCTGGTTCTAACCCTTGCTTTCTTCTCTCGATATCTACTTCGAACTCCTATCTGAATGAAGGATCAGGTCACATCGTTCTACGCAGAAATCGAAAAAGGGTCCCTTCCAGACCCACTATTACGATTGCCGCCTCAAGGGACGTCCCCCGGGAACTCCGCAGAACCAAGACCCCAACAAAAAGAAACGGAAGCGCACAGCGCGAGAGCGAGATCTATGCGATATGAAGATTAAGGTCGTTGAGACTATTGTAGAGGATGGCAGTGGGGTCGGAAAGACGTTCACTATTGAAAGGGTCCGGAAGGAGGGACTGCCGCAGAGGGCGAGACTTGGTGACCCATCAGATGGGATGGGTGGGGAGGGCTCAGGCCCAAATGGACAGGGAATCAATCCGCACCACCAGCTGGAGGACGTTATGGACTTGGGTAACGGTATCGGTATTGATGGAGATGATATACAGCTAAATGATCATACTGGCGGGGGTCATAACTTAATGACCCCCGGTAAAGTCCCGGAGCTCGACCAGTACGGCATTCCAGGACTATTAGGGGAAGTCCACAGACATTCGCTTGAAGAGAGTGATCGGATTAAAAAATGCACCGTAGAAAGAGAGGGTATCAAACGACAGAAGGAGATGAAGAAGGTTCAGGTGAGTTTATCAATTCCGCATCTTGAAATAATGATCGTCACTCTACTTAGTCCTATCTCTTATTGGTCGTACGGGC
The DNA here is from genome assembly GCA_033030345.1 of Verpa bohemica. Classification (NCBI taxonomy): domain Eukaryota; kingdom Fungi; phylum Ascomycota; class Pezizomycetes; order Pezizales; family Morchellaceae; genus Verpa; species Verpa bohemica. Next base: position 871,898 of record JAUFSE010000023.1, on the reverse strand, counting down.
CTACATACGTCATAATGGGGTTAGGTCTTTCTTTGTTAATTTTTTTCTGCGGGATGACATCGCTTTCTTTAATTTCTTGATATGTATAAAATTCCTTTCTGAATACTAACCCCACGGGGGGTTATTAAACGCAATCCCTTGTTTCTTTACTATTCAATCATCTCCACTTCAACGTCGTCGTCTTTTTCTTTTTTGTTTCATCGTACCGTGTTTTGTCCTGCAACAGCTGGAAGATGTCTGATAGTCCCCCCCCAACGATGCCTCCCCATGGAGAGGTGGACGGGAAAAAACAACAGAAGACATACCCAAAGAAAGCCTCTGGGCAAGCATTGCAAACAGTGAAACGACATTCGAAACCGAACGAACTGAAGCTCTTTGGCAGTTGTTTCTGGTTTGTTGTTCTTTTGTGACAAAGTAGGAGCATAAGCTGACCAATGTGGTGTCTCTAACCAATAGCCCATTTGTGCAAAGAGTTTGGATTGCCCTTGAAGTCAAGGGGCTAAACTATCAGTATATTGAGGTCGACCCATATAAAAAGCCACAAAGTCTCCTCGACATCAACCCCCGTGGCTTAGTCCCTGCATTGAAGCACGGAGAGTATGAGTCATCTTTCCCTTTATAGTCTTACCCTTAGTAAAAATCCTAATGTGTTTGGGTAGCTGGGGTTGCTATGAAAGCACGGTCCTACTAGAGTATTTAGAGGACCTTGGGGTCGGTACCGCGCTGCTACCGCAGCACCCGCAGCTTAAGGCAACATCCCGACTATGGGTGGATCATGTAAGGAGCACACACAGACCTCTTTTATTTCCTCCCTACATATGTCTATACTTACATGATATGCAGGTAAATCGGAATATTGTTCCAGGGTTCTATAGGTACCTTCAAGCTCAAGACCAATCCAAGCAGGTTGAACTCGCAGAAGAGCTAAAAACCGAGGTCAGTTATTTTTTGATTTTCTGAACCAAGCCCCTAGAAACATATCACATTTCCAGACATATGATCGGCAACATGGCAATGTTGAATTTGCCCATAAATACCCCTCGCATTCGCATCATATAATCAAGCTTTCCACAATCGTGGTTCCAATCTGACTCGCAGTTTGCCTTGCTTTGCTTTTTTACTTCTTTCCTATTGCAGTAACGCTAACCATGACCGTCATTTCATGCGCTGCAGATCTCCAAGATCGTCGATGCCGCGGATGCAGTTGGCCCTTTCTTTTTGGTAGGTCACAGAAACAAGTACTAAGTTGTTTCCAAATCAACCAGCCATCCTGGTTGTCAAAATTGCAGACAGAGCTAAATTGATGCCCTACAGGGACCATTCATGACATTTGTTGATGTTTCAATTGCACCATGGCTACTACGATTGTCAAGGGTTCTGCATCCATATAGAGGGTGGCCCTTGGCACAGGCAGGAACACGCTTGGGAGTCTGGATTGATGCGCTTGAGGCGAGTGAGGCTGTTGGTAATACTATGAGCGATCCAGTACTATATCTGGAGAACTATGAGAGGTATGCTGGTAAGTGACACTTGTATCCCCCCTGCTTTATTTTATGAAGTGGGTTGTGGGAATAAAACAGGCAATAATATCACTGACATTGTAACCCGAATTCTTTTCCCTCAGAGAACCGGCCCGATACTAGCCTGGTTGCAAAAGCTGTTAATGCTGGTCGGGGATTGCCTTAGATCTGTAGTTGGAGAGGGACACGGTGAAATTTGGAGGACCAAATTATAATACTTATTTTTATTCCTTTTTTTTCTATCACTGTTTAATGATTCTCAAATAAAGTATGAATTGGCAGGAAATTGCTTTTTTCTTTCTTTTTTCAAGAAATTATGTATCACAGCCTAGTTCCTGCATCGTTCCTCGGGAAACACAGGGCTTACTCTAAACCTAGAGAATTATTTTCCCTTATTGCTATGTGGTCCACACAGCGGCAACCCGCATCTTATAACCGGTCGTAATTACCCTTGATATCGGGAAATATGGGGGACGGCTATCATGAGCGATCTGATAAAAAAAACATCCACACACCTGTCAGATCTCTCTCTCCTTCAGCCCTTGTGGACCTTCCAGAAGAATAGTACTCCATTTTTGGATTACGAATCTGCAGGAATGTCAACCCCCAGACAAAAAAGTAAAAAATAAAAATAAAAAAAGTTCTTTGACCTCCCTTCCCCCTGAATCTTCAAACGGGCGGATCTGATATCACGTTTTTCTTCTTTTCGGATAATAAAAGGAATCTGCTCGTGAATCTGTAAAACGCAATGCAAGATCCACCCTTCCTCCCAGATCTTACATTTATGAAGCAGCAGGGCGGAAAGATATCCCTTTCAATTCGCCGGCGCTCCCGTTATGCGTTATGAGGCTGCCCTTTTTTTTTTTTGCACAAACTGGAGTTCACTTGCCGGTCCGACATTGGATAATGTTAGCAGAACGTGTGTGTTTCCGTCAACTGCTGGTGGTGGTGCGCCTCCTCGGTTCGGTTCAATCTATCAAAGGGGGTGTAGGTGGTACTTTACGTCGACTATTCATATCATTGACCTCCCGTCCCCCCACTCTAAGTTCTTCCAAGGAACATTATGGAAGTATTTCTCACACACTAAAGGAACCTCGCTATCTCCTCACTAATGAACCTAATTACCCGTATGAACGAATTATGACGTCGTATCTTTATCTCCCCTTGCCCCCCCCTGGTGTAACTCATGGGTAGGTGATTGTAGCCCGCAGGTGTTGACAAGTATTTTCGGGTTGCAGCGGTAGTGGCTCGTTCGGCTGCTGTCAACCGAGGCGCACTTGGGTACGGGACGTTTTATGTTATTTTCTTTTTTTTCCCTTTCCCAGAATCGTACACACCGAAGAACGCTGAGAAGTGATCGGCAAACTGGCGTTTTGTGGAGTTGCCAGGGAAGGGCCTGTGGGTGTGTTGCGACGGACCAATATTCCGTCCAGTAATAGCATTACGGAGAATCTGAGGTTCTGGTGATCTTCCGGTTTTTCAAGATACATACACACGCAACCTATCTAACCACCCCCCCTTACCCCTGTACGCCTCCAAGGCACCCTTTTTGGTGATGATGGTTGGAGGGATCGTAAGTAGACAAGAAGAAGGGTGGAGATATGGCAGAAGGAGAAAGAGACGGAAAAAAACAAAGGAAAGGACACGAGACAGGTGAGATATGGAGGAAACAGGCTTTGACTGGCTAGTCAATCTCCTGCGGGTTTTTTTAGTTTCAACGTGAGTAGACATATTTTTCGATTCAACCATGAAGACAAGCAAGAAAAAAAAATACACACGTAAGGACAAGATGTCCTGCGTGCTCACTCACGCGCACTCACACGCGTCCGTCAGTTTGAAGCGATCCAACCTTGGATTTCCCTTATTTTGCCGTGGATGGAAGTGGAGGGTCATGTCTCCCAGGCTTGTTACTCTGTGTCTGCAGGATAACAGTGTTTGAGGTTCCTTGAAAGAGGAAACAAAGCGAAGACGAGGCTGAAATAGGGTAACTTAGCAGATCTCACAAAAGTGGAAGAAGGGTAAACACTTATACCAACTTGGCACTATGGATTTTCCCTATCACAATCTATGGGTGACCCGGTACTATCAAGATGGGGGTGTTTCGAAACAAAAGGCATGATTCGATATTGGATGTTTTCTCATCACCAAATGAACCCTATGCAAGGAGGGACGGGGTTTCGGGAACGGGTAACAACCAAGACCTGAACAAAGACATGATGGGTACCTGACCAGACACAAGCACGGACCCGGACTCGTCCACCCCACCATTCACTATTCATAGAGAGGTTTTCCGAGTGATAATCATGACTCAAGTACGACAACGACAACATGTCCTGCCAAAGACACCTATCACGCTCCATCCCATACTCTAATTCCCAGGTTCCCTTCCTGGTCAGCAGGAATATAACCATTTGGGGTACAGTCCCTGCCAAGCCCCACCTGGTTCCGGCGGTGAAAGAACAAGACAACCATACTTGTGGCAGAAAACTGGGCACAGGGCAGGGTCCATGACTGGTTTGAGTTTGAAATGGAGCTGCCATGTGTAAGGGGCAAGAGTGACGTAAGAATAGCGTCCGCGAACGGGTTTGTGTTGTGGCTCTCGTTCTCTCGTTCTGCCTGCCGTGGATGGTTACAGCGATGCGTTCCTATCTGGCTGGGCGATCGAGAATTGCCGGAGCGAGAAGTCGACTCGATGAGCGGCAAAAATCGCGATCGTTGATGGCTATCGTAGCCACTAGAGACAGGGGTCTTACCCAATGTGCAACGTCCAAATTCCCAAGAGCTCCGTCCCTTCTCTCTGTGAAGTCTCGTCTTTCTTACTCTCTATCTTTCTTACTATCTTGTCTCTTTTGTCCCTTTTTGAGCCCTCCACTATTTTGATAGATTGTGCTAGTGCTCAGAAGGGGGCCCCGCGGGACGCCACCAGGAGTGAGGCCCGGTGAGTGGTTTTCAGGGCCAAGCCTTAGGAAGCATCAGGCAAGGGCAAATTGAAAACGGTTATTGATGCTTGGCAGCCCTAATAGTGAGGACTTTTTTTTTTTTACTTTGTGGCTTTATTTACTATACAAGGCCGCATATGAGAGTGACCTCCACACTGGCCGCGATGGGAAAAGGACAATTGTTACCCTGGATGGGTGGTGAATGGGGGGTCTGGCATGGGCAATTTTGTTTCCCCTTCACAACGCTGACAAGGGAAGCAGTAGCATGAGGAGCAGCAGCACAGGAGGGAGCGGGGCAGGGGTGGTGGGGCCGGGATGCTCGTGTTGCAGGGATGATGATATGGAGAAGTCCCGCTGTTACTGATCTGTTACGCGTTTGGCATTTCGCCTGCTCTTGCTCTTGCTCTTACCCTCTCTCACACTTACACCACACAGACTCACATACAGGCATACTTGCATCTATCTACTTTATACCATGCATCACCAAGCTGCACTCACAAACGCAAGGAAATGCTTGGCTCATTGGAAATTGGGGTAGAGTACATGCCAAACCGTACTCGCTGACTGTAGCTAGCTAGCCACTACTACCACTACCACCATGGTCCCCATGCGTCGTCGTGCAAAGGCTACAGCGGCGGCGACGGAGAGAATGGGAAAGAAAAGCAAGAAAGGAAAAAAAATTATTGGGGTCAGAAATGGGAAGTGAGAATACCCAATGCGGTAGCTATTGCAGGACAAGGTTTGCATACAAGATTTTTTTTATGTGTGGACACTATTCCTTTTCTTTCTCTCACCAGGAAGGAAAACTTAGTGGGATACATACATGTAGTATCTATCTACCTTTCCCACGCTGCCTGAATATGCTATGAGATATCTATCTTATACCTTACCTCTGGAGGAAAGACTTCTTCCATGCCCACCCCCCTCCTCCCACCCCCAAAATAATCTCTAAATCTCCAATCCCCATCCCATGCTCCCTGTTGTTGACCACACACCCCCCATCCCCTTCGGTACCTCACTCCCACCCCCCACTAGCGCTCCATCTCTTCCGCTCTTCAAGTCCACCTCCATCCACTGCTAGCACATCTCGTCTGGCCCTCCGCGGCGAGGACATAAAACGAAGGCCGCCACCCACACACCTGGAGAAGGCGTCACCAATTGGTTTGCATTTGTCAACTTACAGGGAGATCATCATTCCTCGTCCCCCCCCGTCCTTATATCTATTTACCACTCCCTTCGTTCTCTATTGTCGTTCTCATCCCGCCTACCAGCTTTCGTTGTCTCGTCAGTTCATCACCGGTTTACAGTCTCGTCTGAATTAAAGAACGAAAAGAAACACTTGCATCATCCTTGTCCCCGCCACCAGTCAGTGCCATTCTCCAAAACGTATAAAGATATCCACACACCTCCATCCCTCTTTTCAAGTAATCGCCCAACCCACAGCATTACTACAATGGCAGATCATTGGGCTATCACTACCTCGTCCGGGCGGCGAGTCTCCCTTCTCTGCGAAGAAGAGAACGATTATACATATTCTTATGCATCATCCTCATCCGCGTCTTCCCCTACACCACCAATGTCCCCGGACTATTGCAGACCATATGCTTCTCGACATGATTCCATCGAGTCTGCTTCATCCTCATCGAGTTCGCTTATTTCTTTGTCTTTGTACTCACCCCGTACACCTCCTAACCTCAGTATTCTTCCACCTCTTGAGAAGGTCCTCCCGCTATCAACCAGCGCTTCATCCATAAGCTCATCTCCAGTTCTTGGTTCTGCAGTGGTACATGTAATTCCAGAGCCTGAACAGCTTTCACCAAGGACCAGCACTCGAACTCCCGTTAGCTCTGTTCCTTCATCACCGAAATCCGGCGCAGCAAACCCAGCCGTCAAGAGAAGTTCCCGGCGATACACTTGCCAGTGCGGGAAATCATTTACGACCTCTGGCCATCTTGCGCGACACACCCGGATTCACACCGGGGAGAAGAACTACATTTGTCCCGAGACAGGATGTGGAGCTAGATTCAGTAGGCAAGACAATTGCATGCAGCACTACCGAACCCACCAAAGTGGTTCTGCCAGCAAACGCGCCGCGAGGAAGAGGAGAATGTCTGCCGAAGATGTGGTATCTCCCGGGTCGGTGGAGGCAGCCACCAGACCGGACCTACACCCCCGGATGCATAGCTATCACTCACCTCAGTCGGTATCATATTCGCATTACTCGGACTCATTCGGCGAAGAGAGCGGTTTGAATGCGTTGGCGAACGTTGCAACCTCAGTTTTTCCATAAAGAGAGCCTTGTTTGGTTGGTTCATCTCTAGCGCGAGAAGTACACACATCTGCTGGCCGTTATCTTTCGAGGAAAAAAAAAAACTACATTCAACCTGTTTTTTGGGAATTTTATTTTTTTCACCCAATCAAACTCGGGGGTTCGGGGTCAAAAAAATCATTCTCAACAGTTATTGCACCCGATAATTTAATCGGTGGTTGAAACAAACAAGCACACCACTTTCACTTCTTTGTAATTTTTTATATGATTGCATCATCGATTATTTGGTTTCTTTTTCCTAACCCTTCTTTTCTGGCACATGATTTATTCAGCTCCAAGGTTTTCTCATTTATATAAGGGTCTTCGGCGGACGGTCTGCTTTCGGGTCGTTTTGGTTAGGCTCTTTCTTTCTGGGCGGGTTTGCAATGGGGTTTTCTTTCTTTTTTTTTCCCTCTTTCTTTTTCGGACAGGTTAGGCGTTAAAACGGCGTTTCAAATTACTTTTCTTATGTTCGGCTTGGGTTGGTTTTTTACTGGTTTTTACTCTAGTTTTTCTTTTTCTTTTTTCCCTTTTCCAATTACAGTTTCTTTCCTGGGTGGTTTAACAAGGCTTCTCCTATCATTCCTGGGATAACTACATACAGAAACGCTTTTATTTTTTGAACTACCGTTTGCTGTTTTTTCTTTTCTTCTGTCAAAAGGGGAGGGGGGTGTCTGAAAGCAAAAAAAGCGTGATTCTACTACAGAATCATGCCATCAGAGAATAATTTTTGTTATCTATTTTTTTTGGATACGGGGGATTCTTTTAAAGTTAGCAAAGTATTTGTTAACTTTTGAGACTAAAGAGTAAAAATCAAGTCGAAATCAACCCTAATTGAGTTCCTTTGAGAGTAAAACGAACAAACGTTCTTTGTTTCGGGCCCTCCATATATTTTGTTGTTGATATTGCACGGCATTCTAATTGGTGCACGCGTTTCTTTTCTTTTTCCCTCTCCCTCGGCGTCTCATTTCCGCTCACCTCCACTACAAAAATAAACCTTTCTTATTTCCCACCTTTCACCTTTGTAAGGTTGAGAGGCTCCTATAAATCACGTTTATGTTACTGATCAGCGTTGCGGGGAACGTGTGTGCGTGTATATGTGCGTGTATGTGTGGTAGGTATGTGTGTGGGTTCCACAAATGCTGTAGCCTGGGATATGTAGGCCCTACAGCACCACATGCGAGTATGTGCACGGTCCGCGTCGGTGGTGTGTGAACGGATGTGTCCTCCGTCAGCCTCCACCTAACGTTACTCTACTTTCTCTCTTTCGAATTTCTCGATACCATCCATCCGAGCTTGGCCCCCTCCCTCCTTCTTTTCTTTTTTTTGCAAGGGACTATGAGAGAAGAGAGTGTGAGTGAGTGAGAGAGTGAGAGTGAAAGAAAAATACAGGGTGGCCTGGAATCTTCCTTGCTTACAGGAAATTCATATCATACCTATACTACTCTGCTCTCTATCTACCCTACCCTATCCTAGCTACGTATTTTGTGTTGTGTGTTCCGGATAGGATATCCACTCCCTGCGACCCAACTCTCTCTCTCTCTCTCTCTCTCTCTCTTTAGATATGGGGGATATTAATGTGATTTAACCTAGATCAGGGTCTTTTTTTATTTTTTTATGACATCAGTGTTTTTTTGTTTTTTTTGTTGGGTTTTTTTGGGTGCCCCGGTTATGCCCGATGTATGGTAGTTTCCCTGCGTTTTTCTTTCTTTCTTTCTCTTGTTTTTTTTTTTTGTTTTAGGTTTGATATGGGTTTTTTGGGATGTATATGTATATGTACTGGGGGTTTTTTTTTTAGAAAAAGAAGAGGGAAAAAGAAGGAAAAAAAATTAAGGGTAGGAAAGATAGAAGCTTAAGAGTCTCTTAAACACTCATCCCGTCGATCTATGATGATCGCAAATTAAACCCTTTAAATTTTAAATTTTATTTAAATTTTTACTCTTCATATTATTATCGGTACCTGTTGAGGCTCAGCCCACCCTCCCCTTTTTCCCTCCCCACTGTTTAAAATTATATCTATTTTCCCCAGCATAATATCGATGTGACGTCTAAGTAACGTCATGTCTCATATCTCCTTTCCCGCACCCGTTATGCGGAAACCCTGGCTGCTAAAAACTCCGATTGGTCAAAATCCAAACCCACCCTCATGACATCGGTCGATCGTGGGTTTCTTTCCTCTTCCAAATGTTGTAACCCTACTATGCGGGGGGGGGGGGTTCCTAAACCTGGAGAGAGAGAGAGTGCAAGTGCATTTAAGAAAAAAGAAAAAAACAACAACAAAACCCTATTATCGTTAGTAACCGAAAAACCGGTCTAGATCGTATCGTTACTTGAGAATCGGGGGGGGTACCCTAGAGGAAAAGTAAAAATAAAAAGAAAGTGGAGGGAGAAAAAGAAACTTTTTTTCCTTCCCTTTCTCTTTCGCCCTAACGTCAAGTCAACTCGTAAAAGCTTTAGTATGGGGTAGATTCCCCCCCCCTTCCCTTCCCTTCGCTCGGCCCGCGAAATCCAAGAATGGGGTTCCTTTCCTCCCCCCACGATTGAATCGCGATCTCTTCTGCTGTGCCCCACTGCATATATCTTCTTTCCTTCTTCTTTTCGATTTCGGGAGAGGGTAGAAGAAAAAGATTGGAAACCCGGGTATCCGAGTAAAACGTCCCTTTCTCGATCTCTCCCCCTCCCCCTATCACATACTCTAGTGGAAAAGGTACATACCCGATCTAGAATACTGGAGACGAGACGTGGGGGGAGGAAGAAGAGGAACCGGATGGAAGGTTCCCGAGATGGAGATTAAAAAAATAAGGGAGATTTTATTTTTATGGTGGTGATCGGGGTGTTTTTTTTTTTTTGCCCCTGGGGGCTGGCTGGCGCGGGGAGAGGTGGAGGAGGGGGGTGAGAAACCGACGCACAGCCGATCTGAACAGCGGAATTCCGATCTTAGAGGAGTGAGACAACGCAGGGCCACCACCTTTTCCCTTTTTATGTGAACCGTGGATCTGGTCCGGTCCATCATCCATCAAGCAGGTTTTTTCCCCCTTCCCTCCCCTTTCCCTTTTTTCCCCGGGTTGTTTGTCCTATGGGGAAGCAAGTTAGTTTTTAAAAAAGAAGCTTTTTTTTTTTTAAAGAAGGTTGGGTGCTATGTCAGGTGATATCATCTTGGTTATAGAAGATCTCCCTCTCTCCCTCTCCCCCTCCCTCCTCTTGTCTGCCAAGGGTCGCAAAAGTCGTCAGTGTCTGCTGAGTAGTGGATATTTTTGGGTTGGGGTTTTCAGTGGGCGGTGTGAATTAAGTCGAGACCTCTTTCTTCCCTTTCTCCCCTCCTCTCCCTCCTCACCTCCCCCTCATCCCCCATATGAAAGGGCTTGGTAGTGGGGCGAGAAAAAAAAAATGCTAAGAGGCTTGGCTATCTAGTATCTGAATGTTCACCTGCGTCCGTAGGTGCATGCATTTCCAGTGATAATAATAATAATAAGTATGATAACACATTATTTACCCTCACGATACCTTCTTTACATACTAATAAAGCAGAATCGAATGATCTGCAAGAGTCTGGGCCTTTCACAGCAATTGCATATCTAACTAGATGTCGATCAGCTGAAAGAGAAAAGAAAAGAAAAGAAAATTCATCATGCAAGCCAAGCTGTAACTGATCCTCAGACCCTCTCTGTCATCTTGGCAAAACACGTGCCGATAACATATGGATATACATCAGATATCAAATATCAAAAAGCATATCATTACTGGAACCCTCTGGTTACTTGGATTATATATGGCCTTACTTTCTGGAGTAACCTTTCTATCTATTCGGTTCTGACCTTCGGGGCCGACGACTTAACCCCGGGGGGCAAATTCATCTAGTCCACACCTGTAAATATTCATCTTTACGCTCGCCGGCCGCGAGTACATTCACCAAAGCAGAACTTTTGTAATGGCCGGCCGGGAGAATCTGCCTATTCGCCACTACATCACTATCCAAGCCACACGATTATGAGATGAGGGGGAGAGGGAGGGGAGTAACTCTGACGATAAGCCTAGTAATGTGTGTGGCTAGTGCTTTTTGGAAAAAAGGGAAGGGAAAAAAAAAGGGATCAGTGCCACCACTGCCACCACCATCTATCCCCACTTCTCTCCGTGTGTTGCAGCCGACTACGGCCGAACATGGCGTTAGTTTTATTTCTGCGAGTTCATGCGCAATTAGAGGAGTGCATATGTGTCCCCCCCCCGCAATTGTTTGGATCCTACAAGGGTCCACAGTATATGAGGGAAATAATTCGAGGAGGGTTGATGATCATCAATTCGTAATGCCCTAAGAAACATCCCCGGGAGTGGAGAGGTGGAGTGGAGAGGGGGGAGGGAATATTCTGAGATTCGAAGGTGTTGGGACCATCCTCCATTTTTATTTATATTTCAGGATAAAAAAATGATAGGATAAAAAACGTTTGTGTGTGGAGGAGACAGAGACACAGAGACACAGAGACACAGGGAGTACGTTATATGCACTGATCTGCTCATTGTGTTTCTTTTCATTTCTCCTCCCCTCGCATATACTCCAATGAGACTGACACATTAAGCAGCATGTTCACCTTTCTCTCCAAACACTCATCGTTTCGCTTAAGTCTTATATGTAGTATATTTCGAAACCGGTATAGAATGAATACCCCCCTTGTGTGTGTTTGTATGCATATGTATGTGTGGTGTGTATGTGTATGTGTGTGTGTGTGTGTGTGTGTGTGTGTGTGTGTTGGCTCTGGAGATTTATATAAGCCACACTCTTTTTTGACATCAAGTTGTGGCATAGTCAAGTTAAAATTCAAATCGGTCTGCATGGGTACGTACGCGAGACTTCTTTTTGTTTTTTATAATACAATCATATATTTATATAATTAAACTACATGTAACCAATAGGGTTTATTTCCCCCCTGTGTGGATGGGAGCTAGTTGATATAAAAAAAAAAATCTCTTTTTTTTTGAAAGGAACCGTATAGAAAAGTAGGGTGAGAAGGAAAGGAAGGTGTCTATGCACCCCATGAAACGGAATCTGGATTGATGATATGCATGTACGTGTGCTTGTGTTAAGATGCAACGGCGGGATTTCCGCTCTTTCAAATTACTGTATATATATTAAATTCATGTGGGATCCGTACCGTTTTTTTCACTTGCCGATCATCAGCATCAGCATGAGCATCATAATTGGAATACATACGTAATTCTCGGCGTCATTTTTTCTTCTCTTTCTTTATATATATTGCCAATATGTTCTAGATCATATATATATATTAATTCTATAAGCTTCCCCTAGCTAGCTAGGGCTGTATGTATTTGAAGAGGGGCAGGGGGGGAGGCGTAATTGGTAATTATGATTCGATCTTTCACGTATATATACAATCATAGCTGTGATTATTAGTTCCTCGCATCTATCGACCTAGGGCTATTAGGGGTTAATTCACCCCCGGAGTCAGATAGATCTAGATGTTCAATGTGTCGTCATATCTTGCCTTGAGGTTACGACGCGGGTCCGGGTTCATCTAATCCGTAGAATGATTTTCTGTAGATAGCAGCTCAATGGAGTCTCCCGGAAAGTCAACTAGTAGACAGCTACAAAGAAGAATTTCCGGATTTGGGAATTGAATCCTCTCCGCGGTGGCAAATCATAAGCTATCCCTATAGCTGTGTTTATATTATGTACTGGCCTCCTTTGCAGATCTCCAGCACATGAAATTTTTAGAGATTGCTAGCTGAGTGCAGAGTAGTTAAGGGGATGATCATTTGCTATATTAGGTCGTAAAATAAACCTAAAGGGGATGACTAAACAAAAACATACAAATACAAAGGTGCCGTCTATATCTACCTACATGAACCGTCTAACTAAGCGGGTAGCATGAGATATATAATCTTAAAGGTATCTAGCTTCAATACGGTTAGTATCAAGCAAAGCCATGTAGCAAAGGTCCAAAAAAAGATACCCATAATAGCTCTTCAGCTATATGATCAACTAGAAACTCTACTTGAAACCTTTGAGAGCGCCAATCTTTGATGCGCTTTGCCAAGGGAGCCAACACATAAACGAAACACGAGTTTCTGGTGTTCTGGCAAACTTGGTTGTAACGAGATGATGGTCTCGTAGTCCTGTAGATGGATGGAAAACGGTATATTTTGAGTTTCGGCCAAGTTTCCCGGTACAGGTCTCGACATGACCCATCTAAGCGATCCAATGAAAAGAAAGTGAACTTGGCCGTCTCCGAGGGTTAATTATTCCGAGGAGCGGAGATTGGCTTAGAACGGGTTGGGTGGAATAGACGCTGTCGATCAGCCTTGTTAGGAGTTGTCCCTTTGTCCGTTTATATGCACGCGCACAAGCGAACCCGGCAAAATACAAAGAAAGGCGTATAGGCGTTGGGCTAGCGCTCACTAACCTAAGCCTACAAGACACCGTTTGTTTGAAAACTGACTGCTTGAGATGACCGGCTATATGTAGTTTCAATACTATTGTTAATCATTTAGCCAACCAATTCTCATGATCCACGAGTTATAGCTTGAACAGCTCTTGGTTTAGGATAACCTCGAGTACCACAAGAAAAGCTTGTAAGATTGCAATCATGCATCTAGAAGCGCCATCATGCAGTTTGTGAAACCTGTAAAAAAAAAAAAAAGATTCACGAATTATCACTCGGGAGGTATCAGCAACCAATATACGGCATGAAAGACACCAGCCCCTGCTAAAAGCAAACCTTGCATCGATTGCTCAAAGTCTCCGAGGAATAATTTTCTCAAGTGCAGCAACCTTCCTCAATAAGGCTGCAGGAAATAAAAAACGGCACAGAAGGAAAGAAGGAGTCCCTGGCCAAAATCCCATGTGCTACTCGACGAAATATCAAAACAATGGGCTAAATAAATAGTACGTCAGCTACTAAACAGAATAAGCAGTAATGTCATATACGTGACTTCTGAAATCACATGTTTCATTCTCTGTCCCTCGCTTGAAGGGTTGTTATACAGGAATATCAGTTAACTATTCTATGTAGCAAGGGTCATTGGAAAACTCTTTCATAACAACTACCGAGTAAGATACCCGTGCCCCTTAATAATCTGCAATCACTGTTCCAGTAAGCGGGAGAATCGGATTCACCTAACCGGATCCCGACCAAGCACACACGCAATTCAGGTGATTTAAACCTGGCCCATCACCAATAACCGAGAACTGTAAGACTAAGGCAGCGTATCATTGCGCTTTAGTGTTTCCACTCTCGCAGCACGTATAGGCACATAAAGTTTAGTGTTATTGCTCTTCTAATGCGAGTGTTCACCGCAAGTTACCCTGGTTGCCAATCACGCATGACCCCCAAGATGAACCGTGGATCCTTTGACACTCCCTAGCGCGACTTGGCCGGTTGCCGTATGATTCGCCAGCAAGGGGTGCAGGATCATGCTGTGGTCGAATTACAAGCAAAGCCGATATCGGTCGGAACCGCTATCGGCATTCAGGAGCCAATCCACTAAAAAATACCGAAATGCGGGACTGAGATGGATAAAACTCCCGGGGCGTAGTTGTCTTCCGACATTGGAGACTAAGTCAGAGTTCCAACTAACCGGTTTATTTTCCAGTAGAGCTAGGACTATTTAAAACTTTCCTGTTTTGTGTTGTTCTTTAGATTGCACTGCACCGTCAGCCCTGGTTACTATATACCCGCAAAAAGATTCCTGCATAGGTAAACTTTTAGACGGAGACGCTTGTTTAGAGTGATTTTTTTGGATAACGCTTTAGTTCTAGGCCTGCATACCTACTCCGTAATTGCAAAAAATTTCTCAGAATCTCATCATATGCCTTAGGACTCGGTATCTGCTGACCGGGTAGTGATCGGCAAGACTGGTCCGCCGTGGTCCGCCGTGGTCCGCCGCAGTTCACATGGTCGAGACATTATAAGGCAAACACACCTTCCTATGCTAATTGGATGGCTATAAGTTACCGTTATACAATACCTCGAAAGCAGAGCGCATAAGGGATTTTGGTTGCCACTTTGCTGGTCAACCTTCCCCTGTCCATTTGAATTGAGGCCGATCTTCAAGTAAATACGGTATAGTAAAACCTGATAAGTTAGTGGCGAAGCCTAGTCCTAATTCTGAGATAATCGTTAACAGTGGCCTGGAATTATGGAAGGGTGTCGAGTGATATCACATGCTTTAGTAGCGTCTTGGCCATTGGGTGTAGATAGGGTCCAAGCGTAGTTGAATAAGATATATCGGACGGGAGACAGGCAACCCGGAGGACTGTCATCTGAATCATCGCGATTGCAAAATTCCACGGGATTGGTAAAATCCCTATGTTTCATGGGACGAGTCAAAAAGAGCTTAAGTGTGACCTCCGAGTTGACATCTATTGCGAGGGTTTACGCTCATGATGTTCGATTAAGCCCATTCGCAAGATCTGGGTTCTCGGTATTTCCGATCGATGAAATATGATACCGTGTAGAAAATTATGGGATAATTTTTCTAAAAAGCACCATATTTAGGTGTAATAAAATCTGCTTTTGGTGGTGGTGGTGGGATGGTTGTTAATGGGCGTGATCTAAAGTCGACCCAAGATGGGACGAACCGTTGGACTGAGTCAGCCCGGCAATTGGTAGTTACGGGTTCGTCCCGTCGCCGCAGCCGAGCCAATTTTCTGCAAATGGTCGTATAAGAGCACTAATATTACTTGTTATCCATAGATGGTACTAATATTCAAAGACCCACCTACCGAACGGGTTCTCGGGTCATGTGGAAATTTGGATGGGATGCTGTAAAAGCTATACGAGCTGTTTTCGAGGTCTGAGCTGGCTCGTGTTATTTGCAACTTTAATGCAGACAAGAATTCGAGGAGGTGTAGTGGTGGGGACAAGAGAGCTACTGGATATGAGGGCCTCGGAAGATGTATACTGAGGTTTGTAATGAGGACTATGGAGTGTAACTTGCGGGATAATCTTACTAGATGTTGAGAAGTGATGTGGTTGGGATGAAGAGATCAGCCGTAGAGCAGGTGATCGATGTTGTTAGGGATGAGATAGGGAATGAGAGATAGTGAGAATAAAGTGGAGGGTTTTCCCGGGTACGCGTATCCTAGGTATATTTCTGTAGATTAGAAGGTTAGTGTTTGGGTGTGGGTAGTGAGGGGTCATACTAAACTTGATATGGAGTAATAGACCGAGTGATATATAGTGCATTGTTTTAGTGATATGTATGTAGTGACCTTGATGTGATTTTCACACGCAGTTTTCGATCTGAAATCAAAAAAAAAACTACCGTTCGTATTGCTCTAGTCATCTTGATTTTGAACCACTTAAAGATTTAGAAGCCCTCCAATGTATTTACTGGTGGTGGTCTTATGGAGATATCCTATGAAGACGTTTGTTTGGCGTACAGCCGTGCCCAAGAAATTTCCGGAGTCCCCCATAGCAACGGCAAACCCACAAACCTCAGCACCACCACTACAAATGCTAGTATTAATTTGGGACCAAAGGGACTATGAAGAACATAAGAACATAAATATACAAAAAAAGTCCAAGAAAATTATTAATTTGGGTGCCCTTTGCCTTACCAAGTGATGTTGATCCCCCACTAGTAAGTCCTATCAGCCAACATCACAAAATATCTCCCTTTGCGGGTGGTGTATCCCCATAAGCTCATACCAATTAATGTGGTCTAACTAACTCCTGGAGCCCCCATATGTAGTAATGGTAGTCGTCTCATGTGAGTTGGGTTCCAGCAAATAACATCTGGTAGGTCAATTGGCCTACTGGTAGGGAAAGACAACTGATTATGAACTTGGCTCAGAGATCTGCGGTTCGAATCCCGGAAGAAGTAGTTCACTAGGTGAACGAACTCTTTTTGCCGTCTCCATAGGAGGGGGGGGGGCTCCGGGGATTTGTTAGACAAGGCCGTACTATCTAAATAAAAGCATTTACTTATATATAATTATCAACCTAAAAGAAGAGATGAAGTGTGATTTGGTAGTAGCTGGATATGTTGAAGTACATGAAGGTTTACTTGATTGATTTCTAGAAAGTACCCTCTTGGTCTAATCTTCTACGGGGCCTATACCGACTAACTCGCTATGTAAAAAAAAGAAAAGTGGAAATTGAAAAAGTAAAATCAACGAGCTTAGTGTGAATTGGAGTGATAAAATAGCCAATGATTGTAGCTAGATAGCTACTGCATCTTAGGGGGGTATATACCAGAGAATAGAAGTCCCAGGGGTCTATCTGGTTCTTCATAGTGAAAAAAAGCGAAGATTGGAAATTGGAAGTTAGGGCCTAGCTTTAGAGAAAAATAATAAGTAAAACACCCTGATCTTTGATATTGCTGTGATAGCCGGCCTATTCACTCCTAAATTTGCCTTAAAATACTAGGAGGTCTAGCTTATACTATGGGCACATGGTAGAAAATACACATTTTTTCTGAATAATCTAAGTACTAGAGCTCGAGAGCTGGACTACATATAGGCTATGGGGAAACTTTCCTTACCGAAGCTTTAATCGAATGTATGTACCACCACCTAAGCTATATAAATGAGCACATAGCTACATAATAACACATGCATCTTACCACTCCCCTCTATAATAAATATAAGCTCACAAGTTTCAAATTCTCACATCTTCATTTTTTATACATACATGGCAGATTAGTAGGTATAGACCTCCGTAAAACCCGCTGTATATACTAGAGATATGTCTCTATTAAACTCTTTAGTTGTCCCCATAAACCTCCTTACCATACTGCATAGAAAACTAATATTATGACGCTTAGTTCAATGAATAGAGAATTTTCGTAGTCGTGGGGAATTGAGATATGGGGTCTAAAACTTCCTAAATTATCTGAGACATCATATGGGGGGGGGGTTTCCTTATTTTGCGTTTTGGTTAGTACTACATATATCAAGATAGTAATATATTATAACTAGGAGGGATAAATGTACTCAAGTCAAAGAAATATAAATGGAGAGAAGAGATAGTACGTAGATTTCTAAAAGAGAATTATCCTACACCATAGACTAAAAACCTGCTTATACCCACGATCACCTATTCGATACCACACCCAAATAAAACGAACGAGTGACAATGTGTGACCAAAATCAATTATAGCTGACTAAACCCCCAAGAGGAAAGTGAATACCAACCCTAATCTAGAGACTTCAATACAACTCTACTAAACACACATAAAAAAAAGGCCACAGCCATACTAGAACCCCCTCCTTATCAGTAATACAATCCTAGATCCACCCATTTAATAAAACCCTACACATTCGCAGTCCTAGTGAATTATATAATACATTTCTAGCTAGAGTAACATAACCCCTTTGGAAAAAGAAAAAGAAAAAACTAATACTATCTATAGTTCACTCATACAATACCACACAGACATCGATCATTCACTACATATAATGCGATACGAAATATCAGCCAAGTATTCAAACACCCATGTTGTCATAATTTAATCAAGATTACTCCAATTCGTAGGGTCTTACTACTAGAGATTTCAGATCTTGACATGACTAGGTAGATAGGTCCTAGTATAAGCTACACTAGGATTAATTTTTCTCGGTGGGGTCTAATGTAAATGTAAGCCCTGACGGATCCTCTTCCCTGTAGTTAAACAAAAAGAATAGATTACTAAAGCCTTAGTATGCGATATCCCCCCACTTAAACCAGACGATGAAGGGGGAGAGGGGGTTTACTAGCTAACTAGGGGGTGGGGTGATGACTAGACCATGTGGTGTCTACATAGGCTAGTAGCCAGTAAGGGTCTTTCACTAGCTATATACTACTTAGTGCAGTTGACTACAATATTGGTATACAAAGTTGATATGAAATCATATATAGCGGGAAAAAAGAGATTGAAAAAGATAAGAAATGGTGGGAAAAAACAAAGTAAACCTCCAGTAAAAAATGTGCTATGCAAGTATACATAAGTATGAGCACAGAATTACAAATAGAGATCAATATATAAGAGATATTGGACTAAACCAGTCTCAATCTATAATCTAGAGCGCCTGATTTGAATCATGCGCTTCGAAAGATCCACAAAGCGCAGTAAAGCGCCGGAAGGAAATCCACTGGCTAGTTCAACGAGTGATAAATTGTGACGTAACCAATGATCTATCACACGCGCATATTGTAAAAGAGTACACCTCTATATATAATATATGTCTACTAGAGACTTTATGAGGTGTTATCCCCCCCACACTCAATGTTAAACTAACTATAATCTACAGCTAAGGCGATGTAATTAGTATAGCAGCAATTAGTGTAGCATAACCCTAGTTGAAAGAATGACGTATTGATTTCTCTTGTAAAGAGGATCCCGCTATATAAAAGAAGGGGAAAACTAACTCTACTAAAAAATTTCCAATAACTTTATAAGTACTCACCTCATCCTCGAGCAGAAAACCCTTCTCTATCAATAGTTCAGTAACTTCTCTCTCACACAAAAAGCTGGTCACAAAAAAATGAACGATACCCAAACCAACAACTCCTCAATTACCAAAAAATCTGAAATAAAGCCAACCAACTTCCTCCCAGGCACGTTTCCTGAAGAAAACCAACACTCAGATATAATCGACAAGTACGAATCCAACAACGCACCCATGAGCATCTTTGGCATTCTCGAAGAATTGTCTAAGGACGAAACTAGTGCGCTCACTATGGAGGATAATGAGGGTCGAGGTACATTCAAATTGGTATCTACGCCCAGCTACTCCAGCGACTTCAAGGAGCGGTACGACAATGCCCAGAAGAGGTTGTTTAGGGCTTCTTCTCTTGTTAGAAGGCTTGATAGAGTGCCATTGGAGTGGGGAATTGAGGACACTGCTACCTTACAGAAGATTTCGAGAGGGGAGGGCGGAGAAGGAAATTTTTGGCACGGGAAGATGAACGTAGAGGAGAAAGTGGTAGTCAAGAAAGAGTTAAAGGGGGTAAATGGGGGCATTGAGTACGGAAGAGTGAGTAACGGGGATGAGAAGGTAGACCTAGGAGATAAAGCAACCAAGGAAGGAGCAGAAGAGATCAACAAGAACGGGGCAGAGGAGGTCAAGAATGGAGCCCAGAAAAAGTCCTCGGAGTCACTCCCAATTTTCATGAGCTTCCAAGAGTCCAGGGTCAACCTTGAACTTGAGATCAAGCCAGGATCTACTACTCCCCTTTACGAAGAAGGCGTGGAGTCAATCCAGTACTCCACATACAAAGAAGGAATGGAGTCAACCCAGTACTCCACATATAAAGGTAAAGGTAAAGGAAAGGAAACCATTACCCACAAAGAGTTAATGATGGAGCAAGGGGTCACCCTAGAAGCGCCGGAGTCGTTCCGCAGAGCCGTCTTACCAGTATTCGAGCGTGGTATTGGTCCCGCCCCAGGTGAGGAAGGCTATATCACAAAGACGGGGAAGAAGACAAAGGCCTATAATATCGCCAGCCTTTTCCGCCGCAACAAAACGGCCGCCATAACCCTCGCCAATTCTATCGGAAGTACCTCTCCTAGTGTTGCCTCGGGAAGCAATCTAGACGCTTCTAGACTAGATATTCGAATTATATATATTTCTCAGAAGTCTCAGATTTCCCAATTAAGGCTTCAGCTCAGAAAAACCAGGACTGAGATTCGAAATCTGGAGGAATCTACTGAAAAGATAGAGTTGGAGATGAGAACAAAAGGTATTGATATACCTGCAAAAGGGGATTGGACAAAATCATAACACAGTTATGTAGTTGTTGTTAAATTTAGGCCCCCCCACCAACGTGGGGTAGTGGCACTGTAGATTCATCTGTTGTTTTCATAGCTAATCACTCCCCAAGATCGGTGTTGTACATTGAGATGCATGTTGGAAGCCACAAAGACTTTTTTGAAAAAACGCAAGTGAGATTTTGGTTACTATTGTTGGAATTTCTGGAAGAAACACATTGTCCCTAAAATTAACAAAACTGTATCAATAAGCATGAATTGAGCGGGTTTTGGTTGTTTCGTTTCGTATCATAAAGCTGTTCCGGGTTTGGGATATCTGTCTTCGTACTTACATTTGAAGGCCTGGATTTTCTTTTTCTTTCGTGCTCAAACCCACCCACTAGATTTTAATTTTGGAATATGAATTCAAGCCTCCCAATAGTCCAAAACGGTCCTAAAATTAGTCGAAACCGGACCAGACCGACCATGAAGGAGTTAGGACCGGACCAGAACATTAACTTATCCAAGCAAAGAAAACCGGTCCTGACCAATTATTATATGGTCTATTCTTTAGAAGTAGATAATTAAGGGCCTAATGAAATATACCTATTGGTTTTTTACCCATTAATGTCTTTCTTGAGATAAAATGCTAGCATGCCTAAAACACTATTAGTTTTGAAATATAATTTGAGCTTTGATCAACCTTTACCTCTCTAATTAACACCACACCCCACACATAAAATCTAGTAAATATTACTTAAGGAGTACCGTTTATTCAGTATTGATTAGTCTCAAAAAATGGCCCAAGACCGGACAAAACCGACTATTTAACACTTGGGACCATGGCAGACCGGGCCCACCAATAAAAAAACCAGTACTGACCATACAAGGCTCGGACCATTGGATGCCTTGGTATGAATGACGTTTGATAGGGGCGTTAAAGCAAACACCAGATAGAAAGAAAAAAAGAAGGGCCTCTTCAGAATACTGCATCAGTATGGTTTTATGTAAGTCCTATGCAAGCCCAGATCTCCCACCCCATTCATCGGCTGTGCCCCTCCCCTCGACGCGTGGCATGACCATTAAACCAAACTCGCGAAATTAAGGTTTTCCCAGAAACACATTGGATATATTTCCGAATAACCAGGGAATGCGAATCTCAGTACTTCAATTTCGTGGGTTTGTGTTTGACCATACGCTGTTGTATGAGGGGTGGTCCATTTTAGACGCCCTTAACCTTATGCCGAGGCTGCATAGACACGAGTGATCTTCCATGACCGTTTGACAGCGCCCTTGTCTTGTCTCGTCTCATCTCTCATCATCGTTACTTTCTAAAAACAGAAAGTAATAACGCAACTCCCACCAACCACAGTAAATCCCCACCCTCCTAGTGCTGAAAGTGCAGATCACTCTTGGCGCTTGGCCGAGCTCTTCTAGACTTGCAGGTGAAGCCGATAGTTGTATATACCTTTGAGCTTTTCAGGAGTATATATTTATTTGCAACACTAAGACTTCGAGTAAAATACCGCTTCTACAACTGTAGTTCGCAAGCGGTTACGTGCTGTTTGTTTCTGGTACTGCGGGTCATTTAGCGGACCCAATGTTTTCCTTCCCCTCCCCCTTCATCGCTCTTCATGGTTATTCTCGCGAATAGTTGCGGATTTACCACGATCGGTTATCTCGCAACTCGCTCCGACTGGCTCCCGAGCGCTCTGTTCAAAACAAACGAAGCGCGCACTGACGGTCCGTCACGGGTAATTGGGCACCGAAGGGAGATTCCGAAGGGGGAGGGTTCCCTGACAGAGAGAGAGAGGAGGATGATGATGAGGGGGGAAGGATATATATCAGACAAGACTAGCAATGTTTTCCAAACGTACGCGTGGCTATGCCCCTTTCTGATGATGTGGCTCATGGGGGGGGTAAAGGGAGCCTCTACAGAGAAAGACCGACGCCTGGTTACTGGGAAACACTGACATTCTTGGTTAGGCCGGTGTCGCACCATCGTAGCGCGGCTCCAAGGATACTCGCTGGAGAACTACTTTACGTGCTATATACTTGGTCCACTCACGGTAGATTATCACGGCTTATTGAGCGGATTGGAAGAGGTGGAAATGAAATGGAAGGTTTTCTCTGGAGTATGGGAAGTGGAAGCGTCTAAGGCGTTTAAATGACGAATTGAGGGAATGGCTATGGAATGCTGGAAGGATTAGATTTAACCCCCTATTGCCTATAAGTGTTAGAGTAGGCAGACTGCATCTGCAAGGCTAGAATCTGGAGGCTGAAAGGGATGTTCGGAAGCGATGGCGAACGTGATGGGCATACAGGGGGATAAATAACGTCAAAAGAGACATTCTATCTTTATCACAGAGTACTAACTGTTGTTTCTACAACATCGCTAAAAGAAGAAGGGTTCTTGTGGGACATGTCTGATTTGGTTGGTTCGCTAACTGTTGGAGGGGGAGGGGGATGTGAGGGGGGGTGAGGGGGTGGAAGGGAGCGGGTGTGACTGGATGAGAGTGGATTGGGGGGATGTGGTGAAGTGGAGTGGAGTAGGGGAGGGAAAGGAGGGGAATAGAGGGAAGAGGAATACCTAGAGAGAGAGATGGCTGCCGTACAATCGAACGGTGCTGCAGGTGCAGAAGCGAGATCCCCTCCCCTCCCCTCCCCTCAAAAAGATCCCCCCCCCAAAAGATCCCCCAAATAGACCAGACCACAGGCAACAAAAAACAAAAAAGAGTCCCATGCTGTGAGTGGATGATTTGCAACAGGACATGGAAATGAAGCGAGAACGTTACAGCGCCAGCCATCACCAACAACACCCTCTGGTTCGTGGGGCATGTTGTTCATAATATTCACTCCAGGACTCTCATAGTGTTTGGCCAGACGCTCTCACTGGCATGCAGGAACAAGCGAAAGTTGTAACTGGCCACCCATTTACGGCTAGATCAGGCAGTTGAGGGTCCTGAATCCAACCGATGGGGAAGGAGCCCGGGATCTACCATGTCTCAGATGGCCTTGTACTCTACAATACAGGGGAAAGCGTCAGGTACCAGAGACTTTGGTGGAAACTATGCCCTGCACCGTGATGTGATGTGACGGGTGTGGTATCGCCCCTCGTCCTTTTTGGCGGAGAAAGGCACAGTAGGCCAATATACAGTCTCCTTTACTTCGGTTGGATGCTGGTAATTGCTGTGAGTGTGGGAGTCTTGTGAGCCTTGCCTTGCCTTGCCTGCTCTTCTTTTCCCCTCCTATCTTCGTTCTCCCGAGGTGCTACTCTATTATATTCTTTTTTTTATTACCAGTTTCACCGCTGTGCTGTGCTGTGCTGGTGTCGCTCTCTCGCTCTCTTTTTTATTGTTTGCTCGTGGGGTTGGTTGTTTCTCTTTCCTTTGCAGTCAATCAGCTCTTCAGCCAGAATTATATCACAAATTCCCGTCTTGCCTTTGAGCTTCTGCAATTGGGATAACTGGTAGATCTGCCCTTTTCCCTTCACGTCGTACACTGGGTCTTGTTTTTTTTCCCTTTCCCCTTCTTCGCCGCAGATGGGAGTCTGCGACTGCCGTGCCCCCCGACTTCCCCGAACACATCCCCGTCACTCGCTATACACCCATCGTTCGACTGGTCACAGTTCCCTTTTTTTCCTGTCTGCCCTCCTTCCCTCTTACTCCTCCTCTTCCTTCCATATTCCCTTCTACCTACTGCTATAAGCTTACGGAATAAAGCCTACGATTTGGCTTTTTTTTGTTCTTTAGTAGGATCTAGTTTGGGAAAAAAGAATAAAATCAATTCAATCTTCTTTTTCTAGCTATAGGTGAGCATAATCTACTAACCTCGAAAAGTTGTTTCAAATTTTATTTATTCTAGTTTACACAAGCTTACACGTTTTTTCCTTTTTCCTTTCTCCTTCGGTTTATGCAGGTCAATGAGGCAAGCGTGAAACATCAATCGTTCACCAGCCTATTACATCCAACGGCGCGGGCGGTTCCAAGCAAGACTCTCTCATAAGGTCACATTTATTGAAATATTGGGGAAAGACGGTGCACCTCTTTTCATGCCATCATCACGAGGCGGGCACCTCTACCATTCTCTCAACAACATCGCTCAATAACAAGCAGAAAGTGAAATTCATCACAAAGCACAGAAACCTGTGGGCGCGGTGCGCAAATATATATTCTTACACAAGTGATAACCATCATGTCGCTTCCTAAACCTAAGACACAGCTTGGTGATCATTGCTCAACCATCTTCAACAACACTCTCTACGCATTTTCGTCGTCAGCTTTTCAATCAATCTCGCTATCCTCGGGGGCAGAATGGGTAACACTGGCAGGTGGGGTCAGCACAGTGGGCGCGGAATGTGTTCACGCGCACCGAGATACACCTCAAGAAGCATTATACATAGTTGGGGGGACAACATCCAACGCAACGACTATTCCGGAAAACGGGTTCATGGGATTACAACGATATCTGTTTAATGATAAGAAATGGGAGACAATTGGTTTACCGGTAGCTGTGACCTTCAATCTTACGAACCACGGCGCCACGTTTTTGGAAACAAGTCAGCAAATCATTGTTTTTTCGGGTACGACATGGCCGGATACAAAGACGCCTTCTGCAAATACTTATCTCATCAAAACAGCGGCCCCGTATGAAATCACGTCCATTCCAGCTGCGGATCCATTATTAGCACCGTTGGTACTACCGTGGGGGGATAATGGGGCTTTAATTGTGGGTGGAGATGAGAATAATCGGGGATTGAGAACATTCAACCCAGAGACTGGCTGGTCAGCCTTGACGATGAGTTTATCAGAGGGCTTACCAGAGAAGGGGAAGGCAGGTGTGAGCTTGATGAATGGAGATGACGGTAGTAGGATGTTGTATACGTTCGACCTGACTTCTGCACCAACCGCAGTGACACAGCTTCTAGTGAAGGATCCTGATTCATCAAAACTTCGTAGACGACAGGAAACTGCAACTTCATCTGCAGCTACAGCTTCTGCTTCAGCATCTACATCTGCATTGACTGCATCATCATGGCCTACTTATAATAGTACCCTTGCCCCATCATTAAGTATGGATGGCGTTTCGGTCACCTATAATGGTGATATGGTAGTGATTAGTCCTGCAGATGATACAAACTCACTGGCAGTCTTTGATGCTCGCAAAAACTCTTGGATGAATACAACTGAACTCTTTGGTGTTACCAGCACTGATGAGGATGATGAAACAATATCCACACAATCTATCAACCCTAGTACCTCTTCTACTACATCTACGGTCACTCCAACTAAAACATCATCCGCCACATCCTCCGAATCTTCAGCAGCAGCAGCAACAACCCCATCTTCATCTGGTCTCACTACTGTCCAAATCCTATTCATCGTTCTCGGTGTCATCCTCGCTATAATCGCCGCCCTTGTATGCGCACTCGTCTATATCAAACGCCGTCGTAGGCAAAAGAATGCCCAACTCGGCCGTGGTACTCGTCGTATGAGTTTCCAGGACCGTGGAGCATCATTCATGCAAGAAGCTGGCGACCCATTACCACCCCGATTCCCTCGCGCCGCAATCGACAGTTGGGCTTCTAAGGATATAGAGAAGCCCGGATTCCCAACATCTAGCACCTATAGCCTCGAAAAGAACGGACCTGTCGTCACCGCAATTGGTGGGCAAGGAGTAGTCTCTAGTGGAAACTACACACCATCCGCCCAAGGAGATCCAAATATGGCAGCTCGGAGCTCGGGGTGGAGTAAATACTTCTCTGGTGCTGAGGCAACGAACCTCGCGATACCCCAGAGGTCTTATTCGGGTGCCCATTCATCTCATTCTTCAACGTACACTGACCTATCGATTTCCTTCCCAACAATCAAGGGCAATACCCGAGAAGGCCAGATCCACCCGAATCCGTACCTCCACAACGCCGGAGTTGGTGTTGCCGCGGGCGGTATTGCAGCGGCATCGTCTGGTATCGTGTCATACGGAGGGCAGAGCGCTCATCTCCAACGGTCTGGTTCTAATGGGCTTATGCTGCAGGAGCCTGGTGTTGGCGTACACTCACCATCTGGGCAACGACGAGGTAGCAATGTAACTGTATCTTCATTAGGCGCGAGCTCATACTCGAGTGGAGTCCCGGAAAGTTTGATAGATGATGATGGGAGGTTAGGAGGTTGGAGTCCTGTGGATGGAAGGAGGGAATGGGAAGGAAGGGGACCAGTCGCGAGTAGTGTGTATCCTGATAGTCCTGGCCTGCAGGTGCCAGGGCTAGCGTTGTACAAGAGGGATGGGGAGAGGGGTGGTTCATACGCTGATCCAGGGCAGAGTGCTGATAATCTGAGCTGGCTGAATCTGCGGCAGTAGACTCAGGTACACTTATGTCTGATCTCTTGGTAGTTTCCCCTCCTTTCAATATTTTATTTATTGGTATATACTTGTGTTGGAATCTTTATTGGCGGATTCTTGTATGTAAGTAAGGTTAGCAAGTGTCTATTATAGGGATTTTCTTTTCTGATTTCTATTTTTTTGTTGATATTGATACTGTTATTGATTAGGGGCCGGTTATTAGCTATTTGGAAGATAGCGGGGGTACTTATATTCCTTTCAGGGACTCCTATGTTTTTTTGTTTTTGATAGGCATTGCATGGAGGCTATTTTGTGAGCGGCTTTACTCATTCATTCGTTCGTTCATTCACCTATACATTCATACATTCCTTCACTATTATTTCCCCCGCCTTTTTCCTTTTATATCTTTACCTTTCTCTCATTCTCTTTCCTGTGTTTTTTTCTTCTTTTTTTCTTTTCTTTACAGCTGGTATTTACAGAGCGAGCGAGCGAGTGGATATGTTAGTAGTAGCACGCGTACGTAGGCACGTGACATTCGAGTGTGTGAAGAGATTATTTCTTAATTTAGTAGGGACTATGAATCTTTATTTTCCCTCTTTCTTTTTTTTTTCCCTTCTCATCGCTTGAAATGATAAGTGAACAAAACTAAAAATTTTCTTTTTCTTTTTCTTTTTCTTTTTTGTGAGTTAGGGGTGGTTGAGAAACGATCTTTTTTTTTTTTGTATTATTTCTCTTTATGTGGGGAGTCATCTAGATGGTGGGTCGGGGTATTGTATTGTAAGTGAAGAATAAGATTTGGGGTTCTAGCTAGGGCTGGAATTTTTATCTATCACTATTACTTAAGTTAGATTTTTAAAGTAGGTTTTGTCCATTACAGGCCGTGGGGAGGTGTTAGTTTTATAATACTTGGACTTATACATTATTCGTGGTCGGTTCTAGGGGCTCTATGTGATTGTTTGGCTTATATTTATTTAGTCATGGTGTATCACTCGTAAAGTGTAGTTAAGACTTGTTCGGATCTCGAGAGAAATGGAAGTAGAGTTTTGAGCGGTATTCTCAGTATCTTAACTGACTAGGAGAGAAAGCCTAGCAAAGGCTTTCTGCTCCTCTATATATACGACTAATCGCGTAGATCCTGCGATACCCTAAGACCTAGAGAAACCCCAAGTGGAGCCTCCTAATGGGCTTTGTCAACCAAGTCTCCTCGGAGACAATTGTACTGGTTAAGCTATCAACGCTATACCTTATTAGGTAGCCATATCTCAACAAGACTTTACTGTGTTTTTTTATTTTTTTTGTTTAGTTGATTGCGGGTTCTACTACTTAAAGAGTTTCTTAAAGAGTTTCCTATCGACTAGAATCTAAGGGGGGGGTCTAATATGGGTAAGCTCTGGATCATGGGATGGGGGGTTGATGTAAATGAAAGTTAATGGAGGGTGAAAAGAATCCTTAAATTTCCTATGGAATGATTCATCGCCCGTTATTTTTATAAAATCTTATAGCTACATGTACAGCTGCGGCGCGGGGTAGAGTTCATCAAATTCTGTACTACGCACTAAAACAAAAGAAAAATATATAAAAAAAACACAACTGTTCTCAAACAAACCCAAACAACCCGGAAACCCCCAAATAGAGCAAAAAATAACAAAATAAGTATCCCAAAACATTTAGTCCATAAAAACAAACTCATACCGAGCCCTTAACCTATCTAATGTATCTTCGAGGCGTGCTGAGGCGCTAGTTCTAGTGTTTGGTCCTACTAATTTAGGGAGCTCTATCTCCTTCAACACTTCAAACATCTAAAGCGTCTCGGTGCTGTATGTCTCAGTAACTGGGTGCGGCTCCTATATTAAATTGTCGCTAGCCAAGAAGTTGACCAACGCTTCACGGCGTATTTTATCCATCGTGTCCTCTCCATAGTTACTTATAATTGAAGGATCTGCCCCTTTTCTGATAAGCAAGCGAATCGTCTCAACAGGTTTTGAGTCCTCAAAAAGGTATGGTTTGTCAAGAAGGTATAATTTCTCAAAAGGGTATGATTTCTCGGCACTCTAGTACGAGACAACATTAGTACGAACTATACCATTAGGGGACAATGGAGTACCTCTTGAGTTTCATAGGCGACAACCGCCTTGTGAAGCGCCATTAATCCGGAGTTGTCCTCAATAGATAAATTTGCACCATTCTCTAGAAGTAGCCGCGTAACTTCCTCACGACCTCTAGATGCAGCTAGATGTAGTGCTGTCTGTCCGGATTTGTCTAATGCTGAGATATCTATACCGTTTTTGAGAAGTATCTCTACAGACTTTAATGCGCCTACAAGCGCTGTCGAATGGAGTGCTGTTCGTCTAGAATTATCCAGCACCGAGATATCTGCCCCTTTCTTCAGAAGTAGCGGTACTATCACATCCCCGTTACGCCAAATCCCCATCACGTGAAGTACTGTCTGTCCAAAGTTGTCTACTGCTGAGGGATCTGCCCCATTCTTAAGAAGTAACTCTATAGTTTTATAATCATCACTACTCTTTAAAGCCCAATGGAGAGGTGTCATTCCAGAGTTGTCACGTGCCGAGATATCTGGCCCGTTTTTCAAAAGTACTTCTACAGCGTCAGAATTACCTCTAGCTGCCGCTATATGAAGCGCTGTCTTCCCAGTTCTATCAAGTGTCGAGATAGATGCTCCCTTCTTGAGGAATAGATCCACGGAACCCCCTGAGCCTGTGTATGCTGCTAGATGGAGTGCTGTTTTTCCAGAGTTGTCCTTTACTGAGATGTCTACTCCACGTTCGAGAAGGAGTTGGCTAGCCATTTTCCAAGTTTCTGATGCCGTTAGGTGGAGTGCTGTCTGTCCAGTCTTTTCAACAACTGCCAAGATATCTGCCTCATTCTCGAGAAGAAGGTAGACAACCCCTATATTTCTGTAAAGTCCGTGAGTCATGACAGCTGTGTGAAGTGCTGTCCGCCCATCGTGATCTCGAGCAAAAACATCTGCCCCGTTTTTGAGAAGTAGCCGTAAACTCTCTATCTGACCACTATACGCTGCTAGGTGGAGCGGTGATTGCCCAGATTTATTTCGAACAGAGATATCTGCCCCATTCTCAATAAGTAGCTGGAGAACATCTTTGTAATGACCAGCTTGTGGGACCTCCATAAACTCGCTACTATTGTATGGAACTGATGGCATTACTGGATCACCCTCGACAAGCAACTGCAAGTTCTCATGCTGATTTCTCAACATTCTAGAGATGCTTTCATAGTCATACATTGACTCCCAAGTATCTAGAGCTATCCCAGTATACCGGTGTATCCAGACTACCCCCATATTAGTTTCTGCTGCTAGGAGGAGCGCTGTATAGCCAGATTTGTTAAGGACAGATATATCTGCTCCGTTTTTAACAAGTATTTGAGCAACATCGGATATACCTCTGTTTGCAGCATTATGAAGCGCTGTGCACCCCTCGTTGTCCTTAGAAGAGATATCGACACCGTTCTCGAGCAGGATACAAACAATATCTTTATATCCATTGTATGCTGCCTTGTGTAATTCTGTCCTTCCTTTGGTGTCCCGAGCAAATATAGCTGCCAAACCTTCACTCTTTAGAAGTAGCCGCAAAATCTCGCCATGACCCTCGAGAAGTGCTATTTTGAGTGCTGTACGCCCTTTTTTGTCTTTAGCTGGATTCGTATTATCGCCATTCTCTAGAAGCAGCCTGACAATCCCGGTGTGGCCTTTGGATGCTGCAAGATGGAGTGCGGTCGACCCATTGTTGTTCGGAGCTAAGGTATCTACTCCATGCTTAAGAAGCAACTGCAAAATTTGCTCATGCCCTCCTAATGTCGCCTTGTGGATTGCAGCCTCTCCGAACCTGTCATCTGGAATAGAAGCGTCTGCCCCCTTCCGGAGGAGCAGTCGAACAATCTCTTTATGGCCTTCGTATACCGCTTGATGAAGTGCTGTTTCGCCATTTTTGTTCAAAGTAGAGATGTCTTTCCCATCACCG
This sequence comes from Verpa bohemica, assembly GCA_033030345.1. NCBI lineage: Eukaryota > Fungi > Ascomycota > Pezizomycetes > Pezizales > Morchellaceae > Verpa > Verpa bohemica. Next base: position 841,108 of record JAUFSE010000023.1, on the reverse strand, counting down.
TGGTCAAGAAGCAGCTGAACAGTTTCTAGATGTCCACCCATTGCGGCGTAGTAAAATGACGCCCATCCAGAGATCTCTGGGTTGTGAGTCTGGGCTGGCCCGTTTTCGAGAAGGTATCGGACAACATCGGCATAGCCCCGAGATGCTGCAAGGTTGAGTGCATTCTGCCAATGGTTATGATTCTCCGGGATTGAAAAGTCTATACTGTGTTTTAGAAGTAGCTGGATAGTCGTCTTATGGCCCCTGATAGCTGCTCTCGCGAGTGATGTGAATCCATTACTTTTAGCAGCCATTGGGTCGACCCCCTCTTGGAGAAGTAGCTCAACAACCTGGTCATGACCGCCAGCTGCCGCATTTTGGAGCGCCGTGATACTTGATTTATCTGCAGAAGAGAAATCTTCCTCGTTCTCGAGAAGATATTTGACCGCTGGATAATGGCCTATAGCAGATGCTACATTTAATGGTGTCTCTCCCGCGCTAGAATCATAGAAATTGTAGTAATCAAATTTTAAGGCTTGCTGATAGGAGTCAATACTGCCTTGATTTTCGAGGAATCGAAGAAGGGCAGATGTTGTCAAAGAGAAATCGCAAGACTGGAGATGATCTGATAGATGTTTTGCTGCATAACTCAGGAATGGATACGCCCCGAATCGACCCTCCCAGGATAATGAAGAGTCTTCATACGTTGATCTTCTACTATTACACCCGCCTTTAGTAAACTCATCAAACGAGAGGTAGGTGACGCATGTAGTTGCAATTTTGAGTTCTGCATCTGGGACCATGTTCTTTCGTAGAAGATACTCTTGAATAGTATAGTGAGCTAGTCGTACTGTTTTTGTGTTCTCATCAATCACAACTAAACCACCGCAAACATCAAGCAATGTTGTGGTGTCTGGTATGTTCAACTCGTCGAGTTCGTATTCGCTCGGATCTGGTTCTACTGATAACGCCTGTTGAAGTTGATTAATAGTCAGGGTTCGTCTGGCCTTTACAAGCCAGGAGAGAACTGTCAAGGCCAGCTCGGAAGAGTTCTCTGGCTGTTTAAGGATACCATCCATAACTCTGTCATAGGTAGGGTCCAGAGGTCCCTTTTTAGAGTTTGTGGATGCTGCTTTGAGTTTCTCTAGTTCCTTCAGGATATGTCGCACTGTGGTTTGCCCACAGATATGCTCGACATGAAAACGGACAAGTAGAAACCTAAAACCGCAGAGATTTAGTAGATGAACTGGAATAGGTGCTAATGACCATACTTACATCCCCTGTGCGCAATCTGCAAGTTCTGATATGATCTGATCCTTGTATTTTCCAGTAACACCCTTTGCCCGCGTGTTCTTCTCTATTCTCTGCTGGATGTAACTGCTAATATCCTCCTCTTTTGCTGAAAGCTCGATGTTTGCTACACTCGAAAGAGAGTCTTGGATATCTTGCGGATGTGGGCGACTTGTTAAGAAGATGCTGATACCACTCTCGGATAAACGGTGAAATAACTGAAGAAGTTCTTCCCGCTCATCACACTCATCCAAAGCATCAAAGACAAGGAACACTCGACTAAAGTTCCTTGATGTTGCAATAAGAAGATTATATAGATCTAGGGGTGTAGGCCTCTTCAGCTCCCCCCGGAGCTTGTTATGAAGCTCAATCACTTCCGTAGGGAGGGCTGTCATTTGACTGACGAGTTGCTTCAATAAACTAGTGAGAACACGGATAGGCTTCTGTTGCTCCTTTTCTATGTAGTCGAAATATATGTATCCGACTCCATACTCTTCTTTCGGTGCTTGAAGTAGAAGTTTTTCGATAACTAGAGAGCTATATATACGTTCATGTTATTATATGGGGTTTTAAAATATTTTATTAAGGTTAACCGAACCAGCCCATACCTCAAAAATGTTTTACCAGCACCGGCTATTGAAAGGTCTCACATCAGCAGTCATCTTCATAACTCTTTAGTGATATTTTATACATACGAATACCATGACCCCAAAGTATCCGGAAATCTGGATGCCCTTTAATCCAGTTCTGGAGTTCAAGTGTTTGCGAGAGCCATTCCCCAGTACCACTCTGTCTCCGACTACAGATCTCAAGATGTTTTGTATCAAAATCATCGGGAGATATCCACTCAATAATATTCTTACGCCTTCTCCCTAAGCAAGGGTTAATATATTAACTCTTTCTTGAAACCTCCCTCCATAATCATAGCTTGAGCGGGATTAAAAGATATAGAGCTCTTACTAATGTAATCGATATCCTTCTTAACCATCCAATCCTTTTGCGCCAAAGATTCGTCCTTAAGTTCATTAACCGTAAGACTAATATCCTCCACATACTTCTCAATTCCTTTCAACAAGGTGCTAAAAACTTCAGTATGACTCCAATAAATATGATTTTTCAAATTTCCACTCACAGTTGATCCGCCGTCAAAGCCAACATAAAAAGTGCCTTATGTCTTTCCAACCGTGCCAAAAACCCCATAGTTTCCTTCTCTTTAAGCGGCCATACAAGTCTTCTTATCTTCCCTTCCAACCCGGTCTTATGATTAAGTTCCAACTTTGTCTTCAATTTTTTCAACTCCTGGGCACACCCCTCGAGCGGTCCATTCTGGCCATTTAGTGCCTGTAGTGCAGTCAACTGGGTAGGATCGCCGCCTATAGTTTTGATGTTGTTTTGCAGAATAAGAAGCACATTACTAAGCGAGAGAAGCTCGCTCACAAGTTGTTGGATGTCGTTTGGGGCGTCTTTGACTCCTTCGATGTATTCATATCCCAGCGAAACTAACTTCCCGGTGAGTTGGAGAATGGCGAAAACGCTAGTTACTACACCTAGGACTTCTGCCATGATTCTGTGATACTTTAGAAGTGTATAAGTAGATAATATTTGATAAGGTAGGGGGTTTAGCCGATGAAGTTAAAAGTTCATACACTTAGAGTAAGAGACCTAGAAGATCTAAAGCTGATAAATTGGAGGGGTATAGTGACGATGGTAGTACAGGTTAATTCCGGCAAAAGTGTGGTGTGTAACCTTGATTACTATGTAGTCTATTTGGTGCCGCATCAACACATACAGTATAGTAATAAATCTAGGAACTACGAAAAACGTGTACTCTACATACCTTCGTCAGCAGCTTAAAATAGTGGTTGAGATAATTGTGACAAGTTCCAAGATCATCATTACCCTCTTTACCAGATTTAGAGGCTGTAAGTGTAGCCTTGCATACGTATCTTGGCATGTATCAGAGATAACTTATCATTGTCTCCCCTTTGCGAGGTGTTAAGCCTAGATAATTACTCTGGACCCAGCCTGTTTATGCACTACGGGCAGATAAGTATTGAGGTGTTTTAAGTAGGTATATACACAATTGCTTCTTCTGAGGCTGAAGCTACACGAAACTCTTTGACTCAAAGGTCCTATGTAGCAATATCTATTAGACACATTTTTCTCTCCCGTATCTTACATCCGGTGGTTGCCTCGAGCTGTTGCATATATCATATGCAGATAGGGCACATGTGACCGACTTATGCAGTAATATGGGAGGCCTCTCGGACTGGTTACTCATGAGCGTTTACGTGAACGCGGATGTCCGGCGCGTAAGAGGGGGGGGGGTTATTATTACGAAAAACAGGCTGTGCGTGGGAGGAAGTAGCATGAGATTGGGCCATATGAATATAGCCGAAACAGAGGGCTTTTTTTTGTAGTGGGTCCATGTGCTATTACATAGTAGATTTATTCCCGCAGGAATTCTCATTCCTTATTCTGTCATTTTTTTTCTTATCGGCCGATGATGAGAAATCTTGGCCCGGCGGACATAACTGAAGGAGGGTGTTACAGTAGAATTGGATTACCAACGGCCGGATTCGGCACCGATATCTGGCTGAACCTTTTGGTTAAACGTTTGTCGTCAACTCCGAGCACGTGTAATTGAGGGATGTGGCAAAAACAACCCTGTGTGCATCTACAGGTGGAGATGGGTGGAGATGGGTGGAGATGGAGGTGGGGATGGAGATGGGGGGTCATGACATCACATCCGCGCACGTGGCGATGAGCTTGGCACACAGGGTCCAGTTAAACTTTAAATCACGAATTTTTACTGCACTTGTCCTAATGCGGGGGATTATTCCCGTCTCTCATTCCTCTTTTCCTCTTTCCTCTTTCCCTTCCTCCTCTCCTCCTCTCTCCTTCATCCCTCCCCCCTGTACTCTAAACTCCCCCTTGCTCACAACCATCAAGCATTGAATATTACTTATACTAAACCACAAATAAAACCCCACTCATCTCCTCCATAGGAACGGAAAGGCCAAAATTAGGCATGACTTCTCTCAAGCAAGGCACTGTCCGTGATGACGAGCCTTATGGCCCTGAACCTCTACAAACTCTCGACTTGTGTGTCCAAAATCCATCTTCTGACGCACCATGGCTCATGTATATACCCTCTTCTTTCTACTCTATCCAACCCCAACTGACTCCAACTCTCATAGCTACATTCATGGTGGTGCTTGGCGTGACCCTCTCGTGACCAAGGCCACAGCTCACCCTCTCCTACATCACATGCTCCTCACACATCCTACCCTCAACGCTGCAACATTAAACTACCGTCTCTCCCCTCATCCGTCATACCCGGGTCTCCCTAATATTGCTCAACACCCCGACCACCTTAATGATATTCTCACTGCAATACTGTACCTCCAGACAGTCTACAGACTATCAGCAAACCGCTATGTCCTCGTCGGTCACTCCGCTGGGGCAACACTGGCTTTCCAGGCACTACCAGTGTTAGGACGTGTGGGGCTGTGGCCAGCAAGCGTGGTGGGTGCTGACGGGATTTATAATCTAGACGGACTCGTAGAGGAATATCCTGATTACGAGGGCTTTATTGAAGGTGCATTTGGGGAGAGGGTGAACTGGAGGGAGGCTAGTCCAAGATGGGAAGGATGTGAGAATTATAAGGGAAAAGTTGTGTTGATACACTCAGATGAAGATGAACTATTGAGCTGGAGGCAGACAATGACTTGGAGAAAAGTCATTAATGCACGGAGGGGTGTTGTAGAGAAGGATGGACGGAGGAGTAAGTCTCGAAAGGCACTGTTGACACAGGTTATCAGAGCTCTTGGAGCGCATGATGAAGTGCCACAAGGAAGAGAACTCGCTAGTGTTGCAGAAGAACTAGTGAGAGAGCTGATACCGAAGGGGGCAGAGTTACGATATATGCTTTAGGCACGAGGTATGTACGATAAACATGGGATTATGGGAAGGTATTTGTCGATTTAGAGTATACTTAGCGGACAGTAACACATCTAGATTAAGGTATTAATAATGAACTATACGAGTTTTTTTTTCTCTACCCCCACGTCCCGGATCCCTGGGATGTACAGAGTACACGAGTGACAACGCATGATCCAAACCACCCCTAATCCCCTGGTTTTCTTGTCAAACTCCTTTCGTTTCCACCCCCTCTCCATTGTTTGTTGTGATATCTGGCTACTTATGATATTGTTTTTCTTTTTTCTTCGGGTGTCTCGGTTTTAGTTTCGGTTACGGATTGATGGTCCGTGCGAGTGGGTGGAGCCGGTGATATCCGAGCTAACCGGTACATGGCGATCTTCCCCTTAGCCAAGAGGCCGCGAGATACCGGAGCAGTATTAATCATGACAATCAACCAAAGATAATGTAAAACCCGCCGAGTGATTTTATATGCAGCTATAGAGTAAGGGATCAGGGATCTTATATTACCCACACGTTACGTTTACGTTTCAGAGCGCAAAACTGTCGGAGCAGGAATACAGGTAATAATAACCGAATGATTTAGTAATTTGGGGAGCTTTATTCTAGTACTTTATGATACCTTGGGGGGCACATTTTATTCAGATTGTTAAGATGGGTTATAGAGTGTGAGATATGAGATATATTTATAATTTAATATTAACCCTTTACTCGTTATCTATGTAGTTCATGTTATGAGAGTATACTCAACCCTTGTTAATACCCCACTCACAGATACAGGCCTTACAAATATTAACCCCCCTAAACGTACTATCAAGAACGTATTGTCACAACTATTCTAGTATTATACTATTGAGGCTTTGACTACTAATATATTATTGATAAGAATTTAGATCACTAGAGATCTTGTACTGTAAATGTAATGAGGTTTGAACCCTAGTTACTCGTAAGTAATGGACTGATACTATTCTGTACTATACAGACCTACTATAGAAGAGCCCTGATTGAATAACATATAGATTAATATCCTAGAAATAGGGGAAGGGGTTGCGGTAATATTTGTGCTTAGGTCCTAACTTTATATCCTTTAGTCTTATAATTGACAATATGGACCTTCCTCAAAAAAGGAGCTGGACTAAACTGATCGCTTAACACTTGAAGCTAGACCGACCAGTAATAAACTAGTTCAGACTCCTTTGAAGTCATTACAATTTGTCACCTATAACGTTTTCCACTAGGTATTACTACTAGGGATTTAATTTCTAAAATGAAGGGCTAGAACTGTATGTACTAACCCTCACCTACGGTTAGACTAGGGAGGATACAGAGTCATTGTAAATCACTCGGAGGGGCTTGGCATTCAAGTCCAATAATAATAATCACACGGAATTCAAGTCCAAAATCTGACTTGTCATTCTTAATACCATCACCGACAACGAAATCTTCCATATATTCCAGTAGAGAGGTAAGCACCAATAATAATAATAACAGCTTAGCAGTTAACGTGATCTTACTATCTTGTAGGTCTCCTCAAGCCTATCTTCCGCTGCCTTTGTTTATCAATACTCTCCAACGAAGACAAAAGAGATATCTCCCGAATACCTGCTAATGTAGATAAAGGCATACCCTAAAAACTCTATAAGGAATATAATAAATGCATATGCACCTCCACTGAGATCCTCAAAAGGGTACAAAAATCTCTCTAATCCCGAGACATCCTAACGTCTGTAATGTACTGTACTATATCAGCAACTTGGAGATACTATGGTATTTCATTGGGGAATAATATTTCTGGGACTATAGGGCCGGGAAGGTGTTATTCCATCAGCGTTAGAGGCCCATGGGACTAATACCATGGACTCTAAATATTTTCGGCAGTAAACTCCGCTGTCTATATATAGTCCTATATTCTCGTAGTTCGTATTTTATTGCCTTTTATAGCCTAGGTAAAAACTAATTAGAAGTGGTTTCCTATATCCTGTATTCTAGTTCAGCCCTCGGTTCAGTGGACGGACCTTTCCTATTGGTAATAGTATTATCTTTCTAGTTATCATTAGTATAGTATTACGAGTGGACTCTGAGAAGACAGGGACTGGCTTGTTGAAGATATCTTGGATCACAAAGAATATACTGTAAATTCTGGGTTTTCCTAGGTATAATACTGGCATGTGTATTGGAGATAGACTCCAGATGCCAAGTTGATGACAGCAAGCACTCAGGGACTATAACGCTTAAGAGTCTAGTTTTGGGAACTGCTAGGTAAATGTGATATTAAAAACCCATGCCAGCGCTTACTGACTGTACCGAAAGTTTCAATTTCTGACCTGATGTCGATATATAGTTCGTTTTCATCTTCAAACTCCCCGCTATCAATCCACGGAAGCTAGAAAATTAAGTGTGTGCTCGAAATTTGATGCGTGTATCCTATACTCTTAGCTAACCCACTAAGTAGCTCTTATTCGGATCTTGTAGCAAGTCTACTACACCATCAGATATCTAGGCCGGAAGTGTCAGTATTTAGTGAACTTATCAAGTAACATGATAGGTACCTTGATTATTGACGTGGGTGGCTACAGTCACTCCTAATATTATAGACTTCTATATTTCCATATAATTAGGGGAAATCACTTTGTAGCGTGTAGTAATATGTTTGTCGTTTAGTTTTGAGTTGGGGGCTTTTTTCTATAACGAGGAAAAATGAATGGGAAGAATAGGTAGGTTAGACGTGGGTATGGGACGAGGGGGAAAGGGGGAAGAGAACTAGAGAAAGGTCCAGGTGGTGGGGGAACAAAGAAAGGTGGAAGATAGTTAGGCACATGAATAAGCCCGAGTCCCACTAGAGCTAAATTGGCTAGATCAGATAAAATTTATTTAAAATAGCAAAATATTCACCTGAAGCCCAAGTACCGTGCTGAGTGACATATATAACGGAGAACGACCTTGTACGATCTTTGTTCTTGACATCTATTGGACAGGCAATGAGGCACCATCTAACCAACTCTCTATCTATGATCAATGGTTAAGCACAAGCACAAACCAGGAGCGATTCCTAATCAAGAAACAAGAGAAATTAACTAGACAACCTTGAATACTAACCTAACTAGGTCGGTCACGATAATGCTCTTGATTACGCTAAAATAGTACGCATAAAACAAGTCTTTGGTAGTATAGAGGTTAGTATACTCGCCTGTCAGCCAACTGTTCGCGAGTGACCGGGGTTCGATTCCCCGCCAGAGAGTCTTCCTTTTGCTTTTGCAGTGTTCAAATTCTAGTAGTCCAGGTACCTTTCTTCGAGGTGTCAGGAGACATAGATAGTTAGAATCTTAAAGACTTTCAATAATACTAGTATCAGGAGCTCTTGGGATAAGTTCTTGAAAGAAATCTCCCGCAGTTACTAAAACGAAGTTTCTAAGGGCTAGGACGGGGTAACTACAAGTCAGTATTGAGAACCTCCTAAATATGCTATCTAATATCTCAGTTAGATCTTAAAGATATCCTCCTAGGTCCTATCATAGCTGTAGAACGTCTAATTTAGGCCAGTAGACTCTCTAACAGCAGATGCTGCTGTCTTTGCCGAGGTGGGGGGCTTGGGGGTAGGGCTTGGTTGTTGATCCGTAGAGGTTGAAAGAGAACCATTCATCTACATTGCAACAATTTAAACATTGGATATTTTATAGGTAACCTTTAGGAGTAGCCCAGTTCATGAAACTAAACCCGCACATCTAATGACTCTAGTTTGTAGGCACTCTATACATTCCTGAGATATAACAGCTCTAGACACAGAATTTTTTTCATGATGGGTATCAGGGTTATGCTCTTGTCTAGGGGTATATATTGGGCTCACATGGACCTATGACATGATCTTTGGTAGTATAGAGGTTAGTATACTCGCCTGTCAGTCCACTGTTCGCGAGTGACCGGGGTTCGATTCCCCGCCAGAGAGTGTCTTCTTTTTTTTAGTTTATGGATTCTAGCCATTCTGGGATCTCTCTATAGCTTTGAATGTATGAATACCGCGTGTAGCTATAACTGTGGTAATACGAACCCCACCCCGCTTCAGTGGTAGACATACATAAGTATAAATTGATCTATTGCACGTAATGGATTTTTAATAATTTGAAATTACAACTTGTATTCCCCCCCTATACGCAAGACTATGATTTTATACTCAGTCCCGCCTCATTTTGCCCCCCGTACTCAAATGTATGAATTCTAGCACAGTACGGTGAGATATAACACTAGACGTAAGATTGAATAGCCATAAAATATCAAGATATTTTTCATGAGGGATGTGTAGCGCAAAGGATAATGTCTAGACAACTGGCGGAAGATGCCGAGATCCGATCACGAGTGATTATCCATGACTGACTCCAAACCTCTTTAAGGTAGGCTAAGAGGTACAGAAAATTTTCGACATATTAACAAACTCTCTAGTATTGGTTATCCCAAAAACCTCATAGTCCTAAACTTACTAGGTATACCGCATGTAGTCTCTTTAGTTTCTCATAAGTAAAATCCCCGCAAAATTTTCTTTACTGCTGATAGGGACGGCCCCCCCCCCCCCGCGATATTGTAGACAAAGACGGCTCCCCGGTGGCTTGAATTACTATTCCGGAATTATACTAGAAAGCGATTCCTTCCCCCCCCCCTATACGTTTTACACTTAGGGTATTATTCCATGGATGTATGTAACACAAGAGGTTAACAGAGAAGACCTACGGAAGAAGTAGGGAGTAAGGAACGTTCTGACCTACCCCGCAGACTTAGTGGACGCAACATCAGCTGGCACAACATCAACTACCAACACTCTACTGTTCATGTACCTCGGTAATTATTTAGTGCTTTCACTATTACCCCACTATACCTAAGCCACAAAAACCCCACGGCTCGGATAAGCTTGATAAAACATGCACTGACAAACTACATACTCCACGGGTGTTCTCTCCGTAGTTGTGATTTAAGATAATAGATATACGATAACTAAGAACACTAAAAGAATAACTTAGACGAAAGCTGATATCAATAACTTAATCCTATAAAAGATGAAACTGAACGCTACGATGGGGTAATGGGCGTTAATGCCTTTATTTGTGAGTACTTTTGGTTTGGTATTCTCATGCATTAGACTTTTAATAACTACTAGTAATAAGAACCTAAGGAACCAACGGTAGTACGTGGCGGGTTCTTGGTGGGTTTGTAAGTTAGTGCTTTATGTATACATATAGTTTCCTTGTTTTTATTGGTGCATGCAGTCTCTGGTTTTATGTAATGCATGTAGGTACCACTAGCATATGTCGTAGTTTCTAGGCTAAGTTATGTATAGTGAACATCTTCTCGCGATTTTCTGATAAGTATATAATTAATGAGTTAAAAATATACTTGAGTTAAAGCAAAAAAATAAAGTTCTTACGAGCCGAGTGACTGTTCATGTCTAACAAAATACCCAAAACTGCACCCTAGTTGAGTCCAGGATTTCAATGATGCAAAGGACGCAAGACTCAATTTGCCAAGTGATAAATTTCCTTTTTTCCTTTTTTCTCACCCACCCGTCCGCTCCAGCGGTTACCTTTCCCCTACGCCCCTTAACAAAATAAATAAGACTTTTGGTATAAAGCAAGTCCTACGCTGAATCAACAAAAGGGTACAAAGGAAACAAAAGTCCCAAACTAGACAATACAAATAAAAAATAACAGTGGATATATAAATAAAAAGATGCCTTCAAGTACTCCTAGTTGAAAACTAACACCAGCCGCGGAAGGGGAAAAAAACAATCTCCAAAGTGTAAAAGAAATGTACAAAAAGAAAATTCGTAGTAGATGTGGTCAGATCGTCATTAAGAATTACCCCCCTCCCCTCCCTCCCCCCGCAAACTCCTTGATATAGATAGTCATCTCAGACGACAATTCTCTCCCTCCTTGATATCACTCAAAAGCATTCATCCTCACTTTCTCCCACCCAATTCTCTCCTCCATTCATGTACCCTGCTCCTCCGTACCTTCCTCCCCAACTCCCGCCTACACTCCTCTCTCTTGTCAACCCATCTCCTCTCTTCCCTCTACTCTCTCTTCTCGCCTCCGTCTTGATAACTGCCTCTCCCCTCAATACTTTCAGTGCCCCTTCTAAGCGCTGCCTATACTCTCCTCTCTTTACCTGATCCTGCTCCATCTCCATACTGCAACACGCCTCTCCCAGCCCCTCAATCATACTCTCGATTAGTTCCCGATCACTACTTGATAACTGTAATTGGATCTCACCGTCCCCGGTTAAGAGGAGTGAGTTGCGCGAGTCGTGGCCGATCGAGATTACAGATTTGCGGTTGACTTTCTTAGCCGCTGTTGAGTTAGTGATGGGGTGTGCGGCTGAAGGGGAGATTGTAGATACGACGGCGTCAATAGAAGTTGGAGACTCGTAGGTTGTTGTGGGGTGAATTGGATAGAATTTTTGCTGTGCTACTTTCTTCGGTGGGTGTGTTCCAGTGGAGGATGCCAGTGATGAAGATGAATCCTTATGATATGGACTGCGAGGGGTATGGGGCGCTGAATGGTAGCCATCGTCGCGGGGAGAGTTAGAATTTGGGGTAAGCCATTCCCCGGGTACGTTAAGTGGTGGGGTGGGGTGCTGCCGCCCAGCAGTCTGTCTTAGTGATTCCGAGGATGAAGACCTGTCTTCTGCTGCAGTTGCAAAGGACTCGATACTCCCAAAGCTATCCCGTCGCATTGCGGTTCGGACAGCAGTAATGCGAGGTGGTTCGAGTACGGCCGTAGCTGTAGATTCCGTTCCATCGCTACTATAGGATATTGGACGACCTTTACTGCCGTTGGGAGAAGGAGCGTAGATTCCATTACCATAGAAAAGAGCGTCGTAGGAGAATGCATCTTCACGGTCTTCATGCCGTGCCTCAAATGGCGAAGCCGACCGACGGAATGCACGAGGGGTGCCAGAGCGGGTTGATGAATAATCGTCTGGTATTTCCTCTGCATTTTCCCATGTCTCAGTGAACCCAGTTGGGGATTCATCACCATACTTGATCTCATCCAATGTTGGTCCTGAGTGGGTCTCATATGGATTTGGGGTAGACCTCAAAGATGATACCGAGCGACGTCTCATTGAATCCGTTTTCGCCTGTTCTTGAAGTGAGGTGATTTTCCCTCGAAGATCCTTCATCTGATCCCGTAGCGCCCGCATCTGCTGGGTACTTTTTGACGGGCCCGTAGACTGCTCACTCTGCGGACGCTCATCTACATCCTCAATAGTCCCCAACCCATCTGCACCCCCTGCCCTGCTACTGACTTTCCTCGTTGTGAGAACTGCGCTCTCACTGCTGGTCCTCATATGCATACCCTGAACCGGCGAAATCCCATCCCTCATACGAAACCTGTGAGAGCTTAGCGCAGGCATAGCCTTTACCCCATTCAGCTGCTCATTGAAACTTGTCGGCGTTGTCGATGGTGATAAGATCAACGAGGACCTAGCACGCGAGATATTCTGCCCGCATAGATCGAGCTTCTTCTTCGCATTTGCCAAGATTCGTTCAGCACGCCATGAAAGGTCCTTCGGTGTATGGGAATGCGGGGTACCATCCTCGTTTTCAGGCCCGTCGAATACACTGTCTGCATACACTGATTCACCGCCAAATATGCTAGCATCGTCACCAATGTCGGAGATGTTGTCAAAGCCGAAACCTTCAATCTCGATTGTACCATCGGAGAGGAATGAAGCGACGGAAACACTCCTTACATGCGTCGGCCGTCGGAGAAACTGGTTCGGAGATGGGGTCCGCGAGGGCGAGTTCTCGGAGATGTCGGGGAGTAGTGAGGGGGCCCGAAGGGATGAGAGAGAACGCTGACGTGGTGCTGCTGGATACCGCATTGCTGTATTGGCACTGTCCGAGTAGGAGGACATGTTGAAAAGGAAAAGGAAAAAAGAGAGTAGGAAAAGAAAGAACGTAAGAGTGGGTAGAATTAGGAAAACCCGGTAATAGCTAATAAAACGAAGTGGGTATAATTAGAACCACCTAGCAGTGAAACGAATGATGATAGAATATTATTCAACGAAGGGATGCTTGCTAGACAGCAGCAGCAGCTGAAAGATTGATGGCGAGAGAGTCGTGTGGAGAAGGGGCAGAATAATGAAATGACCAACTCCTGTTTTGTACAAGGGAGGAGAGAAGATTACCTACTCTGTGCCACGCAGATAGGGAAATTTCCACACGGGCAGCTGTCAGAATCACCAACAACCTTGTCTTTGTAATTAAAAGTGAGAATCCTGCGAATCCAGTGGGAAGGTATCTGGGAGAGAAAGAAAAGAAGAAATAACAGCGGGTTGGCTGGGTGGGATAAGCAGCCAGCCAGTCACTCAGTTGGTCTCAGTCAGTCAGTCTCAGTCCCCTCAGTCTCCTACAAGTCTCCTCTCTCTCCCCCATATCACGGTCTCTAAAAATGCATGCATGGGGTCTGTGATGTGATGTGATGTGAAATTTGTCTCCCCTCACCACAGGCCATTGGAGTGACTCGCGAGTTGTACCTGCAGCCACTCCATGTGCTGCATCAAGGGTACAAATGGTAGGTACAATACAATAGGTGCTCTACTCTCTACCCTAGACGATTATTCTCCTCCAGATCGGGTGGAGGAAAACCGGGGTTCATAGCGAGCGCGTACCTACCATACCAGTGGGTGATCCGGGGCTGAGTTATGTGGGTACATGTAGGCACTAAGAATCCCAGATATCTTACTCGCCAAGTTCCATATTGCCAACAACCTACTATACGCCACGTTGGAATCAGAACTGCGGGACTAAACGAGGTTATTCCAAATGTGAGTGCCATATTGCTATTTTAAGGAGATGAGAAATGATCGCTGTTCCCAATTTCTCTTAAACCCACTTATACTTTATTCGGCGAACAAACGTGGGGGGATTATATCCATTGACTCGGCAAACAAACCAACAAACATCACTTATCCCCTCACACACCCTCATCCTCCTCATCCTCCTCATCCTCACCCGCCTCTCAGAATCACACGGTACTCGGATCCTTACATAATCACTATTTAATTTCCCTACGGCCCGAGCGGATGGTGGAAACCTTAATTATCCGTGCGTACCCTAACCCTTAGGGGAATGTCATGCCGAGAAGGAGACGGAAATGGGAATGGTGACATGCTGCACAAGCTTACGTCAAGGTCCCCCTCACGACAAGAGACAGGACTCAGCATCCAGTTGCGGCTTCTTGAGAAAATAATTGTGTACAACTGCAACTATGGAAATTTAAAACCACGATAATTTGTGTACGACTATAACTATAACAATTTAAAACCATAATACCAAAGCCGTAAATCCCTCTGAACCACATCGCCATGAATAAATTGAATCAAACCCTAATAATAAAAAACCCTCTTCAACTCCCTACCTAATCCCATGACGTCGATATTCATCACATTCCTCTAAAAACCTATGGATCCCCTGTATCCCTTCATATTCTGGCACCCCCACACTACTACTTTCCTGTAAGAAAGCCGATAGATCCGGACTATCAACCATCACTCCGGGCTCCAGCTCATAGAAGTATTCACTTCCCCCACCACTTTCGGATCCAGAGATAAGGCGGATGTCGTCATCTTCAAACCCATCTTCCGAGCATCTAGAGGACTCGGGAGATTCATCGGTCAACATCTCCCGCCAGCTATTCCCCGGGTATGCAGGGAGGGCAGAAAATGCGAACTGCTCGTCTTCATGAACCACACCCCGAAGAATGCCAAAATCGTTACAAAGACCCTCAACAAAATCCTTATCGCACCCTTTAAAGTGAACACGTAAGATATCGCCAGCTGGGCCAGCAACGGTGATTGGGAGGCTGCCCAATTGAGAAAGACGCTTGATATCAGAGTAGACTGCAGTAAGTCCACCGATCATAGCGCCAAAATCCGCACCAAGGCTCTCGATGAGTCCACTGCTCTCAAGGGATTTAGTACCAGAACTGAGAGGAGAAATGCAGGTAAAAGTGGGTGAGAGATCAAAGTCGATATAAGCACCCGGTGCATTCTCCATCACTGCACTTGCGAGCTGTGCGCGTACTCCGATTTTCCCACCTGTTCTGTTGCGTTGGTTGTCAAGCTGGCCTTTCCCATTTACCATAAACGCTCTCATTGCTGCCGAAACCTGTTGTAGCACCTGCCCGGGTGCAGCAGGGGTATGGGAGAAGAAGCGGGCAGAACCACCGAGAGAGTATCCTCCTGTAGACCGCGACATAAACCCACCGACGAGCTTAGGCCGGAGAGCAGACGCAAAGGGGGTGGATGCAGTGTGTCTGACCAGTCCAGCACGGACGGGTGTTCTGATGCGGGCAGAATCCTTAAAACCGGCCTTCTCGAAGGAGTTTACCGCGGTAGTGTACCAGCGGTTACTGACCTTTACGCGGCCTGGGAGATGGTGACCTGAAGTGGCATTTGGAAGACGGGCGTAGATAGGCTCAAGAGCGAGTTTTGATGTTTGTTGAGATTGTGCCGGCAGGCGTTCCTTGAGTATTTGAACGCCGCGTTTGATAGCAGCTCTATTTTGCAGAAGACATGTCAGTATGTCGGTGGCAATAGGGAGTGGTAACTCAATGTCCCAGAAACAAATGAAGACTCATACCGTAAGAAACGGAGGGGTACGTGGACCCCGACCGCCATGATGAAGATTGGAGATTTCTTTTTGGTATCTCAAGGCTAACCTGAGTACTTGCTTGTGAGAAGAGAAGGGAGGTTACGTCGGATGCGGGGGAGGGAGCTTTAAAGGCAGCTAGGGGCCGATGGGGGGTGTGGCAATAATAACGCTATCCCTGATTGGGAAAGATGCGCTGCCACCTGGAGCTGCAGACACAGCCACAGGGCTCAGCCCTTGACAACACATGCCAAGAGTGTGTCGGGGAAAAAATTCTACTGGTGACTCCGACTGAAAAGCCCCACCCTTCTTCTTGCTTCCTTTCTTTCGACATTCATTCATCAATACTCATAAGCTTGCAAGCTTCACAGCCGTGATGTATCTAGGACTTCGGTGGTAAGCTAATTGTCTATTCCTTTGTATGGTTTGCCTCTGTTCTTTACTGCCCGCTGTGTTGGCACGGTATTGGAAGATTCGAATGATGAAATCTTTTTCCACGAACAATCCAACTCCTACTTTTCAGTGAGGATAAAATAATCATGCTCTAGAATTAGCCTGACTTTAATCTTCCTTTTTTATATTCGCTCATTTGTATCATAAATTTTTTAGGAAAACGTGCTAATACGTCTTTAAAGTATAGTTTCTCCGGATTTTTAGTACAGTCCTCATAGGACAAAGTAATAAACAAAAGGTTGGTCAATTCTCTTCTACTCTACTGCCTAAATTTTCAAATTTCTATCAAGCTGGGGGTCTCATCAATATCGCTTGAATGATGATACATCGACAATCGCTTTAAGCTATGCTCCTTCCGAAAAAATCATGTCGATATAAGTCACTTTTAAGTTTCAGCCTTGTCTGACTCGCGATTGACCCCCTCACATTATCAGCTCTACTCCTCAAAATCTCGGAATGACAACCAGCTAACCTCTCATTATTCATGTCTCTTTTAGGTAAATATTGTTCCTATTTACCCTCCCACGACTCGACCGTGACAATCCAAATGAAGAATCTTGAACGTACGGGCGGACAGAACCGCGTTTCCTCCCACCACTTGTGGTAGCCGCAACCCACTGTACAAAACCGGGAAGCTGGGAGGAAATGCTTGTTGATTTCGAGCGTCACCTGATGTTTTGTTACATTAGATATATTTGCACGTACTTGCAAAAACTGGGGTTCATTAGCTGATTTGTTGCCCGGCATTTCAGATTCGGGGTTTTTATATATACCAGGAGTACTAATTTGAAAGGTATGGTGTTTACCTTTGTTAATCCCCTATCCTCCCTTAAAAGTCGAAATGATGAAACATTTATTATTCACACTGTGTGACCGGGTTTCTGCCCGCTATGAGCACATCCATAAAAAATCTGATTTAATGAGCCTGATTCGACTCCTTCCTGCCCTTATATTTCATCTACGCTGTAAAAAACTATATCACGTTCATCGAGCTAACTTAGCTTCAGATATAGGAACCCACTCTCGGTAAAATTTAGAATCGACCACGAGTGTAGATTATCAACAGTGTGTCCATAGCTTAGATAGTTTAATATAAATATTTACCAAATCCTCATGTCCGTTGACAGATTATAAGAATCAGTGAATTTTAAACTATGAATTATAAACTGGCGCCTGAGCCGTGCACCAATCAGATAAGATAAGATCCAAGCTGTAGCTATAGAGCCTCAACTACACCCCACTAGATCCATCTCTACTCAACCTCCTTCACCTCACCCACATATCCACCACATCTCCACTCACTATAGACAAAACCTATCACCACTACTAAACTCACAATGGCCAATCTTTCCGGTACTCCCCACCTCACCTCCCCAACTACTCCCTACTAACACACACCAGACGGTGAAGACTCCCAAATGCACGACTCCCCCTCCTCCACCCCGTCCACACCGCCACTCTCCCATCCCCACCTTGTCAACACCGCTGAACATCTCTCTCTCCACTCTCCTCCCGAGTCGCAACAGACACCACCAGCAAGCCAACAAGGAACCCCGATGGGTGATGTTGCTGGTGTCCATCGGTCCCTTAGGAGCGTGGGTGAGAGCAGCGGAGTACAGGCTGTAAAAGAAGGTTTTATGCCTAGTTGGGCGACGAAGAGAGCAGTAGAGGACGCAGAAACGGCGAGGGAGAAACTAGTGGATGGAAAGTTTAATCTACGTGAGTTTTCTAGAGGTGATGAGTGAGTGGGTGTGCTAATGTTGTGTAGGTTGGGTGGGTGATGATTATGATGAGAGTGACATGTTCAAGACTAATTAGAGTTTAAATTCTGTGGGCGGGTGAGGTTGTGCTCTTTTATATCTTTGAGAATGAATGGTAGCTTGATTGGGTTGTAAAATGATCGCTCTGGTACATATGCACGAAGTACTCTTTTTATTACTATCGGACATGAAGCTCTATTCCTTGACCTTCAATTTCGAAATATCAACCTCCACACCGTCATCGTCTACTTCGTCATCTGCATTGCCCACCAGTCCGCGTTCGTAAAGTTGTCTCCCTATGCACTATTAGTACACCCAAACTCCTTGAAATGGCAGTTAGAAAACCAACCTGTTAATCTCTTCTCTTTGACAGTAATCCTTTTTCCCTTGTCTTCATCCTCCTTCTCCTGCTGTGCCTTCTTTCTCGCCGCCTCCTGCTCTTCCTTGAACTTTGCGCTCCACTCCATGTACCGCTCCCTCGTCACCAATGTCCCACGGAACTTCTCCATCTCCTTTTCTTCCTCCTTCCTTAAAAAATCTTCACGCTCCTTCTCGACCGCATCCGCGCGATCACTTATCAGTGTCTCTGCACTCTCCTTCAACGTAGTCGCGAGGGAGAAGATCATCGCCATACCGATATTCTCCTCGATCGTAGGTTCAAGCGCAGATAGTAGAAGGTCCTTGTCCTCCGGAAACGATAAGCTAGAAGTAGGCGAAGTCGTATCGATTGTAAGGTCGAGCTCCGGGGCGACATCGGGGTAATTGGGTGGGTAGGTTACGTGAAGGTTTATTATTGCTGTAGACCATCTCTCGAGGGAGGTTACTGTTAGCTGTAGCTAGACTTACCGGTGCGAGGTTTTATGGTTAGGCATACGGGGTTCATGATCTTGCCCGGGGATCGAGGGGGGTTCTAGGACGAGTTGGATGCTGAACTGAGTCTCGGAGATCTCTGGGGGTTTCGGGGGTGGTTAGTTGTGGTTCAGAGAGGGAGAAGATGTTTGCCTACGGGTGAATTCATCTGGATAGATGGATTGGAGGACTTCGATCTCTTGGGTTTGTTCTTCCGATGCCATCTTTGTGGCTGCTGGGGGGGGGGGGGGTATTACTGGCCGCGGGGGGAGATTATGAGAATCCTCGGTGGGGAGTTTGGTGTTTTGGCGGGGTTATTTCTTGTGTGTTGATCGTTGCTATAATAGGTTAGTCAGTGGTGGGTTCCGAAGACACAAAAAATATTGCGCTTCTGAATAAAAAAGTCCTCCCCGCAAAATGAAACAACCTCCTCCCCACAACCACCACAACATCATAAACACCAATGGCAAAAACGCGGGCAACAAAACGAAAATCAAAAACCTCAAAGCGTGATAAATCGCTCCTCAATTCCACTGGAGCATTCTCCACAAACCCCCACGCCTCCAATCCCCCCCCCTCACCACCAGAACCAACCCTCTCAGAACTCATTGTAGAAGCAACAGAGCTCCTCCATGTGAAGGGCGAGCTCGCTGAAGCTCTCGCGCTCACAAAGAAGGCCCTACAAACAGATGGCACATACCTCCCCGCTCTTGAACTATTAGCAGAAATCTATGTTGAGATGGGAGACGAGAGCACCGCAAGACTGATATTCGAGAAAGCTGCCCAACAAGACCCAGAAGGTGATGAAACCGGACCTGAGAAATTTTTATGGCTAGCGCAATTAGGAGAGGGAGGAGAAAGTATGATGGTATGGTATGACAAGGGGACTGAGGTTTTGAGGAAGTGGATACAGATACGAGATAGCGGGAAAGGGAAGGGAATAGAAGTAGCTGAAGAGAGAGGGTTAGAAGGGAAATTGTGTAGTGCGCTTTGTGCAATGGCAGAGATATATATGAGCGATCTATGGTTCCGTTCACCCACTCTTCTACAGGCCCCGAAAAATACAAACTAACATTACAGCAGTGATGAACCGGACGCCGAAGAGCGCTGCGAGAAATATGTTACAGAGGCATTGATGGTTGTCCCTACATCTGCTGAAGCCCTCCAAACTCTCGCAAGTGTTCGCATCTCCCAGCAGCGACCCGAAGACGCCGTATCAGCTCTACAGAGATCCTTCTCACTTTGGAAAGATCTTGACATAAGTAAATTCCCCCCGCTTCATCCATTTCTACTGCAAGCTAACAACCC
This sequence comes from Verpa bohemica, assembly GCA_033030345.1. NCBI lineage: Eukaryota > Fungi > Ascomycota > Pezizomycetes > Pezizales > Morchellaceae > Verpa > Verpa bohemica. The sequence continues at coordinate 820,888 of JAUFSE010000023.1, read as the reverse complement.
TAGACTCCCCACAAATACCAACATACCCAACCCGGATCAACCTCTCAAAACTCCTCATTGAAACCTCACAATACGAAACCGCCCTAGAAGTTCTCGAGCGACTACAACTCGAAGACGACCAACTACCCGATCTATGGTACCTCGGTGGATGGTGTCTCTTCCTATTCGGCGAGAAAGAATCAGAAGGCTCTGAGGAGCGAAAAGAGCTATGGGAATCAGCAAGGGAGTGGCTAGGTAACTGTGAACTACTCTATGTGACGCTTGAATGGGAGGATGAGGGGATCAAAGAGCATGCAGGGGAGTTACTAGTGAAGATCACTGCAGAGTTGGGAGAGAGGATGGAGGATAGCGAGGGTGAGGATGAGGATGGAGAAGAATGGGAGAGTGAGGATGGTGAAATGGATATGGACTAATGGTACTTATATGGGTTTTGAAAAATATTTGGGGTATTGTTGCTTTACTTTTATACCTTTATTTCTTGTTGTGTAGGTGTGGGATGACCTCGAGTGATAATCTATGGACCGGGCAAGGTCAATAGTCAACCTAAACCGACCCCCCTCCCCAAGAGAAAAGAGGAACCAGATTCAGTAGACTTCATTAAGAGAGTACTATGCTATCATAAAAGGCCAATCCTACGTACCACCAAGTACTAGATCGTAAGTATACTCAAAACTACATTGTCAGCATGGAGAGCTGGTCACCAATCTTAACTACAGGAACATCAATTTTGTCAGTGACCAAATATTAGATACCTCAACTTAACTATTAATTACACACACAACCCCCAGACAAAAAATTTCCAAAAGTTCCAAACCTTTGCTTCTCATTGACATACAGTATCAACTACACAATACACTAAACAAAACACATCTCAGACAAGTGAAGTAAACACTATGCCGCATCACAATATCCAGACACGGAGGATAAAAATACAAAATAGAAGTTATATGACCCCTACGTGATTTGAACACGCAACCTTTCGATCTGGAGTCGAACGCGCTACCGTTGCGCCAAGGAGTCACGAAGAATATCTCTCCTAGCTTCAATTTATTCCAGAACGCAGGGATATCAATATTAGGCTGGAAGAAACAATAAAAAAATAAATCAACCGGATTTACCCACCTTCCCACCCCAACGTACCCCAGAAAAAAAGTCGTGCTGGTAATGGGGAGATGAGAAGAGATGGTGATAAAATGATATTAATAGATATAATAAAGAATAGAAAGAGAGGTAGTTTAATGAATTATACGATCAATATAATACACACATAGCTTTCCTATAGAGTTGTAGAAGGTTTTATTGTGTAGTGATGAGAGTTAATGTCAGGTTCTTGGGTTGGTGTAGTAGGACTATAATGTGTCGTGAGTAACTAGTATGTCAATGTTCTTAATGTTGATTTAAACGCCGTGATCAACACTAGTGGTGTTAAATACTTTGAATAAAAATACTTAAAAGGAGTTTTTATTGTTTGTTTTTAGTATGTGGTACCAATTGTAGCTGAAAGACTGCATGTACCTAATGAGTTAAACCAGAACGGTAAGTAGTAGTGGGATAAGGATGTCTAGGGCCAAAGGCTATCTATCCTAGGGACGATATAATGTACTTAATACTGTACTTAAACAAGTGGAAGAAGAGGGGTGGCCTCTATCGGAATCTAATGCTAGTGGGATGTGTTTATAAAGTCTGGTATTTGAATTCCTTCCCATAGTCTAGTCATCCATGGAGAATTACCATTTCCGTAACCATAGGGTGTGAGAGAAATCGATACTTCCTACCTTTGAAGATCCAAGAAGGCACATCTTAATAAACCAAAAGACTAGTAATACGTGAGTACTAGTAATAGGTTTAGGAAGATTTTCTGAACCCTAACCATCAGCCTTTAATTCCCCAAAAGATACTTGTGATTCCTAGTAATCTTGCTGCCTAGATTAAGAGCGGTCGATAGCTAAGTAAGATAATTATGATCCGTAGAACATGAGTTTATAAACTCATCCCCGTATTAATTTGTACCAGATATCGATAGGCTTTGGGACCTTTCGTAACTGCTTTGGTTATTTTGTCGAGAGTCCCACTCGGCCCCCTACATGAGTGAATCTGCTAAAAAAAACTTAATGGCTCCTCGAGTAAGCAGTGATCGATACTGATATCGAAAGACTTCGTAGAGGAGAAAGCATGTTTGTTCCTACTAGGAGGTAGTGAAGTTTTCCGGATTAGTGATAGATTAACACACTCAACCTAGGTTCTTCGAAAACTCATTAAGCTCGAAGAATAGTTTTTGGTTCGGGATAGTGATTCCTAAGGATTAATACGACTCCAACTGACCATGCCTAAAATCCAGGCCTTTCAATTAATCCTAGTGCTGGTATTGTGATCTAAGATATATAGGGAAATTTCAACTGCCAATGGTTCCGTGGTCTAGATAGGTGTTTTAATTGGCATTAAAGGGCGTGACCTTGGTGATTACCCTAGTAATCTTAGCATATGATTGATTAAGAGTATTGTTATGGTTCTTACTGACAAAATCACAAGATCTGCAATCCTGGAACACCTATGAGCCCGTAGAGTACGCAAAGGGCCCAAACTGTTATGGTACTTTGTTTTCTAGATAAAAAAACATGTATCACCTAAGAATATAATGCTTAGCGGTGACATGATCCAGAAGCTTAAGTAACAAGGGTTTTGAAAGAACCAACCCTAATATATTAACTATTGATACGAATTCTTTGTTGAGCATGCTAGAGCTACCGGAAAGCATATTTTCCGGAGAATTAGGTGTAAATGATATTGATTTCAGAGGCGATATCGTACTATTTATTGATGAATATATAGTTTAGGGCTTATGGTATAAAGTAGTTTAGCTATAGAATAACTCAATAAGGATGAGGCGGTTCTAAGTACCAGTGGAGAGCGAGGAGGCGGCAGAAATACTCCTCATACGATATGACCTGACCTATAATGTAGAAAAGTATAGGATAGAGTTGAGATTATTCTTGGGGGTATTTTTGAGAAAATGATTCCTAGGATATCAATATCAAAGTTTGTACGAGGACTAAGGTATAAAAAATGACGACTACTGTTCATCGAGCTTTGACGCCTATTAATGTTATCTTTCTCTACCATGGTTTAAAACCCCCCACTAATCATTTTATATGGCCCAGAGTTGGCTATATAGCTAGGATTCTTTGAATGTTAATTGCTATAAATAATTTGTGGTAAAATATCGAAAACCTATGTTTCAACTCTGCTGTTATACACAAATCTCTCTCTATCCGTATATCTTTATTAGCGGTCATTCTGTTATTCATAGGAAGAGGAGTAAGGGGAGAAAGAGGGTACTAAATGTAGATTTAATGGTATTTATATCTGTAGAAACGTTGTCTTTTTTATGGTCATGCATGAAGCTAGGCTTTAGACAAAAAGGATGTGGATAGTGGCATGGGCATGCTCCTCAGGTCGAGAAACCTCCCGAAACAATTAGGAGTATTAGACAAAGACTTTTAGACACCTGTAGGATATTTGCTTATGCATTATATACTGCTACTTGCTTAGTACTCGTCCTCCTGGGAAAGAACCAGAAAACAAATATTTTCCATACAGATCATGACTCCTGTTTTCTGGTTCTTACCAGGAGGATGAGTACAGTCACTATGCAGAAGTATTCGTGATGAAACAGGTCTCAGATGGCGCAATACGATTCATGAAGTTATATTATTCGTCATTTGAGACTTGTCTCATTACGAACACTTCTACATAACGACTGTATATGCAGCTCCCTCCATTGAGGAGTTCAGAACTTATAAGAATAAATATATAAAGAAACCACACTAATCTCAACAGCTACTCATCTTTCATAAAAAAACAGCCTATAGAGTGTATTGCTTGAATAACCGAGAGACTAAGATTCCCAGTAATCTATCTTTTAGTCCCCTAAGATATATATTCCTTAATAATAATTTAATGATTATCCTCCTTATTTCATACCCCTAAAGTCCACATTGTACTACAAATACCTCCGATATCCCTCTCCCCGACAGCATATCTCTCCCAATCTCATATAATACTAGTTTCGTACAAAAGTAGTTCTCCCTAACGTTTTGCTCTCTTCGGGGGTGCTTTCGCCTTTGCTACTATCTTTCTTTTACGAGGTTTTGGACTCTCTGGCTCACTCTCTTCATCCTCTTCTTCATCCTCTGTTTCTTCTTTCTTGGCAGCTTTCTTAGCAGATCTCGCCGGAGCACGCCTCCTAGATGCTGGCTTCTCCTCTACTTCATTATCACCACCCTCCTCATCCTCGTCTTTCTTAACGGATCTCACCGCAGGCTTCTTAGGTGCACTCCTCTTAGCCGGTTTCCTAACTTCCAACTCACTTTCCTCCCCTTCCCCCCCTTCCTCTTCTTCCACTTCATCCTTCTCCTTCCCAGGCATCTTTTGTAACCTCGGGACAATGGCACTCGTCCTACTCCCTACCTTAATAAACTCGATCTTCTCTCCTGTCGGTAGCTTATTTGCATCCTTCTTTCCTTTACCCCACCGATGTACCATCAACCAATTCTCTGGAAACTTACTACTATCCGCCTCCACATCCACTGCGAACTTAGTCACGTATCCTAGTGCCTCATGCAACGAAGCAATCTGCTTCGTACTAAGGGTATTTGCATGTTGTTCAGGATGTATACGCGCATGATAGAGTATTTCATCAGCAACCCAATTACCAATACCTGCGATGGCCGATTGGTCTAATAACCATACTTTTACTGGTGCTCTACGATTTTGCAGTTTCTCTGTGAGCCATGGTATGCTGACAGGCTCGAGAACTGGGTCTGGTCCATTTTCGACGAGTGGTGAAAGGCTACGAAGGTCACCGTCAGGGTGGTCTATTAGGCGGATACGGCCAAGATGCCGGGCGTCGGTGAAGGCGATTTCGTCCCCGTTATCAAGTTGCAAGTTGAACTTAAGGTGTTTGGGCGGCCATTCAGATGCTATAGCAGTGGTACGGTAGTGTGCGCCGGGGTCATTTTTTATGTAAATCCAGCCAGTCATGCCTAGGGATTTAGTTATATGCTGGGTATTATATAAAGGAACTAGGGTTGGTACCGAAATGCAACAGAGGATGCAGAGAACTGTTCATTACTAGCCTATTATTGCTGTTATTTAGCTAGATGATTCCTTAGGGAGATATAGATAAACTGAACTCCCTACCAGAAGTATTTCCCCCACTGTTTAGCGGCAATAACCTTCTTGCCTTCCAGCGCACTCTTGAATGCATTATGGGATGTATCTTTGTAGACGATGTTGTCTTCAAAGACTGTGATTCTAGATATAGTCTTGCCGACCAAGTTATTGCGGAGACGGTTGACGATACGAGCGACTTCAGCGATTTCAGGCATTTTTTCGTGGTGTTTTCTGACTTTCAGTACTGGGAGAAGGGATTACATTGGGGAGACGTGACGGGAGTCATCGACAGGGGAATACGCGCATTGCCATCACAAACTCTTGGCACCGTCATCAGAATGGGATTAGCCGGGTGCTATCCCACCCCCGAAACAGCCCCACGCTCTCGAATTCAAGACTCCATAGATCCACCATCACGATATAGCAATAACAATAACAATCGTGGCAAAACCATCAGATTTCTTGTGGTCCTCTCGTTCTCAGGACTCTTCTCAGCCTCCTCCAGAACCAAAGATGGCTTCCTCAACCCCAGTCCCATCAAGGCTTGACCGTCCACCTCTGAGTCCACAGTTTTGTTTCTCAACTGGGGCACTTAAAGGTATATCTACTTCTTTGTTTAAAGTATTCAATATATTTATTGTTTTTCTATGCAGATTTCCTTCGTATTTCCCGATCTACAATCGATGACTCGATTTCCCAATCTCTCAACGCCCTCAATACACCTGCTCTCACACCCTTCGATCCACGATCCACCTCCATCTCTCGTCGCCCCTTCACTCGGCTCCTCCCATCATCCTCATGTCGTGGCTTCACAGATACTATTCTTCTCCCAGCATGGCAGTCTAGATCTGACGTCTTGAACTACTGTGCTTCAGTAGCAACTAGCGACGACCCAGATGATCCAGACTCACTACTAAGGCTGGCAGCAAACGCAGTAGATAGAGAGAGAATTATCGATGAGCGGTTAGATCCATATAGTGGGCGTTTCTTCCCGAGGGAGAGTAGGACTGAGGTGCTGGCGGGGGTAGTAAGGAATGAGAGGATGGTAGAGGAGATTGTGAGGGAAAGGACATGGAGAGTGGTTGGCGAGAAGTGTGATGGTTTAGGTGCAGGGAAGGGCCATGGTTGGAGGGCGGCGTTAGATGAGTGGAGGAAGAAACGTGGAGGAAACTCGTAATGGGCTGTTGAGATGCACATATACCGGTCTTGTTTTGATATATATATTATGAGCGTTGTAGTTTTAAATGTACTATAGAAAGACCATTATTTACCGCTCATTCATGTCAATAAAAAGCCGAATGGCACCTTACTATACTAGAATCAATTCATACGAGTGATAAATGATGATTATAATCTTCTACTTCTTACCTTGATGATGATGATGATGATGAATTTCATAACGCTATTTCTTACCTTTATTAAGAGGGAACTCAGAGAAACAAGGGTTACTAAAATTTTTCATGTGTATATATGTACATCTTTACTCCTCATCCCAATTTACTTCTTGGTTGGCTACATACATATATAGCTTAAAATTTTGTAAATCGGGCCTATATATAGAATACCAGCGAACTCCAAAGTACCACCAGAACCCGAGTCATTTTTCATGGTACACACGTACTCCTAAATACATGTATATATCCCTAGGTCAGTACATGTATAGAGAAACCTTTTCTATTATTGTAAGCTTTAACTCTTGATTACAAAAATTCTATAAGCGTCCATAATTCTTAGAGACAAGTTTCTCTCGTCATTTATGACAAGGTCCTGTACTCTCTCGGAGAGACCCGAGAAGTTACCAACGTTGAGTCAAACCACAAAACTTTACTCTTACCCAGGAGTATTCGGTATGCAGCTAAGCTGAAACTCACGTGTTACCTAGATTACCCCTTACTGTCCTACCAATAGAAAATATTGGGGATATCCTGAAATCCCCAAAAGGTTTCTCCTAGGAGGGAATTTCTTTTCAGGAGGCTCTTCTGTAAGGCGGTGAATCTTACTTTATCTCTTAGGAAACCAAAAGATTATTTGTCTAGAAGATCCGGGGGGGAAGCTTCCTTACTTGATATACGAACTTTTATCTTGTTATGTAGAGGAGACTCACGTTACCCAAGAACCGATGCAGTGCTAAATGTAGTTCTCCTTCGTCAAGAACTTAGTCAAATGACCAGTTTATGAGCCCCCCTCGCAGTTATGTGATACAAAAACTAGCTATGAACATCGGCAGAATCTTTAGCCCAGGTGTATCATTGCCAGTCTGTAAAATAGCTTAGACCACCACCTAGTGTGCGGCGGTGGTTCGACTCCCCTGATAAGGAGAGATTACTTTCGAGGAACTCTTTTGCAATTTTTGCACATTTTCCACAAAGCCTAGCAAAGGTTCAAATGGACTAGCCTAGTCCCCTTTTCTGTAGCCCAGGCCAGCAACCGGCATATTAATGGTCATTACTCCAAACCAGCCATCACCTAAACTACCGCTAGCTCGTTGTGTCTTGCTGCTCAATCAAAGATTCCACCGGCGAAGGCGGATTTGCTGATTTATTCCTATGAATTTTATATACCTTCACATGATGTCTTCTATTCGAGGGTACAAGCCTTTATTACTCGGTGCAGCTGTGGATCTTTCCGTAGAAATCAACGGAATAAACGGTAGCTACTACAGCGTTCTAGATCATCGGAGGCAATTGGATTAGATATTAACATCGAATTCTAACAAAAGCGACATCTCCCAAATGAAGGGTTAGGGCTGTCTTGGACCGACAGCTGCGATGAATCATCCTTTGAGTCGACCAATGCCAGGGTTTATGAGCGTAATAATCTGAGGGTAGTGCAGTTGGCAACCAACCGCCTGGCGCAATGCCTGGCAGCACCCGCAAACACTCCCCCATATCTGACGTTAGCTGGCACTTACTACATTTGGCCTAAAAACCCCGACACAATCTCAGAAACAAACGGGTACCGGGTTGGTTTGAAATCGTAGATCTCCCGGACTTCCATTTTGGCTAACGCAGGAATGCTGTGCCTAGTATAAATGTAGATTTTAATACTTAAGGTACCCAAATTAGCATAATGACCCGTTAATTAAGGGCCACTCACCCTCTCATATTGAACCCTTTCAGCTGTTTGGGGTTCGTATTGTGCCTTATTGATCGCGCAATGCGATAAGAAGCTCGCGCGATAGAGAACGAAGCTGGGGGATTGTTGACTAGGAAACGTTAGCACGTCATTAACTTTGTCGATGGTGCCGTTTACTAGCCGATGCCCTAATACCAAGCGGGAATTTGCCTACAAAATTCTCTTAAATACATGTACGTCCCATGAGGTCCCTAAAGTTTCTAAACCCCTTTCCTTCATTACCTATCTCCCGGTATATACTTTCTTCTAGAACACATACTTTTAATAAAACACCCCTCCAAAAAAAAAAAATGTTTCGAGGAATCTATAAGGCATTGAGGGGTTCTCCCTACGCTTTGCTGACATTTTTCTTTCTTTTTATCTCAGTCTGTATCGCTGTAGCACCAATCGTTTACTCCACCAGTGCTACCCCCGTCAAGCATACATCCTTCAAAGATATCTCCAAATACCTCCAAAAACACTTTACTAAAAAACCGAACTATATACAAGCTTCACCCTACACCGAAGAAGATCATCTTCTTGACCTTAATACTCTCACCAAGCCTCACAAACTCTTGGCTCAAGCACTAACCATCATGAGGCCGTTGTCTGAGGAATATGCCCTCACGGCCTACAAAGAAGCCTTCAACTGGCAAGAGATCGTGGATAGAGTTGGGGATCTGATCGAAGATGAGGGTGAGGATTATATTTTCCCGGAAACTAGCTTTTATATTATTGTATTCCGCTCAAGGATTAAACTTGGTACAAATCGGCCTATATTGTTTGAGTTGGATATAGAGGCCCATAAGGAGGCTATGGCTTCGGGATGGTTGTTGAAGTATTGGTATGGGACTCCGGACGAGGAAGGGTACAATTTGGCAACGTGAGTATATTTAGCTATTAATTTTGTCTACCTGAATAGTTCTTCTTGCTAATGCATCGTTACTTGATAGTTGTATTTGGAGACACATTGACGATGCAAAAAAGGGCGGCAGTGGAAAAGTAAGAATCCTTAGCTTGAAGATTGGTTAAAAATATGCAAATACTAACCTGAGATATAGGGTCATGCTAAGGCTATGAGACATGTCAGAGGATTCTATTTGAAATGGGACGTTGAGAGGCTGAGGCTAGTTATTGGTGAAGGTGCAAGGGAGTGGAATATCGTCGATTGGGCCACTGAGGAAACTTCGGAGAGTGAACTCAAGTAAAGCTCAAGGTGTAATATTGGGTCCGGTGGGTACGGCGTTGGTTGAATAATCCTCTCTACTTTACTATAGGCGCATATATAGGAGTCAGGCTAGCTGTGTTATTAAAGGGTTGTATTAGATAATCTTTAAAAGTTTTTGTAGATTCAAAATTTTGAGTAATTACTATCACTTCCATAAATGCTTTAGATCTTGGCGATCGAGATCTCCGGGGCCGGTAAGTCGGATCCTAGACCCTTTCAAAATTTTTCGGAGCCGATGCTGGCCGTTCGGCTCCCCGCAGCCTGTCGACGCCGCACGCTAAGTGCACAGGGAGCGACGCTAAGAGAACCCCTCCTCACAAAGTGCGTTGGACAACATACCCCTCCTTTTTCTTTTTTTGCTCTTTTAAAGTAGTCCCTGTTCCGTCCCACTTCCTTTTTTTTCTTTTCAAATCCATTATACATCAATCTCCATCCCCTAAAAACTAGTAAGTCAATTGAGTCTTATAGCCTCTGTCTTTGTTAGTAGAAGGATAAGGATTATTTCTCTGACAATCAGAAGTTTCATCAAACAAACCAGACAAGATGAGCGCCCCCGCACAGAAGTTCAAGGTTGCTGATATCGTGAGTAACCCTATTAATACCACTACAAGCCTTTCGTGACCAATTGATAGATATGGATGTACTGACATGATGACCTTTACTTAGTCTCTTGCGGCGTTCGGTCGTCGTGAGATCGAGTTGGCCGAGAATGTAAGTTTTTCCCCATATGAGCGTAATATTTTAGTTAATGTGTACTAAAAATGGTTACAGGAAATGCCCGTATGTGCACTTTGAACTTTTAGGCCAATAAAGTGATTTTCTAAATTCTAGGTGATAGGGTTTGATGCAAACGCGTACTAAGTACGCTGCTGACCAGCCCCTCAAGGGTGCCCGTATGTACCTCATACTATAAAGAAATTCTTAATCGAGAATGGTGCTGACATATAACAATAGGCATTGCTGGGTGTCTTCACATGAGTATGACTCCCCTTTGATAAAAGTCATTTGATGAAATACGTTTATCTGATTTTCCTACCAGCTATTCAAACCGCCGTTCTCATTGAGACCCTTACTGCACTTGGTGCTGAGGTTACCTGGTCATCCTGCAACATCTTCTCCACCCAAGATCATGCTGCCTCAGCTATTGCCGCTGCCGGTGTTCCTGTGTAAGTTCTCTGTCCTGTAAATTCTGATATGTTTACTTTCTGACCTTTTTAAGCTTTGCCTGGAAGGGTGAGACTGAGGAGGAGTACAACTGGTGTCTAGAGCAACAGCTCATTGCATTCAAAGACGGCAAAAAGCTCAACTTGATTCTCGATGATGGTGGTGACCTTACTGCTCTTGTTCATAACAAGTACCCTGAACTTCTCGAGGATTGCTTCGGTGTCTCAGAAGAAACCACCACCGGTGTCCACCATTTGTACAAGATGCTTAAGGATGGCAAGTTGAAGGTTCCTGCCATCAATGTCAACGACGCTGTCACCAAGTCCAAATTCGATAACCTTTACGGATGCCGTGAATCTCTCCTCGACGGCATCAAGCGTGCCACAGATGTAATGGTTGCCGGAAAGACCGCCGTCGTTGCTGGCTACGGAGATGTCGGAAAGGGATGTGCTGATGCTCTCCGTTCTTTTGGTGCCCGTGTCATCGTCACCGAGATTGACCCTATCAACGCCCTCCAGGCTGCGGTCTCTGGTTTCCAGGTTACCACAATGGCTGAAGCTGCCCCCCAGGGCCAAATCTTTGTCACTACAACTGGGTGCACTGACATCTTGACCGCTGAGCACTTCAAGGTTATGAAGGATGACTCCATCGTCTGCAGTATGTCCCCGATACCCATATTGAAAATTCGGGTTTATAGGTACTAACGCCTCTCAAGACATTGGCCACTTCGACTGTGAAATCGACGTTGCTTGGCTCAAGGCCAACGCCGAAAAGGTTGTTTCCATCAAGCCTCAGGTCGACCGTTACTACATGCCTTCCGGCCGCCGCATTATTCTTTTGGCTGAGGGCCGTCTTGTTAACTTGGGATGTGCCACTGGTCACTCTTCTTTCGTTATGTCTTGCTCTTTCACCAATCAGACTCTTGCTCAGATCTTGTTGTTCAACTCCCAAAACAAGGCTTTCACCGACAAATACCCCGAGTTCCAGAAGGCTGCTGGCAAGCTCGACGTCGGTGTCTACACTCTTCCCAAGATCCTTGACGAGGAGGTCGCCCGTCTCCATCTCGACCACTTGAACGTCAAGCTTGAGACTCTTTCTGCTAAGCAGTCTGAGTACTTGTCTCTCCCAGTTGAGGGGCCCTTCAAGTCCGACATGTAAGCAATTTTCTCCAACCCCTTAATCTTTATCAGCCTGTGTGAACATCCACTGACTTTTTATCATAGCTATCGTTACTAGACGGCCACATTTAGCATATGTAGAAAAATTGAGGTAGGCGTATAAAAGTATTTGTCTTCAACGGCATCTTTTAAGGAATTGGTATTCTAAAAACAATCTTTCCATGGGTTTCAATGGGTTTCAAAAAAAGGGAATGGTGGGGCGTACTTGGTTTTCAACAGCCAGTGGGGGTCAATTTTAGTTTTATGTCTTTTTCGCACTTCTTAGTACTGGCCATATATATTTTAAGAAATTATTAAAGAGAGGCGTAAGCCGCATTTATGATGGTCAAACTTACTTTTTATGTGAACATTAGGATAAACTACAGCAAACGTGGTAATAATATTTGCATATTTAAACAGAATGTTTTCCCCTGTGCAACCCCAGTTTGGGAAACACCTATTAGTGCATGTGTTCTAGAGATTAAGCACCCTAATGAACAATTTTGTCGTGCGTTATGCCGGGGTTTCTGGGTTAGGGTTCCTTGTTTAGTGTTCCATAAATTGTTGCGATTGGTTGGGAATGGGTTCAAGTAAGAAAAATTATAATGAAATTCCGGCTGTAATGGCCGAAAGGTTAAGGAGGTCTCCACATCCCAGTTCTGATTTCCCTTTTCATTCCAACGGTAAACGGTGTCCGGTTCGAACCCCGTGGTCGACGTTTCACCCGTGCGAGTAATCCACGGAGCTGATCGTCGCTAAGGGCGAGAAGTAACCTTCAGGGAAGCAATTCTGCAGAGAGTTCTCCCCACGGGGTGGCGGCGCTGGACTGCACTGTGAGCCGGTACGGGAATTTGGAGCAGGGCGGAGACCAACTTTTTGTTTTTGTTTTTGTTTCTTTGTGAGTGGGGGTACTGGAAGTCCATCTTGTTAGGGGACTTTTAGATGGCGCATCCCTTATGCATTTATAGTCTATCGTTTATTCCTCTATTTATGTATGTTCTTTAAGACTTGAAGCATGACGCCACAATTGATGACCCCTTGCTAAGCACCTCCACAGCAATTCTCAGCTATCCGTATCAGAAGTGCCAGGATCCCCCCCACGCGGGTCCAACTCGCAAAGATAGCTCTGGGAAAAAAACAGGCGCGCTTGTTATTCCATTAGACAGCTGCACCAACATTAACAAATTCCAACAACAATCCCCCTCAAGCACTTCCCACTGACTGGGCCAAATTATACCATTTTATTATTCCTGCGACGGCATCTCCATGAATGCCTTTACTCAACCCATACCTCCGTGCTTTCTTCCGCTCTACACTCCCCGCTCAATGCACTCCTGTTCAAGACTATGTACGACTACCATTATCTACACCCCTTTGAAGCGTACAGAGAGCTGACAGTTTGCTAGATTCTCCTTGTCCCTACAACCGAGATTCTCATCAACACCCGCGATCGGGAATCCGGGGCACTTTACGCTGATCTTGCGGGAGTGGACGAGTTTCTGGGAAGTCATGTGTTACGGGTCCCAAGTGGAGGGAGCGCGAGTCCTATGGTGGGGAGCAGGGAGAATAGGGGGAAAGCAAGACAGTTTACAACATTTAATGGGCGGACCGTGGTTGTGAAGGATAGTTGGGTTTATTCGAATAAGGGTGCGTCTTTCCTTCCTTCCGCGGAGGAGGTTGGGAAAGTGGGTGGTGATGGGGAGGGGGGGCGTGGAGATGGGATGAAATGGAGGGAAAGCGGTGGGTTGGAAGGCAAGATGAACTGATGGGGATACAGGTTTCAGGAGCTTAAACCAGGCCCAGCTACTGAATGATACGTTATTCTATCCGGATATCAGCGATTCCCAGCAATGGCTTGTTTACTTCATATCCCGCCCGCTTATCGGTAGTCTAGAGGTTGTCTCGACTGTTCCCCCGCAGTTAAGGGACCGTACCGGCGTTGATACTTCTACCTCGAGATCCAATGCACCATCCTCATCGTCAAAAAAGAAAGATGTCAAGTCATTTAATGAGCTCTTAATGCTCTTTCCCATGATCGCCCGTCAAATGCAGCCTGGCCTTGAAAAGCTGTTTCAAGACTTTGAAGTCTCTTTTCAGAAATTTAAACCGCTACCCTTGCCCCCACCTTCACCTCGAAGTGTAGCATCTGGGGCATCGAGTAGCCGGGCTTCAACCCACTCAAGTGTTAACGGCGATGTCTATAAACAAGCTGCCGACGAAGCCGAGATCCGCCGGAGTTTAGAGAATGCAATCATGACGGCAGTTGAGCTATTCCAACGGATCGATCAATCCCAGCTCAACCTCCTCGTAACCACAACGGAGCTGACAGGCCCAGCATGTGATCAGCTGATCGAACGCTATGTAGCCGAGCAACTCCATGACTCTATCTTGTTCCCAAGAATTTGTGCGACGAAAAGTATCGAGGATGAGGAGCTAGAAGGTAAAATTATGGATATGGCGAATGTGGATTTGACGCAGGTTGGGATACCGGCCTTGGATCAGCAGGAGAAGAAGAGTTTAGTGCAGAGACTAGAAAGGGGGATTAAGAGTTTTGCAAAGATTGGGGCGGCGAAGAGCCCGCATGCTATGACAGAGTATCTTCTTGAGACTGCGCAAACACTTACTCGACTTGATGATGACCCCCCGGAGACGGAGGCCACGGCGTCCAAAAACACAGAGAAGAGCACGGTTGTGACCATGAACGCGGATATGCTAGTCTCCCTCCTACTCATCGTTGTCATTCGTTCCAAGGTGCCGAATCTCAACGCATGTCTAAGCTACATGCGTAACTTCATATTTGCGGAGGACGTCGAACAGGGCGAAACGGGATATATACTCAGTACCCTCGAAGCAGTGTTATTCCATATTGCGCAAGACCATGCACTATCTGCAGCCAGTAGGAGTAATGAGAAGTTATGGCGGAGTGTACGGACAGGGGACCTAGAGACTGTGAGGAGATTGCTGGAAGTTGGAGGGGATTCGAGGAGTAGGGCGAGCAGTCGGGTGAGATCTGATGATGGGTATGAATCTAAGAGTGATAGTGGAAGTGAAGGTAATGAGGAAAATCCCGAGGAACAGAATGGAGTACCGACAGTACAGGTTTATAGTCCGGTTGCTGAGCATGGGACGGGCTTTATGGAAGAATTGCAAAAAGTGTCCGAGACGGGTGGAGGTGGAGATGAGGAGTCCGGATCGGAAGAGACAGAGGATGTGGAGGAAGGCAATTTGTCGAAAACGACGGAAGAGACATCAGGAGACGATGCCACAAATCATGAATCTACGGTCAATGGTGATGGTGATGGTGATAAAGTGATAAGAGTAAAAGATAAAACACAGAAAACCAAAGAAACTACGACGGAGGAACCTGCCACTAACGAAGCCGAATCGTCCCAAGATGCCTCGAAGAATGGCGAACAGGAGATCGAAGAGGAGAAGGATCTTCTTACGGTCTCCAACGGAGATACACCTCTAACTCTTGGTGAAACCCTTGAAGAGGTTTACATTGACCCTTTCGAAGCTGCGCCTGCCGATACCTCATCCGCACCCTCCGGTAGTATCTCAACTTTGCGAATAGAAGATATAACAACTGATGGTCAAGATGATACAGCATCTCTCTTAAGCATTGCCCTTGCCCCACCAGTACCTCCAAAACCATCACGAGGGTCTCCAAATGGACGAGCAGGAGTAGCCCGGTTCGAGGTTGATGAACCTATCTCATCAATAAAGTTTTCGCGCAGGGACAGATGGAGTACGGCCAGCCTTGCAACAACTATCGGTGACGCAGGGAGTATGACGAGGTTAAGTAGGACATATACCTCGCAGTCCCAAACAGCGGATAGTTTCTCCGCCGAGAAATTGAGTAAGACACGGAATGCAAATGGGGAGAGTGTACTCATGATGGCTATTCAAGATAGGCGTATAGAAGTACTGCGGTATCTCCTTCAGACCAATTTGTTTGACCTCGAATTTCTAGTTGAGGATAGCAATAATGAGGGAACTACGCTTCTGTCTGCCGCGGTTCAGGCGGAGAGTCAAGAGATCGTAGACCTAATATGTCCCCGCTTCTTCGAGCTTGAGGAACCAGCATTGAGAAAATATTTTGCCCATCCTGATACAGCCGGGAGAACGGTCGCGCATTATCTCTTCAACACTCCCGACCTCATCAAACGTCTTGGCCGCTGGCTACCGTGGAAAACGAAAGATAAAAACGGACAAACACCTTTATTTGCGCTATGCCGTAGCTACGATCACACACGATACAAAGAGATGGTGGGATCAGCGATTAAACAAGCGCAAGCGTCACAAGGAGATGGTTGCAAGCTGCACCTTGATGAGCATGTTGATAACAAAGGAAACACACTATTACATATTGCGGGAGACCCGGCGGTATTAAGGACTATGTTACGATGTGATTCGGAGGTGAATGCAATCAACGACCGGGGTTTCACGGCGTTAATGGTAGCGAGCAAGTATGGACGGGTAGAGACGGTGAGGACTTTCTTTGCAGATGGGAGGGTGGATTTGTTGGCGAAGGAGTTGAGGGGTTTGACGGCGGTCGAGTTGGCCAAGGATGATGATGTGAGAAATCGGATTGATGGTATGTTTTTTTCTAGTATATTTCTTTTGCGTGTTAACAGGGTACTAATTTGCGGGGTAGATTTGGTACTATTCCAGAATCAACATTCGGAAGATGGAAGGGTGACTGCTGTTGTAAGAAGCTTTTTCGTCGAGGATGCAACAATCAGAGTTGTTGTAAAGAGTGGTGCACCAGCGGGGGAGAGCACATTTACAATCACAACGTGCCGGCGCTCCCTAACGGATTTCCAATTTCTCGCGCAGTGGCTCCAATATGAGAATCCCGGATCATGGTTGCCAACACTATCCGTACTGCGAAGTCCATACCAGATACCCTCAAAACCTTCAAGATCGGTATTAAGAGATATCCAGCTACGGGTGGATTGTTTTCTTAGAACGCTACTTATGCATTCAACTTTCTCGACACACGAGCTACTATGGGAGTTTTTTCTAGTTCCCGACTTGCAGCAGGAACTGATGATCGAAAGGAGTAAAAAGAAAGCGGAGACGAGAATGGAGAGGATTAGGGAAGATTTTACACCAATAGAGGATATCAAAGATGTAGAAATGTTTGTCAGCCATGCGAAGGATAGTGTGAGAAGTGTCAACTTTGCTTGCAGGAGTGTTACGAGGAGGGCTACAGCACTGAGGTATAATATGTTTGGTGGGTGATATCTTCTCCATTCTTCAGCTCAATGATAGTGACTAATGGAATATAGATCTATCGGATGCATACAAACTCTGTCAGAAACACCTCGGCGGATTCAAATTCCTACAAGATACTGAGCATCTTTCTGCTTTCAGTCGCTTCTCAGATGCTATCATACCTAATGAATCAAGTCCTTATACTCTCTTTATTGAAGATTTCCGGAACTTGCAAGCCTCACTCAACGGGGTCATGGCAGCTATGGATCGTCCCCGCCAACTCATCAACGAGATGTCAGTCCTACAGAAGCAAGTGGATAAGCACATTCTATCACTCCGACGGTCCGATCGCTGGCCGTTAGGTTTGTTGGATGACACTCGGGCAAAGATCCATCAAGAAGCTGCGGACAACGTCGCAAAGAGTAAAGAAGAATATTTACAGCTAAGTAGCGAGCTACGATATACCCAGACCGTTGCAGCAGCAGAACTGAGTAGTTTCCATGATCTGCATGAGAAGATGGCGAAGAGGGCAGTGAAGGAGTTCGCGAAGAGGTGTGTAGTGGCTGAGAGGGCAAAGTTGGAGAGCATGAAGAGAGCGATTAGGGGGATATCGAAGATGGGGTTTGAGAAGCCACCTAAACCAGTTGAAAGCTAGACTCTAAGTAAAGCGTGTAGATGTTTATAACTTTGTTGGTTGTTGGGACTAGGTATTATGATTTGGGCGGCGGATTAATTGTTTTTTTGTTTGTTTTTTTTGTTTTGGAAAGTATTTTTTTTTGGTTGCTTTTGTTCAGTATGGCCATGGGTAATTTTTGTTACTTCCAAGTTTCAGCCCATTCTTGTAGGGAGGTGGTTTGTCTAAGTATTTGGAAGGAGAAGTATAAAAAACTAGAGACCATTAACTTCAGTTTCATGATTTACACTTTCTTTTTTCTTTCTTTCTTATCGTTGCCTAGAATCATGTAGTTTGTATGGATATGCAGGGGTGTTTGGAGTAGGCTTATGTGTTTTGGAGGAGGGATTTTTTCCCCTCTACCATGGATCAATCCGGTTATCTAAACGTCCCTCTGACTCTAATCTTCCCAGTCTCGTATTGTATTGTGCCATCTGAGGTGGTACAGCATTTAGTAACATGCCTGTCCATGGTATTTACTAAGATAATGCCTGTCAGCAACGGTTGTTATTTGTTTCGATAGACCGGGGGGGGTGAGAAGTCTACAGGATGTGAGAGAGCTTGTGTTACTTTAGGATTCCCCTCCTTCTCAATTCTACTGATACTGAAAATATTTGAGGGTAGCCCTCCGGGGACCCCGCTACGGTAAAATGTAAGTCCATCTCCCCTAATAATAACATGCCCAAAAAGAAGAAAAAGGAAATAATATGAATAGAACCCCCCATACACATACACACACAAACTACCCTCTTTCTTCTTCCTCTTTCGTTGCTAATAATCCTTTTTTCCCACACATAAAAAGAAGAAAATTTGTTGGACTCCAGCGCGCGTATGAGAAAAAAAGGTTTTCCAAAACATGACCTGACGTTTCCCTTCGTCCGACACCATCAATTCGCCGCCACAAAAAAGGCCAAAAAACCCCACCCAACCCCAACACGATGGAAGAAAAAGAAATATAAAAAATAAAACCAGAGCTTATGCATTATGGAAAAGATATTATCTATTTAACATTTCATAAATATAAAAAAATTAAGATTTTTGTTTTTTCTTTGAGGCTTAGTACGCCATTGGATATCCATGGCTAGGTTGTGGTGGGATCTGTGGTGATTGAGGGGCATCTACTGGAGAGAACATCTCCGGTTCCGGTTGGTTATTATCCACTGGGAGGAACAACTCCTGATTTGTTGGCTGGCTATTGTCCACTGGGAGAAACAGCTCCTGAGTTACTATGGACGGAATCATTGGTGAAGCCGGTGGAGAGGCTACCGGGGTGGCGCCTCCTTGGGGTGTAAATGAGAATCCTGTGGGGTGCTGTGGAGACGAAACCTGCGTCGGAGAGAAGGTCTGTTGCTGTTGTTGCTGCTGCTGAGGAAATGTTGCCTGTATCGGCGAAAGTGTAGCCTGCTTCTGAGAGAAATTTGCCTGTGTTGGCGAGAGCGCAGCCTGCTGCTGAGGAGATGTTGCCTGTGTTAGTGAAAGTAGTGTTGGCTGTGAGCCCACCTGCAGTGGAGACACAGGTGTTTGTTGATTCGCAAACCCACTCCTTACTGGCGAATAAGGTGGTAAACTGCTCCCCCTAGGACTTCCTAATACCTCAGCTGGAAAAGGCCCCCTCTGTGATCCAGTCGGCGTACGCGGCGAGTCTTGCCCCTGAAATGCTTGTGGTGGATATCGTGGGAATAACTCTTTCTCATCTACAGCCTGAGTCTGAACACTAACGCCATTTTTATAGTCTGGTGGCGGGGTCGCTGTATGCTGTGGGACATTAAAAGTGGTGGTTGTCGGCGTGCTAGGTTTAGGTGTTCCTAGAACTTCAGGGACAGGCGGTGCAGCGCTATTGAATGACGCAGTGGATTTCTTAGTCTTCAATGATATGGCTTCGTAGGGTGTGCGGTCTGGGGACTCGTAGGCTGCGAGCAGGGCCTTTCCTTGTTGACGTTTACGATGGCAGGCCCAAGTTCCGGCTACAAGAAGGACAAATGCAATACCACCGCCAGTAGCCACGGCAATGATCATATTGTTATTGAAGAAGGGTTCATCTTTCGCCGGTTCTTGGGCAGCTGAGGATGCAGTTGAGGAAACTGTTGATGTAGTTGTGGAAGTTGGGGATGAGGATGTGGATGAGGATGCGATTGTTGATGTTACAGCGTCACACCCACCAATAGAATTACAAGTCTAAATTTTTATTAGCTTTTTTTATGTTATAAGAGGATTATAAGCGTTCTTACGGTGCCTGAAGGGCAGCAGACTGATGTAGTCGAGCATAGTGTATATCCTTCTGTGCAGGTGACATCTCTGGGACGCAAACTTATGGGAGATGCATTTGTAAAAATTGATAAGTTAAGTAGTAGAATCAGCACCGAAACTATAACGGGCGATGAGGACCGGAGGAGCTGCATTGAGACTGTGTATAGTAGTTGGTACCAGTAATAAATTGTACTGTATTAACAGTAATAAAGAGCGAATTATTATTTTAATGATTGATGACGGTTCTGGTATTTCAATGAATGAATGTAACGTCCGACCAAATGAATGACTGACTGATGGAGGGAAAAAGAGAGAGCTCTACCGATTCCTTTTGTCGATTACTAGGAACTCCGGAACCCGGGCTCGGAGGGGGGGGCGTCGCTAGTATTTAAAAAACTTCTTCGATATGTTTAAGACACCTCGAAGATCCTGAACCGCAGCCCCCACCTATGGGACTAAGCCTACATGTTTCTTGCGGCATAGGCTTTCCTATCCCCAGGTTCTACCTATACCATAATCGTCACGATTGGCTAGGCGTTGTCGTGACGTTGACCAACTGGACCCGCGAAAGTAACACACTCTGTACGAGGCGGTACAAATGTGGAATAACCCGAAGATCATAGCCTAGTTGCATAAAATCGAACGGGAAAAAGGGGAATTATTGTTTTCTTCTTCCCTCTGCAGGGGGAAACACGAAGAGGCGTAAAAGTACCATGCGACTCGTGAGGTTTTAGCGGCTCAAGAAACTCGCCCCTTTGCTCACCCCAATTCATGTTCAATCGATCGTTGCACTCACCCGGCCAAGCCGACGACAAAGTTCAGGGGGGTGAATATACTCCTTCGGATTTTTTTCTTTCTACTTTCTAGCGCTTGATCTACGCCGTGGATAGCTAGCTGGGGGATGGATACTTGGAACACCATGTATGCCTTTTAATAGATTTTTGAACGTAAAATCTGCTGTTGCTGGCGAATCTCTACAAGAGGGGGGAAAATTAGCTGCGCTCAGGGCACGGCTCGGGCCGTACTGGCTCGTTCTTCCAAGACAGGAATGACAAAAGACCCAACGGGGAATATGCATGATATATCCTGATGAATAAGGAATCCGTACATTACATACCCCAGTAGAATCCAGGAACCGATTGGTATGACTCGACTCGCTAAGGTAGACAGGCAGGGACTGCTTCGCCTCATTGCTAAAATATGAAATGAAATGATCTTTTGGAAAATTCGGCTACCAGGTCACCGGTAGTTTACAGCGATATTGCGGGCCAGAGGTGTTTTCTGTTCGCTTTTTTGAGCTGATTTTGGATGTCAGGGGTAATTAAAAATCATTGCACGTGGGTCTTTTTCCTGACACCTCCTCTAACCTAATGTTTTGTTCGACATACCACCTTATTCTTCGTCATATTTCCGCGGGTCGTGGGTGTCGTGGGTGTTTGATGGAGAAACCCCCTCTTGATAGAGAGACCTGCCCTCAACCCAGAGATTCAGGACAGAAGGTCCAAGAGTTCCGGCATGGCCTATTCCAATAACGCCATTGGTCAGGGCTGACCCTCCGGCGTCCTCCGCCGGGTACCTGAATCGCTGCGATACTTATGGATATTCAGCCGGTAGATCCCTTAGATTTGCCGGTGCATTGGCCGTATTCTTCGTCTGACGTGAAGAGACAATCATAGCACATCACTCATTGTAAGTTATATCAAGAACTATTCTAGGGGGCCCTTGTAGTGAGGTGAGGTAGGTGTGTGGGTGTAGGCCATAAGCGTGCTATACTAAACACAATGCTATAAAACGGTAGCATGAGCTCTAGGGAGGTTCACCAAACCTTTACCCAGTCCAGCCTAGACTCCTGAAAACCGTAGGGCCAGAAGTTGCTTTACAGAGTGACGTCGTGCACCATTCCCCCCATATCTATCCCATCTACCCCACCACCGCCTTGCTTCTTTCCTAACGCCGCTCGATAACCCGAAACTAGGTTCCGAGTCAAGCTTGCATGAATCTCCTCTTCAGCCTCTCTCCCCACCACCGGCACTCCCTACGGTTCTAACATCCCCAGTATCAAAGGATTTGTCTCGCACGAATCATAGATGTTTAAGCCCTCCTGAGCATCCTCTCATCTAACCTTTCTCATGATCCCTCAAATCTCGCATATAAAACACCCACAAAGATTTTGCAATCGGGCAAGTGCGGTGGCATCATCGTTA
Source organism: Verpa bohemica (assembly GCA_033030345.1). NCBI lineage: Eukaryota > Fungi > Ascomycota > Pezizomycetes > Pezizales > Morchellaceae > Verpa > Verpa bohemica. The sequence continues at coordinate 798,709 of JAUFSE010000023.1, read as the reverse complement.
ATAGTCAGGATGTTTAGTACCTATAGGGCTTTCCAGTCTTAGTTATAAGAATACACCTGGGGCTGGGCTCCTGTTGGGACTGTAGTGTACATGTAGTACATGTATTATAGGTGAGCTGCAATATCCGTGACTACATATACTCTATGAATCTCTCTAGTCAGTAGCCTCGCGCGCCAAGATCTTTAGTCAGCGGCTCAAAAATAACTGTATCTGGGGTTTAGAACATTACCTCTCTATCTCAATCCTAGCAACATCTTTAGCTATTTCTTCTATAGCTACATCCGCCTGCTCCACGGTGGCTCGAAAGCGCCAAATATTGCTAAACCCATTATCGCTCTTCAGCAACGCCTTGCCACATGTTTCAGCCCGGCTCCCAAGGGACCCACCAGTGCCCGTAACCCTAATTTTTGTGCCACATTAAAGCCTTCCCGGGAGAACTGTACTAAAGAGGTACTATGTCTCAGAGCAGCTACAATTGGCTTGCGCCCTGCGGCTCATCCATTCAAGTACTAAGAGCCACCCATTATAATAGTGGGTCTACAGCGTGGAGGCTGTGACAAACATGTTTTTTCAGTGACCCGCGTGACTAGCTTTATGGGGGTTTCCCCTATCTTGGAGGGGTTCGCGATATCGCAAAGCTGGAACGCTTGTATATTTGTACTAAAGAGCATGTATGTAATGGAGAGTCAATGATTAGAGCATCACGATGTAGGGCTATCCTGGATCGAGTTTGACCCATGCATGCATGCAAGGCTATACTGCATTCTTGCGATTAATCCGCTTTTTGTTTACTTCTCTTTACGGCTGCAAATGGAGATACACGTGTCTGTGCACTTATTACCTATTTCATCTCCGGGTGATGAGCGTTACATAGCCAAGATGTTGTCACCTGTCACGAAGATCAAGATCAACATGAAAGGGCCCCGTTACACATATCGTGGTTGTTTGCGGTCCTCTCTTCCTACAGCTAGAACGTGAACCTTGAGATTTAGTTTGTCGATACTTGCCCTATCCTATGAAGGAACGGCTTTTCCCCCAATGTGCGTTAAGTGTACGCGTGTACGTGAATTAGGAAGCCGAAACCACCGCTGTGGATAGAGTCAATAGGCTCATCCAGTTGGGCATTTGAAATTAACCATGTAGTGGTTTTTTTTTTTTGTGGTATCTAGAGGCTTGGTTTATAGAGAGACTGGACGGTTGTGTGCGATTTCAGAAGTTTTATTTGTGCCTGAAGGGGCTTGATCATCTTTGTAATGCTAGGCCAGGTAACTCCTTAAGCCTTTACTCGTCAGATGTTTAAAATTCAGATATTTCCGCTTAGATGCAGTCATTTGCCAGAGGACAAATAAGCACGTAATTAGTACCACCTCTCATAACGCATCTGTCTATCTCTCTGTAGCAATTGGTTCTTTCTTCCGCCTCCTTGCCGTGCTCACTTAACCCGGTTCCTAGTTGCGCCACACACCCAGAACGTATTCATCAGCGCCACACCTTGAGTTCCTCTTGGGTCCCAGTCCCCACCCCCCATCTCCCCGAGATTCCCGAGAAATAAATCGCGTCTCCCCCCCAGAAATCGCCAATGGCCACGAGCAGCACCAAAACCCAACGCGAAGCACGTAAGCCTACGCGTGTTTTAGAAGAGGTCGTTGAGGTCCCTGATACAGACGAGGAGGTATCTGATGAAGGGGAAGGGAGCTCACGAGATGAGCTGCCACCAACCGTAGTGGGGCAAGCTACATCAGAAGATGAGGAAGAAGAAGATGATGACGACGAGGGGGAAATGTGGGAGACGGAGTCGTTTCTAAGAGATGTGTTGGGGGATTCGGGTTCTCCAGTGATCTTTGAGCCCCGTGAGTGATACCTTGTCGCGTTTGTTCCGAGCCAACGAGAGGCTAATGGGGGGGGACCACCACCACGAATAGATGAGGACGCGTTCTCAGTCGAGGAAGCACAGGAGCTTCGACAGCTTCTACGGAAGATTGGGGAACAGGAGTTCCTTGACCAGACTATACGGAGTAAAAAATTTACTGCAAAGAAGCTTATCACAGCTTTCGGGATCAGGCCGGTCGGAATTCCCCGTTCATTGGTTTGTGATACGTAGAAGCTGACATGACTTTTCTTTATCTTTTGTGACAACAGCCCGAGTTTATGGAAGGCTCCCCCGATACTGCGTATTACACATTTCTACAAATCGGTATTGCGAGAGAGTTGGTGAAGCGGAGCAAACTACCCCAATATAACACCCTCAAGGATGTTACAAAGCTCCTCCAAGACTCCAAGAACATCATAGTCCTTACAGGTGCAGGTGTAAGTATTCCTCTCACATACTCCCCTCCCTGTAACTTACATTACTAACACCCCCCCCCCCCCCTCCAGATCTCAACATCCCTCGGGATCCCTGACTTCCGTTCTAAAGAAACCGGCCTCTACTCCCGTCTCGCATCCCTGGGGCTGTCAGACCCCCAAGAGGTTTTCGACCTTGGAGTCTTCAATGATGACCCAACGTTCGTAGAAACAAAACCCTCTTTCTCTCAAGAATCAAGAATCAAAGTGGGAGCTTACAGGATTTAATGACCCAGTATATTCTACTCTGTCGCGAAGGACATCCTACCTACGACGGATAAGTTCTCGCCCACTCACGCATTCATTGAGTTGCTCCAGCGGAAGGGAAAGCTGTTGACTCAGTATACCCAGAATATCGATAACCTGGAAACTCGTGCCGGTATCCGCCCAGATAAGCTCATCCAGTGCCACGGTTCCTTCGCGACTGCGTCGTGTGTAAAGTGTAAACATAAGGTCCCTGGAGAAACAATCTTCCCGGATCTACGGCAGGGGAAGGTCGCGAAGTGTGATGCTTGTCTTAAAACAATAGCAGAAACAAAGAAGACAGCAGGAAAGAAACGTAAGCGTGGTAAGAGTGGTGATACATGGAAGAAGAAACGGTATAGCGAGGATTCCAGCGCTGAAGAGGAAGAATTCGATATCAGAGAGGCTGGGGTTATGAAGCCTGATATCACATTTTTTGGGGAGATGCTACCGGATACATTTTATAAGCGTCTTTTGGATCAAGACCGGAATAAGTGTGATCTGTTGATTTGTATTGGCACAAGCTTAAAAGTGGCGCCCGTGTCGGAAATTATTGGGCTGTTGCCGCCAAATGTGCCACAGATTTATATTTCCAAGACGGTAGCTAACCCCCTTTTCTTCTCTTTCTTCGTCTTATTTGATCAAAAACTGATTACTAGTGATAGCCGGTGACCCACGTCGAATTTGATATTGACTTCCTCGGCTCGTGTGACGATGTAGTCGTAGAGCTATGCCGTCTCGTAAATTGGGAATTTAAACACGAGATGATCCCGGAGGATCTACAGTTAGAAACGGTGTTGGATGAAGGGTTCAAGAGCAGGTATATTTGTACACGGAAGGGAGAGAGTTCTTGAGGTTTCAACGGCGTTTTGCTTTGGTTGGCATGGTTCATAAATTTCCTTGACTTTTCTTTATCAATCATCCTTGGGAACCCGTGGGGGGCAATAATGGTGATGCCAAATAGAGGGTTGCAAAGAGGCCTAACTTCTTTTCACATGTTAGCAAGTGCAGCGTTTTGATGCGTTTTTATTTATTTGTTTCGTTTTCAAGCCATTACATTCGTCTACCCTCAGTTTCAACTTTTTCCGAGTTTCAATTATACACATTACTTCAACTAAGGTTGGGTTATTTTTAAAAAAAGAATAATCGATACTGATGTACATTTATATTAAAAAAAAACACTCCTAGAGGTTTATCGCCCTATGATAGCCGTGGAGGTGGAGTAACATTCGCTAGGTGCTCCACATACTCATCTACAATCTTAGATATAACTTCATAGCTCTCCTTATATCCTCTCACAATCTTCTCCAGCTCATTCCTATAGACGCCCGTACCACTGAAGGACACAGTCAGAGTCCCATTCGGCTTTTGCAAGTAGAATATAACCAGTTGATCTATCACCCATCAGTCAAAAAAAAAAATAGCATGCACGCTGTTTTACTAGATTTTTGTAACTTACTAGGTAGGTATATATTACTCAACCCTGCGTAAATATCATCTGTCGGCGTTGTAAAACCCGTAAACTGGATACTAACAGTTGGATCACCCTCTGCCGAAGTGTGACCTGACACTTTTCGAAACACATCTAAGACCGCCTTAAACCCGCTTGTTTGTGACTCTGGGGGTATCTCTTTCGCCATACGCTCAAGCTTTGGGTAGAGATAACCTTGACTGAAGTATTTAGTTGTTAGACCTATGGAGGGTCAGTGGGGTATAACGAGTGATAATTTGTGATCTGGATATTATATATACCGTCTTGTGTGCGCATGATTATCTCTTTACGTTTCTTACAGGCTGCTGCAAAGGCGTTGTAGAGTTCTTCGGTATGTTCCTTTTTGTCCTGGGGCTGCGGTTGGGAGGGGAATGCGAGGCGTATGAACGCGAGTGATTCGAGAGTCACAGGGATCATGGAGTCGCAACGGCCGTGGTAGAAGTCTCTTATTATCACAGGTTGGAACATGGGTGGAATCGTACCGGATGTCCTTAAGATTGCTGATTGAAGGGCAAGATTGGCCACGGTGTCGCAGAGACGGGAGGATACATGGGGTCGTGGGGTTCCGGGTGTCTTGGGGGGGATGTCTATGGTGATGACGGTACGAGGGATTGCTTCTACTACTGATTCTGGGAGATTCAATGCGCTTGAGGACTTTGGAGGGGTGAATTTTAGTGGTTCGATTATGCTGGGTGCGGTGGAGGTGGGTAAAGAGGAAGTTGAGTTTATGATCTCGAGGAGAATTATGGAGAGCTCCATTGCAGGGCCACAGTCTGAAGGTGCGTGATCAAAGGCTAATCCCATTTCACCTATATACCAAGAGTATTAGCTCTATATCATCATTTTTGGAGCCGTTCTCTGGAACATACCATCTGAGTAAGATACAATTGCAAAAGTTTGGTCCGCGAACCGGTTCTCGCTGGTTCCTCCCGTACGAACATCGTTCAGGCGGTCCGCAGTTTCTGTAGGGGCTGGGTAGCCCTCAAGAGCTACGGTCACGATTGCAGAATACAGCGTTGAGATTGATGTAGCGTTTTCAGGAATTTTTTCATAAGCGGCTCTCTGGTGATGCCACTCCTGTCGACCAAGGCGCCAGGAGAGAGACGCAATTGATGGTTCTATTTTATGTTCAGGCTGGGTCTTTAAGACCTCTTGGATTTGTCGTTCAATATCATCCACAGAGAGAACCATGCCATCTTCACCCACGACTGTGACCTTCCAGGCACTCCCGCACCACCAAACTACTGCATGGAGCGTCTCTTCTGGAACGCTATGCTCCAATGTACATGTATTCAGAAATCTTGGGACTCTAAAGGTCCCACAGAGACCTCTTAGCTGGTGCTCGAGTCGTTTCTGCGCTGCAGTGTATCTAGAACCATCCCCAAAGACATATTCTCGACTCCATATACCAACAGCTCTCAGCAGAGTTGCCAACTTCCTCTCTCGGGTGGGTTCAGGAACGTTGATTAAGGTGCTGAGCCGTGTACTGGTAGGGACATGCCATCTTGTTCCTAGTAGTAGTTTTACGAACCATGCATTAGACCAGTTGGTTTCTTTCTCATTTAGAGAACCTAGGACTTCTTGTGCTTCTTCTCGAGTAAAAAGTGTGCTTATTGCATCATTGTAAGATGAGAGAAGTTCTGGAGATACGAAAGGCTCTGCTGCGTTACCGAAGCGGTTCAGCAGTAGAGGGATATCAGGAATTGGCAGTGGTGGTCTAGGGTCTAGATATGGAGTTGAGTGCTTAGTGGCCATATTTCTTTTGGAGAGCTTTTTTTAGAGGTGGATATGTTCTGGGAAGAGTGAAGTTGGGAACAAACAAAACTTTATATAAGGGTAAAAGTTATAGAACCAGGAACTAAACTGCAATCGGAGATATCCCGACAAGGTACCGGGGATACCGCCACGCATGACCAATAAGGGAGGACCTGTTTTGCGGGGCAAACACATGATGGCTGCGAGACATGGATTGTGGTCCTCAATTGACTGCCTGGAGGGGTAAAGCAGTAATGACTCAAATCGTATTTCCCCTCTTCTCCCCCTGCCAGAAGTCGGATTTCTTAATCTAGTGAGAATTTAGGCCCATCCACAGTTTATCCCTAGTGTTTATAGGGAATGGTATTCTTTGTAGTTCCAATTGGAAGGAGCGAAGTCTAAGAGATCGGAATATTCGTTTAATGCCAAGCCTTTTCTAGTTTCGTTAGGTAGAACGAAGACAAGGCTGGGCATCGGAGGAGACCGAAAGTCGGCAAATCACAATTCGTAGGGCACACTCTAACTGCAGGAGATAAGTTTCATGATAAAGATAGTAGGAGGGGGGAGTACAAGTAGCCACAGGCTTATTGCACTTTATCATACGAGTTAATGATTAGTATTGAATATTTGATCTTGAACCTGATACTATCTGAAACTCTGTGGATATGTGGGCGCTGCTATATTAGTCTAGTTTATGCGATACACCATTACCAACCTATGGTTGGTAACTGTTTCTCGGGTAGATCATTCTTTGTTGAAATACGAGTGTACTTGATTGTAGGGTTATATGTACTTCCTTGGGGTTTTGATGCCTTTTGTTTTTGTCTTGAGATGTGGCTACTTTAAGATTCTGGAAGTCTTATGACTTCAAATAGCTAGAATAAGGGGTGAGACTATTCGTTGCTCTATTACATCATAGCTCGAAAATTCTTAGGCTACTCTGGTTATTGGATTCTTATTTATTAAGGTGATATTGTCTTAGGCTTTATATCGGGATTCATTGGTCATGGCTGATGTTGGCCATAGTATCTGTTTTCAGTTGCGGACAAACAGCGAGTGATACTCCGTGACCATATTAGACATATTTTCTAGGGGTTATGCTTCTATGAATCCTTGGAAAGCGCAAGTCTACTTGCATAGTACTTTTTTATTTTATTTTATATTTTTATTTTTTACCTTCAACTTATTAAGCATTTAGTAAGATTATGAATAAAAAATAACCTCTAAACCATGCACTACACTTACCATAGTGGTAACAAATAGACTTGCACTCCAATACTTCACAGACAGTATTGGATCCTATAAAGTAGGCTGTAGTCATGCTATTTGGGAGTTGACATAATCAAGTCCCCCTATTAGGCCTCTGGGGCCTCTGTATAGAGTTTTTATTGGGCTTATGTACCAACTTCCCCTTTCTTATTTCATTTTAAAAAAATTCGCCTATATTTTAGTGAAAACGTCAAGGTCTAATAAATAATAACATTGGGGTTCGGGTCACATAGGTCTCCGTAGTACCCAGTATTTGTAATAGGAACGGCCTAATTGCGGACTGAAGATATCGCATACGGTTCCCCGAGTTACATTCGAGTTTGGACTTTAAACATATTTTGTTAGTGAGAGGGTAGGTTGTATATAGATTAGATACATACGACTCAATAATCCGTGCGTTCCTTCTTGTTGTGATATCTTTCTGAGGTCTGGGACTTTTGCCAGAATCGTGGCCAGCAAGAAGATGCTGGGGAGGTCGGAAGTAGATACTTCCGGGGTCGTCAAGTAACCCCTCGAGCGTAAAACAGGTACAATCAGTCTAGAATATAAAAACACATATTAGTAAGATATGTAGATACCGACGCCTATGAGAAGAAAGTTAACATACCCATGGTACATTCAATATCTCCATTTCCCATTCCCTTATCTTAGACTCTCGACAAGCTTCAATCAAAGCCCTATCCTGAGCCTTCCCAAAATCGTACCACTTATCCAACTCACTCAAGGACTTATCCTTACACCAAATACAGATCTTTTTCGGTCCATTGTTTCGCGAGAAAGCTGAGCGGAAGGAGAAACTCCGTAGTGCTGGGAAGCAGTTGGAGAAAATTTTGGATGCGAGCCAGGTTTTGCTGTTCCGTGCAGGAAGAGATATTCTCATGGTACGGAGGTTCTGTGCTGTGAAGGGGGTGGATTGATTTGTTTTAGATTCAATTTCACCTTCGTGGGGAGCTGAGAGAACTAAGTTGAACGTGCGGAGGAAGGGGGCATAGGTGAAAAACTGGGAAGAGGAATTCTTCGAGGGGAAATCTACAAGGGGGTGGAAATCGATAACCTTCGAACGTGCTGCAGCAGCTGTAGTTTAAGCTGACTTTGAAGTCAAGGTTTGTGAGTGTTGATGTAGATTGCTCGTGACACCGCTTTAGGTAATCGGTGAATGGTACAAAAGGGCTGGTCCCGACATGATCTATAAAGTATCTAGTAGTTACAACGATCCTTAGTGACTTTATTTTATCTAAAGGGAGATGCTGGAATATAGCACTAAATCTACAGCATCCGTAGCTGAACCAACTGATTGTTAAAGACTCAATAGGACCTATGGCAGCACCTAACACTTTGACTGTCCAGTCTGGATCGTCCAGTTTAATACTCCGGACATTTTTCATCCCGTGAAATATCTCGAGTAGTCTAGGCTCTACTGTGATAGCCTCTGCAGACCGATGAGAATAGCCCCAAGAACTCCATCGCCAGTCCCATTCCTTCCAATTCTGATTCTTCTCGATCACATCACAGAGTCTCTCCCGTAATGCGATCCTATCGTATTGATAAATATATGACCAAAGACTCCCCAGGCCAGAAACTAACTCTAATCGGGTAGAGGCCAACTCAAAGATCGAGATCCATTTTGGTAAGATACCTGCTGAGATGTTCTCCTCCTAGTAGGCAAGGTCCGTCTTACGTTGCAATGGACGTATATATAACGGCGGGTCATCCTGTGCAGCTTTCTGCTTGTTATATTGAGTGGATGGCTCGTCTTTTCCGTAGTTATAGACATTTCTGCGTTCTCTGCGACATGTACTCATTGAGCTAGGAAAAAACGCAGTGTGGGCATAATCCGCCCACTGACCAAGCTCGATTATAGGAAGTTTTAAATGCCGAATAAACAGCGCAGGTCCATCCGGTAGTCGTAAAGTACGTTCTAATCTCTCGAGTTTTTTTCTGAGAACGCTTTCTTTGAGGAATGAAGGCTCGGTCTCATAAGTGTCCAAGGTATCCTCATGTACCTTGGGACAGGCGTCTTGAACCCGTAAATCGAGAGTTTGATATAGTGCTTTTGTGGCAAAATCGTTGAAAACACGACAAACAAGGGAAATAGTGTAGAGCTCTTTATGTTTGCATAAAGTGCAATCGTCCGTGTAATCGACTTGTGGGAGAATCATAAACCATATATCACCCGGGAGTGTTGGCCCATTCTGTACCGTCTCATGATCGAGCATCTAGTTTCAACGCACTAAGAGCTGGAGAAGGGGGATAGGTATTGGATTTGATGGATTTGAGTTTGATTTTTGAAGGGCGGTTTGGAGTGTGCTGTAGACTTTCTTGAGTTGAAGTATGATAAAGTGGATATTGGATTAGTATGGGAATTAACAGTTAGGAAAGTGGAGTACATGTACATATAGCTTACCCGGCTGCTAAGACCGAGATATAAATAGTAACTGTTGCCTGAAGTGACAAGCATATCCCCTGGATCGTAGTGAAAACAGCACGAAAAGCCGTGCAAAATCTTAAGCAAACTCCCACCACAATATTATACTATGAAAAATCATGAAAAATCAGGAAGCATTAGACATGCCAGGAAATTATCTCTGTAATTTTCTATATTTATAAGACACTATTTGTGTTATTCTTTTTGGTGAAGTATCTTTGGCTTGGCGCTTATTACAGTGCCTCTTACTAAAAAGCATAACACTCTAGCACCCCCACAGTGTCTGGCAGTGCTTAAAAAATATGAATAAAATATTAGAGATATGAATTAGATACTATAGATTTTCCCTTGATTTTTATAACCTCTTCTGGTGATAATCTAGTTTTCTTTAGGTGGGTGAGTGACCAGTTATGAACCGGTTGCCATGCACAGGTCCTGTGCTAGGATATACAGCAGGGTATATATGGTCATGGTGTAACCTTTGGACCGAAAACACCACCATTTTCTCACTACTTTTGAGAACCAAAAATCTAAATACCATACTAGGGGCTTAAATACTTAAAGGCAAGTAGTTATGTATACTAAACACATTATAGTACGAGAACAAGAGCCTAGCTATACAAGTGGCTGCAGTATGAGTAACTTTCTTATAAGTAAAGTGATATCTTATGTACTAAGTCTATGGGGTAATTAATAAATATTCACTAAAGACCATATAGCCTCCATACATATTTGGGTAGAGCATAAAAAGGGGATTAAATTAAGCCCACTATCAATATAATTGGAAAAGAATTGGTGGTGTGGTTGTCTTTTTAGCAAGAGGTTGTGGTAAATAGCTGCAAAAAAGAGTGATAGCCAAAAAAAAACCGAGAAAAATATGACAGGTTCTACAACTAAAAGAGACTATGGCAGTACTAATACTATAGGGGTAAAGGGGGGGTCTTTGTGGGGTGGTTGGCAGTTGCGCTCATGAGCCGAAATTTTGCACGAGTTTTTGCGCGAAATCGCGTTTCTACGATCCATGGGATAAGCCATCTTTAGATGTAGTATCTCGCTCAGTTCTTACTTGGGGTTGAGGCTGGTAATATTAACTCTAGTGCTCTAAGTTATATTAAATTTAACTTATTACAGTCTTATTGGTTTAGGGGTAGGGGTCTGGAGACGGAAGACGGAAAACATAATATAATTGCCCTAGTAGTGAATAGTAATACAGTAAACCTAAGTAATTAGCCACAAAAATTTTATAGTATCATAAGCTAATACCCAATCAGTTAATTAGTAGTCAATAAAAGATTCGAATCTTAATAAATCTCATTTTTGTTCTCAATAGGAACCATTAGCAACATAATCATGGATTATCACTCACAATAAGTATTCGGTCCCGAATTTAGAGCTGTAGGCTCATGAATGTTTAAGCTCTCCCTTTCATCTTACTGCCTAGGCCCCAAGGCTTGAGCCACTATATCACTACTATTTTATCTTATGGCCCTTTCGGGGAACCCATTATCTTCCACAATATGAATTATCCCTGTCTATGAAACGGAAAAGAGGACACATAATTAGAAAACGAGGGTTTAGTTTTTCTTTCCTTTTTTCCATAAAAAATCAATCTTATACAAATAACCTTTTATTCTAGCTCCCCCCCGTGCTGGCACCAGCAAAACTACAGCTACCAAGAGACATAACACATAACATGTGAGTAAAGAGCGAGAATAGAACTAGAAACAATCAGAAACATAAAACACCATTGCGATAACCCTAAAGAAGTAGAAGAAGGTTGAGGGAGGTAAATGAAGGATAAAGGTACACATGACAATTGAAGCATGAAATCAAACAAAGAACATAACTCCAAAATACCCTAAAAGAATATACCACGAACAAAAAACAAAGGCTCTTCGCAATTTGTAGTATGTTTCCGACTACTCGGCTTTTTCGAAATTTTTCATCCTTTAGTCACTCAACAAAATACATCCTAGGAGCCTCACAACCAATGGCAAAGGAATCCCCCGGAAAATATCACCATAGATGTATTGATGCCTCTGCAGGTCATCTTACATCTTATATAAAAGAATATTGATCCAATCCACTCTCACCAATACCGTCCTTCTTAAGAGAAAAAGCACAAGCAAATGAACGTGCCCAATCCATGAGAAAAGAAGGGAAGAAAATATACCATCAAAAAAAAAAAAACCAAAGCCGTAAAAAGAGTAACTATGTACGTGAAGTTAAAATGAAATCATAAACCGCTGTCCATGTTTGCATTTTTGCGGAGGAGTAAGAAAGAAGGAGAAAAGAACCTATAAGGAAAGTGTCGCTTTTCAAACCCCACAAATATTTAGATACTTGTTCTTAACCTTCTGTTACCCTTAAGTGTAGGCAACTTCCTAGTGGTCCCAAACGATGACAAGGGTGGGTGGCGAACAAAAAATGTGCTTGGGGCAGAGAAGCATAAAGGAGAAGGCACAGCCACCAGAGAATTTGAATACATGATAGGAAAAACAAAAAACAAAAATTGGCGCCATATTAAGATAGATGAAAGGTTTGTTTTTAGGGTAGAGAAAAAGTTGGTCTTTTGGGAACGGAAGGGGAAAATATTCTAGTTTGTAGAACGAGAAGAGAACGATGAATAGCAGAGCATATTTAAGTGATAAAAAATTCCTAGAGGAAAAAGAATCCGTGAAAACGGTAGTAGGCTCATACTGCGTGTTTGGGATAGGTGGGCGTGAAGTGGTTAAGCCGTCATTTCACTACAAGAGTTGTCAGTTACAAAACTATTATAGTGGACTTGGTATAAAACATACAGTAGTATAGGGCTCGACCAACCCATCCTTCGCCTCCACACCGCTCTGAAGAACTGATTGAATTTCCGAATCTAATAAGTCCTCAATCTTCTGTTTGCGCTCGGTGCTCAACTGAGGATTTGCTAAAAGTGACTTGAGCCTTTCGGGGCCGAGACCCTTTCCGTTCTTAGCATCTTTCTTCACTAAAAGGACTAGATCCTGGATTAAGCTGTCATGGAACTGCTCGCGGTTCATGAGGCCATCCTCGTAGAACTTGTAAACACATTCCAACCCAAAGCGGTGAGAGAGATCTGCATCTAAGAATGCATATTTTCTGAAGTCATTGTACATCAAGCTGTTAAACTTAGCACAAAGAAAGTGGGGCCAGAACTTGTAGAGGGTAGCCATTTCAGGGTTTTTTGTTGGACCAGAAGTCTCACGCTGTCTCTGGGCCTGAGCCAAGGCATGGGGATACAGCCTATGGATGTATGTCTCAGACTCTAGAGTCTGGTTTTCATCTTTCAGAAGCCACCCAACTTCAGAGTTAGATCCAAATGATGGCCTGTTCGGGCTAGAGGGCCTATTTATAAGTGTGAGAAATGAGTACGACTCGATTGCATCAAATGGGATTAACTTACGCCGAAGTACCATTCGTGAGTACACCATTTGTCCTAGATCTAGTGGGAGATGCCAAGGGAGACGTTTGTCCGGGGCGCTTGGTAACGACAACCAACCTTTGAGTGTCTTCAGGGAAGAACTCGTCCTGAATAGGACTAGAATGCTCCCCTGTCCCATTAATAAATGGGAGCGCGTTGGGCGAAAACTCTGGAACGTTGGCTGACAAAGGAGTGGCACTGAAAGCTGGAGGAAAGACACCTGACGGGACGAAGGGTGGAGCACCAGGAGCAATATTGTTCTGGGGTTGACCTCTAGTAGTAGGTCCGGGCATGAACGGTGTAGCTGAGCCGGACATCTCAAGAGGTGAACCTGAGCTATTATTCTGCGGATTTCGTTGTCTTGGATCAACTTGCCAACTGCTCTGGTCGCATTGGGCTGAAGGATCACGCTCTCCCTCGCTCAAAACCCAGGTTTCCCATCCGACAGCCTTTCTGAGGTGGAAATCATCAACTCCGGCGGCAATTTGTACTTCTTGTGATCTTAGGCAAGCCTCCCGCAAGAGATTTATGTCTATGGTTAATTGTCTCATGCGAGCAAACCCTGCAATAAGTGACAATCTGACATAACCATCGTTATCCATGTGTTTTCGCAAAAACATGTCCTTACAAAGATTGTCGACGGAAAAGTAATAGTTACTATAAAAAGTCAATAAACTTGAAGGTCCGATAACTAAGAAAAACTTACACTTGCGCAATGATCTCAAGAATTCCTGGAAACTCGATGGGCAACGGAATTCCGGTTGGGGAAATCATGCTGAAATCGTAGGGAATTGGATAGGCAGGCATGAATATTGGTGGTGGAGGGGGTTGCATGTTGGGGTTGGGGTAGCGATTGTAATTCTGATTGTTGGCACCCTGATGCGATCCTGATCCGCTTCTGAATCCGCGTTGCGAAGACCGAGGGGTTTGAGCTGGATATTGCCCATTGGTATGGTGAGCATTGAAATGTGGAGGAGTAGAGTTATAGTGGGGTCCAGGATTGTGATGATGCCCACCATTGTGTCCATTTGAATATGACTGGTTATGATAATTACCACGTCCTCTACCGCGCCCACGTCCTCCTTCATAACCACGCTCTCGATGCGTATGCGTAGATGCCGTATCAGCTCCATGATGATCAGAACGATTGAAGCCCTGATTGTACCCACGGTCTGACCTAGGATGATAGTTTCCGTTACCGTTCTGATGACCCCTGTCCTGGTTTTCAGAGAACTGGCGTCCATCTCCTTGTGCAACAAAGTTCGAGTCATCTACCCTTGAGCCACGACGCGCCCCCCCATGGGTTTGCGTTCCGGTAGAAGCTGTCTTGGTAGATCGGGCCGGGTCTGTAGTTGGCTCTCCAGCCTCTGGAGCTGCCGTTAAATCCTTCTTTTTATCAGGTGGAGGAATAGCCAATGACCCTTTTGACTCACGACGCTGCGCAGTGCCACCAGGACTTGTAGCGCGTTTTCCATTCTTGTTTCCCTGGTACCCTGCACGGGATGCACCTGGGTTAGGACCTTGACGATTGCGATCACCCTCTGCCCCTTCTGCTCCAAAACCAATCCCAGAATGCCTCTCGCCGTTTGACGAAGATGACGGAACCGCACGTAGGCCCCCTCTACCACCATCACGTCCGTTATGAGCCCCTCTACCACGCCCTGACTTGGTTGAAAATGGTGGAACATAAGGTGCATCTATTGTAACCGATACCCACTTCTGACCGGTCCGGAGGGCCCCAGACGATGCGGTTTTATCCTTCTCATCTTTATCCCGTTTAGCCTTCCCAACCTCATCCTGTGCGATCTCTGGTGTTGGCCAAGACTCGGTATCTGTGACCGGCGGGGGGAGAACCGGGGTAGCCGTTTCTTTTTCCGATTGTTGTTTTCTTGTCAATTTCCTGAGGGCTCCGCCTATTACCGAAACGAAATTTTATTAGTTGATCGTCATAAGAATAATTCTAAATGAGAGTAGATAAATACCATCCTCCTTGTTTACGGGGCCATTAACCCTTCCGGCATCTGTACTCTTTTTACGATCTCTGAATTCCCTTGTTGAGACATCTTTAACCCCACTAGACCCCTCTTTTGGTTTTTCTTTCTCTGAGACATCTTGATTCTCACTAAACGGCTTCTTCCTCTTATCCACCTGCCTCGGTTCTGCCGGCTTCTCTGCATTGTCCTTAGCAACAGTGGCGTTGCCTGGGCTTGCAGTGGTCTTGGCTGCAGTTTGTGCGGCTGCAGGAGGACTTGGTTTCTTGGCAGTTAAGTTTTCAGATTTTCTTATCTCCCAAAAATTCACTGCTGGAGGGGCAGCAGGAACTAAATCGCTACCCTTAGAAACATCAGGTGTCCTACTGCCAACACTGGAGGTTTTATTCTCTGTATGGCTGGATGCCTGAGATTGTTTCTCCCAGGAGCTACTTCCTTTGTCCTCCGATACGGATGAGACTGACGCCGTCAACTCATCCTCCTTCGGTAGCGTAGGGGTTGACCCTACTCCTAGACTTGGAGATGGTACGGCAGGTGGAATAACTGTAGGGTTCGCATCACCGTTCGTTTTTGGATGTAAATCGGCCGTAGGTGCCGGAAGGGATTGGGGAGTAGACGCTCCAGTGGTGGGTGCTGTGCTTCCGTTCATGTTTTGTGCTGTTGAAGAAGTCGAAGACACTGATGTTCCAGTGGTAGAAGAAGAAGGGGTGGTGGTGGGTTTATTTAGGCCACTAGTCTGTGACTTATTTGTAGGTGTAGTAGAACTAGCGGAATTTTTTCCTGACGCAGCAGCAGCGTAAGAGAAAGTAGCCTCTGATGAATTTATGGGTCTGCTAGCGGACGTAGTAGTCATGATATTCCTACCGCTGAAAGAGAAAGAATCCGACCCTAAAACCTTTGGGGAAAAGAAAAGAGTAGAACAAAATTTTATTCCCTAGTGGGGTATCCTTTGAAAGGAGGAGGGGTTATTTAAGTGCGTGCTGCGAAGGGATTGAGCCGTCAACAAGGTCGTGGGGAACCCGGACGATTTCTGCTTTCACAAATAGTGGGAGAAGCCGGTGCTCGCCCGCTCTTCACGCACTCACAAAGAGCTGCAGCAAGAACACACAAGTGAAGACGGGCTACCTTTCACTGTCACCTTTAGGGGAAGAAGATACCTAAGTTTTCTTCTGGAAACCTTGAGAGGAGTGTTAGAAAAATAAGAAATGTTTGTTTAACGACGGTGGCCGGGTGTGTCAGCCTTGTAGCGGGGGGACTTTTTTCGATCGGAAAAACAAAGTAGAGACGCGCAAGAGGTGACGTTACTCCGTAGGGAGGGGGGAAAGATATAAACTTCAGCGAAAAGCAAGTCTCAGGCAAAGAGAAACTGAGAGATCGTGAGGAATTGAAAGAGGCTGATCACTGGGAGGCGAAGGGACAAAGTCAGTCAGGTAAGCCGCGAGGAGCCGAGAGGTAGCCGGGTACGATCACTATGTGATCAGGTCAAGCCGTAAGAAAAAATACTAGAATCTTAAGGAAGACGATGTATCGTACACAAAGATTTCTGAGTCAAAGAGACTCAAAAGGCCGGTGTCAACGTCGCGCTGTTTCTTAGGATCTGTTTGGTTTGGAAGAGAAATGGTGATGACGATGGGTCAGCGATGACACTTTTAGAAGCACGCGGAAAAAAGTAACCGGAAGGCGGAGGAATCACACACGACACCGCCGGAAGTTTGCTAGGTACAAGCCACAGGAAGAGATGCACGATTAAAATAAGAATGGGGGGATTTACCGTTCCTGTTTGTATAGTAGTCAGTAGTGACGGACTTTTTTAGGAAAAGTCTTTTGAAATTTTGAAACGATATTTAGGAAATATGTTTGATCTTTTTTTTTTCCTATGCTTGTAGTGCAGAGGATCCCGAACACTTTGGGGGCGTTCAGTGATCGTGACTGCTTTGGTAGTAGTGGGAGAATCGCTAGACAGGGCAATAGCGGTACCGGAATGAGGGCCGTAAACCTTCACACCAAAAGAAAATATACGGAGGAGAGAAACGGGATATGGGGGGGTGAATGATATTTTCAAGATGCTGGTGTTGCCTGTGATGCGTGGCGTATTGTATGTATTGTACTTTCTACTATTACTTCCTCTGATCGTCGCCGTTAGTGGGGCGAACGAGTGGGAGAGACTCAGAAGAGTGAGTGAGATGGCGAGAACAAGAAACGATAGCCCTCGGAGATGGCGATGAGATAGATGAACAGGTAAAAAAGAAAAGGAATGGGAATGGGAAAGTGGAAGTGAGGGCAAAGGGAAGAGGAATTGAAGTTTGAGGCTCCCACACACTACATTCGGCAAAGGAGGGGTTGCGCGGGGGACAAACTGATGAGTTTTTTTTTTGTTCTTGATCCACTTTTTTTTCGCTGACTGACTTCATCCACCCAAGTACGAAGAGGCCCCCTTCCTCGGAAGACCTGCAAACATCCCCCAATTGGTAGTAAACACCGTCAATTGACTATACACAATTAAGAACCATCTATGGTTTGCTCTATGGGATGTCTCGATCAGTAGATTGGAGGTTTTAGGGGGAAAGTGCTTTTCAATTATGACTCTCGTCGTATTCCTGTGTGTGCTATGCATGTTTGACTAATTGACTCCCTTCGTCTCGTCCCCTCTCCACCGCCATCTCCATCTCCATCTCCATCTCCATCCCCGTCTCCCTTCTCTCCCTTCTCTCCATTCTCTCCATTCTCCTCCTTCTTCTCCTCATCTCTCTATTCTCCGGTCCCACAAAAATGCGTCTTCCCGCAAATACTGCATACATAAACTACATACCTACATACACTTAAGTACATGTAGTCCCTTCTGAGCATTTACATGTATCTACCCCGCCACCCATTAGGGCTACGGCTACATGTAAGTACATGTATATATGTACGTACTCTACACATCCTGCCCGTTCAGCCACATGTATTTCGCGCATCTCGCCTTAGCCGTCGAGCATCTGCCCATTCAACGACAACCTTCCTCTTCGTCTCCGCCTCTCCTGCCAATCAATGCGTTCATGTACCTACATACAGACGTATAGGGTAAAAACTAAATGCTGACTATTTCATGCCTATGTACTCTGCACTACTCTATACATAACTAAGCGTATTCTATCTACCGGCTGAAGCAAAAGCACGGGATGCCGGGTCCTCTCTCTGCTCAATGGTAGTTCAATGTCTACATTCTTCCAGATGAGCTTGTTCTTCATATGGTTAGGTTTGAATTCGGTATTATCGACACCCCGAAATGGTCCTTGGCAATGAAATCTGAAATCACTTTTCCGTGAATAGTTAGCCTGAGTTGCCATGGGAGACTTGCACAACTGTTACCCTTCGGGGAGTCTAGGTACATGTATTCCCGCACCTCCAATGATATTACTCTTCATAGGTGGCAGGAACACAAACCTTCACTCGAAAGCAAAGAACACAGATGCCCTGCAGAATCGAATATCATTTTTCTATCTCTCATTCCTAAATGGGAGAGGAGGGGAAGCACAAAGCCACCACTGCGAACCCCCCACAGTATTAGCCACGAGCAATAGTGATGCCGTATTAATCATTGCCCCGCCTTCACTTCCTGTCAGATCATCGGAAGCGGGGAAATGTGTACGACATACCACGACTCGATCTTTGCAGCCCTTTCGATTCAAATGCCCTATTGCGACTCGAACCGTTCAAGCGGTTCCTTTAGACTATTCTTTATACATATCGGGCCGCGGGGAGGCCGCTCCTTTTACGTGACCAGGAGCACAAAGAAGACCCCTTGCGAAATCACCAACTAACTATATGTAACCAACCAACCAGCTAAGTAACCAACCGATGCTCTCCCGTAGATGGGCTCCTTCGCCCCCCCCCCATGCTAAGCACTGTCGCGGATAATATCAGTACTTATTTCTTTCTTGTTTTCCTTGTGTAATCTATTAAACTATACGCTAAAAATTCGCCATCCAGCTGCGTTACTACCTCTAAGCAAGGAAAAGAAGGATTAAATATTAGTAAAATAAGACAAAATAAAATAAAATAGATAAAACCTACACACTACTAGCAAGTCGGCCGGAATCACAAGCGGATGCACAAGAAAGAATTCAAAAACACCCATGACCTATATTCTCTTGCCCTCATTTCCCCGCAAATGACCCCTCCCCTGTCTGACCAACTACATCATGATTCTTAATGGGAATCTAGATCCGGGATCGGAATCCGAGAGGAAAGAAGGAAAGAAAACAGCCGAGGGGAGAAATTTAACTATACTATCGGGTGTTCTCATCAAAATAAAGACCAGTCGCGATTCAAACCTCCAGAACTCATGTAAAGAAACCTCTGCGAAAGGAACCATCCGGTCACGATTATACCTTTATCGATAAGCAAAACAAGCCCCCCCCACCTCCCCCGAAGAATCATCCAATAACAAAACCAAACAACCTGGTTTCCCTAAACGTGCATCTGTATGTACCACAAGAGAGTAAAAACGGGTGATTTCCAAGTAGGCCAAGTTATAGTAGAGAGTAACCATTCCCTTCAAGGATACCGCGTATGAGAACCGATAGGCCGAAACTACACATTTCTTTTCGCTATCCTTCCCACTCCCCGCTCTCTCTCTCTCACCCCACTATAAACGACCGATGTGATGCAGGCAGGTAGGTCGAACTGCAGGTTCAACAGATCCCGTTACAGATCCTTACTTTAAATCTGCCGAACAGGCATGCCTCTCTGTGTCAATCTTGAATATCGAATAGATGGAGAGAAGGAGAAAAGAAAAGAAAAAAAGCATACGTAAACTATGGAAACAGCCTCGCCCCCAGACGATTACTTTCATTGTGGCAAGGACGCGCATGATAGTACGCGTAGTACTTTTGGCTTGGAATACCTATATATTTTAAATATTCTTTTTTAATCCCCCCCCCCCCCACTCTGGAGTCCCGCATTGTTTTTCTGGGGGGCGGAGGGGGGGGGGGCGAGGAAGAGGATAGAGTGCTCAGGTATGTTGAGCGAGTGTATTTCATCATCAGCCACGGGTCATTCCTCTGTAAGGCCAAGGGGCTTTATCGTTCCTGTTTGATTCTCTAAGCTTTCAGGGCAGCTAGTCAGGAACATAAAACTTAAACCTCATGATCAAGTGTTTCATGAATACGGGTGCCTGGAAGTTCCGGGCCTTTCTATAGAGTTCCAGCCTTGTAATTAAAAAAACAAGGAATCATAAAGTCTCACTCGAATAAGAGAGAGAGAGATACCACCTGTCAGCTATGTAGTCACACAGGTGATTCTAAATAAATGACGTCTTCTAATATGGTGAGACTGGGTCAGGTTGTCAAAAAAAAAAGGCCCTTAATTTTATTATGACAAAGACAAAAAAGATAAAAATAAAAGGTGATTGTGCTCTAGCTCTATAGATAAGTAAATAAGATGTAAGCATAAGTAATTGAAGATGACCTATTAATTCATAAGGACGCTACAAAGTTCCGTTTCAGGAACAAGTCCAGGCAACCGCGGCTCTCAGGGCTAGGGAAACAAAAACAATATAAATATAAATATAAAAATAAAAAGATTAGTTAAGTAGCCTGTGACTTGATCATGAGTCTTCTTTTCCCTTGATCCCCCTCGAGTTTGGGGACTCAATACCCTTTGTCTTCAAACAAAAAAAAAACAAATGACGTAAATAATTTTTGACAGTTAAAAAAAAAGTACCAAAAAGAAAACCAAAACAGAATGGGAATTAACGTCCACCTGAGGATGACGATGAAGCAAGCTCTTTACAGCTGTGGTGTGGCGGCGGCTGTCAGATTAGCCTGTGATTCACCCGGTGTATATGTACGGCGCTTGTTTCTCCACTGCCTAAGCTGTTTCAAGGACCTGCTCCTCGTCTCCTCGTCTTTGGTACTATCGCAGTAAAGTCTTTTCCAATAGGATCCACGGATGCCCTCCTAGGATTCCCAAAGTCGTGTAGTCACGACGTTAGACTCAGCCTATGATAGGCGGTGCTCTGTTTCTTTCCCTTGTCGGAGGTCGTTTTCCCGTTTCGTTCGTCCGAACTTTTTCGGGGGGGGGGGTCATCATCACTGAGAAGGAGATTCACTAGTGCAGATCATCTGGGGTGTTTTCTGGGATGGCCGAGCACACAAAAAAAGATGATATATGACAGGGAAAGAAGGTTTGGAAGCATGATGATGTCGGTCTGCATCTAACTCGGGCGCATTAACCGAGCGCAAAAAAAACAACAATTATGTGCACCAGAATCCGATCGTTAGATTCGTAGCCTTAGTATTCTAGCCTTTCCCTACTATGCTTCTGTACCCCTCTTATATGTTACTGCGCATACATGTATGTAGCTTGCCAAACGCCCGCTTTTCTAGAGATAGAATTCCATTCGCCCAGTAATAAAAGAATAATAACAGTTTACAAAATATACGCTTTATCATTGTAGAGTATAGCCTTACGTACTCTGGATTTTCCCCGCAATCTGTGGCTCAGCTATGCAGTGCCCACCTTTTAAGCATGTGAACAGGATATGATCTAGCCTAGAACACATGCAGGATCCAGATGATAGAGCATTTATTGGTCCTTACAACTAGCCCTGCATCCACGATGCAGCTCGTCTAACCCCTAGTTGACTCGCGAATCTGAGGCCTGTATTATAGTGCGGAAGGGATTAGGAAGGACTTCTGGCTTTTTTTTTGAGGCGGGGGGTATTGGTGCCATACCTGATGAGCCCATGGGGAAATACGATACGAGATACCACACCAACGCGATAAGCTGGGCGATACAGGAGAAAAGAGTGAGAATCACAGATTGTACCTGACTCAAAAGTAAGTGTTTGCTAACCCCCTATACGCTCACGGGGACAAGTGGACCCAGTGACTGGTTTTTTGATATCAAAAAAGAGAATGGATATTTCAGAAGGGGGAAGTAGTAGACATACCCCCAGAGCAAAGAAAAGAGTTAGTCCGATAGACCCAAAATACGCAGCTGTGAACGGTAGTCGCGGGGTAGATAGAAGGTGCATGGCATATGTAAGCGGACCCTGAAGTACCGCCCAAGATGTAAGGAATAAAATTGATCCCACAGTCCAGCTGATATGATAAAGCTCCGTTAGTGGTGGGTACAGTTTTTGCGAGCGCATGTGGCTTGCATGAAGAGATCTACAGAACTTACAGAACTGCAAATTTCCGGGGTCGTAGTGATAATACAGGGAAGAGGAAGAAGCAGAGGACGAAGCAAGCTGCAGCCCCCAGGTTACAGCATGCAAACACCAAAAGACGATCCCATCGGCTTACTGTAATTGCTCGGAGAAGCGAGGATTCAGATCAGCAAAGGGTTCCTTTTGCATCGGCGAATTTCGTGCATAGTTAAACGTGCACGGTAGTAGTAGTGATCGTTTTGCGATACACCAAGTATCAACACCACAACCACTATCACCACCACCACTCTTTACAATCTGTCTACCGTACTCACTCTAGGAGCTGTAGAGATATCAAAACAAGGTTGACTCACATGCTAACCACCCTGCCTCTTCTTCTTGACGAGTCTGAGCTGGGAGCTGTGGAGGAGGGTCGGAGCTCGTGGGCAGCCGGACATAACCTCCGTTCCCAAACGGATTCAAGGATTGTAGTTTGTTTAAGAAAGGGGATGACGCGGAAGTGTTGACCGGCTCTTCTCTCCTGGACCACCCCAGCGAGTTCATTTGTGATCTAAAGGAGTCCGCAGCCATGACGACAAGAACAAGAAAGGCCGAAAAATATGGGAATGTGAATGACTATTTTGGAAGGGTGCTGCTGAACTTGCTATCGGAGAATATAAACAGGATTACTGAACTGGGACGGTGGGTGGAGCTCGGGGCGGTCGTGATGGGTGGTGGTGGGTGGTGGTTCAGGTGCTCTGCATCCGCACCTCTCTTATTTTCAAAGGTGAGATCGAAATTAAAGATGGTATGTTAAAATGGAATCTTTGGAGGGGGGGGCTCTCTATCTCTCTATCTCTCTTTCTCTCACCCCTTCTTGCAAATACAGGAGACAGATGGGTCGGCTGAGCACTACAGTATGTACAGCACGAATCTCCTCGTCTCCGTCTATTTCTTTTCTTCAGTGGTTCTTTCTGGTGGGGTGTTCCTGAGTGTTAGGTGGACCTAAGATTCTTGTGTAAAAGAAGCGTTCGTGTTGAGTTGATGTGGAGGGGAGGATGAACGTGGCGCTAGTCTATATCTGCACAAGCCTTACACTGCTCTGTGCTGCCAAGGCTGCGACGGCTGTCTGCTCATTGCCTGAAAGGGGAGTCTTATGGCGCTTTCCAATAATAATTAAATATATTATCAGTCACTTTTCGCTTGTCTTGAGTCTGTTTTATTTTTGTGCTTTTTGTTTTGTAATTATTTCAGAAAGGGACGATTTTTTAGAAAAATAAATTCTTAAGGTTCTGTGAACATATCTGTTCCTTTAGCCAAGTTTTTTGCAGACGAGAAGGGTAGAAAGCCATGCAGGCCAGTTATCGCAGCGTGTTGTCTGGTAGTGTGCAGGGGTTGGGTTGGGGTAGAACCTCCACCCGTGGGTGGAGCGGAGGCAAAAGTTGGGGGTAGAAATCATCGTGAGGTTGCTGTTGAAACCCTGACCGAAATGGCCAGCCAGCCAGCCAAAGAGTGTGGGAAAGTAGCAGTCATCTCCTCCGGTCGGTGGCTCCCCCCCTCCGCTTTGCTCTTCCATCCTTCGCTTGCACACTCCCAACCAAACCCACACACCCCCAGTCCCCATCCTTCGTCCATACTGATCGTCCCCCGTACTACTACTAAGATCTCCTACTACTTCTACCCCCCTCTCCCCCCGTCCGATTCCCCGTTCTTTCGAATCCCTCTCTCCCACCATCTTCCGAGTTTCTCGCCAGTTTCGCTGCACGCCTCCCAGAAATCACTATCCATTCGAGCCTAGATATCAATCATTCGTGCAAAACGATCAATCAGCCACGAGCCAACAAATACACTATCAGTGCTTTATTCAATCAAAGCCACAGGGTCACTAAGTACGTAGAGTCAGTCAGCTTCAGTGTTCTGCGAAACCAACCGCACAGCAGCGGCAACAACGGTAGCAACATCAAAGGGACAGCTCCTCAGTTGAGAGCAGAACGGAGATCGAGTAGCAGCGACCTGCATATTTCTCCGGGCCAGTCAGACTTGAGACTTCAGCCTGCTTCCAGGCCACCCCCCCTCCATCACTCATCCCCTCCATCCATCCACCCATCCATCATCCCTCCCCTGTGCTGCGTGCGCAAGAGGCTCGCCATTGTGTCACCTTTTACAAAAGATCCGCAATATTTTGCTAGTAGCCGCCTGCAACCCCGTCTCGTCTGCTCCTCTGTCTATCACACGCTCCAGTCGTAATCCTGCAGGTCTTCTGTGCAAACACTCTCGGCGCACTCCATTTCTAGAAAGGCCGGCCAGTTCCAAGCGATTCTTTCCGTACCGCTAACTAGCTGGTTTCGTTCCCGGGGATTTTTTTTTCCCGTTAGTCAATCAATTCACCTTGAAGCCCTGCCTTTGCCCCTCCAGCCAACCAGCGATCTATCCAGCCAACCAGCCCCACCTCTGCTCCCCCTTCACCTCCACCTCCACCTACTTCTAATCTCCTCCCACCCACCCACAGTCTCTGTAGAAAGTCGTTCCTCATCCTTCTGTAGCCTCCGACCGTCTCGATTCCCAAGTTACGTTTTGTCAAGGATCAATCCTGCCAGTGGTCACCTGGCGAGTCATTAAATACACAGTCAATTCTCTTCCATTTCTTGCCAACGCACGCACGACACACAATCAACCTTTCTCCTCCTAGCCATAGTTTTCGTGGCTTCTGTTGCACCCTTACTCAATTTCTCGTTGTTGCACCAAAGTCTTGAGAACGGCACCTATCACTCGCTCAACATATACAGGCCAAATCACTAAAGCCAAGAGAGCAGAAAGTGCGCACAGAAAATTTGTTGCGCAGTTCTCAGTAGTGGCACCTATTTTTGTGAAAAGGTGAGAAGGAGTGTATAACTTCCAATATTGAAGCTTCAAGTCTTTTGGTATCTAGGATTGGGGGACCAAAAAGCTCGCCAGTTATGCCGATTACTAGTGAGTTAATCTTTTTTACCATTGCGTGTGGGTTGTATGCGGGTTACGTGGTCATTACATTATGTGGTTTCTACTCGCTTCACATCTTGAATGGTGCCTAGCATGAGTCAATGAAAAACGAGGCTAACAGCTCGTCGCCCTAGTGCCTTTTAGCTCTTCAGCATTTAAGAAGAGCTCTGCAGAACTGAGAGTCGACATACCGCACCACAACAACGGTATGCACGCCTACAATAGCAATTCTAGCAGTGGGAACGTTCCCAACTCTCCTGCACCATTTATCAAGAACGAGCCTCAGGACGAATCAAGATTTCTCCATCAGACACCGTATCATCACGCCGACGCGTACAGTATGTCAAGCCACCAGTCCTATCAGCAGAGTCCATTTGGAGGTCAGAGTTATCCAACTGGCGGTGATGGGAGTATCGACCCATCAGAACTGACCATGTCTCCATCGATGCCAATACAACAGAATGGCGGATTCATGCAATCATACCCGAATTTCTCAACCTCAAATAATATGGGATACATGGACAGCTGTGTGCCGGATGAGGATCTGGCTGCTACTTTGGGGAGCCTGGGTAATAATCATATGCAAAACGGACAGTTTAATGTGAATGAAGGCGAGTATGGTCCTGGTCATAGCACCAATTCTCTCCATAATCTATTCCCCGAAATAGATAGAGATACAAATGGAGGGCCAGGTGAGAATGGTGCATCAGTTGGTGCTACCAACATCGAACAGATGTATTCCCACACTCCTGACAACGCCCCACAATCGCCCTTCATCCGTGGGTTCCATTCACTACAGTACCGTCAACAACTAAATAATGCCTATAATGGAGCGACAGCTGAAACACCATCTTCATACAATGCCTCGCCTGTTGTGGGGTCTGATTCAACCCAAGGGACAAATTTTGACCAGTACATGTCTACTGGTAAAAGGAAAGCCCGGCCTGCTGTGTTGGAAAGGACTAGTTCTCGCAAAAGTCCACACTCGAGGTCGCCTCATACACCTAAAACCCCTGGGATTGGCGCTTTATCTCTTGAATCATCCAGTGTTCCAGCACAGCCCATTCAGGCAGCTCATATGGGTGGCCATCGCCACCACAAATCCCTCTCAAATCAATGGGAAGGAACACCAGGCTCGTATCTTGACTCGCCTCTTTCATCACCAGGACATTCTACAGTCCATTCACAAATCGCCGACGTCTTCAAATCAGGCAAACATGCTTCGCTGCCTGCTAAGGTTGAACCAGGTCCAGGCGGCCACGCCCTACAAAATACCCAGGAGGCCAAGAGACGTCGGCGACGGGAAAGCCACAACATGGTTGAACGTCGACGAAGAGACAATATCAATGAGCGTATCCAGGAGCTATCTCACCTGGTGCCTCAGCATCGCCTCGAGGACGAGAAGGTGCGCAAGCATCTGGTAAATAATGGCTCCCTATCACCAACCATGGGAGGACCTGGCGGTAGTCCGCCTCGTGCAACGTCTATGCTTGCCGGTGGTGTTGGTCGCCGGGCTAGTGGTGTGACGGCTGCTGGCATCGCTGGCGAGGAGAAGGACAAGGGACCCAATAAAGGAGATATTTTGAACGGAGCTGTTGGTTGGACGAGAGATTTGATGTGGGCTCTTCACGAGAAACTGGAACAGGAGAAGCAACTTAGAGAGCTTGTCGCTAGTCTTGGTGGTACCTTTCCTTTCGAGCCAAGCGAAGACGACAAAAGAATGTCCTCAGAGCTGTATACTGCAATCGACAAAAATGGCGTACAAAGCTTCAGTTATTCTAGGACACCTGGCACAAGCCTAAGGGTTCCAGGTTACACTGACTACGCTGGTAACCCGATAGGCAGTGGCAATAATGTCATGTCTCCACGTGTGAGTCCCTCAGGCTCCGTGGGAAAGTCAGGTCAAAATGGTGGCTCAGCTCGGGCTACACCCCAACAGCAGCCGCAGTACTGGAATCAGAATGGTGATGGTATGCCATTTAAGGAAGAAGACGAATACACCATGGACATGTCATAGTTTCATGAGTGGCCCACCCCCCTGCTCGTCACACATCCTGAGACGATGCTTCACACAAGTCACAGCTCAGGTTATCCGACGGCAACGGTCGCTACAGGCTTATGCGACTATGTCACGGTCTGAACTCGGCGGAAATTTGTTTTATAGTATAGGGTAGGATTATTTAGGGATATGAAGTTGCTTGGATCTCGCTCGTTTGATATGGATTACGAAGGATGAAGGATGATTTGGCGTTTTGTGCTTGGTATGATTAAAGGATGCTTGTTTCGAAGATTTTTTTTTTTACTTTAGTTTCTCTCCCTGTTATCCTACTCTCTTCACGCTTGATTCTCTTTTCTCGTGTATAAATAGGGTAGGATTTATTATTTTGTTCCTTAATTTCATTCTGTATTTCTGGAACTTTATACCACCTTGTCCTCAATACTGTTTATTCTTTGTTTTTCTGGTTATGCATCAAGACTTTGTTTTTCTTATTCGCATTCGCTGGTGTACCGAGGGGGTTCATATTGCTGGTTTTATGTTTTTCTTGGCTTTTATTTTATTTTTTACTTGGCGGCGTTCCAAGTCGTTATTTTGTTCCCTCTCTTCCCTCTCTATATCCTCCTTATTTCATATATTTCCTTTCCCTTAATTACGTGCTAGGACTTTGGAGCGGGCATATTTTTTTCTGACCTTGTCAGTTTCGTAGTGCTTGGTAGCTGGGATTATTTCGGGTTTTTCTATAGCTATTTGATTTTTGAATGTAACTTGTTTGCCTACACTCACAATATTTGCACCCGTAAAGAGACGAAAGTGTTTAAGTTTGAGCAATTATACTGACGTATCGAATTGAAGTGCAGCACTGTGCCGCTGTACACAAGACAAGGCTCACCATAAAGCGCAGGTTCATTATGATTACCGTATATACATAGTAGCAGCTAGCTGTAGGTAGATGTACCACATACAAATAATACACTGCATTAGAAGCTACATAAGGCTGTTTCTTGGGTGGTATGTGGTACAAACTCTGTCACAGTCGATAACTTCTTGTGGGATCTGCTTCGCCTTCATCTGCGGGCATATGTAGAGTAGATACGTGTCAACATTCCTCTGAGAATGGGAAGAATTTCTATATGTGCATTATGTATATATGGGCTCGGTCAGTTACGACTTGTGTATGAGATTGAGCACTTGGAAATTTAGGCTTCATCTCGCTGCAGCCGCCACCGACGCATACATTATTTGAGGGAGAAAGAAACGTTTACGGGCAAAGAAATACATCGTGGTACGTTACAGGAGCCTGGATATATGCAATCTAACGGGTTGATATCTAAAGGGGGACCCCTTTTGATATATATCCACAGACCCAAAGCAGGTGCTCGAACAATTGAAGTTGGATGCTTTTGCCAGCGGATCGTGGCGACGGTGGGGGGTTCTGGGCTATGTGTGCCGATACAAGTTTAAAAATTGGCAGGATCAACTAACGACGTAACCCCCCCCTCTCTCTTTCCCTCTTTCCCTCTTTCCCTCTTCCCCTCTTCCCCTCTTCCCCTCCTTCCCACCCACCCCCCTTTTTTTGGGATGTGTATGCATGTCAACTAATAAAAAAACAGGAAAGGCTTTTTTTTTGACAACAGAGTAGAGTGGAAGATGTATGTATCCGTCGAGGGTTTGTAAAATCCGGGAACTTCGAGTGATGCTTTGTGATGCTGTAGTTAATGGGTTGGCTGGTTTTCCCGCCACGCAGCTGTCCTGCACGGTGGAGTACATCTATAGGCTGTGGAAAATATCGTCCGATAGTTTTTTTTTTCCTTCTTCCTTTCTTTCTGCTTAGGGTATGCTAGCTGTGATTGATCGATGGGTCGAGTGGTGGTGGTTGCCATGATCTGACGATTAATTCTGTGTGCTAAAGCAGTGTTACGAAAGGAAAGTATATCGTATGTGGAACAATCAATATTCTGGGAGTTGTCGAACCTTGAGCTTTGATGAGTAATTTTATATAAAAAAGAAAAGAAAGGGGGAGGGGAACCCCCCCCCCTCTGAATTTTCCTTGAATTTCCTTTCCAGAAAATTAAGGGAAAAAAAAAAGGAAATTCAAATTAAACCGCTTGGGATTTTTCCCCCCTTAATCCCTAGCTCCCACCATATCAAAAAAAACAGTGGAAACTTGCATACCACTTATCCCGTAAGTTAGAGCGAACCTGTAGGCGTGGGAGATTTATATTATCTATTTTTTTACTAACAATCATACGGGAAT
Source organism: Verpa bohemica (assembly GCA_033030345.1). Classification (NCBI taxonomy): domain Eukaryota; kingdom Fungi; phylum Ascomycota; class Pezizomycetes; order Pezizales; family Morchellaceae; genus Verpa; species Verpa bohemica. The sequence goes on along the minus strand of JAUFSE010000023.1, from coordinate 769,388 downwards.
CCGCCTATAATAATAATAATAATAATAAAATATGAGGATTTGATCTACGCGGAAACCTTAGTTTAATTATCTGTGCTAATTAAGTTGACGGAAAGGCACATATATAAACTTAGTAGTTAGTCTGAGTTACGCAACGATCGCTAGCTGCCATATATTCTACATGGACACATTATTGGGTCCCCTAGAATTTTTACATTTTTTTTTTTAAACTCAGGCTTACCATGGCATGTGCGTCGACCAATGTTTTTTTTTTGTTTTTTTTTTTTTGCGTACATGAAGAAATTTACCTTGACATCCAGCCCCATCCCGAACCCGTTTCTTGAGGTTCCACGACCTTGTTGATTTACATCAAGACAAGATATCGCTTCGATCAGAACTACAGGTACCTTGTGCTCCCCCCCCCCCTCCCCTTCCCAAAAATGTAGCCACTAATGTCTCTCTTTTACAAAAAAATAAATCTGTAGAGATATGGTCATGAGTTACAGCCTGTTCACGTGGCGAGTAAATGGATGAGTGGATGAGCCTCAGATCGAAGCTGAACACAGAATATCACTCGTGAACGTACTGCGTCATAGAACATGATTCATCGATGAGTGAGAGGGGGGGGGAGGTCTCGTGGGGAACGTACCCAAGTTTCAAAAGAAAAAAAAAAACGGAAATAATCGGAGTAAGAGTATGTGGGGGCCGTTATTTTACTATTTTCGGTGAGTATGGCCGGGGGGGTGGTATTTCTTATATGGTCGGACTTGTTGTCCGTTGGTATTTTTTAAAAGTATTAAAAATAAAAGAAGGCTATGTTATTACCGATGACGCAGCGTAGGCGTTTTTTTAAATTTTAAAATTTTTCTGGCTTGTGGTGAGCCTAATGTTACATTTCATGATGACTAGGTATATGATATTGTAGAGGGGAGGGGGTACGTTTCGACCGCCCAGACTTTTGTAATAGAGGGGGGGGGGGCGGAATACGTACTCATTTCCTTGGGGGGGGGGGTCTTGGGATCTCTGGATAGGCCTAGAATAATAATATACAATACATAAGTATCGATGAGAGATCCCGGAACAACGATCCCGAGACTAAAAGAGGTTGTGACCATATCAGCTAAGCCAGGACTGCTTGCTTGGCCTACTTGATACAGAGATATATCCCAACACAAGCACTTTCTTTTTGAAATCCCCGTTTTTGTTCCCAGATTTCGAGTCTTGTATAAAATCACCCAGTGCAGTGCCTTGGATATTTTTCTAAGGCGGGGGGGGGGGGAGGTGGGGTCCCGAGACTAAAGTGCTGGGGTTTATGGGTGTACAAAATAAATACATGGGGGGGTGGTTAGTGGCGGTGGTGGGGAATTAAACGGAAGGGGTACGTCGAAGTTACCGGTATTATTATTATTATTATCATTATTATTATTACTCAGAGGTTACTATGTATATTAAATGCCTAGCTAGATTTATCAAGCTAGGGTTCAGAACGAAACAGGTAGTATGAGATAGGATAACTAGGTAGACAATATACATCAAGATATAAAGTGGTGCCTGATCCCCCTCGCCCCCCCCCCCTCTTCTTTTTTCGGTAATCAAATAGCTAGCCTTACTTATAATCCAAATCCATAAGGCTGTCTAGCTGTCTAGAGAAAGAGAGCGCTAGAAAGAAAGCCCTCACCTCCCCTCCATAAGCGGGGTTGATTAGAGAACTAATAGTGTGGATATATACCGGTTTTGGTAATGTGATACCATGTGCTACAGTTTCACGAGCAGTGCCCATCGGAATATGGCACGTAAACCCTGTTTTGGTGATGGGGGGGGGGGTGTGTCTCTCTCTGGCCAGTTGGAAGACAGGGATCTCCTTTTTTTTTGGGAGCCTCAACCAGGGTCCATGTCTTGGATCGCCATAACCCCTGTCTATCTGCTTTGCTGGTTTTTAAATAGACCTGATTAGGGTGTTTCTATGCAGTGTTTTTTTGCGGGTGATAATGTTCGTGTTATAAAAGTCTATATGTGTCTTGGGTTAACTGTGCGTGAGTTATTTTATTGATTCTGGATCTTGAAGTAGAAAACTCTGGGATAATATTGGGGGTTCGTTATTCGATGCTGTATGGTCTTTGGTATTGTCGGTATTATATAAATGTTACCATGGATTAGTTAGGAATAGACTCGCTGCGTAATACTTTAACTTGGTGCACTAATCTGTCTACTTGATCTTATCTTTCAGTAGTACGTCGTCTTAGCTTCATGTACGCGTTATTTTCCGTACGTCGATTTGTGCAAGGCAATAAGAGACAAAGAAAAGGTGAGACTACTATAAACCAGACCAGCAATGTCCTTATATACTAAAAACTTTCCCAAGTAGAACCTAGATTAATGATCCTAACTAACAAACAAAAAACCCCTTTATATACTGAATATAGATTAAAGCGCTAAAAGCTAGAGGCAATAGCCTGTCTTTGTTCATAAAATCAAGACACTACTGGATATGATTTACTTTGAAGGAATAATATGAAGATTTATTAGAAAGCCCGGGTCTAGCATATAGGGACTTTGACTTACTATTTAGTACTAATCTGGGCTAGCTTGGGTAAATATTCCTGGGCAACGCACCTAAGGGTTCTCCCTCTGGTAGCCGACCTAACAAAACTTCAAGACTGGGCAACTAGATCTGTCATGCTGAAAATTAGTATAAATTACTACAGCTGTGAATAGCGAGAAACTCTTATTGGTAGTCCTAATTAATCCTGCTAGAAGGTTTCCTAGAACGCGTGTAGAGAAGAATAGCCACGGTAATAAAAGGAATTTCTTAACCCCAGAATTGCATTTTTCCTTATCAAGAAGTCGAACCACGGCCTCTTGAATTATGGATAATTACAGACTGACAATATACACCCAGGTTACTGGTGTTGTCGATGTCTTTAGCTAAAAACTGTGTCCTATGAGTCGTTACGGCATGAAGTTTCCTTAGTATAGACTATTGGTAGCCGGCCCCACTTCGTATTCTTAAATAAACTGGACACCAGTAAGGTTTATGGAGCGCTGTCTCTAGTTAAGAATTAGTGGATTGGATGTATATTCGTAGTCTATAATTAATACTCATGACCTAAAGGCACATGTTTAACTTCCTGTTTAGGAGAGGCACATTTATCAAGATAAGGAAGCCTTTGTTACACAGTTCCCACTTTGTTTTTACACATATAATAATAGTACATGAGGGAAAGAAAAGGGAAGACGGGAGAGTAGCCAAGAAAGGAAACGGAGATGGGTAAGGGAGAGGTTGGCCAATAAAAACTAGGACTGGTTTGAATGTTGTTTTATATTTTGTCGTTTGCGCTTGTTAGTTTATTTATTAGTTTCGTTTGTTAAGTTTGTTCGGCCAAAGTGCAACTATGCGAGTACTATAATAATTCAATAATAGTACTTCGGCTATAGTCGAGTGATTCATCGTGCTCCATTAGGTAGTTACCCTGTCTTGAATATAGCTCACTTAAGCTCAGAGACTGAACTAAACGTTTATCTGTGGGTTTTAGTATAGGACCAAGTAGTTTATTGTAGTAAGTTTTGTTAATTAACTGATAGGTAAGGATGTGTTGATGACTAGAGTAACTACTACCCGCCTGTATCATTGTAGAGGGGCCAGTGGGTGAGACATATATGGATTATATATATAATTCGTGATATTTATTTGTTTTTTTATATTGGTCTATAATCCAAGATGACTATACATATTACTATAATATTATGTTATACCTTCCTAATCTGTTATACTACATTGTTTCTACATACCTCGTTCCTCTAGTTTTATTTATCTCGTGGTCAATAATTGTTCATAGCTATAAGGCATTCACTAATATATCTACATGTATTTATCAATGCTAGTAAAAATATTCTAGAGTAGATCCTAGACCCCTCTATTTACTAGTTTTCCTTGGGCAGTTTCATATCTAGCCTTTATACTCCTCTAAATTTATCGATTTTCGCAACTTTAGTCTAGGGAATCATAAACATGACTCTTTCCTAGTGGAAGTTTTCCGAGAGAGCTGAACTGTTGACTCTATCTCCTGGGTATGGAGCTTTGACGGCAGATATTTAGAATAAGTCTAGGAATCTGATTTTAGGATGGTTGGTGGTGGGTAGGTGGAGGGACGGGTGTTTATTGATTGAAGGGCACGCACAAACGCAAGTCATGCTATTCATTGATTAGTTTAGTAAAAACGTTTTCCCAAAAATAGATATTATCTACACAGCAAAAAGCTACCCCAGCTATTATGAGCTGCTGTCCAATTGGTAGACCCACATTACATGGGAGGTTCCGGTATGCCACTCCAAGTCACAAATACCTGGAGATCAACAAATACGCAACCTAGTGATTAACCGACTTAGGCGGAGGATTGAACCTCCTAACCTCACCAAATAGCATCGGGCTCTATACCATTACACTATAGAACAGATATACATCCTCATCCGAAGCTAATGTTAAGGGGTAATTACTGGATATTTCACCATGAAAAATAATAAGAGGTGCGCTTAGATGACCTCTAGTACCCGGCGTTACATCGATTATGACTAGGTTAAAAACTTTATGACGCTACAAATATCCCTCGGAAAATTACCGGAAGTTGATACCTAAAGTAGCAAAAAAGGATCCGGTTGCTAGATATATTAGGCTTTTTCGTAGTTCCCCCTTTGAGGTATACGTCTCGTAACTTAGAGTCTTGTGTAAATTTTAGGAATGATAGGTATTAAAGGGTTAGTTACTCTTCTGGTATAGGTTCTATAAATCTACTACGAAAGATCTCTCCAAGGCCCAACCTCGGCCACAATAGCCTACATTCAGCAGTATGTACTTATTTACATTAGACCCTGTCTTATATTTCTCTGGTTGCGTCTCCATCGTATTAGATTCCTTCGGTTAGAATACAGCTTAATCGGTGCTAACGTGAGATTCGTTTCTCCACACTACAGGCTTTGTTTGTCTTTGTCATTGTCAAATTGTATGATGCTTTGTAGTTTGTATGGACGGGCATAAGTATAATTCTAGTCTTTCTAGTCCACTAAGACCAGATACACACCCCTCGTGGTTAAGAGCAGGCCTAGATTATCACCAGTGACGTGCCTAGAGGGTATCAAAGTTAGTAAACCCTTGATATTATCACATGAACGAAAGAGCACACCAATGAATAGTGAGAATTATCAGGAAGGAAATTAAAATGAATCAATGAATCCCACCACAAGTACAAAGCCACCTGGAAAACCACTGGAAAAAAGAAAGAAAGGTTAAGGTAGAAACAGCGTCACATACGTAGATTATATACTCATCAAAGATACCCAATACCCTCCTTACATCCCTTCTACTGATCCCCTCCCTGACCGAAATCTTCTCAATAGCATGCTGACCATTAAGATACTTCATAATACGATCAAAAAGCGCCCTAACATCCGGCATCTGATCTCGTGTCATCATTTCCAACCATGCCGATTCAATAGAAGATGCCTGGTGCGGCTCTAATATTATACTCTCTTCGAATGCAGGGTTATCCTCGTCGTATTCAACAACTGTATCCGCTGACAGAAGCGACGATATAGAAGATGTCATTTCAAGTTTCTCGCTTCCTGCCCCAGGACTCCTCGAGCGACTGCGAGAGCGAGATTTGGTGAGAAGGGTTTGCTCTCGTGCAACCTTAATTTTTATAGAGCGGGTGACGCGGATCCAGGCGAAGTTGCGGAGTTGTGTAACGAGTCCGTGGCGCATCAGCCAGGCGAGGATGTCGAGATATGCCGATCGGTGGTCACGGGTAGGGATGAATGTAGTGTACTGTTTGGGTTTTGAGGATAAGAGGGCAAGAATCTTGGGTAATGTCGGGAGCGTAGGGAATAAACTGGCGTAGATAGGGATGAGACTATGAAGTCGCTTCATATCAGCATTTGGAGAAACGATGTAGATGTCCCTTTGGTGAATCGGCGGGATTGCGCGGGCTTTGCGCCAGTGGATTAGGTGCCGGGCCATTAGTTGGATGTCGTGGAGGGGTATGCCGCAAGTGTTTGAGATTTGAAGGAAACTGAAAAGTTAATATAGTCTTGTGAATATGATATGATAATTGACATACGATAAACTTGGTCTGCAGGCTTTGACAAAATGAGCCAGAGAATTCGAAGACTCTGTAGTCTCCGCAGCTATATCCTTAAGAATGCTATCTACATCCACTAGGAACAAGAGCGTAAAATGCCGGGCCAGCATGTTATCTCCTTCGTTTTCATCGTCACCAAAAGAGTCTGCCGTCGTCAATGGCAGTCCAGGAACTTGAGGGTCTGTTATACTAGGTAGCACCGATATTTCTGTAATAATTGGTATTTGCAACGACAATCCTAAATTATTATTTAAGAATATATGTGCGATCTTGCTCTGCGATATATCGATAAATATCCGACTTATTGCATATGCTAGACTGCTCTGCTCGAGGGTTTGCCTCCAGAGTTCAGAGAAAGTAATACCTAAGTATAGTTTCAGCAATTATTCAATAAAAGCCCACCAAGGAAAAGGAAAAGGATGCTTTACAATACGCACCCTCCTGCAAGGCCTTCTCTCGCAGTCTACTAATCTTCACCGCCTCCCGCCAGACATACCCATCCTTAGCTTGCTCAGACTTTAGTACCCTTGCAAATTTTTTCACGACGCAATCAAATATCTCCTGCGTCCGGAAATGATATTCCATCTCCGGGGGATTAAGGACGAAGACAACATGAAACATACTCATTCCCCCACCATGAGTACTACTTCCCTCATCGTCCTTCTCATCATCTGCATCATTATCATGTCCACCCGACAAAGATGGTCCCTTCCCACCCTCTCTTTCTCCACCCCCCCCATCCTCCTCTCCATGACTATTAACCAAGACACTGCCCTCGATCCTCTCTTCCTCCTCTCCGCAATCTTCTCCATCCCCCCTCCGTCGCTTCTTCTTCTTCCGCCACGTCCCATCTTGTCTTACATGTAGTGGAAATCCAAGAAACACAACATCGTCAATCGTCAGCTCAAACTTCTTCTTACACATTCCCGCCTTCGGGGCTAATAACCCCGCTAGGAAGTCCGCCTTGAACCCCAATACTGTTTCCCATGGTGGACCACCATCGCTCTCTTGCTCTTTCGCGTCTTGCTCTTCCTCGAGTACCTTTCTTCGTCTACGCCCAGCACCGATATGACTTCTTGTTCTGCTACCTGATTCGCTGCGTTCGGTAGCTCCAACTACGGTTCCGGCGGCGGTTATGGTGCCAGCGGGGTCATAGGCTGTGGTGCGGGATTGGCGGTCATCATCTTCATCGGCAGAGGAGGGGACGTCGGAATTGGATTCAGAGGCTGAGGAGGTGCCAGTGTCGGTGTAGGTACCGAGGGAGTGGAAGGTGAGGGTGGAGGGGGAGTCGACGTTAGGCTTGGGGGGATAGTGGAATGTGAGCTTATCGCCGGAGGAGTCGCGCGTTATAAGGAGGATTGCAATGAGGCAGGCGTTTGGTGTGGATGTACGAGGGGTATTCATTGTGCGGGCATTGGGATTAGCTAGTAGTATTGCGGAGGAGGAGGGTTGGGCATTTGGAGGCTCGGTCCAACGGTTGGGACGGGTTGTTCCGTGTTACCAGTTGTCTTACATCAACACTTTAGACACGAGATCCTAAAGGGAATACTCTACTATTCGGTATGAATACAGGCAGTGTAAAAATCCCTCTCTACTTCCTACTATTCTTCTTTAACAACTCTTCATTCTCCTTCTTTAATTCCTCCAGTCTGCTCAATGGTTGTTCCTTCCCCTTCCCCAGATCCTCTTCCTGGAACCCCAGATTCTTAAATTCATCAGGTGCCATTAGCTGACTAAATTTGAGCACCAGATTAGCATCATACCTCCTATTAGAATTTATAGTGATGGTCTGACTTATCCATCCGGCACTGTAGGTACGACTTCGCAATCAATCGGCACTCCATATCATTCGTCCCCTTGGCTTTCTTGAGACATTTTAGGTATTCCGTCATCACCGATTTGCACTCGCCTGATAAGTTCTGTGTTAGTGGGTCCTTGGTTCTCCTATTACAATGTAGGGTAGATTTTTTGAACCTTCATGGTCAAGCGGGAAACTACCACGCTCTGGTCTAGAGATTAAGATATGTGTTAGTATACTGAATAGAGATAATAATACTAAGTTCAGGGGGCATACGGTGTAGGTGAGAATACGATCTTTGACGGGGGACGACCGAAGCCACTCATGTTGGATGCTGCGGTTGCAGAGAGTTTGGGCAACTCTTATGAATACATGCACTATATGGTACGAGTAGTGCGGGGTATATTATACATGGGTCCTTGTCTACTCATAGTAGCTCTCTACATAAATTATCCCTAAAACTATGAATTGATGGATTTATGCTGGATATTTGAATCTATACATTCCCCATCTCGCTCTGTGTCTCATGTGAGAGTTGAGGCTCTTAACGCAAGGACCACCAGGAAACTTGGCAGACAATGCAAGCGGGTTACCCCTGCCGTCGATCTGCCGCTGACCTTGCATTGGCGCACTTGCACCTCTCTCGCCATGCGACAATAGAATGGGGATCCTCTACCACGCAAAAAGGCACCACAAACATAATGTCTACTGTGCTAGACCTGAAAAGTCTTCTGACTGCTAATCTCTTCTTCCCTCATCCACCTCCCCCCCCCCCGCTGTGACTTCTGAGATTGCTGGTCGCTGTCACCACCATCTCATTTTTATTCTTAAGGTAGTTCACTTTTCATCATTGGTGCCATCTTTCTGGTTAAATAAAGTAAATCATTCTACAAAACTAGGAGATAAAAATCTTCAAGATGAAGGAAGATGCGAGGAATATGAATGATCTGCCAGATAGGTTCGAGTTGTTTACTTTGGAGGAAGGCGAAAAAAAGTATGTATCCCAGTTTGTTTTTCTACTAAAATTACTGTTGATGATTCCCTTATAGTTTTGATTGGAAATTAACAAGCTAGAATACCATTGCTAACGTAGACTATGAATAGGGTAACAATGGAATTTGATTCTAGTAAGTTTTAGCTCTTATCCCCCTTGTTCCTGCACAAACTCCCGTTAGTTACTAAACAAATCACTCCCCTAGGCCTTCCAAACACTGCAGTCTTCACCTTTGCTCGTGAAGACCACACCCTTGGCAACCTCCTTCAATCTGCACTCCTTGAAACCGAGCATGTTCTCTTTGCAGCCTACAAAGTTCCGCACCCACTCTTTCCTAGTTTTCAGCTTCGTATACAAACCGACAGCGCCGAAGTTAGCCCAAAGGAAGCACTTAATATTGCCTGTAAGAGGGTTATTGAGGACCTAAGCAGTCTAAGTAAACAATTTACTAGAGAGTGGGAGCTCTGTAAGCTTGCTGCCGGGAAAGATGGGAGAGGGATGGAGATGGATAGGGAGCAGCGAAATGGTGGGGCGGAAAAGGCTGAAGCGAGGGCGAAGAACATACAGAGGGAGAGGGAGAAGCAGATAGAAAGGGAGAGGGAGAGGGAGAGGGAGAGGGAGAGGGATAGGCAGGGGTTCAGAGAGTTTGAGAGGAACAGGCAAAGAAATATTGAGATGGAGAGAGAGAGAAACAAGGGGAAGGAGAGGGCCCCATGGGAGATGGATACACCTCCTAGGGGCGAGAAAGCCCCATGGGAAGAAGATTCACAGAGAGAAGTAAAGGCCCCGTGGGAGATGGAAGCCCCTGTAGGGAGAGTAACTGCACCATGGGATGAAGAACCTTTTAACCAGCCTCCGGTAATAAGAGCTCCATGGGAGGAACGTCTACCAACTCAGCCAGGAAGGGGGAATATCCCATGGGGGGATGAACGGTCCCCCCCTCCAGGAAGAGAGATGACTCCGGTGGATCAAATGGCTCACCCAAGAATGAAAAAGGCTCCATGGGAAGTGGATAGTCCTCCGGGGATTGAGAAAGCCCCGTGGGAAAATGATAGCCCCCCAGGTACCGAGAAGGCACCATGGGAAATGAGTAGTCCTCCGAGAGGTGAGAAAGCTGTGTGGGAGAAGGGGCTTGATTAGCGTCTTCAGGCTTCGGAAACTCTTGTACACATGTAATACTCTTGTATGTGGGCGTTGTGCCTAGCAGGAGTAATAAATGGGGTGCTATAATATGAGTTCTGCGTTCCATGCTTAAACGATAGAAAATGCAGTTAATACATGAAAAAATGCATCTTCTCGCATTCTGTGCCTAATTTGACGATCTATGATGTATAACCAACATTAGATAATTCTTTGTTATGATATAATAATAACTAATCCCGAGATACTAATTACAACCTGTGGTGAGAAACCACCTTCAGACTATAGTAAAAACCCATTTACCACCTATTTATCTCGCTTCTTTATCATTCCTACTTGCGTACTACAAAGTTTTCCGCAAGATTAACCCTTCGGAGCCTATGAACATAATTAAAATACCTTATCCCATCTTATCCCAGCAAGAACATTACGAATCTCCAAAGCAACTTTTCTCAGAAGCAATCACGTTTAGAAAAACAAAGGGACTTACAGGAGCATTTGTAGCTAGGTATAAGGCCCATCTTCTTACCCTTCATCAAATCATGGTACCATTAGGTTTATGTATCGCTTGTCCCGTCAAATGCGAAAGCCATAAAATTCCTAGAATACAGTGTTATACAAGACATCAGAGTCATACAAAAACATTCATTTAGGGGATTTATATGCACAGATTGGATCTTTAACCTTGTTGAGATATGGCTACCTAATAAGGTATAACGTTGATGGTTCAACCAGTGTAATTGTCTCCGAGGAGACTCGGTCGACAAAGCCTATTAGGAGGCTCTTCTTGGGGTTCACTTGGTGCTTTCTCTAGGCTTTAGGGTATCGCGGGGTCTACCTGATTAGTCGTATATATAGAGGAGTAGAAAGCCTTTGCTAGGCTTTCTCTCCTAGTCTGTTAAGATACTGACTTTGTCCAATTCAACTACTATTGATTATCGCAAGATCTGAACAAACCTCTTTATTGAGCAGGTGAGTGACCATTTATGAATCTTGGGAAACCCGTTACTATGTTCTGAAATATTTTTTCCAGCGTATATTAAGTCATAGTATAATTCCTAAACGTTCTAATTGACTTTAGATACGGTGGTGAGGAGGGGTCACAGTATATTAAAGAGGGATTTATAATCCTCTTGTAATTATTGTTTCTCTTTAAAGTATCTATTGTAGCGGCGATATCTTTGGCATTTTTCTTAAACTGATCGTCACCCATGCATAGATTGTTCAATCCTGTCCAATAAGGTCATTACAGACATCCTCCAGTAAACATCATGAGCCAAGCCAAAACACCAGCTGGCCGGCAAGCTAAGCCCCAGAGCAAGGCGCTACAATATACTATGAAGCGGTAACAGTCTCTAACTCTTGAACATTCTCATTCTTTTCAGTCCAAGAAATTGTTTTTTTAAAAAGAATTATGGCAGACCCTCTAAGTCTTACAGCAAGCATTATAGCTATTATCCAACTGACGACAAAGCTCACTCGTTTAGGTTGGGACTATATCGGCGGTGTGAGGCGAGCCTCAGACGATCTCCGAGACCTTGTGAGCGAACTTAGCTCTCTACACAAAGTTCTCACCTCCTTACAAGATTATGCCGATGCAAACCCACAACCGACTAGTGCATTACACAAACTCAACGATAAGAATGATGGTCCACTTCGGGGATGTCTTCAGGCGCTCCAAAGGCTTCAGTTGAAGATGGAACCTAAGGATGGGTTGAGGGGTTTTGTGAGCAGCCTGAAATGGCCCTTGGAAGAAAAGGAAACCGCGCAGCATATTTCGAGGATCGAGAGACATAAAACTCTCTTTATGTTTGCTTTGAATGCAGATCATATGTGAGTATTATTAAGACTAAGTGACTCTTTACTTATTTGGCTAATACCGAACAGATCCCTTTCTAGGGTAATCGAAGCCTATGTTTGCAACATTGATACAGCTATGCAAATAGTTCAAAAGATTACCCAAGATATGAATCTTGTGGTTCAGGAAATTAAGTCAGATGTCCAGGCTACAAGCATTGCGGTCCAGGGAGTAAATGCTAGTGTCCAGGATACGAATATCACAGTTTCTGGTCTTGGGGCTAGGTCTACGATGGAGTTCGCGGCACAAGACTCCTGGAGACAAAACCAGAATACTAAAGAGGCTGGTGAGTAAAATAGTACTGAATTTTCGGAATGTTGAACAAGTATAGGAGATCATTCCTGCTATTTCCTAATGAAATTTGGGATTGAATTATATATTCAAGTCCTCACTTTGTACATTTCAGAGAATGTTTGAACATGGGTAACTCTAACTGATACTAACGTATTATGTCATAATTACTAGCTGAACACCGCAATAAGTTACTCGGTTGGATATATCCAGGTAACTTCGATGAAAAGCACCACGAGATCTTTGAAAGGAGACAGGCAAATACTGGTAACTGGCTCTTAACGGCGCCATGTTTTCAAAAGTTGGTTCATGGCGGTCAAAATTCTCCATTACTATGGGGGTACGGCATCCGTAAGTCTCTCAAGTTCCTTACTTAGAGAAGTTACTAATTTTCAATAGCGGGAGCTGGAAAAACATTCCTTAGGTATGAGATAAGATTCTGTTTTTATTCAAGTCTTTGGAGGAACGAGGGTCTCAACCTTTAAACTAGCCTAGCCGCTGGTCATATTTATACCCAAGCTGACAATATAATATGGTCTAGTTCCGCTGTGATCCACTACCTACAAAATCTTGTAACGGCAGGAAAAAATGGGGTCGCTTATATCTACTTTGACTTTAAAGAACAGGACCAGCAGAGCCCCTCTGCAGTTCTCGCTAGCCTAACTAAACAGCTCGCTAGTCAGGTACCGCAGCTACCCAAAGGAATTGAAGACTTGTATGAGGCGGTAGGTGAAGGGAGAAGACCTATCTTGAGAGAGTTATATTCTACTCTAGCCATGGTTTTTAAATTATTTGATCGGATTTTTCTTGTCTTTGATGCCTTAGATGAGTGTCACCCAGAGAAACAGCGGAAAACATTACTCCCCTTATTCCACCGCATGGCAAGCGACGGTGCAAGTATTTTCTTGACCAGCCGCCAATACCCTGAAGACATCCAGGAGTCTTTCCGTGATACAGAAAAAATTGAACTATTGGCAAAGGAGGAAGACATAACAATATACATCCGTGAAAAGATCGAAGAGAACCCACGGGCGAAGCGTCTTGTTAGACAGGGGGACTGCAAAGAACGGATTATATCAGAACTTACCGAGTGCTCTAAGGGAATGTAAGTAGTGCTCATAAGACACCCTCCACATGCCTCAAATATACTAATTGAACATAGGTTCCTACTTGTGAGATTCCACGTTGAATACCTCTGTCAGCAAACCACAGCGAAAAAAATCATCGAAGTCTTGGAGAAACTCAAAAACTCCGAGAGTAAAACGAGGCCCTTGGATCCAACCTACGATAGGGTCATCGAAACGATTCGCGGACAACCTGAAACCTGCATAGAACTAGCAGATAAGGTCCTCTCATGGATAGTTAAGGCACAGCGACCCCTTACTTTCAGGGAGATCCAGATGGCTGTTTCTATAGAGCCATATCGATATGAACTCGACGAGCTTGATTTGCCAAGTAGAGAAACACTACTCGAAGTTTGCGCAAGCCTAGTAATAATCGATGGGAATACCAACACAGTTCGGCTTGCCCATTACACAGTCCAAGAGTATCTGCTCAGGAAATCTTTAGTTCCTGTGGATGCTGACTTCAAGCTTGCTATGGCCTGCACTACTTTTCTCTCATTCGACGTTTTTGCCCAAGGCGCTTGCACATCTTACAAACCCCTCAAGGACCGCCTCGAGGAGTACCCTTTCTTGAATTATTCGGCGAATTTTTTGTCCTTTCATCTTAAAGCATGTGATGAATCATTATCGGTATATTTTGTTCTCAGGTTTCTAGCGAGTAAAGGCAGCATTTCCTCTTATGTTCAGGCTACCCATAATTATCGGTACGTTCTTTTGTACGATTGGGCCATACCCTCTAATGATGAACCTCCTTTACATGTGGCATCTGCTTTGGGGCATCGCCTCGCGGTTCGATTACTATTAGAGGGTGCCGATTTCTCTATTCCAGACAATGATGGATGGAAAATACTGTCTTTGGCAGCTTCTAGGAAAGATATCTGTCACCCAGTTGCTTCTCCAAAGTCAACTAATCAGAAGTAACATATCAACTCCTGATATTGATGGAAAAACAGCATTATATAAAGCGGTCTTGAACGGGCATGCAAAAGTGGTCCAGTTACTTCTCGAGAAAGGTGCTGATGCCTCGACAAAGATTGGTGGAATGACGGCACTACATTGGGCAGCAATAAACGGAAACGAAAAAATCCTCAGTCTACTCCTCAAAGCAGGCGCCGATACCTCAGTACAGGACAACGAAAGAAGGACGGCACTACATTGGGCAGCAATAAAGGGAAACGAAGAAATCCTCAATCTACTCCTCAAAACAGGCGCCGATACCTCAGTACAGGACAACGAAGGAAAGACTACAGTACATTGGGCAACAAAAAATGGAAACGAAAAAATCCTCAGTCTACTCCTCAAAGCAGGCGCCGATATCTCAGTACAGGACAACGAAGGAAGGACGGCACTACATTGGGCACTACATCAAGCAATATGGTACGAAAACGAAAATGCCATCAATCTCCTCCTCAAAGCAGGCGCCAATACCTCAGTACAGGACAACGAAGGAAGGACGGCACTACATTGGGCAGCAATATTGAGAAACGAAAAAGCCCTCAGTCTACTCCTCAAAGCAGGCGCCGATATCTCAGTACAGGACAGCAGAGGAAGTACGGCACTAGGCTGGGCAATGATTTATATGTCTGACAAAGCTATTAAACTATTTGAGAAAGCGGAGAAAATGAGAGTCGATTAACGTATTTGACGTGGTAACGGGACACGACGGGTAATGGGTCACCTTTTACATACAAATTGCCACTCTGCATCTTCAACACCACTCATTATATAATATAAATAGTGGTATGTAGTGAGAGGTAGGGAGCTCTCTAGCTCATATTTAGCTATAGGGATATGCATGTAGTGTTTTGGTTTAGCTAGGAGGTGCCAAAGTTAGCAAGATGTAGGTTTTCACCATGAGGGATTGCAAATATAGGGGGCTGAGATAATAAAGGTACACTACTTTGAAGGTCTATAATCTCCCTTAGCGACCATATATGTTGATCTCCTCTTCCTAGTCACCTAGGTATAAAGTTCATATATGTAAATAATAAAAAATTAGTAATAGATTAAGCAAACAACAATCGAAATTTTAGCAGAATACTATATCAGATATATCTGTCATACTCAGAAATTACTAAATATAACACTACTAAATAAGGGCCCATGGGTGCTGTCTTAGAGTGGGATATTAGGCTGCCAAGCCCAGATTATTTGTATGGGTGATTCTTAAAAGATTCTAAAAGATCAACCAGCGCCTCACAGAGGTTATAATATTTAAAAAGGGGCTCTACTATTACCTGTAAACATCTAATATACCAGCTATAATTAACTAAGTAATCAGGGAATTACTACATAGCATTATAAAAATCACATATTTGGAGATCTACTATAAATTGTAAAAGGCCAGCAAAATATCAGGAGAAGATATAATCGCTAAGGGAGATTATAGACCTTCAAAGTAGTGTGCTTTTGTTATCTCAGGACCCTATATTTGCAATCCCTCATAGTGAAAACCCATAGCCCTCTTATGCCAACTAGAAAGGCGGCTTTGAAGTCTTACGTGATCATCTACTAAAACTAGCTAATACGATATTCGACCGCAAAATCCACCCCCTCTTCTCTCCAAATAACCATAGATATTTGGTAGTACTACATATATAGCTAGCGAGATACTAGCCCAGAACATGCATCACTTTCTACTACCCCTCGTATATGGTACATACATGTATTAGGTCCTAAAAACACTCTTGGGTGACTGACTGACCAGAGAGAGATTACAAGTCCTAAAAAGTTAATTCGGAGTACCAGTGACTAAAAAACTCTAAAGCACAACTTCTAAAACTCCGGTACAGAGACCGCTAGTAATCGAAAAATTAACAAAAATTAGGGAACCTTGACCTCGTTGGCTTATTCGTAGTGATGGGATCTAAAGTCATTTGATCTGTCTACGCAGTGACAACTTAGATACCAACGTAAGCCCCCTTAGCCCTATTCTTATAAGTAACAAAAGTATAATCTTTAGTCTCGCTATAAATATGAGTTAGAAGTCCAGTGAATATCCCTATCTAAGTATAAGTGATACCTAGATTTTAAAATGTGGATTCCTTGCGCCTGATACTACCCAAAAGCTTCAGGCCCTAGGTTTTTGTAATTACAAATTAACCCTATACTTTCGTGGAGGCTAGTGGCCCAGAGCCCCCCAAATAACCCTGAATTAGAAGCGAAGCCGTAGTAGCTAACGCTAACAAAAACAAAATACACCATTCGATAATTACATATATTTTTCCTATAAATGAACTTGTTGCTGTCTAGCGTAACTTATACAATATTCTAATACTTGGTTAAATCCAATATGCTCTTACTCTCAGCACACACGATGTTGGCCTATTTTCTTCAATAGATGGACCCCGTGACTACTTCACAAAGTCAACGAGACTAATGAAAAGATTACTACACAACACTACGTACAGCTGCAGATCCTTAGAGACCAAAGGGCAACCCACACCCAGAATAAATATACAAAAACCCCGACCGAAAACGCCAACGAAGATAATTAAGTTTATTCAACTCATCCATCAATCAACGAAAGGCTTTTTTTAATGAAACTAAAGCCATCCCAGACTCCTACAATATCCTAGACCATACATCAAATCAGAAGCCCACAACCAAATACCTCAGACCTACTTCACACCTCCCGATATCGAAACACGAGATTCATATGAATTTCTACCTTTGAAGAGTACACAACACTTGTTGAACAAGGTATATACTTATCCACAGAATACCGACAGATCAGGGAACAAGATTTACATACATACCTAGAGTGTTTTGGACCACCCAAAAAGATGGCGGATGGGTATCGTAGGCTCATTTCGGGGGTGTAGGACAGAACACAATGTGCCGATAAATCCCTTCTAATCACTCTTGCCCCATAGTGCATTCGGAATTAAGATATATGCTTCGAGGAGAATATTTACGTCCATACAGAGGGACCTACGTACATCTATGGTGTATTGTACATCCCAAATTACGCCTTTGGGAACCTAGAGTATTGTAGATACTCTCACGAATTCACCTACAAAATGATGTAGCTAGGGAATACAGAATCGTGATTGGGGGATTTACGGGTACCCGTTAAAATATACTTTGATAATCCTTTGGGTAAGCGGAGTTGGATTGATGTCTAGGCATAAAGGGCAGGATAAGTATTGAACAAAAACGAGTACCCTAGTTATTGTTGTGTAACAATTGACTAGGCGAGTGATAACCTATGCCTCAGAATGTGTTCACGTGGCCATGCCCGCAATAAAATTTAGGTAAAATATTACTTTAGTACTAGTATTCAAAACGCAATGTCCCGCCGCCTTGATAAAACCACAAAACTGGTATACCAGCATCAAACAAAAAGTAACAATAAACACAAACACCATATCTATGCACCACTCTAATGCATCTCCGTTCCCCCTTCCCCCACAAACAATAAAATCTACTCGCCTCGCCATACCACTACAAACAAGGCAAAAAAGAAAAAATCACGCCGCTAACGAACTAGGTCTAAGAGGATAAGAACCAAAGGAAAACGTAGGGGAATTTAAAAGCCAAGAGCCAGAATAATCTACCGCCGAGACGGAAGTGACGTCGAATGTGGAATTACGAAATCGCACGATGCAATAACCAGGCCATGTATTCATGCTGTTACGGCTACCCTCTCTTTGGTAGGCTTAAGCTTGTTCTAAAATACGAGATAAAATTAGCATGCAGTTGAAACATCACACAGGGTCAGGATAAACTCACAGAAACCTCCTTCTTAACAGCTCCGTAAACTTCATCAACACCACTTGTACAATCCACCCTGACAACCTTTCCATCTTGCTCAAACATGTTGACGACTGGCATGCTAGTATTGACAAAAGTTCTGAATCGTTTCTTGATGCTCTCGATATTATCGTCATCACGTCCGCTTGTCTCGCCGCGTTTGAGAAGGCGCTTAAGCATCACTTCTTCGGGGCAGTCGAAAAAGAGTGTAAAGAGCGATGGGCAGACTTCTGTCTCAAACTTAATAGCCTGGTCCATTTCACGTGGGAATCCGTCGATGAGGAACTTTGATTGGCCGTGTGCAAGTGATTCCTTCATAGCATTTTCGAGAAGGGCGACAGTTACTTCCATAGGGACCTTTAATAGCACTTGTATTAGTTTTCAATTCTAAATTAGGTCTTGTCACCACTCCCGGAGATGTAAAACTCACAATCTTTCCCTCACGGATGTAATTCTTGATCAGCTCTCCAAACTCACTCCCTTCACGGTTCTGTTCAGCCCGGAGAAGGTCGCCGGCGGAGAGGTGGACGAAACCGTAGTCACGGACTAGGTTCTGACATTGGGTTCCCTTTCCTGCACCGGGTCCACCTGGTTACAGTCAATTGTGTGCTCCAGGTATGAAAGTCAGGGAATAACTTACCGAGGACAAAGATAACTGTTACATCCTTCTGCGAGAACGTAGGTGTTGTCTTCGCCTTCTTAGCACGGGCAGCTTCTTTAACGGCTGGCATCTGGTCTTTACCAGGGAGAATGTCAGCTTCTTATCCAACCATAAAGTATTCATCTCCACCCCCCTTCCTCCCCACACCTCTTATTCACCCACCATCTCATCCTATCTCATCCAATCTCATCCCATCTGCTCCTCCTCCTCTCCTTTGCACCCCCGGACCCATAAAACGGAAAATAACATACCCTTCCTACTGTTTACTAACAAATAAAAACCCCCACTTCCAGCAGTGAAGATCAAGAGAAGCGGTACAACCGGGAATGGATTCCTGCTTCCACCAGTCTCTCCGAGGTTTCGTGGACCTGCCGCGTACAATCTACACTGTCCGTTTGCACCGCTATTCCCGAACTTGCTGTGTGTAAGCCCCTGACGGAACGAACCGACGTTAACACGAGAAGTTGGAAGTGTTGGTGAGCGGGGTGCTGCAGCTGAGGGGATTGTATGGATTCGAGAAACACGGAGGACTGGAAGTGCAGTTTTGAAGGTTCGTGAGAAGCCGGAGACGGTGTTGCGAAGGGCAGCCATTTTATATGCAGGTAAAAGGTCTAAATGTAATTGGCTACTTGAGTGAGTGGATGAATAAAATCGAAAAGCAAGAAAAAAAGGGCTTAAGGAGCGTCTGTTTACGTGTGTATGATCGAAGGAAAAGAAGATCGAAAGAAGGATCGAGAGAAAGATCGGAGAAGGGCTTGATTCTTGTACGATCCGAGTTGGGTGTGTTGTTCGGAAACAGGTTTTCAGGGGGGGAAATAATTCGGGGCGTAGCGTCAGGGGTGAAACGTGGGGCGCCAACAGAACGGGGAAATGAAATATAATGAAACTAACGATGCAGAGTTCCAGACGTAAGCAAGAGATAGTTATCGTGTGAATTATGATGTTCAAGGTGGTTTAAATATTTTATCAACTAGATTTAAGGTCGACCCCCTCTTAAGCCAAGGAAGGCTCCCTCCAGATGACCCCTTTGCTGGTCATGAGATGGTATTTCCGAGGTTTACGAATCAACGATCAACAACATGACGCTGGACCTGCAGAACCTTAGCTTGGGAAGTTCAGCCCCAAATAAAATTTGGGTAATTAAAGCTACTGTAGGTTAAGCGTCCATTAATCCGAAGTTCTCAGCTCGAGGGAGAGATTCCTAACCGTTTTGAACAAAGACCCCTCACCCTAGTAGCATCTTTATTGAATATTCACTCTATTATTAGTACGAGATCGACTTTGTGGGGTATCGTATGCGGCACAAGTCTCACCTCACGTGAGATCGTAAGGCTCATAAGCGCGTTATACCTCTTGAGAAAAAGAAAAGCTCTATCCCTGGCGAAGCGCTTAATGGAAGAAAAACGCCACGGTTCTCGCTTACACACGGGAGTGATAAGCCACGGTGATTGATAGATATAATCAGTGTGGAGATCCTAAGAGGTTGAGGTTAGTAATAGTACATGTACAGCCGTGTCCAACAAATCCCCGGAGCCCCCCACAGCAACGGCAAACCCACAAACCTCAGCACCACAAATACTGAGAATAAATTTAAGGATTAAAGGGACTACTACAAGGAACATAAATGTATAAAAAAGAGTCCAAGAAATCTAATACTTTGGGTACCCTTTGCCTCATCAAATAATGTATGTGGTCTCCACCGAGTCCTATCAGCCAATACCTCTCTTTGAAGGACCTTTATAGTTTTTTGTGAAATGATCCCCGCTGCTATAAGGAGCACTAGGAACTATACATCTGTATGGGATTATGGGAGCTGCTGGCTCTCAACAAATACCGGGAAAGGACTCAGAAAACTGATAAAATAGCCTTGGCACAGGGACGAACCAGGAGGCCCCTGATTCGGTTCCCTGGGGAGTAGTTTACTAGCTAGGTGGTGAATTAACTCTTTTGCTGCTACTATGGGGGGGGGCTCCGGGAATTTGTTGGATACGGCCGTATAAGAGACACGATATTTTCTATACTTCATCCTATTACTAATATTAAAAGCCATACAGCAAATAACTCTGAAGCAACTGTAAAAATCTTTGCCGGAATAGCTATATATCAAAGCTAATAAGAAAAAGTCTCAATGCATTACTACGTAAGTAAAATATTTATGATGACATGCCTATATACAGCTGTACACAAATCTCGCTATTTAGCTTTAACGCTCACATATAGCGAGCGGCTCTAAGCCACGCGGACACAGTTAACTAAAACGAAAATCCGAGTGTTACTAAAAGCAGTGCGAAGGGACACTCATAATTGGCACATCTACAAAAAGGTGATTTGAGATACTCAGATTCCACCTACCTACCTACAGTACAACATACTTTCGACTAGTGCTGAGATAAGCTATAACTTAACCCCGAAGCAATGTAGAGCCTACTTACCTAGGCGAGAAAGATACTCAGGCTCGAAAAACTCACTTTAGACAGTTACCCATAAACTTAATATTTCCGATAGTAGTCATATAATACCAAACAATAATTTCCTTGTTGTGATGAGGTGGAATATTATATATAATGTAGTATCTGACCTTTAATATAAATTACATGTGATATATAGACATTTTAAAACTTTACATATAAGGCCGTCTTAATCCCTATCGTTGCTCTATGTACCTCCACCATATAAAGTAACACTTGATCTCAAAGTTATAACTTCCCCATGTTGCAAGTACATGTATTAATCGTGAGTCCCAGATGTGGTCGCACACTAACTTGTCTCTAAAACCCGTGATTAAACTTAATAAGTTAGATTAAAAACCTAGCTTTAGCAACATGAAAAATCACTCGTGCATTCAACCCTCGAAGTCAAGATAAAAGGTTTTATTAACTTCATAGCTACATTATCCTACATTAACAGCTCTAAATACTTACCTCAACATAGCGCATTAAAACTCACAAAAGCTACAAGAATTTAGAATAAAATATTAATACAAATAAGTGAGACTCTCAAAGATGATAACAAATCACCTTAAAGAAGCAAGAGCATAAATCAACTCATCTCTCATAATACCACCAACAGTGGCTTGAACAAACTAAAGCAAGGAACCTCCCCTCAACATACCCAGTAAATAAAAACTCTCTATTTCCTCCCCCTTCCTCTCCTCTTCGGGCCAACACCCACCTCCTTCTTCGGACTAACAACCACCTCCTTCTTCACGGAAGCAGCACCCTTCGGAACAGCAATCTTACGGCTCTTACGAGTTCTCGGTGCTTCATTCTCAGAATCAACATTGGGTTTCTCATCAGTATCAGACTTTACTGGATCGCCCCCAGAAGCAACATCGATCGCTGAATCAGACCCAACTCCAGGCTCAGACTTGACATAGGCCTCAACTGCGGAATCCAACGCGGCTCCCTCGTCTACCTCCTCCTCATCCTCATCATCATATTCTTCTTCTTCTTCTTCGTCCTTAGGTGGCCCAGCTACGTAGATTAGCAATCTACTCCTACTTTAGTTACTCAAGAAACTCACCTTTATAATCAACAGGCTTCTGGCCATCTATCCTCATAAATGCAAACCTCCACACGCGAAACCCACTCATCCCCGTATCCTCCCAGGCTTTCAAGACTTTATACAACCCGTCATATCTATAACCCTCACTTGGTCCCAACTCTGCTTTATACCCGCGGATAACACGTACCGGAAGACCGGTATCACAAGAAGTCTTCAACGCAAGGTTGAACGCCACAAGTTGCTGATGGGAGCTCTGTGGTGCAGTCCTCAGATTTTTCGGGTTCTGCCTGGTACCTTTAAGGTCACGACCGCCAGAGCCAGTGAACGTGAAGCGAAACCCTTCGTCGATATCATCCTCGTACCCGCCAGATAAAGCAACAGAGTACGCAGAGCAGTCACCTGAGCCACTGATGCCACCGACAGTAGGCTGAAAATGTTAATGCTAGTTCAATGAGCATGAAGAGGAAGCTTACAGCATGGACCCCATCAGCACTACATGCCATTCTTGTCTGCCACCAATGTCCAACCTCGATTCCGGGGATCTCACCATACTGTTTGGGGTCTGGACGAACGTGCCTCCTATCGATATGCTGTACATTACGACCGTTCACGATTGCCCTCTTAAGGCCTTTTTCGGTGCTAGCCATAATGCCATCATCTCTACGAGCAAGGGGACGTTTAACTTTTCCTCGTTTGCTACGGCGAGGTTTAGCGGTGTCGCTGTCCGAAGAGTCACTTTCAGTGTCCGAGTAGGCGTATTCAAGATCGTCACGGAGCTTCCTCTCCCCAGCGCTAGCAACGCGAGTGGATTTGCGGATTGTAGCAGGGTGGGTGGGAGCTTTACGTTTCCTAGAGATGGGCGCAGGGGTTGGGATAAGGGGTTTTTCGATGCCGAGGGAAGCGAGAAGGGCACGATTAGCAGCGATGTTGCGTTCACTATGCGGTGTTAGTTGATACCAGGGATGGTGGGTAAGGATGAGCTTACCGTGCGAGTTCGTATTCGGTAGGCATTGTTATTTAAGTATTAAAGGGTTTATCTAAGGCTACTAAAAGAAATTGATATGAATTAAGGTATACAAGAATTCGTTGAGGGGACAGCGAATTTATTCAGTGGGGGAGTGACCGGCGGGTATAGAATTGAGCAGCAGCGAAGCGGGTAAGTAGGCGGACAGATAGGCGGATAGGCGGCAACGGCTAAAGTATCACGTCAATAGAATAGAAAAGAGTAAATAGAAGGGGAGCGGTAGATATCTACATTAAGTACACGGATACAGTAAGGGGCAGGCAAAGAACCTCCCAGCTACCTAATACAGAATATACACATAGCTGCGGCACAGCGCGTCCCATGTCCGTGCACATGTCTCAGCGTAAACAAACGACGTTGCGTTAAGCTTTTCTGGTGAGTGCTAGCTATATAGGGAATTCCCGGGCTATGCAGCCCGGTAAGCGAGATGCGGTTATCCGGTCCTTGGGACTCCTAGACTAGGGCATTTGCTTATCCTAACCTCCTCTATGTATATCTGGTCTTACCCCCAAACTCTTCTCTAACGTCAGTAACTACAAGAGATAAATTCCTAATCCCATCAGATATCTACCCTACTTCACTACAGAAGAATTTATGACTCAGGCTGTTTTCCTCGGTCAGTTTCACTCGCTATCTACGCTCTAAAAGATCCTTCCCGTTTTTATTGCTACAACACCTCGTCTCAATTGACCAACCCCCCCCCCCCCCGTGGGTTATATTGATCTTCCCGGCTCTTCTCTCAAACTGTAGACTAGATTGAGGTTACTGTGGGCTTCCACTAGCCGGGTAAGGCTTGTTAATATAATTCGCATGCTTTCACCCATTCTCTGTAAGACTGGTTTCAAATGATTAACTTAGCACTTGAACCCCAGTAACTATAAGGCCTTCACTCTTCTTCTATTATAGGACCGGGTATTTCCAATGTAGGTCGTGGCTCCTATTTGTGGCTCTTGGGATCGTGGTCTTCTCTTTTGCTAGTAGATGCGATATCTAAACGCCAGTATACTCTACTCTAACGGAGTCTGTTTTCTACATCCACCATCCTATTACTACTAAAACGGCAAGCACACCATAACTCAGATAAAATTCCGACTGATGTAGAATACCTACATGGTATCGACATTTACACCGTCCCACTAGAGGATGGCCAATAAACCCTCTAGACTCATTAAAGTACGCACCATAGTGTACCTGATTTTAGTGCGTATATAATTCTGGGGAGCGTAAGGCACAGGTCATATGATATAGCTATGATAGACAGTAAACAAATGATGCCTGAAACTTTGAACAATAAGATTGTCGTGGATATTGGATAGATATCCAAGTCTATATTATCTTTATAACATAAGTAGTAGAGTTCAACATGATACCATAAACCGTTTTAACAGAGCTAGAAAATATAGGTGCACTAATTATTCCACTCACAAGTCATCCAACGTTATGAAAGTCACGGCTGACAAAGTTTTATTGAATACATGTAGTATGGTGTAGTTGACGTAATGAGGTATTGCATCATATTAACCAGATATGCTCTAGGTACATACTATTCCCAGAGACTCCGAGATAATAGAAGTAGCAGGGGCGATGTCAACGAGAATAGAGTTAATAATTGTATTTGTACTATAAATGAAATAAAGATTGACTACCACCGCCATGCAAAGTTTCTTTTAGTTAGGTAAAAAAAATTGATGGGCTTACGATTGGGGATATCATGGTTCCGGAGAAATCTATTGATTTCATGGAACTAACCCTAGCTTTACTTATAAGAAAGACATATATAGAAGTGGTGGCTTTTTTCCTGTCAAAAATACAGTACGAAAAAACGGGGTGAAACTACTATAGTATTACTACAGCATTGTAAGGGAAATACCGTATTAAACCACAATTTAGACAACAATGCTGTACTACTCTCGTATCCTATACTATTTCTACAGGATTTCTACTGTATTTGGTAAAATATTGTACCCAATCCATCCCCTCTTTTCGTACTGTATCTCTAACACTTAGATCATTAATTTTGCTCCTGGTGACAACTACTGTCACAAAACTAGAACCATTTAGATATCCAACAAAGCTGTTGGAACTGAGTTCCTATAGACACATATTTAAGTCCTACATGTACTTTATCACATATTAGTTGACTATTAAATAACGAATACGAATATTGAATTCATATACACATTTATACATATATACATGTAGTATTCACTTGACGATCCAACATAAAACCTCTACTTTACTAGATAAGTATATTTTACGAAGAGATTGTTGTAGTATCGAATATGTTAGACACGGTTGTAAGTAGGTTTTGGGTCTATGATGTAGAAGGATTACATGTAACTTCAGAGAGCGTGTATATAGAGGAGCAGGAGGAGGAGGAGCACTCCTAATTAAGCAAGAATCTACTCATCTGAACTTTTCTCCACTAATTCACAGATCTAGGAGTAAGGCCAAGTGACACTTTGTGAATTGTCACATAGGGATGTATAGAATTGAACGTACAGATAAATGAGCATATGAATTACATATAAATACAGTACCCTTATCTGTAATACATGTACCTATAGGAATCTACTTTAATAAACGAATCACTCCGACGTAAACATATAATCTTAGATTCTAGAGTGTCTAATAAGATATACAGGTAATTTTCATATGCACTATGTACTTAATTGGTGGTTTCTAGTTTCTAGTTTCTAGTTTCTAGTTCCATTTGTGTATTCTATTTCATCTTCCAATAATTGGAGTACATGTAGTCTAGGCCGGGTATATACTTTTCAAATAACTACATGTATACATACAAGCCAGTATAGCCTAAGGGTGTCTGTGTTTATCTAGGCGATCCGGTAGCCGTAAGGTATCTGATTCGAGTCCCTGGTGGAGTGGTACGAAGTAGTGCTCGGCTCATTGACCTCTTTGCCATAGTGCACAAAAGCTTGGGGATAAGTATAGATGTCTGTTCGGTTTTTAGTGACAATTAAAAGTACTACCCTATCAACCTTTACTTTTCAAGTCATTGGTTCCTCGAAGACGAATGCTGGAGACTAAAGAATCGAATCTTTATTTTCACCCCAGCTGCCCTCATTATTAACAAAAGCTTAATAAGAAAACGCCCCGTCATTAATGCTAACCTAAGTTCGCCAATTCAAAATCCGTTAATTTAAGACGAACATCATTCTAGTTTGAGGTGTTTCTACTTGTGTAGGTCTATTCTTTTTGAGTATAATAACTCTTCTTAGGGGTGTCTCGAGAAGATTGTGTAGATTGTCAGATTTGTAAGTGGCCTATCTACTAGGACCGACTATTAGAACTATATGTAGCTAGTAAGAGATTAACTTAGATAACATAACTATCAACTAAATCTAGCATTAGTTGAATTTAGCAGCCTGGCGTTTATTGATATACTAAATATGTGCTCATCCCTACATATAATACGGCTGTAGCGAGGTAAGTTGTTCTTAATCTTGTTTTCTTACCGTTCTATAAGAGTATTATATCCTTCATTAATAGTAACGGGAGCTTCTCGCCTACGCCCTTGGGTATTACTTTCCATTGTAATTCTCTGTACTCTAATTTGTTCCAAACGTTAACGGCTACTTGCTTTGGCTACAGTATATCCGCGGCCATACCTAAGCAGCCTCGCTGAGAAGAAGGGGTCTATTAATATTTATCAGGTAAAAGCTCTTACACATTTACGTTTTTATAAAACTTATCAAAAGACTTGACAAGTACATTTATCTATTAAACATTATCCTAAAGGATGTTTTATCAAATGTGACGGCTCTGTTAATCCCCACCCCTGCATGTCCCTCCCACAAACGGTTAGGCCAACGTTGCAGATCACACCTACCCACGCGGCTCCCACACAATGACGACCTGAAGCTTCAAACTTGAAAGGACAAGTACGCGCGACAAAACAATTATACCACCACGAACTCGCCCGAGGATTCGAATACCACGAAGGCGATCACTACCCATCTATATCCTATATCTTTCACCCCCCCTTCCCCCCTTCCCCCCCTTCAGAAAGGTCATAATTGCAACTGTCTAAGCAACGGGTCCAGGATGACCGCTCAGTTCCTCACTAACGAGCTCACCAACCTAGTACAAGAGGCAAAGCGGAAGAATTTAGACCTTAGACATGTGCGACAATACATTGCTCTATGTATAAAGGGAGGTCGACTGACTACTAATAGGCTGCGGAGAAATCACTGTCGGATCTCAAGTCGCTAGGCCCTTTGGTCGAGGTCGCTGCTGGTAATTCCTACTTAGGCTCGGGGGTGTTTGGTATCGGGACTAATGGGGTGAAATAGAGCTATCTACAAAGCCCGGCTTTTTATCGCCGTTTCTAATCGCCTGTGGCACCCGAAACGCGAAGTTTAGTACTATCGGCGTGGTGTGTTTACAGCGATTGATTCTTTCGAGAGCTCTTGCAAAGGTGCGCTTACCCGGGGTAGTGGAATGAGAGTATAGAGGCTTACGTTTATGCAGACGAGACTACGAGAGGTTCTAGAAGCGTTTAGAGAGGCTGCAAATCTAGGTATGGATGTATTATAAATTCACTAATAAGGGAGCTGACGGGATTACAGGAGTCGAGATCCAACTTAAGATATTACAAGCGCTACCGCCGCTACTACAAAACTATGCTGAGGACTTAAATGGAAATCTCCTTGGAGAAGCACTACTGATATGCTCAATCCTCCAGGGGAGCAAGATGGGCGTTGTCAATAACACTGCTGCCGCAAGTAAGTCTAGCTATAGAAGACGTCATTATAGAAACATTCCTACGAAACTATCACTGACGCCCCTCCAGCCCTATCCCAGATCGTAATATCTATATTCGACAAAGTAGTCTCCGAGGATGAACGTGCAGCAGAAACGGATATCCACACCACCGGGGAGGCTCCCTGTGATGACGGCCTCATTCCTCTCCGCCCCGCTGCCTTCGATGCCTACCGTGTATTCTATGACATCTGCCTCCTTACTGAAGGCCAACGTCCCCAGTTTCTCCGCTTCAACATCCTCCCACAACCGTTTGGTTTAGAATTGATTGAATCAGTCCTTACCAACCATCCAGATATCTTTCTGACACATCCAGAGCAAGCCCATGTTCTCCGCACAAGGGTTGCGCCACTCATCATGCGCTCTTTGTCGGAGCGACTCAATTTTCCGACAACAGTTAGAATTACGAGGGTACTTTATATCCTACTAAGAAGACATCTAAGTATTCTCACCAGTGAATGCGAGATTGCATTAAGCCTCCTCACACATATGCTCGACCCCGACGCTAGTGCACCATGGAAACGCGCCCTATGTATGGAGGTCTTCCGTGGAATCTGCTCAGAGCCCGCCCTCGTCCGTAAGATATTTGCTACTTATGACGCTACAGAAGGTCGTAAGCCAATTATGAAAGAACTAATGGGCGCACTCACCCGTCTCGCAACTGAGCGACCAAGCATTATAGGCCTAGGTTCCCAGTCTTCTGTACCAGTCGGGGCACAAGCACTCAAGGATCTCTCCTCTGAGCAAGCTGCTCTCGAAGCTGGGGGTGTTGCCGGTATCATTGGTGGTGCAGTTGGGCTTGGTGAAATGCAGGTTGCGGGACTAAGTACACAGTGGAGTTTAGTTAGAGTCCCGTGTATTGACCAGCTTGATAAGAGTGAGCCACCAGCTATGCCAGAGAGTTATATTTATTGTCTCGGCTTAACGTGTATCAATTCCTTCTGCGAGGGAATTGCGAAGTTTATCCTTCCGCTCACAATACCTGGCGGGGAAAGCAAAAGCGGAGGCTCAAAACGGCGGGGCCGAGGGATGCTTCGGACTGGCACCGTGTCCCTTATGGTGGCTCCAG
Organism: Verpa bohemica; assembly: GCA_033030345.1. Classification (NCBI taxonomy): domain Eukaryota; kingdom Fungi; phylum Ascomycota; class Pezizomycetes; order Pezizales; family Morchellaceae; genus Verpa; species Verpa bohemica. Next base: position 740,278 of record JAUFSE010000023.1, on the reverse strand, counting down.
GGAGTGATAGTGAAGCAGCCGAGTCACCGAGAACCCCAAGTCCAGCGGCAGTGAAGGGCGCGGTGTTGAAGAGGAAGCCACCCCCGAGAGTACACCGAACCCTCATTAACCCGCTCACACTCGAAAACCATCCTTTGGCAGCAGAAATTGCGATTTCTACGGCAATAATGGAAGCTTCTTGGCCGGCAGTGTTGGCAGCGTGTTCTACATTCTTATATGCGACATTAGATAATGAGTTTTACCACGGACTTGTAAGGAGCTTCCAGAAATTTACACATGTTGCTGGATTACTGCGACTTACGACGCCAAGAGATGCGTTCCTGACAACCTTGGGGAAGGCGGCGGTGCCGAGTAATGTTCTTTCTGCTAATATGGATGGCGGTGGTGGTAATAGTGGGAGCGGAGTAAAAGGATTACTCAATGTTGATGCTGAACGTGGGGTTCCGAGCCCTGGTGTGAGGGAAGAGGTAGCAGTTGGGCTTAATAGTCGGAACTTACTATGTCTTCGAGCATTACTAAATCTTGGGATTGCACTCGGGCCAACATTAGAGAAGAGCTGGAGTATAATTCTTGAAACTCTTCAAGGCGCAGATTACGTCCTATTCGCATCTTCAAGAAAAAGTGGGCGGCAAATTTCGCTCTCGGCGCCAGGGGGGCTATCAAGAACCGACTCAATGAAACCCGACCAGGGAAGCCTTATGACTAACATCGGCCCTGAACTCGCCGCTGTTGAGACGGCTGCAGGAAAGATGTTTGAGTCTACCCGCGACTTCCCCGATGATGCATTCGTGGATGTACTAGCAGCAATGTGTAAGCTTAGTGACGGTGAGAGTGATATAGCTGGTAGTCGGGCGAGTATGGATAAGCCCCGCTCCCCAGCTTTTCCAGGTAGTCATAAAAGGATTGGAAGTGTATCATCCTTCTCGTCGCAGGCTGTGGTCACGGACAACGCCTTTGCCCTCGCCAAAGTTGGCGAATTGGCAATGATAAATATGTCACGTCTTATTGGTCCTAATCCAGCAAGCACGGGCTGGGACCTTCTGGCGACACACCTGGCCTCTGTTTCTGGGAGTAGAGACCGTGGGAACCCAATACGTATGAAAGCTGCAGAGGTACTGAACGAGGTTGTTGTTGCGGCGGCAAAGACAGTCGGGTCGGAGAGTACGGAGAACATAGCGGAAGTCCAGAAAAGGATTTTAACGGCTTTGAGGGAGGGTGCTAGTAGCGGAGAAGAAGGTGTGGCGGCGGATGGAGGGGTGAGAGCAACGGAAGGAGAGATTGTGAGGATGGGGTTGGAGGCTTTGAACGCAATACTTGAACATTCTGGGCAGAGTTTGATTGCTGGGTGGGAGATTGTCTTTGGGATTATTACAGGGGTATTTGATCCTAGCATGGTCTGGCGCCGTGATGCTACCTTACAAGAGGAAGAAGGGGTAATGATGATGCAGCAGGAGGGGGCCAAGAGTGGGAAGAGTCCGAGGCTCATTCGTGGTTCCTTCAGCTCTCTGGAACTTATCTGTAGTGACTTTCTAGCGAATCTACCGACTAGCTGTGTGCTTGTGCTTATTGATGCTTTGTTTGCGTTTTGCAGTCAGAAAGATGATCTGAATATCTCACTGACGACGATAACGTTTTTCTGGAATGTGAGTGATTACTTACAGACGAAAGGTGGGGGGGCAGAAGGGGGCGCGGTGGGGAGAGCGGAGGAGGAGGCGGATTTGCTAGAGATTGTTGAAAAGGGAGAGGGTGATAGCCATAGTGCATTGTGGATGCTATTGTTGTTAAGGCTGACGGGGGTGAGTGGTGATCGGAGAGGGGAGGTACGGAATGGTGAGTGACTGTTTCCAGATTTCCCTCTAGGAGAGTAGTAGACTCTAATAGAGGAATAGGTTCAATACAAACACTGTTTAGGATCTTCGATACTTATGGACATCAACTTGGTCCGCAGGCATGGAGCTCCTGCTTGAAGATTGTGGTCTTCAAGATGATGGGTATCAATCCAGCACCGGTTAACTATGACGCTGGTACCAAAGCAAAGGCGAGCGAGTTTAAGCAGTGGGATGATACAATTAATCTAGTCCTTAGCGGGATTGGAACACTGTATTCAAACTATTTTGACATTTTTGCACAGCAATCCGAGTTCAGGAATACTTGGAGCGTTTTTATTCAGTACCTTGAGAACCTACTTGCCCGTCGGAGTTTCGAGGTCAATACGAATGTTTTTACGGTGCTAAAACACGTTCTCGAGAAGGTGTCGCAGCCGGAGAAGTTAGATCATGAGAATAGAGAGGATGTGTGGAGAATGTGGAGTGGCCAAGGTGTAAAGCTCGTCGAGGGGAATATTGAGACTTCTCGTACAGGTATTCAGGAAACGTTGACAGCATATGTGGATTCTTTTAAACCGTTATACCGGTTAATAGAGCCTACGATTGACGCAAATATGGCGGGGAGAACACTAGAGATCATGAGAGAGTGTATCGTGTTCCCTGACGCACCCGCATACTTTCAAGATATCGACATCCTCACTCCGCTCCAAGCTGTTATTTTGGAGGTTGTGCAGCTCCTCCGAACAGATCTAGAAGGCGTACCGAGTTTAGTATTAAAGCAGGTCTCGGAGTTTAGTACGGTTGCATATGATAGCAAACTGCATGCGGGCACCGAGAAGAAGGGACGTATTCCGACGTACATCGCCCTTGCGACCCAGAGCATGAAGATAATCGAGGCAGTCACTTTGAAACATATTGAGAATATAGAGGTTTACTCAAGTGGTGCACTACAGAGTGTTCTAGGGGCATTGGGTGTGCCAATTACATTGAAGTATAATTTCGTGCCGACGACATCTGCTGCTGCTGCATCGAAGCGGCCAAGTCAATGGATCCCTGCAACAAGGGTTGTGCTAAGCATCTTACAGCGTGCCTTACCAGCTATGGACTCATTGAAGGTCAAAGAGTCTGACCAGAGGGCTATTTGGGAGTTGATTATACAAATCATTGGTTCTGTCATTTCAGCAAATAGCAACGGGGTTAATGAGTCGACCCTACAAGTTGATGAGGACTTTGATATTGCTTCATTTAAAGAGCTCCGGAAGTTAATAATACCAAGACTTGGAAGAAGTGTGGTGGCTGATGAGGTCATGGCGAAGTATGTGAAGAGTGTGTTGAAGAGTTCACTGCTATACGATGTTGGTGATTTAGAGATGCCGGGTGAGGGAGGGAAATTGGATTGTTTGAGGAAGAGGAGACGTGGTATCACGAGTGAGCTGGTTTTAGAGAGGAGGGTAAGGATGAGTTATGTTTGCTTGGATGAACTTTTTGAGCTTTCTAAAATTGGAGGCGATGGTAGGATTCCTATTTTCTTAAGCCATTATTTAAACTACTTAATTCATAAAGTTCTAACTTAGTTCCTAGATTCACCCGAATTACAAAGACTGGCCGCTACAGCAGCACCATTCCTAGTACTAAGGGCAGGACTTGTACTACAGCACTACATTTCTGTATAAAAGCCTTTGTTATATCGTTTTTTATATGCTTTATCTAACAGTCTACAGGATCAACCACTACGAGGCCGAATGCCGCAGCCCGTCGTCCAACGTAAAGAGATGCTTTATGTCCTGAAACGTCTAGTAAACCTTGAATCTAATTCAAAGTCTATTTCAAAAGAATGTAAGTACCCGTCATCCCGCCTATCTGCACCAACTGACAACCGATCTCAGCACATATACCACCGTCGACGAAACAACATTTATTTACATTGTTTCCTTTGATTTCACAATGCATAGCGGTTGCACAGGGCGATCAGGAACTTCTCACATGGCTTTCTAAGGCACTCAATGAGATGGGGTTGGCGTTTGGGGTCTGCTAGTTAACACTTGTTTCTTTATCGGATGTTTCAAAGGTCGAGTTAGAGTAGAAGCGTCGTAAGAAATAAATATGTAGATCTGTTGCGCTTTGATACCGGGGTTTGGATATATTTTTCTTCCAAAAAACTTCTTATTTGTACATATTCGTTTATGTAGGCTTAAACCCCTCGAAATACTAGATAGGTGTCAGTAAGAGGAATGAAGGAAAGCAGAAGTCTTACCTTTTTCCGGAAGTTATTCAACTCATCTGCCGTCGCTTTTCTATTCCCAGTCTCGGCAGACATCCTAGAAGTCTCAGCTTCAGTCTCAGATACTGTTCCAGAACTTCCTTTTTTTCGTGAATACGTCAGTAATCGTCGTGACCCTGCATGATGTGTCAGTCCGGTTCGCAAGTATGCCAGGTAAGGCTAACGGTTAGATGTACACTTATTGAATTCCTGCATGCAAACCGACACGACTTCCATTTCGGGATGCATAGGTATATCCAGTTCGGAAAAATCCTCATTTGCTGTTGGCATCCAGAAACATAGTCTCCCGTTGTCAACAAGGTGGTCTGCCGCAAACTGGAGGATGTCATCTAGCATTGCTAAAAAGCTATAGGGTCTTTTTGGCGGGACATAGTCGTCTTGTCTATTCGCCACCCGTGTAGTTAGTCCCCGCGCGCACACTACGGTTGTGTTGTCCGGTTAGTACTCACAGATGCCTCAGCTCCCCGTCTCTCACTACTGGCTCCTTCCCCTTCTCTGGATCCCTGCTTCCCAAAACCTTCAGTCCCTCCCGCACACCATACGGTGGATCGCATATCACCGCATCGAGGAACCTCGTCCTCCGAAGTGGAGTATTAGTTAAGTCACTCACAAACCCGTCAAGGTATGCAGACACGAGATCGTATTGTTGGAAGTTGGAAAGTACACTCTTCCCTTTCTTACCCCTGATCTGCCGTCCATCGATATCGGAACCGAGACTAAGCGCGCCAAAGTGGGATGCGGATACCACGAATGAGCCAGTGCCAACGAAGGGGTCGTAGGCTATTTTACCAGGGGAGGAGAGGGCAAAGTTGGCAGTTATGAGAGCTAGTTCAGCGTCCATAGAGGTTGTACCGATGTAGTGACGCTTCTTAAGGTCATAGGTGTCGACCAAGTGCCGACTCCCAACTGCGAGAAGACGGCCAAAGTAAATAAGCTCCGGTTCTTTCGAGTGCTTACTAGTGTATGATTCCATGACACTGAATGTCAAATCGGGGTTCTTCATGCGGATTGGACCGTCAAGCCCAAGGTATGCGAATTGCTCAATTATCTCGCGTTGAGCGGATTGAGAGTGTGAGCCATTGAACACTTCAATGTCGAATTTGAACGATTTTGACATACAGAAAGGCCACATGTGGGATGTTGAGGACTTGATGGATTTATGGAGGGATTCATAATTCTGTGCTGTGCTCCAGAGCTCGTAGATGCCTTTTGCGAGGATTGAGCGGGATATGAGTTTGCAGGCGGCTGCTCGAGAGGAGATTTTGAGTATTGAGAATGGTATCTACATTTTTTGAGTCAGTGGGATTTTCTACAATGTAGCAATCGAATGTGGCTTTTTTTTTCTTTCGTTTTCGGACTCGTACTTTATCACTGTAACTCTTCCATTCAATCCTGATCCCGTGAAGGACAGCTAAGGAATCGAGCTCAGATTTTCGGAACGTTTCGTGGATCTGGGCGAAATATACAAGACATTCCACGGGATCATCTTCACCAAAAGGAGGTGACAGTGACATATCTCAGTGATCTTTGTTTGTAGTTGTTTAGGGTTGGTGGGGCAGCTGGCGGGGTTGAAGTTCTAACCCTTGTCAAGCTTTTTTAAGCCGCAACCATTTTGTTCAATCCCTGCAACACCACTTATCACTCGATATGAAAATCATTGCGACAAAGAATACCAGGAAATATCTTTTGTTGGTAACAGCTTTTGATTCGCTGGTTGGCCGAATTTACACTTGCATGTTCAGATTCTTCTTAGGTCATCCCATAGTATTCGAAACGATTCGCTGCGATCGAGTAATCAAAAGTCCAATTAAATTATTTATCCCCTACCAACACCAAATATTCATGTAGCCTTACATCTAAACCCTCCATCTCACCCAATACTCTATCCTACCAACCGAACCACTACCAATCTGGAAAATCCAATGCCATTTCACCTGCGATGGCCTTCGTGAACCGCTGCAGCTGCTCCAGCTGCTCAACAATATCAGTCAGGGCCGACGAATAAGCATATTCTATCATCCAATTAGCACGAAAAAAAAAACGTTCTCATATTTAAACATGCGAAACATGCGAAACATACGATAAACATCTGCCCATCTTCTCGCCTTCTCTGGTCTAGGTCTCACTTCTGCTAACGCCTCATTTTCTTCTTCGATTTCCGCCATTCTGTCCAATAGCCGTTTTCTTGCCGCTGCAGCAGATGGAAGATACATTGGCACCGGTCGCTTCGCGCGTAGAGCCCCAGCGAGGATGTAGAGGTTCATGAGAATGCTTGCAACCGCATCCCTCCGTACCGAGATCATTTTACGTGTGAACTCCTCGGTACCTTAATCTCGCATAAAATAACTTGTCAAAAAACGTGTCACCATAGAAATGAATATGCATGGGAAATTGCGTTACTGCCTACCTCCGAAAAGGAACGGCTGGAAAAATAACGACGACTGTCGGACCTCAACAATATGTTCCAGAAACCTCTCACAACTGTCGATTGCTGCGCTGTAGGGCGCCGAGTCGAATGGTCCGCGTAGACGCTGCCATAAAAAGTAACCCCAATTTCCCGATTAGCCACGGAGTACCCCTTAGTGGGGGGATAGGGTATCTATGTGGGGAAAAAGGGCCTCTAAATAGAATAGCATGGTTGATATGCACATACAATCTCGTGTCGAGTCATTTCCAGCAGTTCACGCATCCTTACGAATCCTAACAGCAAAGTTAGTTAACCTTATCCGGCAACCAACGGTGCAGGGGGAAAGAATGTACCTTCTCTCAATCTCGCCTCCTGCATCTCTGACCGCTCTAGGTCCTCCTTGGTCGGAGCTGAATCAGCATCGTAATAAATGTACCTATGAACGTTTAACCCCCACTCAATGCAAAAAGTCGCGTCTTCCCAACGCAGACACACATGAAACAAACCTAGCAACAACACCACGATAGGAAATTCCCAAATTCAGCATCATGAACGATAAACTCTTGCGCAACTCGTGTCGCGCCACAAACGGCCAAATAACCCAATTAACCACCACCGCGCTCACAATCCCCACAATCAACGCTGCACCCCTCGTCCACGCAATTTGTGCGGCTGAATGTGAAGCATGGAGTGTATAGACGCTCATTGAAATTACCGAGAAGCTTATACACCCCATTAGACCGGAGCGTGGGTGCGAGCTCGCAGTAAAGCGGAATACTAGATCCAATCAATCAGAATTAAATCAAAAGAAGTAGACGGGGGGTGTACTGCAAGGTATCATGAATATCCCGGCAAATACTGCCATGACATAGGGACTCCCGTCGCCCGCAAAATATGCCAATCCCCCCCAGACCGCTCCGAGGGCGGTAGCGATACTGCGAGTAATAAGATCCTGCGTGTTTCCACCAACCCGGGGGTGCATCATGAACCATGCGGCCACTACAGACCACCATGCCTCGTTTTCAATATACCATCTGCGGGATTCGTCGGTCCAGGCTGGTATGCTAAGAAGGGTTGTGACTAGCACTACTTTAAAGGCAAAGCGAGACTCAAATTGTTGGAGCCTGTGGAAGAGCTTCCAGGTCCTATAGCGGAGTGTTTCGGGTTCGGCAGTGCTACCGATGTTGCTGGGGGGAACTTTCTCTGTTTGTGAAGCACTGAGAATATCGGGTGATGGATCAAAAGGGAGAGCATGATATTTCTCCATTGCCTCTTCAATTCGTTGTTTACTCTTGAAGTAATAACCAGCTGATAAACCACCTCTGTCATGCCGGACCTGCGGGGATGCTCTGTAAAGCCCTTTCACCAACGGGTAGGAAGGTAGGTAGAATTTTCTTCGCCTAGTCTTATCCGCGATCTCAATGACCTTATCTGCCAGCTTAATTATTGCGTCTGAAGCCTGCCGTACAGGATGGATGAAAAGAAACAGCTTGACTAGGTCTGGATGAGCTGCATATGAGCTTGGAAGGTCTGGGTGGTCAATCATTGTAATATCAGCCTCATCAAACACCCGCACCGCCTCATGGAAATTGTCCATTGAAGCCTGGAGGTGCACATGCGTAATATTCCCTTCACGCTGTAACAACTCTAGGTAACCAATAATACCCATAAGACTAGTATCACACCCCAGTAGCACATCTGTCATTGCGTCAATAAGACCCCTTGCAGGACCCGCCATCGTGTCCCTTACAAGCCTTAAATGTCCCTCTGTCGACGAAGCTAAAGATAAAGCGTCTATATCACTACCCCCTGCGGCAGTTACAGGTTCCATCTCAACAACTACTATATTATCTCTAGGTTCCATGGCTGGGTCATGTGAAGTGGATTCGTTGCTGAAGAGTGCTGCGTCTGGTTTCACCGCCATTATGTCTCGAATCACGGCCTGAAGGAGATTACGCAGTTGTTCAGCATCGGAGGGATGTAAGGAAGAGAAGATAATTTCACTACGCATATCACGGACAACTTCAGAGAGGTTGACGAGTTGTAAGGACATATTGTGGTGGGTAGAGGGGGAGTATGGGCGGGGGAGGACAAGCCCATCTAAAGCGGACAGTAACGCTTTATGCAATGCGGTCCTAATAATAATCACAACCATCAGTATTGGTACTGATTAGAGAAAGGGATGTATATCATATGGAAGATATTGTCAAATAAATAAATCACAGAAGTATATAAAATAGATAGAAATTGAGCATACGCTACAGCTTTCCCGCCAGCCTCGGGCCAGATAATAATATTAAGAACCAGACAGATTCCCAAGCCTACAGCCCACGGTATCCCAAACTCCCACAGCATCCCTCTATCCCATCTACCATTTTGAACGATAGACTGTACCCCAACGAGGACGAGAAACAAGAATGCCAAGCCAGCGCTGATCATTGTTTGGTAAACCCGCACTAATGAGCATCGTATCCAACTCGCGATTCCAATGAATATGACAATAAATACTGTCAAGACCCCCCCGTATCCTACTTCTGATGCGTGCGTTGAACTTGCTACTTCAAGAGCAAGGCAGCCTACGGCAAGCCCTAATGCCCCACCAACTCCACAGGATACTGTTCCATCGATTTGTGCACCGAATGTCCGCCCAGGATGATTGAAGAGTGTAGCTAGGAGGATCCAATAAGAATATTTACCCAGCCATTGACGAGTTGTAGGTATAAGACACAGTATGTAAGCTACGAAATATGCTAGGAAAGATTTTGCTAAAGAAATTCCTTTTGGTGTTGTAAAGACAATGCGGAAGGAGTCTTGGGCATCCGCTATATGCACTTGCCAAAAGGCTTTGAGGGGTAAGGGTGACGGTCGCTTAAAAGTTGAAACCTCTGGTGATAAAAGTAGCTCGGACTCATTACCCCCGTCCTGCTTGATTGGCCTATAAAAAGAGGCATCAAAGAAGCCGTCTCGAAGTTCTTCCACACCATACGTATTATACTGGTCCATTTCAAGCTTTTCTAGCAAATGCTGTAAATGAAGTGTAGATACGCTTGTCCTCGGCGAGTGGGGATCCATAGGGGTTCTAGCTTGCGAGGATTGAACGCCAGAGTGCGTGGAACGATACGAACGAGGAGTCCTGTAATACACACTACCTTGCCTCCATGGTCTCTCCCGATTCTCTCTCTGGAGAGTCTGTGCGTCCAGATGAACGTGGCGAGGTGTTGAGGGGACCGACATATCTCCGGGTAATTGTCCGATTGACGAAAAACTAGAATATGGATGAAGAGGTGAGAAGGTGAAGAACTTGGAGTTGGAGCTTCTAGATTAGCACTAAGCACTGAACAAGGATTAGGTTGTTGGGAGGCAGGCGGATAGGTGAACACATGCTACTATAGTGCTGTCTCTCAAGTACATGTAGTCGGGGGGTGAGTTCAAATCCGAGTTTTTTTGTGAAGTTTAAAGCTAATGCAGTTTTGAGGGTTGAGATGCCCTTTGTAGCTATCATCTGAATAGCATACCTCGTAATAAATAACTTCGGGAAAGTCTCTGCGTCTTGGCGCCAAGATCAGCATCAATGACGGCAAACGCCATATCCGCACGACTTGTACAAGGGTAAATTTGCCAGTAACCTGGTTACTATTTTCTTGTGTTCCTCCCAAATACTGCCTGCTAGATTGGTTTGTTTGTTTGTTTAGGCCTAATGTGTGCTACCTCTACAAGAACGCGTTGACTCGCGTTTTGACCACATCTTTGAGTTCCCCCAAAATTCACCATGATAAGATAGATAGACCTCAGCGTTACCCCGCCCCCTCATTGCATAAATTACAGATACGTTCTTTCCCGATTAATTACGCGCTGGGTATATTTACTTAAGTTTTGGCAGCTTCATTTAGGTACATGTATCTATCACGGGAACTAACAGACATAGAGTTAACGAAATCATAACTGATCACTCCTCGGGAGTTCCGAGAAACGCTCATGCTTAGCTCCGAGAGGAAATTCACCTAGGAAGCCTCTACTGGAATGACTTGATTTTAAAATCTCGATTTATAGAGCAGTCCAATTATAAATATCTTCACGCTTCATGCTTGGTCTAAAGCCCGGGAACTAGACCGGATTCCTTTAAGACTACTGTTAGGTTACAGTTCAATAGATAGCGGGAAATTTTTATCTTCCTAGAAGCCTGTACTTTTATTACCTTCCTATTTACATCAGCATTTTGTCATCGAAGGATAGGCTCCTCGGTCATTGCAAGAAGTTAAGAAAATGATCTAGGTTCGTCAATTACAATAAACGGAAAGCAATCTTTAGCGTTAGAACATTTGTAACCATATAAAGCCTCCATTATTCTAGTGCTTATATCGATCATAGATCATTTTTTTGCCCAATCGATTCTGGAGCCGACTTGAAGCCCAAACAGCGGGGGTAGCCATTTACCTGTTATCCGGTTAGGTACTGTTTGTTTGCCTATATATAGTACCAATGATAAGGAGGCATCTAAAAAGCTGTTATTACATTCGTGCACACTGTAAAGCAGGTGCTGTAGAAGTACTGATCCAATTCCAAGGTTTGCAGCATACATATCCTGCGGCTGACCATTCCGAGAAGGATCGGTAGAGTCATGTCGATAGATGAACCTGCCAATAGTATCCCAGAGGCTAGGTACCTCAGCCTGCAGGTAGGAGGGGGGTGAATGTGAGGGGAAATCCGAACAATCACCCTCATTCTGTGTCAGGTTAGTTTGATCCTCGCAACCTTGGATACGATCACCTTTTTGCCTGTTCATTGACAGAACTTTTATCCACATTATGCTTAGTGTTAAGAGTCAATGCTTGCTGATTGTTTATTTGCGGGGGCCGAAATCGGAAATCGGACGAGATGGGCCAGAACGAGCGATGGGCACTGATGGCGAAACTTTCACAGCAGCACTTTGCCGATTGGAGGACGTGTGACGTCTTCTGCCGAGGGGCTGTTTTTGTTTTTTTGTTTTTGCCTCAGCAGTTTATTTACTGGTGGCTAGAGGAGCGGCTTAGTCGGCACTATTTTTCTTTCGTGGCTCGGAGAATAGGAACAGTAGTCGTGTGTTGCTGTGGAAACCGCCCCACGCGCTTATCCTGTTTATAGGAATTGCGGTGTCAGGTGTACGTGACAAGAACGTGTTTGGAGACGTCGTGGGCTTTTGGAGTAGTGATAATTGCTGTAGAAAGCCGCCAATCTGTGAAGTCTTCATTGTACAATTGTTTGAGAAGATAACAAAATCCTGTTTACGCTACTGTTCCGTTCAATGTCTCTAATTCAATGAGGCGGCGGGGGCTCGCGCGCTGCGGGTGGTCGGGGTTCCCTTAGTCCTAACTGTTTCAACAAAAGGTATCCCTTGGCAAGCTGGCACGCAAAAACCAAAAACCCAGCATGCCTTAGGTACTAAACCTCTTCCTCCACAACCGCACCCCATCCCTCTTCTCCCCCGTTCTCACAACAACACACAAACACAACACATACACACCCTTCTTCTACCCATCCTCCTCCTTCTTCCCTTCTTCCCTTCGACATCCACCTTCTTCCCTCTCTCATCCATTCTTCTTGCCTCTCATTTCGTGATTGCTTCAGCACGTTTAATCACGTCCTGTTCGCTTTTCCCAGCACGTTTCTCGTGTTTTTATCTTTGACGTTCCTCTCCTATCGAGTCTGCAGCCTGCGTTATTACTCGAGGCTTGTCAAAACACGTCCTTCAACAACCATCATTCGACAAATCGGTTAGTACTTCCTTTGCCAGCAGCCTTACCATCCAATCGGTAATCTGCACGTTTTTCCGACATCCCAAATTTGTGTCATCGATAACGCATCTGATGTATATTTATTGACGTATTTGGTTTTAGATACACGCTTAATACCGTGCATTCGGAACTGACAAGAAACATCTGCGAGTTGAAACATTTTTTGACGATACCCCTTTTTGTCGCCATTTTTTAAACCCGGTTTCTATCGGGTTTTTACTTTACACTACAACACAAATTTAATATGCAGTCGGTAAGTAATTATTGTTCCAATTCTTTTCTTAGCAGTGTGATAAAACGCGAGAAAACGCGAAGTTTTTTTGTTAGATTTTTTTTTCTTTCAGATTTTTTTCCCTCTTCCTTTCCCAAGTTGCTAACCTTCTCCTTAGCGTCGAGCTGGTCGTCAACGCTCAGCGAGCAATATCGACGCCAATGATGAGAATAAAGCTGCCACTACAACTCGTCTAACAAGAGCAAAAGCTGCCGCCCTTTCTACCGATGCTGCTACGTCTAAGTTGACAACTAAAGCATTGTCAACTAAAACAGCTGCTGTCCCAAACAACCGAAAACGTGCTGCCTTAGGGGATGTCAGCAACGTCGTAAAAGCTGATGCTGGAGGAGCGGATGAAAGTAAGAAAGCAGGCGGGAAAAAAGCAGCTGGCAAAATTGCTCTGACAACTAAGGCTGCTGCTGCTAATGGGGTTACCAAAACTACACGCGCTACTAAAGCCGCGCCTCTCAAAAATGCTGGAACTGATGAAGTAAAGAGAACAAATAGTGGATCCGGGGTTATGGCAAAGAGCAGGAAAAGGATTGCTACAACTGCTAAGGCTAAGAAGGAGGCTGCTGCTGCTGCTGCTGAAAAAGACGCGTCTTCAGCTACAACAACTACTACCACTACTACTGCAAAGACTATGACCGCCGTCGAGATCAATGTTTCTACTCAAGTCGAAACTGAGGCTGAGCCAACTGTTCACACTTCCAAGAAAATTCGTACCAAGGAACCTGCCGCCCGCCTCCCCCACAATGACCTTGATGACGAAGATGCAGATGACCCATTGATGGTCTCTGAGTATGTTAATGAGATTTTTGATTATCTTCGTGAGCTTGAACCAGCAACTCAACCAAACCCAGATTATATGGATCATCAAGATGACCTTAAATGGAAGATGCGTGGAATTCTCATTGATTGGCTCATTGAGGTTCATACTCGCTTCCGTCTTCTTCCTGAGACTTTGTTTCTTGCTGTAAACATTGTCGATCGTTTTTTGAGCAGCAAGGTCGTCATGTTAGATAAGCTTCAGTTGGTTGGTGTCACCGCTATGTTCATTGCCGCTAAATATGAGGAGGTTTTCTCCCCTCACGTCCAGTACTTCCGCCATGTTGCCGATGATGGTTTTACTGAAGAGGAGATCCTACGCGCTGAACGCTTCGTTCTTTCGACCCTTGACTACAACCTCTCGTATCCGAATCCTATGAACTTTCTTAGACGTATTTCAAAGGCCGACCAGTATGACTTCCAGACACGGACAGTCGCTAAGTACCTTATGGAAATTAGCTTGTTAGATCATAGGTTTATGGAGTTTATGCCAAGTCATATTGCTGCCGCTGCTATGTACTTATCAAGAATGATGCTTGAGCGTGGACCATGGGTATGTTTTTGTCCCCCTTATATGGCATCTAATAAATACTAACTTATCGGTTACCTAAAGGATGCCGACCTGGTTCATTACTCAGACTACACAGAAGAGCAGATCCTGCCCGTGTTCCGTCTCATGATTGATTATCTTGCTCGTCCCGTCAAGCACGAGGCATTCTTTAAGAAGTATGCTAGCAAAAAATTCATGAAAGGTAAAATAAATACACCCCTCCACTACTTGTAATATCTCTAACTCAGTTATTTAGCTTCTATTCACGCCCGCCAATGGGCCAAGAGGAACGCTAAGGCGCACGGTGTTGATATTACTGCGGAACCTGTTGAAGAAGAAGAGGAATCCCGGTGATCTACCAAAAACCCATTTTACAACCCACTTCTCAACCATGCATTATAAATTCAATTCACTCTTTTACATATTTTTTAATCGGCTGGCGATGACCGACCATCAATTTTTTTTTTCCAAGAAGGCCTTGATACCCTTACCAGAGGCGGACCTTGGAAATTATATACATCGCATGGGGGTGGGGGGGGGGGGGTTAATAACGAACGATACGAGAAAAAGAAGTCGTTTTTTGATTTCATGGTTAAAGATGGGGCGATAGCGGAATTGCAATACGTTATATCATATCGCGTCATGGGTTGCTTGTGGCTGGGGAGTTTAACAGTTGGGAAGGGAATATACCGTTGATAGGTTATATCGGTATCCTTACTCTTCTGTTTATGTACGTGTGTTTCTTTTGTACTTTCTTAGGTGTTGTATCATTCTGCGGTTTTTATACTTTCCCCTTTTTCTTTCCATTCGGTGTGATCAGCTCCAGGGTTTCTTCAAGGATTGTTTTGGTTCATGTTTGTCTTTCTATTCCTTGTCCCTATTCAATTTCTCTGGTTGGGCGCGTTGAATGAGTTGTGTTTGTCTGGGATGGGGAAAAGGTTGTGGAAGTCTCTGATTGTTGATTGGCGATTGGATCAAACTAGGCTGGTTTCGGGTGAGGTAAGGTTCAACTTCGCTGCTACTAATGTCTGTTAGATTCTGGGTTTGGGGCCACTTTCTTAGCAGTTTTTCATAGGCCTCGTTTGCTTTTCTTTCTGTTTCATATCTACCTATCTCTTCCACATACTTTATCAGGGCCACCGGTTCTAATACCTGATCGTGTGTGCTCATCTGTGAGATATTATCAACTATTCCGACTACTGCATCGTCGAAGTTCCCCCTTGCTTTATCTCCAGCTTCATCTGTTTGTTTGTCTTCTATGTCTTCTGATTTCGTGTACAACAACTCGCGTATCAACTCCATCTTACGGATTTTTTTTGTACAGCAGCCATCCCATCCTATGCCCCATCAACATACTTACTCCCGGACGGTCCATTACGACATTCGAGGAGGGAAAAAAAATAAACTTCCTTTTATATAAGCTTTTCTGTATTAATTATATGGTTGTGACTTTCTCGTACTCAATTTTATACCGAGTGAGAATATCATGTAATGATAGTTACTCTATGTATGTACTTGAACTTTACCATTATTACTTTAATCGGGGATTATGGGTGGATGGCTGCTGGGCACTAACTCTCAAAGATGGAATGATATACTGACTGTTTATGGAAGTGGAGGAATAATAAGATAAATAGAGGGCTGGTGGGGCAAGGAAAGATGAAACGGCGGGGCTATCCTGGGGTACATATGGACTGATTTCCTTGATTATTATAATGCTTTTTTTCTATGGACTTGGACTAGGGTATATGCACTCTATAGTAATGTGATAGACAAAAGAGGCTCCGAACGTTCCAAAGGTTGACTGGCTGGCTGGCTGGCTGGCTGGCGTTTTATTGACAAGGTCTCCGCGATACGCCGATTATCTAGGCACGGACCGCTTAAGCTGAGCCGGTTTCAGACGATGCTTACTGGGGCGGCGGCGGCGGCTATGAGGTCAAGTTTTGTAATCTGCGGGCATTGTGGCCAGATTTTATGAGGGTTTTCTTTTCAAGATGAAGCTGTTTGTTTGTGCGGCCTTGAGACATATAGCGAGTAGATCCTTTTGGTGGGTTCCGAGACCTAGATATAGGAACATGCGTACAATATGTGTATGCTATGCACGGACGGTAATAATTTACGTAGGAGGCGTCTTCTATGCCGTAAAACCTCCAATGCTTTTTTTGAGGCGCGCGTATCACTTGATTTGACGCCAATTAGTTGTTGAATGTCTGTGCAGTTGCGTCTCTCTCCCATACCCCCTCTCTCTTTACGAGTGAGATTTTGTGATTTGATATATATATATATACAATTCTACAAATCTGGAGTAACTGTTTTTTCTTCATTCAGTTAGGGTTATCCTTGAGTCTATGGCTCAAGATCTACTACTAAGTTCCAAGTTTTTTGCGGTATCTACCGCCTATAAAGATACCGGGTTAAGTATGTAGTCCATGGGTCCGTCTGAGTGATGTCTCACGGTGTCTCATTTTTCCTCCTCCTTAGCGACTATCATTGAAAAAGTAACCTTTGGATTTTAAGGGTCTAGATTGAGTTTGCAGATCCCCTTTCGGTAGTCAGGCTCTTGCTTGGAATATGTGGATGCCTTAAACTAGGGAAATCTATACTACAGTTGGTGTTATTAATGAGGTCAGTCGGTTTCTTGGCATCGAGTTAGCTTTGGGATATCGGGATTCATTAGTTGCAAAATCAGGTATACAATCTTTATAGCTTAGAGGGGGGGGGGTAGTAGGAACCTTGCTTCTGTTGGGTTTTTGGGTATAGGTTTTTGAAACTATATCTGGTTCGGCTTGAGTGGTATGGAAATTAACATATTGATTAACCAAGTTTGAAGAATCGATAATGGTACTGATTTGACCTATATGTATCTCTCACCTCTATTATGCATTATGCACCTGAAAAACCGTTCTATAGCGATGATACAAAGATCCAATGAAATCATAATAGGCAGCTTACACACAGTACTACATATGCAGGGAAAAAAACAAAGCTACGAATAGGAACGAGACTACCCTCATTACCAACCCCTCTCAAGAGCACTTATAACCCAAACACAAAAGTATTACCTCCAGATACTAGATTTATCGAAATCAGGAGGACATATAGCAATATTATTCAGAATACTAAAATAGGGTTTTTTTTGATCTAGATATAACTTTACTGATCCCCATGAACCTCCTTCTAATTCCCGCATACATGTATCCATTGTATCCACCACAATTAAGCCTTCTTCTACAAGGTATCAAGAAACCTATCAGTCATCCATTGACTAGGTTACTCAGGTAAAACAACATTACTCACAGAAGCAGCAATAACGCAGTCTTTAAGGTTCATGAAGGCCTTGACGCATTTATCCTTATGGACGTTGTTGTAGTCCTCAATTACACATTTCCCATACACCGAGGCCTATATGTACCGATTTATATGGTTAGCTCTTGGATGTTTTTAGTCAGAGGTGAGGTTATGGTACCTCTGTAGCGCATTTACTGACGGCGTTGGCGAGCTTTTGGATTGGTCTTGTTCGTGGTTGGGACATTGTCGGTGTTTGTTAAATGACGTTGGTTGGAGGTTTGGGTTTAAGCTTTGGGATAGCCAATGAGGTTTGGACCTTTGTATTACTAAGCAGAGAATAAGAAACATGTGTCGGTCTTCAAACCTTTTGGTTATTTCCTCACTGCGAGTACCTATGCTATCAGCTCATAGTGCTAATAATAACAGTACCGGTTTTTATGAGTTTAAACTTTGAAAAGGTCAAACGACGCGAATTTCATAGTAATGAAGGATTTTCTTGCTGTTTGTGATGAAAATTTATAGTGGTCCTTTCCCTAGTATCTTGACCGACTACTACAATAGTATAATACAATACCTCGACAACTAAACATCCCCCCAGATGCTCTTTGCCAAATTTACCACTAGTTCCAACTTTTTCTTCATGTCCTCCCTAGTAACAAGATTCCCCTCACTATGACTCGCAAAGCCGCATTGTGGACTTACGCAGATCCTCTCCAATGCCTCTTCCTTACTTTTTGCGTCTCCATTCGCCATTATTTCTGCGGCTGAATAGACCCGGGTTTTTAACTCCTGAAGATCCTCTAGCTCAGGAAATTTGCTAGTGATTAGACCGAGTACTACGGTCTTATCTTTTGGGAGGTGTTTGAGGGGCTCGAATGTTCCTGCACGCTAGGAGAGAGTTAGTATGTAGTGAGTGGAAAGGATGTTGGTGTATATACCTCAGTGTCGTATTCCAGGTAATACACATCGACATTGATTTCGTTGAAGAGTTTGATGGCAATAGCGTCGTACCCACCCTCAGAGAAATGGACACTGTGGCGGAAGTTCCCACGGCATAGATGAAGGCCAGCTGTTAAGTCAGGGAACTTGGTCTCTCGGTCACGGAGGCAGTTATTGTATAATCTGATATAGCTCTATTACAGGTCCCAACTATCAGATTTGTGGTAGTACGAAGTGTAGGTTGGGCTAACCTACGTCCAAGAGTTCCTCAGAGTCCTCACCGGCGGCTTTCATACCATCTAGCATTGATTGAGCACAGAAGTACGCTAGGAGTGGATCATCGAACTGGATATTTCGGCAACCCGCTTCGTAGATAATCTCGAGTTCTCGGCGGTACGCAGCTGCGATGTCATTGAAGTGCTCCTCCCTATTTGCATAGACTGATTTATCATATGCGTGCTCGCCTTTTAAGGGGTTATTTATGTATTCCTATAACTCATAACACACTGAGGGGTATTTACCGTGACGCAGGTGGAACCATTCTGGTGCTGCTAATGTAAGTTTAATATTTTTGACCTCTTCTGGCGCCACAACGGCTTTCAAAGCTTCGAATTGAGGGAGGTATCCCGATTTAACATGCCTGAATCCTCCTGTGAGTTTCCTTTAGGGATTCATGAGTGCTCGGAAGGGTATACATACTTTATCTTTCCGGTACATAGAGTTGTAGATGCTGGCTTTATATTTTTTAGAAGGAAGGCGCTGACGTCGGGGACATACATCTAATAAGAAAAATTGATATTAGTATAAGTCTAGGCGTTTGTGGACTTATAGGTACCTTAAAGATTTCCCTCGGAGGATCGGCAACGTCTAAAGTAGTTAATATAACTACATGCACTCCACCCACGAGGTCCCTCAAAATAGCTGTTCTACTTACCAGTAAACCCTTCTAAATGTTCAAAGAATCCATCATAGAACATATGACGTCTATCCAATTAGCCCCTCTTCAAATTAAGATCAAGTAGACTAACCTAAACTCTCCATCCGAGATACTCTTTATGCCCACCTCCTTTTGCAAGCTAACGATCTCACTGATAGCCTTATCCTCAATAACCCTGAGCTGTTCCGTCGTGATCTCTTTCTTGTCGAACTGGGACCGCGCTGTTAGGAGTTCCTGTGGGCGGAGGAGAGAACCGAGATGTTCGGCGCGGAAAGGGGGATTGAGTTTGGGGCTCATTTTTTGGTGTATGTATGGAAGAGGGTTGATAGATTGGGATGTATAACGTGGAGAACTGAGACTTGCAAGTAAAGTAGGCGGAACTTTTAAGCTTTTATACCCCACCTTTACGCCCCACCTTTACGCCCCACCTTTATACCCTGTCTAACCCGCCTCAGTACCTAGCTAGAAAGGGCTGTAAATTAAAACAATGATTATACCTGAGGTTAATCGGGTGGTACAGGTGATACACCGGCTCTCGCTTGCCGGTAAGAAGTATCCTCTGAATAAGGAGCCTATTAGTGTAGATCTTGTTGTATTATTGGTTTAAATATCAATATCTAAGCATATCATAATATGCCAAGAACAAGCTTAGATTACTGAAGTGTCTTTATTGGGTAATATGATCCCTCTTCTCACGTGACTTTATAGGTTGGTGAGCAATCAATTACGGGTGGGTATTTATGGGCACATAAAATGTATACGTACTTAAACTGCAATTACTAATATCTGGTACATTAGTTCATCATACGTGGTCTTGAAGATAACCCATATTTAGATGTTTGAAGCTACAATGAATTGTGGAAAAAGGTTGAAATACTTATAAAACTGGGAATTTATGTTAATGGCCCACATCTAGTCGCTTTTGTGTGGATCAGTCCTATTATTTAAAATCTTGTTATTCTATGATATGACCCTAGCATTAGTTGATCTAGTAGCCTCGTTTAGGTGAGCTGGGTGGACAGAAATATATATAGTATCCCCCGTTCTTGCGTAGTAATCGAGTGATATTCTATGGGTTATAATAATACTAGAAGTATAGTCGTCTCCAACGAATTCCCAGAACACTCCTATGGGGATGGGGGGTAAAAGAGTTTATCCATCTAGTGAATTACTTCTCTACATGGCGTCAAACTATGAGCCCTGCCCGAGCAAGGTAAAGGTTGCCATTAATTGTATAAAGGTTCTGCAAAGAGGCATTTTATGATGTTGGCTGACAGGACTTAGTGGGGACCACATCACTTGATGAGGCAACTTAGGGCACCCAAAATGATGGTTCTCTTGGAGCCCCTCTACACACCTACGCTCCTCATAATTCCTTTAGTCTTTAGCTGTATTCTCACATTAATACTAGTATTTTTGGTGGTGCTGAGGTTTGCCGTTGCTATGGGGGGGGGGTCTCTGGGAATTTGTTGGGCATGGCTGTACGAAGCCGTTCCCTAAAACCCTAAGACTAGATTGTGTATTGGCTAAATATTATATTAGTAGCAACATAGTGGGTCAAATTGTAAGGGAATATAGGGGTGTAACAATCAGTGGTATTAAATGCATTTAGCACTTATTGACTATAAGGCTAAAAATCTCAGCCTAGATATAACATACAATAGCTTTTGGATTCCCTATCAAATGTGACTTACATCGCCTCTAACTCTTGCGTGCTACCGATATCATCTGTCTAAATTGTAAAATCCAAACACCCTACCAAGAAAACAAATCCAGAACATCAACCCCCCTACAAATACAGTAACGCCCCCTCAAGTCCTTTCAAGTCCTCCCTAATTCCCTGGATATCATTTCCAGCCTTGCTTGCAATCTCCGCTTTTCTTCCCTCTCCAAAGCCAACCCACCTACGTACCAATGCACCATCTAGAACCCCCCTAAGCAAATCACCCCCAACCCCAGAAGCACCGCTGCTGGTAACAGCCCTATAGCCTCGTGGGTTTAAACCCGCCGTGTGTTCTTCACCGCTCACAATCTGACCTTGTACAATGTTGAGACGGCGATAACTCGTTTCTGGAAGTGTAGTGATCATGGCAAGAGAACCAGAGAGTGTTCCAGCGAGGACTAGAAATTCTTCAGGTGTATCTGTAGCTGTATCCATCGCATCTGGATCCGAATTTTGGTCTGAAGGGGCTGAGCGAGACCGTGGGAGCATTGTGAGAGTTTTGACTTCATGACCAGCGAAGAAGTCAGCACGGCGTATTAGGCGCTGACCTGCAAGAGACTTGGGGTCTAATTTAGTCAGTATTGATATTTTCTAGAGTTAGAAGTAGTAGGAAAGGCAGGCAAGCATACGTTCAGGGTCATACTGCAAAACATGGATATTACTCTCTGCGTCCGCAACCACAAAGTATAGCATATTTCCATCTGGCAAAAAGTCGGCAGCAACAACCTCAAGTTTTTGCGTATCCTTCCCAAACAAAGTCATCTTATATGGCTCTTCGGAGAACCCAGTGAACCAAATACTTTTCATGAAGTCCCCAAACAGTATCATCCCGTCGAGGTTCTTTGCAACGGTAACGTACATGCTCATATCCATGAACGCCACAGGAAGCAGAGACTGGTCTTCTTTCAAGCCTCGTACCATTATCTAGATAAAATATTAGCCGCCGGGCCCACACACCAAGGGCATGGGGTTACTGTGAGATACCTTCTGACCCTGCGCTGCAAGTAGATATCCATTAACGCCACAAATAGCAGATACAGTTCCCTTCACTTCCTCTCTGCACACAAGCTTCAACTTGCAATTTGTTTCTGGTTTCCCAGGCTCCGGAACAACCTCAATAATCTCAAACACGTAGATCCCCCCTCTCGCAGAATGATCCTCGCCCTTAAAGATTCCCGTACCTACCGCGACGAGCTGTTTCCTCTCCTTTGTATGCTCAGAAATTTCCATCTCGATAGTTTCCACTACTAGTGCAATTTCGTTATGTGCTAGTTTAAACCTGATCTGTCAATGATCGTTCGAACAAAAAATCGGGCTGAAGAACTCACTGGTCAACGACACTCCAGTTCAGCGGGGATAAGATCTTAATCGCTCCACTCTCAATCTCTGGCTGCAAGGTTGTCTCATCCTTCACAACACTCCCATCGTCTTCTGCTAAATCAAAAGGTACCTGCTGAGTAGTACTCATAACATATACACCCATTGGCGGGAAATAGCTCAACGCCTGCACAGAGTCTCCAATGGCAACCTTCCTCGCACCCCAGTTCCCATCAAAGTTGAATTCAGTTGGCATAAGGGAGACTCGCACAATTCCAGAGTTATCGACATAAACAAATCCTCTATCCGCGCCTGAGGAGTGGAATGCTGCTAGACTCCGCACTGCATTCCCGGCAAGGCGATGTACACGTGGTATGCTCTTGCTTGTCTTTAATATGAAAGATGGATCTGCGCCAGGGAGGAAGACACACGTGTAACCTGCCAAGTTGGATATGGAGACAAGGGGACGGAAGATGGTCTTTGAGGTTATTTGTTTCATAGGGCTAATAGGGAGCGCAAGGTGAGGATTTGAGCATTTTGAGAATCTTAGGGCAGGGCTAATCTCGTTTATACCAGGACGTATGAACGGTTTATAAAATGTTAAGTCGTCTCGTGCGCTTCGAACCTTCATTTTGTTAGTTTATAGAGAAATTGGGTTAGGGTGAGTGGTAAATACAATCATGAATGGCTCTTTTGCGACTAAATCTCCTAGATCTGCTACCAACACTTCGATAATATTCTCCTTGGCATTCTTCTCGCGGTGAGAATGGGTTGTTGGTTCAATCGTGTCATCGGCTCTTAGTAATGGCGGAAGGGAACTAAACCCCTCCGCAGCAAATATAGGCTCAGCTAGGTTCGCAAGATTATATATCTTGTTTATAGTTAGTTTTATAATCCATTACTTAGTTTAAGGGAGAGGGTGCATACTTGCAAGCAGCCTTCAATCGTAATTAGAAATAACACATATTCAATCTCCTCCACATTTTCCTCATTCTCCTCCTTAATGTCATCTGTCAAAGGATTAAAGACCCCTTTCTTCGCACCATAAATGCACCCCGAAGAATACTTGCTTGACTTTAGTCTCTCTCCTCTCTCCTCTTCTACGAGCTCTAAGTTTCCTTTATCGGCTCTATAAACTACTACGCTTCCATCAATCCTAACCAAGAGCACATAAGGGTCATAAACCCTTGCCCTAACCACATTTGGTCCTTCTTCTCCAGTCTCTTCGTTGAACATGGGTATGATCTGTGCCAGCTGGAGATCACAGTCATAAACACGTACGTGCTCGCTAACGACCTGGACAACTCTCATCCCCCCCCCTACAACGCCGACCTCAAGTGTTTCTCCTTCACTCTCAAAATCCGTGCCTCGGACCTCCTCAAATGCATCCCCAACCCTGAAGACTTGACTTTCTTCGCTCTTGCTCACAAATAAAAACCCATCAAACTCCTCCTCTGCACCAGCTTGATCTTCTTCACCACTTGTTAGACCTGGTAGTGCAGAATTAATTGCTGTTTTCCCAGAACGTGCTCGTACAGTCCAAAGTGCCTGGCAGGACGGGAAATCAAGCTTGCCTACGACAGTCGGCGCGATAGATTTGCGAAGTACACTAACACCAGCGTCTTCATGGGTATTAAGCGGGCCAGCAGTAGCGACGAGTTCTAGTTCCGGTGTGACGCCAACCTGGCGGGAAACAGAGTCTGGGGTGAATGTAGGGCGGCCTAGGACGATATCACGGAAGGGTCCAAGGTTGAGAAGACGGTCATGGGTAGAGAATATGTATTCTCCCATTAGTTTCACCTCACTCCCTCTGCGTTCTGTTTTTTTATAAGATGAAGAATCACCCCCGCCGTAAAGATCATCATCCATATCTTCTAACATCTTATAGACATCCTCATCGTCTTCGTTTTCTGCGACTTCCTCCTTTAGACTTTCGCCAGGTTTCTTTTTTTCGCCTTTTCGTTTCCATTTCAGGAGACGTGCATCACCTTCTATACAGCCTACGAAGAGACGGCGAGATCCAAGTGCCACGAGGGTTGAAACGCGACCACCAACGAGGGAGGAAGGGTGGTTTGCGAGACGGGTAATTTTAACACCACTGACGTTACGGCCATCGGTTTTAAAGCCAACGATAACAGCCTCTCCTTTCTTCGTGATAAGCAGAATATCGCCATTTTCACCCTCAAGTTCAACGACCGAACTTCCTTCTAGCTCTAGGCATAGGTCGCTTTGGTCGGCGAGACCAGCAAAGTTGGTGCTTTTCTTTGCATATGGATTGACGGCGACTCCGGTCGTCTTACCGGCTTGGTCGAGATGGATGAGCTCATTGCCCCCGACTAACAAGCTTCCCCCGATTGGTGGGGCCAGGGCCACTACTTTAAAAATATCATACGGAAGACCCGAGACGCTGAGAATAGGGGTAGAGGCTCGTTGCTCTAGATCGAGGGTGATGACAATATATGAGACGGTATCTTTCCTCCCCTCTGCTGCTAGTAGGCCCGCCCATGTTCGACGAGGCGCATATAGGATTCCAAATGTAGGTTCGCGGTATTCATGTAAAAAAGTAAGTGAGATGACATGTGCTATCGCGTCGTCGAGTCTGGATACTGGGAGTACGAAAGATGAATGGTAAGGCCTATCTGCAGCCACCAACTTCGCAGCCATGGCGTCTGCTTTTACCTTATCTGCAGTCCCAGCCATCTCACTATCGGGCTCATCCTCAGGCTTCTTCTCTGGGGCCGAAGGGTCCCAATCATCATCTTCCCCCTCTACCATATGTAGATCATGTCCAGGTCCATCTACATTTCCTAGTGATAGATCCTCGTCTTCCCGCTGACGGAAGGGTAAAATTGCAATCATATCCCCTGCAAAGCTGAGTGCTGCGCAGCGGCTCCCTGGGTCTGCAACAAGGGTAGTTGATAGCCCTTCTGGAACCACAGGTGGCCAGAATTCCTCCCTTTCATAGTAATGTAAACTGATGGTCGTGACTGCGTTCGCCGATGGATCCCATTCTAGTAGCGATAGTTTCGCATCCTTAAACGATAACAGTAGTGCCTCCCCACCAGATTTTGATGCGAGGAGCTTAATCCGTTGCATTCCCATCACTGAGCCAGAAAGGTTATACTCTGCGACTAGGACAAGTTTTGTGACCGTTTGGACCTGCGATCGTTGTAGGGCTATGTCCGCCGCGAAAGTCCCTTCTTCGTCCGCATTAAGGGCTCGACGATCAATTCCCCCTTCTTTCTCTTTGTTAGCTGAATCAGATGAGGATGTTCCATTACTAGGCGGGAGTTCGGTCTCATGTGTTGTTGTGGAGAAGATCTGGAGGAGCGATGTTCGAGCGACGATTAGGTTTTCGGCTGTCGCTGATGTGAAGGAGATGTTGAGAGAGTGTGAGACGGCCGTGGGGGCAGTCAGTTCGGTATAGACTTCCGGCATCGCGAAAGGGTAATGAGGTATTCGTTGTATCTGTTATCAATTATGTCTGGCGGAGAATTGCATTCTGCGTCGCGTTCTTTAGAGTGATCTTTGGCGGGAGCTCGTGTAGTTTATCCCTTGGCTTGCATCCTAGTCAACGGATTAGTATGTGGCAGGGTGACTGAGCCACCGGATTATACATGTCACGTGCCTAACGCTCGTGATTATAGACTGAATACTAACTCCTTTGTCCACTTCTAGATTGAATTATCCTAGGGCAAATTTTTATCTTGGATAGATGTGCATGTAGTTATAAGCTTATTTGAATTAAGGTTGATAAATTTCTGATCTTCTCTACTGCGTAAAAAAAAGGAATAATGCTGTCAGGAACCTATGTCGTCTAAAGAATCTGAGATGAACCTGAATGGCTTGTCAGATTCCTTCACAGATACCAGAGCCAAAGATTTTCATATTCGGCTGGTTTAGCTATTGTTGGGCCATCTAGAGATATACTGATACCATAAAGGGATAAACCCGGGGAACCTGGTGCTTAAATAGCCAATACTATCCGAGCTGTACTCTCTAAAGTATCCTTGATAATGAATACATGTAGTATAGTGCTTAAAAAGGGTGAGATGGAAGCTCAAAGTTGATATAGGATACTCACCGCTTTGTAGGTGACAAAAAAGGGTGTTTATGAAGGAATTCTGAATGAGGAGACTTATGACTCTAGTTTTCGTACGCACGTCCATATCACTAAATTGATCGGGTGATTATTCCAAGAACTAAAGGTTTATATAGAGCAGAGTTTAATGAGATATACTGGTGGTACGTAACGAATCTAGAATGTAGACTAGGGAGCTGCCCTTATTACATTGAGGGTTAATTTTTCTAAAAGGGTTCTAGAGAGGGAAAATTATTAAAAAATAGATCAATAATCATGTAAACTTAAGATTTTAGATGAGGTAAATTATTTATATCCTTAGGGGTGTTCTAAGAAAGTCATAGACTATCACTCGCTAATATGGGGGGTTTGTTACGTCACGTCACGGTGCTCGACACATGACCCCAAGAGGGTTTTGTAACACAATTTTTCCATTTTAGTAACGTTCCAGTCCAGATCGAAATCACGCACCCCGCGGTTCCCCTCGCAACAAGGAGCCAACCACTGTAAAGCAACCCCACCTCACATAATCCACACCTCAGACTTCACCTGCTTCCCAGCACCTAAAGCTCTGACTATACTACCTATCGCATTGTTTTTTATACCCCTGACATTTGGGTTTTCTTCTACGAATAGAACTTATACAAATTTTAAAGATGAGTGCTAAAGTTCCCAGGAACTTTCGTCTCCTTGAAGAGCTGGAGAAGGGTGAGAAGGGTCTAGGAGCTGGTGAGTTGATGCCATCCACTACGTTTCGAGAAATGGGTACGGAGTAGATGGAATAATTAATGAAACCGATTTTATGCTATGATAGATGGCTGCTCATACGGTCTTGCCGAGGGAGACGACGTTATGATGTCGAACTGGAATGCTACGATTCTTGGCCCTCCTCATGTAAGTCTTACCTATTTGAGACCTCTCTCCTCGAGAGTTGTTAGCGAATATCTACTTACTATTGTGTAGAGTACCCATGAGAACCGTATCTATAGCTTGAAGATCCACTGCGGTGATTCTTACCCGGATCAGCCTCCCATTGTTCACTTCATCTCCAAGATAAATCTCCCTGGTGTTGACCAACAGGACGGCAGGGTTTGTTCTCTAGGGCCTCTTCATGAATTACAGTATGATAGCTAACCCTTGGAAAACACGTAGGTTGATCTCTCAAAGCTCCAACGTGTCAGCCAGTGGGCCAGAGAATACACTATGGAGAAGATCCTTGTAGCTCTTCGGGAGTACATCTCCCTTTTATTACTCCTCTACTTCCTACTCAAGCACCCCTTTTGTTTCCTGTAGCTAACACATCCGCTTTCGACTGTAGACATATGGCTCACCCTAATCACCGGAAGCTTCATCAGCCTCCCGAGGGCTCTAGCTACTAGAAATGGAGAATTTTTTTAGACAATTAGGTAGGTAGGTTAGTGTTACAGCAAGGTCGAACTACTGTTTTACGAAAGTGCAAGTGAACTAGTCGTTGCTTGTACGTGCAAAACAACTTGTATTTTTCTTCTTCGGTTCAATTGCTAGGGTACAAGGGCTTCGGAGTATCGTAGTTTCATCAATGGCTCTCATTCTTCTTCTAGTTGTGCGTTTCTGGTGGGATTGGTCTATGCGAAGTCCTGTAGCGTGATCTGGCATCATACAACTTTATGCTGGGGGGTCACCATGGGTTGGGGGCAATCCATTCTAAACACAGGTGGACTCCGATTAATCAAATCAAATTGGTTTTAATTTAGGATATGACTCGCGGAAACTAAATTAGCCAATTTTTAATCATACCTCAAAAATCGGATTCTATTTCAAGGATTCTACTCTAGGGGGAAACAGCTGCCCCGCTTGGGACTTGGCAGGGCAGTTACTGTGGAAGATTATCACACTCAAAAAATTCCTTGTATGCATCTAGTCACTCTTAATTCGTGGTTTTAGTAACTCTACACTGTAGCTGGCCGTTAAACTATATAGTAGATACGGGAGATCTACGATGGGGGTTAGGAATATATTAACCCCATTTAGGGCACCAAAATCTGATTAGAGTTTGTGACTTTTACCATAGGTAAGAGTTTTATAATATAGTAAAGGGAATTGGAGTGATGGCCTAATTGGACTTACACAAATCAACCCGTACGAAGACTTTGTGGATCTTAAAGGAAGATGGTAACTGTTAATATAAAAGTGATATATATTACAGTAAATATGTATTTGACCTCGTCCCCAGTTCCTATGACAGCTTGCCATCCGGTGCTTGCAATAGGTGGGGATGGTAAAGGGCCTAGTAGATAGTAGATAAATGTAGTTTAGGGATGTGTAAAGAGTAGATTAGTAGCGACTTTTTGATCATACATTACAGTGAGCCTATAGGGTGTTTTATTAAGTAAGCTTAGAGGCTTTTTAACTATTAATAAGATTCTCTAGAAAACAATGGAAGTGAAGGAGTTAATTGGGAACTGTTTAGTATTGTGTCGCTCGCTGACTAAGCGATATCATATAAACTCTTGGTAGGAGCTGTGAACTAGGCTTCCACAACTCTTGGTAGGTGCCGTTAACTAGCTTCCACAACTGCTTCGGACACCACAGGAGAGGGTTAATGTGAGTATATGATTTCTCCCCGCTGAAATTTATTGCACTAGTTTAGGAGTAAATTCCTCAGCTTTAGTGCTGGGCAGAATCGTACCCCTCGAAGGCTAGCTAGGGCTGCGCCGCACTGAGACGAGGCCGCTAAGGCTACTCCCGCAGGTACGACTACTTTCGGAGGACCTCTCAACGAGTGGTTAAACAACCTTATGGCCGATCCACTTTCTATCGGTGCTTCAGTTGTCGGTCTGGTCGCAGCAGCAGCAGCAGTCACATCTGCCCTAAGTGAGTTCGTTGGTAGTGTCAATGATGCGCCGAACCTAGCCCGACATGTTATGAGTGAGGTGTACGCCATCAACGCCGCAATATGTAGTCTCCAGACATACCTATGGGGAGAAGCAAAGTCTACAAGTTCACAAGAGTCCATGGTCTTAGTGGATCATTTGGCCATTATTCTGACCGGATGTGTACTCACATTCTCCGAGCTGGAGACGGAGGTTAGCACGCTGAAGTCTAATTTCGGTATGAGCACTCTTGAACGAGTGAAATGGGCACGCAAAGGGGGCAATATTTCCCAGATTCTTGCACGTTTGCAAAATCACAAATCTTCATTGATACTAATGCTAGATATACTACGGAGGTAAGCTGCTTGATGCCACTTCTCGGGCTTAAAAAATCACTGAAACTTCTGGATTTTCTTAGCAAATCGAATGCACAAGCCGAGAAAAACTTTGGAGAGCTCTGTATATCTATTGATAATATATTGGAAGGCCAAAAGGACATCTCCGAACGACTCCAAAGACTAGAGACTGGAGCCGGACAAGCCCAATCGTACATGGTCAAAGACAATGATTCAGATAAATCATCCTTACATACAATCCGAAGAACTCCAAGCAAAGCAACTGCTAGAAGTATCAAATTCGGATTCGCTTTCGATAGCGTTTTGCATGTTTCTAGAGTCTACAGACGGTCGGCATTCAGATATCCAAAGCATTCGACAGAATCGGTGACAAGCTCAATCGCAGCACGGAGTATGGGGTGGTCTTTCATGTCAAGTACAAGCCTTGCAGATATATCCCAAATCTCAGTTCTTAGTTTACCAGTATACTCTTCTGATATACCCAATAACCAATACTACGCCTTTGGGGGGGTAGACTTGCACCCTGTGGTTTTGGAGATGTACAAAGATATGGTAGAAATTGGCGGAGCCGATATCCTAAACCAGGGTATAAGTCCTAGGCACACGATGTTGCATTCTGCAGCTTTGGAAGGGCGTAAGAACATTGTTCAGGCCTTACTCAAGACCGGTGGCGCAGATATTCTAGAGCAGAAAAATGATTTGGGGCGGACAGTACTACACTGTGCAGCATTAGGAGGGCATAAAGATATGGTCCAGATGTTGCTTGAGATGGGCGGCACAGACATTCTGGAGCAAGATGATAATAGTGGATTGACAGCACTTCATCATGCGGCTTCCCAGGGGCACCAAGAAGTAGTTCAGATACTACTCGAGAATGGCACATTCATTTCAACAACCGGAAACTCAAGCGATAAGTTGACAGCACTACACCTTGCGGCCGAGAATGGGCACGAAGATGTAACCCAGCTGCTACTCCAGAAGGGCGCAAACACCTCAGCGCGGAGCGGTTATGGAGCGACAGCCTTGCACTATGCAGCTCGATTTGGGAAAGGAGGGACAGTTCGGCTACTCCTCGAACACGGTGCAGACATCCTAGCAGTGACAGATAGTGGATGGACAGCATTGCATCTGGCAGTATATGACGGGAATAAAAATGTGGTTCAGATACTCCTTGATAGAGGGGCAAATATTACGGCAACGATAAAAGGCGGGCACACAGCGTTACACCTTGCTGCAGAAAACGGACACGAAGATGTAATCCAACTTCTACTCAAGAACGCGGCAGGCATCTCAAAAAAGAACGATCATGGATTGACAGCCTTACATAGTGCAGCTCAGTTTGGGAAGGTGGCAGTAGTCCGGCTACTACTCGAAAAAAGGGCAAGAATTTCAGCCGTGACGAGTAAGAATTGGACAGCATTACACTTTGCGGTATACTATGGGAAAAAAGATGTAGTTCAAATGCTATATGAGAAAGGGGCAGATATTTCAGCAGTAGTAAGCGGTGGACATACAACATTACACCTCGCCGCTAAGAATGGACATGAGGATGTAGTCCGGATATTACTCGAGAAGTGGGCAGACATCTCAACTAGGGACGACGAGGGATCGACAGCCTTGCACTATGCAGCTCAATTTGGGAGTGATGTAACAGTCAAGCTACTACTAGAGAGTGGGGCGGATGTCTCGGCAGCGATGGATGATGGCTGGACAGCATTACACTTTGCGGTAAAAGGGGGGCATAAAAATGTGGTTCAGGCGTTGCTTGAGAAAGGAGCAGACTTTTCAGCAGTAGTAAAGGGTGGATACACATCATTACACCTTGCAGCAGAAAGTCAACACCGGGATATCCTCCGGCTACTACTTCAGAAGGGCATAGATATTTCAGTACAGAGCTACGATGGATCGACAGCCTTGCACCGTGCAGCTCAGGCTGGAAAGGAAGCATCAGTCCGACTACTACTCGAAGGCGGGGCAGACTCTTTAGCAGTAATGAATGATAGATGGGCAGCTTTACACTTTGCAGTACAAGGTGGACACAAAAGTGTAGTTCAGGTGTTGCTTGAGAAAGGGGCAGATATTTCAGCAGTAATAAATGGCGGATACACATCATTACATCTTGCAGCAGAAAGTGAACACCAGGATATCCTCCAATTACTGCTCCGAAAAGGAGTAAATATTTCAGCGCAGAGCGATAATGGATCGACAGCCTTGCACTGTGCAGCTCAGGCTGGAAAGGAAACATTAGTACAGCTACTACTCAATAGCGGCGCAAATATCTCGACAGCAAGCAATAATGGGTGGGAATCTCTGCACTTTGCAGCACAGAAAGGGCATGAAGGTGTAGTCAAGCTACTGCTTCAGAAGGGCGCGAGCACTTTAGCACAGGACAATATTGGGTCGACAGCACTGCATTACGCAGCTTTGGAGGGACATATGAGTGTGGTTAATTTGATACTCAAAAGAGGCACAGATATATCAATAGCAAGTAATGATGGATGGACAGCACTAGACCTTGCTGAAGGAGCGGGTCATTGGAGTGTGGCTCAGCTACTTAAGAATGGGGCGGTGATTGTGCCGAAAGAATCTCACCCTTCGTCTCGGCTCGGAGAACTCTCTTTGTTTGATAGGTAGGTAACTTGTAACTTCAAACCAACCTAAAATAGTATATACTCGAGAGATAGAAGAAACTGATGTTCTTGCCCTTTCTAGAAGCCCAGAAGGAGTGGAAGATCAGTCCTCCGCAAGCAGCCAAAGTTCCTCCACAAGGCGCAAATATCCCCCCGTAACCCTCTCAGAAACCGCGCATCGCAAAACAGGTCTCTCTCCCATGGCCGCCTCCACGCCCATACCCATGATGAGATGATTATTGTTGATTATAGGTATGATTCAATTAGGAGAAGTCCTTCCTCTGGTTAATCCCCTCTAGTTATAATGCTAACTAGTAACTAGTATTTCTCAAGGGTTGCATCTTGACTGCGGTTAGGTATGGGTTAACAGAGAGGAACTATACGAGAGTTTCATATATAATTAAGGTTATATAACAGAGGGCATCATATGGTAAGCTGTAAGAAGATTGTAGGGGTGGGATCGATTAAAGTGGTGTAGAGTAATTATAGGTACATGTATATAAGAGACCTATTGGATGGCTGTAAAGTGCATATGAATTCGTGCCAAGTGAGAATTACGGCCACCTAGAATTCTTTCAAGAGTGTGGTTATTCCCTTTTGGGGAGTCCTATGATAATATAATATGCACTCTTTATTATTTCCCATGTGGGGCTCAATAGACCTCGGTAACAACCAGCTTGACTTAACCCACCGATAGAGCTCTATCTATATCCCATAGAGCTTCTAAAGCCCTGAGTAGAGTAGAGTACAACTTAAGACTTGAGCTCTAGTGTTATCGATAATCCACCCATCTGTCGTCATACCCAGATTAACAAAGATGTCAACATCCCCCAACACCCCCGAGACACCTATAAAACAACCATTACACATACCAGAAGATCCAAAAGCGACACGTATTCCCGATCCATCGTGTGCATTCTGTGCCATCGCGCACGCATTCCCACCTAATAGCACACCCTTAACGCCCCCAACACCCTCCTCAAACGAAAACCCTGTGATATTCCCCCAAACACACATCATAGTATCAACACCCAGCGTCATAGCGTTCCTAGACATCCAACCACTAACGAATGGCCATGTCCTACTCTGCCCCCGTGATCATATTGAGAAGGTCACGGGTATGACACCAGGAGAAAGTTCTAGCGTTGCGGCTTGGTTGCCGGTTATTGCAAGAGCTGTGGTAAAGGTTGCTGGGGTTGAGGATTTTAATATTGTTCAGAATAATGGTATTTATAATCCCCCCCCCTTTTTTTTTCTATCTATCTATCTATCCTTCTCCTTCTCCTTTGTGTCTTTGTGGGTTTGGTTTATTTATATCCTTCTCTTCTTCTTTCTATTGTAGGTGTGCATGCGGCCCAGGTTGTGCCTCATGTTCATTACCATATCATCCCACGACCTAGTAGTGAGGAGAGGGAGATATTAATGAAGAAGAAGGGGAGTAGGAGTTGGTTTATATCTAAGTATGGTGATGGTGTTAGGACGGACTTGGATGATGATGAGGGGGCAGCAGTTGCAAAGGAAATTAGAGAGAATGTTTTTAAGGAGATTGAAGAGATGAAGGGAGATGGCGGTGGTAGGTCTGAGAGGAAGCTTCTCTCTTCTTTGTGATGGGGTCTTTACTATATGCATGTAGTTAGGAAGCCTATCCTATGAAGTAACTGTGAATAGCTATTACGGTGGTGGATGGATAAACACGATTAAAGACAATCTAAATATAATAGTGGACATATATAGTCCCTTATTACAGACAGAATATTATACTTTGTTTAATGAGCAGGATAGTACTGTAGTAAGAAATAAGACAAATCCAAGTGGGAGATTTGTGCGAGTGAGAGGTTGTGATCACCTTTGGAACTGGCCTGTTGATACTAGATGTCAGAGACATTTAAATATTGATTATAGCTACGAAAGATCCTCATTCATTTGTGATATCTAAACAAAAAGACCATTTACTTCTAGCTCATCATATTAATCATGCGCAAAAAAAGAGAGAAGAATAAAACTCCAGCAGTATTAATCCGCACCGCTAAACTCACAATGCCCACCAAACTCCCTATTCACCTTTCCCCCCCGAACCTAGACAAACTAAACAACAACTCCATCCAAACCCCTCCAGAATACCCCAAAGCATCCACTCCCCCCTTTCCCCTTCTTCCCTTCCTCCTTCTCCGTATCCAGCACAGCAAACACTACATCCCTCCACCACCCCCCTGAAAACTCTTGCTCCCTAAAAACATCTAGAAAGCACTCCACAACTTTCTCCTTCGGATTATGGAACGCCCCACACCCAAGCGCCCCTAATACAACCCTTCTATGTCCCCTCAGCGCAGCAACCCGAAGCAACAGCCGGATTTTATCTAACATTACAGTTTTATCCTCGGGGTTTGCATAATCAGGGGGTGATTCATCAGTTAAAGGCGGATCCCGCAAAGCCGCAATCGAGACGACGGAAAGTGTTGCAAAGGGTTTAGTTGAGGGGTATAGAACATGTCCGGTGGCGAATGAAGAGCGGAACACAGTTACTGAGGGGGAGTAGATTGCAGATAATTCTGGGAGAGGGTAAAACGATTTATCAAGTGTATAGCTCAGCGTTGACCGATAACATAATTCCTCCTCCTGCGCCATTGCTCCCTTTCGCCATCCACCGCCGGGGTGCTTTGCGTTTGCCATGTTGAGGAGAGCAACGCCTTTGGTGTCTCCAAGTATTTTGCCGAGGCCGATAGAGGTGTCAAATGTGTCGCCATCAACAACTCGGATTCGACAGCCTTTGCGCCCGGGTTCTTTGTCGGTGCTGGGGAGAGTGAAACCGGGGCAGTATTTGTGATTAAGGCGTGGCGTAGGGTCCAAGTAGAAGTAGGCTGCTTGTTTACTCGCCGGTATCTGCTCAAGGACGTCTGGTATAAGCTCACTTTGGTACAAGTTAGCTTGAATGTTCCTAGAGGAGATGATCCTAAAGTTGGATTCATGTACAAGAGAAGCAGAAGTAGTGAGTTACATGGTTTCCTTCGCGACAGCTTGACGCTCCTTATTGTCTCTAGCACCCCATGCCGTCCGCTTCCGAGGTATCTGTAGCTCTCCATTGAGCTCTCCACTAGCTTTACTTTTCTCAGGATCGGAAAGCGATAGTCCTGAGAGTGTTGATGAACCAGCTGAGTCCTCCCGTACCCATTGATTCCTAAACAGTCCCCCTCTTCCACCGCCAACAGTACCAGGACCTGAGCGCCGGCGATTGGGACCTAAGTAGCTAGAAGATGAAGTAGTAGTAAAATAGCGACTTGAAGAAGGTACCGACGAGGAAGGCGGCGAGGATGAAGCTATAGGCCTAGGAGCAGATCGCGGCGCGAAGGATAGTTTAGTCTGAACAAGCTTCTTCTCAGAGACAGCTTTATGGGGCTCGTCTAACGGCCGTTTAGGAGTTGGTGGCATAATTTTAGCGTAGTAGGAAGTTTTTAACAGCTGTAGAAGATCTTTTGAGGACGGAATGGTTTGGATGAAGTGGTTGTTGGTGGGGGGGGGGTTATTCCGGGTATGTATTTGTTTATGATTTGAGTGACACGTCACGTGAATATGCAAGAAGAGTCATGCCAAGGCGCAGAGTTCTATCAAAGAGTCTTTGGCCCTCATTAAAAATGGAAAGTGGCGAAGTAATTCGATAACAGAGGATATTATTACACCTTAGTCATATTAGTACCAAGTTACTAGGATATTTATTATAAGACAATAAAATACACCTTTAATCCTATAGTTTCGGTACAATCACTTATTACGGTATACTTTAGGAGCAATCTCTCATTGTTGAAGAACTGTTATTCTGTGTATTTGTTCTGTATGGCTGATTATACGTAGCCCCCTCATATTACTCCCTAACTTCGTGATATTACATACATATAGTTGTAAACTAGTGGAATTTGTAACATTTACTCATGTTTCTAAAAACCCCATAATTTAGCAATATTCCTCAAAATTCTAAAAAGCTTAGTACAGTTACATTACATGTAATTCTTAACCGGTTTAGAATAGCCTAGATGTAAAGCCCAGGGATGTGCTCTAACATTCTAGAATCCCTAAAAATCTATATATCTAAATTTACTTAAAAGACTAGGGAAAATACATGTAGTATCTAGAACTGAAATGGATATTTTTCGGGAGGGGGGGGGGGTTGATACGCTATATTTCCATGTTGGAACTTACAGAGGTTTTGTCTTGAGCGAGTATAGAAGTTCTTCGTTGCTAGATTCGATCAAGTAATACTGCAAGTGAATATCATACATGTAGGTCGTATAAAAATTGGAGGAAGGAGTCTAATAGAAGTTCTTTTTTTTTCATATGTAGTCTAGGATATTTTCTAGCCGAATACTCCCATATATGTTGAGATATGGCTACCTAATAAGGTATAGCGTTGATGGTTCAACCAGTGTAATTGTCTCCGAGGAGACTCGGTCGACAAAGCCTATTAGGAGGCTCTTCTTGGGGTTCACTTGGTGCTTTCTCTAGGCTTTAGGGTATCGCGGGGTCTACCTGATTAGTCGTATATATAGAGGAGTAGAAAGCCTTTGCTAGGCTTTCTCTCCTAGTCTGTTAAGATACTGACTTTAATCAATTCAACTACTATTGATTATCGCGAGATCTGAACAATATACCCCAAGTCCAAGGCGAGTGATTTACCGTGACCTGTGACCTCCCGTTCTAGGCAAAGAAACGCTAAACTACATGTAGAGCACCGCTTTGTGCGAGACAAGAACAAATCATATATTCGCACAAGTCTTAAAATAAAAATATCTATCAATTTACTTTTCCGCTTCCTTTTTTAAGACCACTCCATCGCGTTTTACTTTTGTTACCCATCATGGCCTCATGAAAAGAAAGAGATAAAGAAGAAAATATATAATAGAAACCAAGAGGCAACTAACTACACCATGAAGAAAGAAAGAAAAAGAAGAAAAAAAATACGACATAAACCCCCCAATATTTTTCTTTCGGATTAAGCCAACTAACCCTCAACCTCCAATGACCTTCCTCCTGCCCTCTCAATTGCGTTCCCCGCCTGCTGCACCTCCTTTCCATGCTGGTCAACGACCGATTCCCTAGCACCCCTAACAGTCTCCAGGATGGCCTTCAAACTCTGTCTCCATATATCTAATCTTCCAGCGACCTCTTCCCACTCATGTTTTCCAAAAGAACGATATGTGGATCTGTGGATGAGGAATGTCTGGTTGAGCTGTGAGAGTTTGCCCTCGACAAGGCCGGCACGGATCACATCAATGACCCAGAGCTCGACTTCTTCGCTAGGAATGTGAAGGCGACGGGCGATGACATTGTAGGGGAGCTCACGGTTAGGAGCCGATGAAGCGAGGGTGGCGAGAGTGAGGAGACGAATCTTGCGGAATGCGGTGGGGTGATCGATGCCTGTGTTTGTGTTAGTAAAAATATTTATATAGAGCGAAGGTGAAGAGGGGGGGTAAACCATTGTCGTCAACCCAACCATCATGCTCGTCGTTGAATTCTTCATAGTCTTCAAGGTCGCCGCCGATAAAGACTTCGAGAAGGGCATAAGCTTCTGGATCAGTACCTGCTAGCTTTTGTACGGCATCAAGCGCAATCAAGTCGTCAAATTCGAGGCGGGAGGGAATGTTGACGCCAGCTTTGACGAGGCGCAGGGCGAGCTCACGGGCTTTGTCAGTAGAGCAGTCGCTAGGGGGGATGGTCTGGAGGGCCTTGAAGAGGAAGGCGTAGAATTGACTATTTGTATGTTAGTTGAGTTTAAATTATTCATATATAGAAGTTTTGGGAGGTATACTCGTCATCGTTAGACTTTTCAGCGATGTCAGCAATCGATAGATATAAATCCCTGATCTCCTCCGGCGAGGACTCCCATTCACCAACAAACTTCTCAACATTCTTCAACTGAGGCTGTAAAGTCTCATACATCCCGCATTCAGAAACAAGCTTCAACGTCGTTCGCAGAACAGAGTACCGTAGTTTACTGTCCGCAGGGAGAACATTGAAGATAGTCGACAACGCATGGATTGATAAAGCAGGACCATTATGGGGAGATGTAGGTGGAGGGGTGGAAAGGTTCTGGAGAATTGTAGGTAAGAGACTCGGGAGCTCGGGGGAGCTGCGAACAAGGTGGATTAGGAGATTATAGGCGGGGATGTATTCTACCTAATATCAATATCAAAAATTCTCATATATATATATATCGTCAAAGCCAAGCCTACCCTTTTCCGGTGCAGAAGAAAGTGAGCTACTAGCATCAACTATTTTCTTCAGCGCTGCTTCTTTCTCGCCAGCCTCGATAAGACCTTCTAGCTCTGTTACGAGGCCCTGGGAACCCTTAGTTGTTTCGATGTATTGGGCCATCTCGAGGATTTGGTCTATCATGTTAGCCGTTGGTTCCCTCTAAACAAATCTTTACGGGATTTACCGTCAAACGACCCCTCAACCATAAGGGTGTTTATTGTAGGTGCATCCATGATTGCGTTAACAGGTTTGAAGCGTGTTTTCGGGTTTCGGGGTACGATGTTTGGGGTCGTTTTTTTGATAGATGGTGGGGGAGAGATGTGTGGGCTTGCCAAGACTAAAAGTTCGAGCTTCATGGAGGGGCAGTCAGGATGGGGTATGCGCAAGGTGGAAAGTTTCCATCACTAGTATTTGGCATTGATTTCTCTACTCTGCATCTTAGAATCCCTCCGCTACAGATTGAATTGTTATTAAAGATATTATTTATATCCTAAAATCACTGAAATTGAGTGTATTAAATAACCGAGATAAAAGAAAAGATTCACTATCTATTCACTCCAATATCACCTGACCAGGGCTACAACCCTGATCACACGGTCACACCCCACTACACACAGCACCCTCACAACGAAGCTACCCTGCAAAAGTTATTGGGGACCAGTAAACGCCACTACCAACCTCACGACGACAATCTGCCGACCACGAGAACCCCCTACGAACCCGCCGACTAAACCTTCTCGTACGTCTGAATCGCCCCGCTGCTCGAATCTGCGAAGGAAGTGCTAACTCCCGGGAAATAGACACCCCTAAAAAACCGCAATCATGGTTAAGAAGAGAGCTTCCAAGTACGACTTCCCCTATATACACCAGGCAGAAAAAGAAAAGGAGATAGCGTTGGGCATATACAGGGGAGATAATGACGGGATTGGTTGCTGATTCGGAGAAACAGCGGTCGTAACAAGAAGGGCCGCGGCCACGTTAAGCCTATTCGTTGCTCCAACTGCTCCAGATGTACCCCCAAGGACAAGGCCATCAAGAGATTCACCATCCGTAATATGGTCGAGTCTGCCGCTATCCGTATGTGCACCCAGGCCTTTTCTTTTTCCAAATTGGCTATTGTATAAAGAAGTGGAGTTTTTGGTACTAGTGGCGCAGAGAGAGAGATATAGGTGAAGAGGTAGAAGGAGTTACAGAAGCAATTTGTTGGGTTGGGAAATTATAGCACCGGATGTTGACGGGTTTTCAAACACATAGGTGATATCGGTGATGCCTCCGTCTTCCAAGAGTACACTGTCCCCAAGATGTACCTGAAACTGCAATACTGCGTTTCTTGTGCCATCCACGGAAAGATTGTCCGGTTCGTATATTTATATCTACCCCGTATACAGCTCCTACTAATAATTTACAGCGTCCGTTCTCGAGAAGGTCGTCGCAATCGTGCCCCCCCACCAAGGATCCGGTACAACAAGGACGGTAAAAAGGTTAATCCCAACCAGTCCGCTAAGACCGCTGCCGCTTAATTGTTTTTCCTAAATTAAAAAACGAGTGTGCTGGAGTTTGAGGGTGGGGGGGATGGGAAAGGAGGCTACGAATATCATAATTGAAAAAGTAGACTCTTTATTTTTTTGTAAAACAAAAGAATCATCTCTTAGGGGTCGAATTTCAAGTCTTTTTTTTTCTGTCCATGAATTGAGTTCTACCAAATGATATAACCAAAGTGGCGGAGGGGGATTTAGCGGAGTATCTCTTCGGTTCCTGGTATATAGATATCCTTACTTCAGCTGTTTTTGAGCCTAAAAATGCGATCATAAGAGATCACTCGAGGTCAATTGTAAACGCACATGTAGGTGTAGATATTACTGACTATATGTACATGTACTATAGCCCCTAGGTTTTTAGTAAAATCGTGGAGCTCCCTTGTAGCTAATTTTTCTCCTACAGTAATCATATTATTTAGAGTAATTATTAACACCTTCAGGACTACTCCATTGAGACAATTAGTAGGGCGCATAAGAGCGCATATCCATTGGACTTCTCATCATGTATCTTATCAAAGTGGGGCTACAATAGGATTACCCGGCCGACTATCAAAATATCTCGGTATCGATATTACTTAATCGTGAGTTAACACCTCCCACAAAATACCAAAGATGTTTACAGGAATCATAGAGACTATCGGGAGTAAGTTCTTGTCCCTTTTAATTCTACTGTATAATTACTAACAAGTTACACCTAGCCGTCTCCTCCCTCATCCCCCAAGATGATACCTCAACCGGCGGCGGTGGAACCTCCCTTACTATCTCTAACGCCAGTGAAATCCTCACTGACGCACACCTCGGCGACTCTATTTCCGTCAATGGTTCTCTTAACTCCTAATCCTATGATCACTCACCCATTAACACCACCAGGAACCTGCCTCACCATCACCGCTTTCGATACCACGTCTTTCAAGGTCGGCGTAGCACCTGAAACCCTCCGCCGTACAAATCTTGGCTCTCTCACTGTTGGTAGGACTGTTAATCTTGAGCGTGCAGTTGCTGGTCATGTCCGTTTCGGTGGCCATTTTGTGCAAGGCCATGTCGACACAATCGCTACTATTATATCGATCACACCTGATGGGAATGCACTCACGTTTAGGTTCAAGCCGAGGGATGCCGAGGTCCTCGTGTATATTGTTGAGAAAGGATATGTGACTATTGATGGGGCGAGCTTAACGGTTGTTGCTGTGTCTGGAGAATGGTTCGAGGTGATGCTAGTGGCGTATACGCAGGAGAAGATCGTTACGGCGGGGAAGAAGGTAGGGGAAGAGGTTAACGTGGAGGTTGATATGACGGGGAAGTATATTGAGGTGAGTTTTCCCCTATCTTTTGATTCATGCTTGTTGAAGGGGTATTGACAAGGCTTCGGGGTATGTAGAAACAGGTGGAGGCGTATCTAGGTGGTGGAGGAGAGGGGGGTGGGATGCTGGAGAGGATTGTGGAGAGGATCATAGAACAAAAGTTAGCAGCAAGGAAGTAAACCCGCTACCGCGCCAACATATAATGTGCATACATTAAAATATATGATACATCAAGAGCTGCCCACTAGCAAGTCTCTTCTTGGGATTGACCTACTTTGGACAGGACTACATACAGTAACCATTGAGCCCTAAAACGAAACATGCAATGGCAATCATTGACTTATCGTGAGCTGGTAAGAACCCGAAAACAGCAACATAAGAAATACCATCCCCGTTTCCGGTAAACTTTCCAGCTACAGAATCCCACTTCGGAGACTCGGTGTAAGCAAATAGAGTACGGCACAGCTTCTTTCTCACTCGTGCAGCACATTGCCACTCATTATAGACATAGCCCCGCTATGTGTTGTTCCTTGGCCCCCCATTCCTATTTCCTAGGGCAAAGTATAGCAACCAGCCAGCCCATAGGAACAGGGAATTGACATCCGTGTATAATTGTAGTATGTACATTAGAGGGTATTAGGGTATCATGCATATTTGATAGAAAACGCCGGTCAGCAACTGTAGAGCTAAAAATCTTAATTAGGGTGTATAGAATCTGCTTTTGACAAGAAACCC
Source organism: Verpa bohemica (assembly GCA_033030345.1). Taxonomy (NCBI): domain Eukaryota; kingdom Fungi; phylum Ascomycota; class Pezizomycetes; order Pezizales; family Morchellaceae; genus Verpa; species Verpa bohemica. The sequence continues at coordinate 698,404 of JAUFSE010000023.1, read as the reverse complement.
CATAGTGGATTAAGCCTATTATCAAGACTTACGTTCACCTTATGTGTTATATATTTAACTATTTATGCGTTTCCAGGTTAAAACATGCATCACCTTAATCTAGCATGTACTTCACTACTATATACATACTACAAAACGATACAAAGAAAACCGAATTTTTAGATTGATTTGATTTGTTACATATATTTTCAATATTCACAATTCTAATCCTATAATCGAAGACTTTTACGTCATTAAACTATGTACATCAATCTATTTCACAACACCTCAAACCACAAAAAAAGTGGGGGAGGGGAGAAGGGGAGAAATAGAGAAAGAGGGGGGATTCTCAATAGGAGTCCCATTGACTCATCGGCTGCAAATACATATGAAGGAAAAAGGTAAAGACGAAATACATGTAAGCCCCACAAAAAAGGTCCAGAGAAAAAAGAAGCACAAACCCCAAATCAAAAAAAAAATAATGAAAATCCAAGATATCCCATGCTTCAGCATCCCCGCCGAACAAGAAAGTACCCTTTATATTCATGAAAAGAAAAGAAAACTCCAATCTCGCGCCACGCTATTGACCAACTAAAACCTCTCGCCAGTAAAATAATATAAATATATAAAAAAAAGAACACTAGTCCTCCGATTAGGCTTCCCTCATCAGCGTTGAAGCCTCCACAAAATACTCGCTAAAATTTTGACCCGATATAGATCCCAGCGTATCATCAAACGATGAATCTAACCCCAACAACTCTGATTCCCAATTATCCTTTGGTATGCTATATTGACTCCCACCACTCAGATCCTGCATATGACCCATATCATTGAAAGTGAGTGGAGAATAACTCGAGTTAGACCCCGCTTGATTCGGTGTTGCGTGGGAACTCGGTGTCATACCCTGTGAGTTGTCTGAAAGGTCCATTGATGCGGGGGATTGGCCGTTATCTGAATGTGTGTTGTGAGAACTGGTGTTGTATTCTGGTTGAATTCCAGCCTTTTTTGCACATGCTTCTATAAACAATCGGACTTCTTGAGTCATACACCGACATATAGGTGGGAGTTTGCCTTGAAATTCGTTCACAAAGCTTCCAGTAGGTTGTCCCATCCTTGCGCGCTGCTCAATGATGGAGCGTACTTCAGGGGTTATACAAGGACAGTTATTAGCGATTGTAGTAAAATCCCCTTCTTGAACCTCAGATACTTCAGGCATCATAATATTTCCGCAGTCAGTAGGACCCGGATAAAGTTCGACCTGATCACCCTGAAATTTTAGTATATTAGCTGCAACTCGAGAAACGTGGGTAACATGCGCCTAGGCTTACCTGGCCTTTCTTAAGGCTGTATGGAAACTTGCTAACGTTTCGAGGAGAGTCGAGCGAGCCGGTTAGGTCCACATCTAGCTGTACCAGGAAGGACTCCGTCAATGGATTTTTTTTCTTGAGGTGGCCCATCGCAGTTAAGAGGAACTGGAGGGATGCGCGGACTTGCTCATCCCTAGGTCGAGATTTCAGGTATTGAACGAAGACACGAGCGGCGACATAGAGGCAGAAAGAAATAAAGGGGTTCATCTAGGGTTGTCCATAAGTTCCAAGTCCATGAAACCAGGGCTCAGGGACTTACCCCTGATAAGTCAAGATGGCAAACCATCCTCATAATTGATGCAATCTCTGCTGCAGCTGTGATACACCTAATCTTACTATCAGCAGATACCGTTGCTGGCATCCGGTTTTTATCTGCCTTGAATATTGCTGCTTGGTGTAGGCAAATCGTTGAGGTGTGAATATTCATATTAGTAAACACAACATTAGCATCGTTAATGCCATTAGGAAGTCGGAAATGAGGCGGAAGCGAAAGTGCAATGTTGAGAAGTATGTTATCCATATGTCTGTGTCGAGTCCAGAAGGCTCCATTTATATCACCGTCCTTGTCATCTGCATCTGGTCGATGTAGATGTATGAGGTTTCGGCCGAAGAGACAGGCCATAAGACAGACACCTCCAAATGGCGATAGATTCGATGCACCATCAGCTGTCATGGCTTCCTTTAGGGTCATGCCTTTATGAGGCCGGCCATGGTCAAATGCTTCTTCAGTTGATGGAAGATTTGTCAAGATCTATATAATCATTAGAACTTGGTAGAAAATAAGGATTCAAACACAAAGGAAAAATTATACTCACATCTTTTTCTTCCACGGTCATGGGCCAGCCAGTTCCAATAGAAGCATATCGATCAATACAAAACGCGATCCAAAACGTCCTCCTCCGTTCCTCCTTTTCCGTCCAATCCTTCGGCGCTGGTAGACACTGCTTCACATCCAGCCCTACCCCATCCAGTCGATGCATGCCCATCATCTGCGCTAGCCTCACAGCTCTCCCAGTAGACAGCCACGCACGCGGGAAATACATGAGTTTAAACTCATAACACGCAATCAAGCTCCATGCCTGCGAAAATGCAACACAAATTATATTTTCACCATGCCCCTTCAGCTCCGCCTCTTCTATAGCCTTACGGGATCGTTTGTAGAAATGAGTTTGGAGATGTGTGTATTCCTCTGAGACCGAGGCCGCCATTGTCCACATTGCGTATCGTAGGCCAACCGGTGGTCGCATATTTGGGCTCATGTCCAGACTAGCGAGATATCTGCCTTTGTGGATGATTGGGATGCATGGATGGACTTTTTCGAAATATATTCGGTGTCTTTGATGATAGTTAGTATGTAGTTGTGACCTGAAGTTTAAGTAGAAAGGCCACATACAAAGCATCTACAATCGGCTGCTCTGGAAGGGGTTCCTCGAGTCCCATTGCAATCAATTCCCACTGAAGCGGCGTCTCTTCTAAAATATTACTTGGCATGGGCATAGACATATCCATCATGGGCGAATTTGAATCAAACGAGTTCTGACTCGGGGAAGCTCCGAGATAATATCTCTCTGAAGCATGGAGCATGCTGCCAACACAATCATCTCTATTGGGTATATGTATCGTAGGGTCACTATTCCCAAAAACTGGAGGTGTTGCCAGCTGGTTTACGAAGCCCGTCGCTGCTGCAGTCGCCAATGTGGGTTCTGGGGTGGTATTCTCTTTGAGTAATGTTTCCACTTGAGCTTTAAAAACCGGATTGGCCGATGTTAGAACCGAGACACATCATAATCTACGTCAAAGTAGAACAATAATAATAAGAGCAGGTAGGGCAACATACCAAGCCGTGCTTCTAACGCTTTAACATACCCTCTCTTTGGTCCACTTTTCCTTCGAATTTCATCGTATGCACTACACGATCAAGGCAACAACCGGTCAGTCTCCTGCAGCTCATATCTCGCAAAAAAAAAAAAAAAAACCATAATGGTAAAGTGACAAAAAAATGAATGGTAAGAACTGCACCATTCGTGACTCAGCCGAGCGCATGTCCCACAACTTGGTTTTGCGCCATCGCACCGAAGCTTCCTTTTCCTACAGACCACACAAGCTATTCTTTTCGGACGAGGAACCTCCGCCGCCGATGTCCCATTATTATCGCCGCCTGTGTTATTGCTCCCGCTGTTGGTAGGAGAAGGTGTTGGCACGGAAGTAGACATGTCAGCAAAGTTGAATTCCTCCGAGAGATCGAAACTAAGAACGGCGGCGGTTGGATTACTGGCGTTCATTCGGGCGAATAGCCCGAGTACTGTCTTTTTTTAGATAGGACCTGCTGTGGACAATACCCTGCTGATAGCTTGTTTGTATGGGTTTTTGATATAGATAGATGAACTTTCTGTACAGTGTTGCTGACCTGCTGGTGCTGGTGGTACCTTACCTACAGTAGAGTAGTAGTGGGTTGGCTTAAGGTACAAAGGAAGTGGCGAACGTTGGAAGACGCGGCGGATGAACCTTGGAGAAGAGTCGGACTTGACGTCTCCGAAGGCCGGGAGAAGCAACGCAAGCGATGCCGTATGAACTGAGTCACTGGGAAGGGAACACAAAGATCTATGGAATCAGGGTACGAATAGAGTGCAGAAGCAGGGCTTCGTAGGGGCTCCCGTGTTTAGTAGCTAAAATGGCTGCGTGCAGGGAAAAACGAAGTTTTGAGCGCCGGAGGTAAGATCAAGGTTCTGAATCTGAATGGGTAGGAATCGGGGAGCGGACGGATGGGAATGAGGGGTGGGAGAGGAGGCGTAAAAGAACCATCAAATGGGCTGAATAAACCGCTATGATATTAATCGAATAAATGTACAAGCCTCAAGACGATGAACGGGGATTAGGATGAAAGCGAGAAAAGCTTCTATTGTAGGCCGCTCTTTGGACTAGGAAGATGATTTCTATAGGTGTGAGCATCCATCGTATGCATCACGATTACTTACCCGCACTCACTTACTCAGTCGGCCGTATGTGGTACTAGTAGCTATCAGAGAAATCACTTCTATAGGGGAGGGGGAGGAGGCTGTGTGATGAGACGCGCATACTCTCTCGCTCACACCCTCATGGTTGTAAATCGACAAAAGAACATTCTAGATTACATACTCTAACTGAGAGCCTCTCGGAGAGCAAGAAGAATGGACCAGTAGATGAGGGGCATGATACGTTGCACAAAGGTCTCTCTTATTCGAGAGTACGGGCGTACGGGCGTACGGGCTGACAATCACTAACCGGAAATGTACAGAGTTTTCTTCATTTTTGCCCTGTCTGTCCTTTGTAAACTTCCTTTGGGTGTGTAGGGTGTGTACCGAGTCCCAACATTGTTGGGGGGATTAGTAAGAATATTACCTCTATGTAGGTGCTCTACCTCCCGCTATAGGCACTCTACTCTAAACGGGCTCGCTTGATATGATACGCAGATAGCTCGGTGTCTCACCCGCCAACGTACATACATGCACATATATACTTGTAGTATTGGCATCCGTCAGTACCGACAATATTTGGGGGCCCCTTCAAGCATTTACCGCCAAAGACGCCCAAATATAAATCCATGCAAACTTATGTACATATATCAACACTCCAGGAAATGGGAAAAAATAAATACATGTAGGTAAGTAGGAAAATAATTAACTACATGCAAAAATAAGAGCTGAAGTTCTATCATGAGATTCTCAAGCTTAAAACCTTTTGCCCTAGGCACTTGGATCTATCGTTGTCCCTCAACGGGTACCCCGGGAATATATACCGCCTTGTGGGGGCTACTTCGATCCCCCCTCCATGATGGGTTAAGTCACAGCATGATGAGAATCGCAACAAGAGGCAAGAGGGAGAAAGCAAATGAATGAAAGAAATATTATGTGCTGAAGAAATAATGCATGCTCTTGCAGCATGGGTTTCAATTCAACATTGGGACGAAGAGATACAAGCATCCACACGGAGCAACCAGCAAAGTTTAGGTACTTTGTATTTACCGGTAGACCTCAGGGGTTTATCCTTAGGCACTGTTCGAATCATCGCCTGTGTTCAGGGGAGGGTGTGCCCACCACCACCACCATTTGATAAGGTATCCGAGAACCAACCAATCTCTCACGTCATCTCCGCTTACATATTATACTGTACAAAATTCGAACTTTTGGTTGGTTCTATGTAGGCTATTTTCCATAACGCTGTCTACCCAAGCCAGTAGATTCTTGGTTGGAAGCCACTGGGACCTTCAGGAACAAGTATGTACCTCAGAAAAAAACTTCCGAAAATGGAACGTCCCAAAGCAGTATACCGATGCTCTACTTCTTAGCTCTTCTCTTACCATGATTGCGAGGACGGGGTGTGACCACATATTTGTTGACTTTCTTTGGTCGCCCTGTAGTTTATTGAGGTTAGCAACAACAGGTATAAAAACTAGAGAAAGGTAAGTCGTACGAGTCTTGTATCCAGATTTTGTCTATTAAAGTAAGAAGCGGTTATAAGTAAACTCCCTCAATAAAACACAATAGTGGAAAGGATAAAACTTACAGGAATACCCCACGGAGAGACCGGATGCCTATTACCCTTACTTTTACCTCTTCCTCCTCCATGGGGATGATCAGCTAGGATTAGGGAGCGTCAGTTTATCCATCCATACACACACAGTTTGCAAGAAATAATATAGCCATAAATCTCGATCAAGAATTAGGGCAACAATTTCAACATACCAGCATTCATCGCTACACCACGGACAGTAGGTCTAATATTGAGCCATCTACTTCTCCCCGCCTTCCCAAGCTGCCGATGCTGCCACGTCGGATTGCTCACAACTCCAATTGTTGCTGGTGCCCACCTACTCACTCTCCTTACCTCACCACTCTGTAGCTTCAAAATCACAGTCTTTGTCTTATCATCTTTGGACACAATACTAGCATATGTCCCTGCAGATCTACAAAATACCGCTGGCCCTCCCGCCTTTGATCCTACCGCATGAACGATACTCCCAATTGGTATCATATGCAGAGGTAAACAGTTCCCCTTCCAGCATGTTCTCGCTGCCAGCATACCAGGGTCGATCCGGCCACCCATAGCATCCATCAGCTCCTGCGGTACACCATCCATGTAACTCTGTAAGGTATCACCAGCACGAACACCATCAGCTGCTAGGATATATGTTTTTTTCCCAGAGGCTTCATTTGTAATAAGTGCGATATGACCGGATCGTCCGGGGTCCTTCTCAATGCGCTCAACCTTTTGAGGGCCGGGTTCAAGACGGTGGAAATCAACGGTACGGATACGGCGGCGAGCACCTCCTCCACGGTGACGAACAGTAACACGGCCAGAGTTATTACGCCCTCCTTTTGCTTGTCCCTTTTTTGCGAAAGTGAGAGGGAGGTAAGGGCCGTATTTCCAGATATGATCCTCTACCGGACGCTTTAAGTGACGGAGACCTGGGGTTCGAGGTTTATAGGTTCTCCTATAGAATGTAAAGGATTCTGGTTAGTGTACTGTAGTATCTGTAGTAAATATGGATATAAGAAACGTACTACATACATTCTAAAAGACTTGCCCTGGCCAGTACGTTCAACCTGCTGAATCATCTGAGACTTCCAACCGACTTCTTGGGTCACTTCCTCTTCAACAACCGGCTCAGGAGCAGCAACAGGTTTCCGGGTTCGAGTCCGGGTAGATGCGAATCTGAGGGTATTCGAGACCGAGATAGAGCTTAGTTTCCCATTGAGTATATTGCTTCCAACTAATGGCTGCCTCAGCAGCAGCCGTGATATTGACCATGGTTGAATCATGCCGGAGCTATCGTGGCCGACGAAGCCTATGGTATCGGGAGGAGGTGAGTGAAACTATTTCACATATAGTATCAGAAAGTTGTGTAGAGTGGGGGGTTTCTTATTTTATTTGAGGTGTTACTCACCGGACAACGGAATATGATGAAATGAATTCCCCTAGGATCACTAAACAAAGCCTAATAGTAGGCAATTGAGGGAAGAGATATAGAAATTCTACCTAGGAACGATTTTTTCCCCCAAACCGTTTTACCTATTTTTCGAGTATCTTCAAGGCGTTTAGTGTAGAGCATTGAAGAAAGGTTACCCGGATTGAGATTTTCGATATGCGGCTCAACCCGATGAGAGAGGATTGGCTCGAGGGGAACGTCAACCTGCAGGTCTCTTGTTCATCAAAGCCAGATGGGAAAATACCAATAATATGCCTGGATTTCACAAAATTCGATCTCACAGAATAGCCTGTATAATCCCTCTCACGTCATTATATAGGTATTAAACTCCAGAGCTAATTTAATACATATCTACCAGGCCTAGCGCTATATAAAGCATTTCTCTCTCACTGTAAACACCTCCCATTCTCAAACAACGTCAAAAAACAAGCACAATCAAATATCCATAAACAATTCCGCAAAGACCGGAGAGTCCAGGGCCTCGATAACATAAGAACAGTCCTCAAATCAGCCTACGAGGTACCTTCCACACACAAATGACACAATTCTCAGTCTAGAATCCTAGTAACCACACTCAGAATGAAGCCCTATTCCGCGGTGCCGCAACTGGCGATGCAATGCTCACAGCTCTCCTCGCAGAAAAGCTGCAAGCTCATAAGAAGCTAAAAAAGGCGCAAAAGGCTATCTCACAGGCGCCGTCCCGTCCACCACCTACTTTCCCTCCACCAACTCCACCAAAGATCCGCCGCAAGAGGGTTAAACGTCTTGCTGCCACGATAGACCCGGTTGCGAGGGAAAAGAAAAAAAAGGCGATCAAGATTCTTCTCAGACGCCTTCCCTCATTTGGCAATTCCTCTCTTTGCCCTTTCTTTCGCCGCCCTGGAAGGAGGCAGAGTATAAGTATGGCAATGACGATTAAGAGAAGGGTCATAAAACGACAGCAGCGTATTGATCTGAGTGATACACTTGAAGAATGGGTGCAGATTGCGCATGAGGAGGATGAGTTTGACAGGATGATGGGTGACTATGAGAGACCGAATTGGGCGATGGAGGCGCGTAATGCGTATAATGAGGTGAAGGCGAGAATGAGGGTAATGGAAGAGAAGGGGCTGAAGCTGGTTGACAGATTCCAGGAGATTATTGATAATGAGAGGGCGAAGAAGGAGGATAGGATAAAGGTGTATAAAAGGGAGAAGAGACAACGGCTAAGGCAAGAACGGAGGGGGAAGCAATTGAAAGCACGGGCCCAAACTCGGACTAGGACCAGAGCATAAATCAATATTAGAACTTCTGAGATACAATGCGGAATCTATTTTGCATATTCATCACTATTCTTTTTTTTTTTTTTCATTCTTAGAATGACGAATCCCACCCAACTCCATTTAACCCCTAGAGAAAAGATACCAATGGTTCAGTCAACAATGACGGAACGATATCCCAGACCCGCCTACATGAGAAAGACCAGAAGAAAAAAGAGGATTCGAAATGCGTTACAACAGATATGGGTCCTTGGACGAAAAACTGCAAAAAGGTATCGTTGAGAAGAGAGAAAGAAAAAAAAATATAAGAAACCAAAGAACCCCCAAGAGAAAGATATAGCACGGAAATCAGGACCCACGAAGACTACCGCCGATGATAACTGCGCGCTTTCCGTGAAATTTGATACAAATCGTCATCGTCATCATCCTCATACCGTTCATTCCCAACAAGCAAAACTTTTACTGTATTCCCGAAGCCAACGGCTACTGATCTCTGCCCAACACGACATACGGGACCGGCTCTACTAACGAGTAATGAATCATCATTATTCCCACCATTCTTGTAGGATAGTGGGTACGCTGTCACAACACCATCCGCATGCATAGTCCACGCTTCCCATTCGTCTTCATCCTCGGTGCTAGACCTCTTCTGCATCTGCTTGCGTCTACGTAGACTATATGCTTGTGAGGAGGAAGAACAAATATCGTGGTCGTCTGATGACTGGTCTTCTTGGGTAGCTTCACGTCGACGGATCCCGGTAACCATGTTTAGGTTTGTTGACTCCCAGCCTTCGACGTTTTCAAGCCAGTGCATCGTTTCCACGACGCTTTCAAAACCGCAGCACTTGCGTTCCCGTCGATCGCGCTCAGCCCGAAGACAGACATCTCGCATCCTACCTCGCGAGGAAAAGAAAGTATGCATGATGAACATCCCTGATTCCTTCTCACTATAGGCAATAGAGAACGATAGCACAGCAGGACACCCGCAATATAGGCATGTCCGACGTTTGGCGTGGAAAGCTCTTAGTGAATTGGGCTTGAACTGTCCTGTCTGGAATTTTCGAACAACACTACCTGTTGATAATGTTAGGTGAATCCCCATGAGTGAAGGCGTCAGTACATACCTGACAAAAGATCGACCAGTTCCACGCTACAGGACCTCGAGACAACAACCATCCCTAGTGCCGATAACGGTAACACCGTGGTAGTTTCACCCCCAGCTTCTAACATTGGGTATACGGTAGGCTGTTCAAGCAAATTTAGCTGTCTCGAATGCCAATCCCCCGCCAGTTTCGATGTCACAAATATCGTCCCTCTCTGACAGGCTGTAACAATCCTCAGAGGCAGTCTTGGCGTAAAAACCCCATGCGATGATGAAACCACTACACCAGTACATATCCTATGATGCACGCACTGTCCGGATTTTATGCAGATCTCTGAAAGCCACCCACTTTGTCTCAGGATAATCAAAGAAGGCCCCTGCTCTGCACCCACATGTTTCCCTGACTCAAAGAAAAATGCTGCTGGTTGGTGACCTGCTAAATCGATTGCTATTGACCTCTTGAAGGTTGCTTCCCCAACATGCCAAATTGATATCCTTCCCACCCTCGGGGCAATTGCGAGCCACTCCCCCTTTTCATCCAATGCAATAGCCATCACGGGCCATAAAGAATGCTCGGCACATGTCGGACGAATAATATCCTTTGACGGAACCTGCCACCTCGTCTTCAATTTCCAGACAACAATCCTTCTATCAAGTCCAACTGATACAACAACCCCTCTAGTTGAAGCCGTGAGCATCACCACGTCCAAGGAATGCCCTTCGTACAATGTCTGGCAAGTTAGTAGAGGACCTTCGTTTTCTACTCCTCCACCATCGCTCATCTCATCTGAGACATATTTCATGAGGAGGTAGTTCATCAGTATTGTCACGCCGGCCACCACTACGATAATGGTTAAAATAAACCCCTGGAGATGCTTGGTGATTGTGTGTAGGTCGATGAAGCTTGTTAGGTGTGGTAACATGCCGGGTATCTTCGATCGGTTCGAACCATGGATGACGAAAAATAACGGGTCGTAGGCTTTGGCAACCATTCGATATGCCCCGGGTTTAACAACTCGTATTAGTTCCTTACCAGTGAGCTGGTCCTGTAGTTTCAACCATGATGTTGGTGATCTGACTATGTTGACAGGCATGGAGCTTTGAATCCTACTATCTGAGCTCTTGATAGTCAGGCCATTACCTATCATCTCGAGTAGCGAAAGACATGTTCGTAGAGGTGACTGATTCTCCAAGAAGTGTATGTTGAGTACCATGAGGAAGAAAATCATCTACATAAATGTCAGTCCCACTCGAATGTAGCCACAAAAGACAGAAAATATTACGATCGCGGAACCAGCAATTCTTGTGCTCACAGGCATCGCACCTCTCATGATAAGTTCGATGAAGAAGTTTTGACCAGTAGGCGGATTTTCCCAAAGATCCTTAGAATCATAGTCATTCTCGGGAAAACTCATGTGGTCAAGAGAATCTTGTAATTCCATGCGCCGTACATCAACGCTCAAAACAGCCAGGAAGTAGGTCAAGTGTAACACAAAATCCATAATCAAGGCTACTCCAGCAAATGTGCAAAACTCTCTAACGGCCGGCACGGAAAAATGGCCAATGATGCATAATAGAGCAACGTCTGTCCCGACAGCAACACTTGAGAGGAACCCGACTTCGCCGAGAGCAGTAGATATACGATTTGTCGTAGGCTGCTCTGCTGGTGTCTCTAGCACAGCGTTTATGAGACGAAACATGTTCTCTAGTCCAATGACAATAACGACGAATGGGAAAAATTCTCTAAACAACCGGTTAATACGGATAAACTAAAAAGATTTGTTAGCACCTAAATAAAACGCGAATCATACCTCGGTACGTGAGAAACGGGTATCTTAAAGAACGCCAATATCGTGAAGCTGGACATGATAGAAAAACCTATCTAAAATAAATATTAGCACGGTACTATCCCTAACCCCAATACGGAGGAAGAGTAGCTACCTGAGTCAAAACAGTAACAATAAGGCCCAACTTCGATTTTACAGCTCGTAGACTTCTTAAGGACATAGCCAAGTATGCCAACGTGAAAAAGTAGCAAGCACCAAGCATAATGTTGTCTAGCATGCTCATTGGTTGAAATCGAAACTGTTTATCTCCCATCGTCAATTTCAGCACTTTCCCCCCCATTTTCAAGATAGCCGACAGACCTCATATAGAGTACTCCCCTTTTCTTTCCCGTCACTTGGATATACCTCATATCTCTTGTGATCTATTGCATCCTGCGCCAAGGCTGCCGCCCGTCGATCCCATAATTCCCCCACCGGTGAATCCAAGCGATAAAACAAACTTATAACCAAAGCATCTGCTGCGACCAACTCCTGATCATGAAACCTTTTACCAGCAAACACGGATCCCCACCGCAACGTCACATTTGCTGTAGAACGGCGATTGGGCCCCTCGTTAACGGTACGTAGTAAATTTGGGTCATTCTTAACAGCAGACAGCGAGCAATTCCAGTACAGTAGAGGCGAGTGTATGAACATTCCAGCTGGCATTCCCCCCAAACTCTTGTTCCTATTCCCTTCCAGTGCCGCAAGACCGGATTTAGTTGCCACCTTATTGAAATATCCCTCCTCCGAGGAAAAGTCACAAGAGGTTTCTGGCCCCAACAACACTTGCTGAATCTTTAGCGCTTCCTCCAACACCTCCGGGTTCAGCGCATCCATGTATGATCCCTGCACCCATACTTGCTTGATTCCAATGTCGGGGACAGTGTAAGAACTCGAAAAGGGCCTCGCGGATGTCCAGACATGGTGAGGAACGGAAGGAAGTCCAGGAGCTGTGGTTGAGTAGAGGATTGGGAAAGGGTAACATAGCACAATAGCGAATACTGCAGAAGTGACGATGGAGATGATCGGGTGCCGAGCTACCGCTTCGCCATGGCGCTGAAAGAAAGACCTTAGCGGAGAGGATGGAGAGAGTCGCGGCGGCTCCGCTGTGTGTCTAAATGGCGATATCAGAGCCCAAAACTAGAAGAGTCAGAAAGCTACAACCGATAACAAGAGAGAAGGGAGGTGGTTTTTTTTCTTCTTTCTTTCTTGGATGGGTGGTGGTTTAGGAGCTGCGGGTATACCATAAGTAACTTAACGCAGGACAAAAAGAGGCATGAGAATTAGGACACTGTCCGTATGGACGGGGGTGCGCTCTATCAGCGCCGGGTAACAGCTAGCTAGCTTAGTGGATTTTTGTAGCAATGAATAATGGATGAAGTAGCAGTTGTGACTGGGACAGTTCCGAGGGGGAAGCCTTCGCGAAGCAAAGCGAAAGCGGGTTGACAATTGTTGGGAAGAGGACGGCGACGACGACAACGACAACGACAATGACAATGACAACGACAACGACGACAACAACGACTGTTTGGTGGCTACTAGGGGAGTGAGTGTTGGAGATTAGGAGGGATGTTCAGCCCGAGGAAACAGGCAGATACAGGCCGGCGAAATAGGGAGAGAAGGGGGGGGGTGTAGAAAAGGAACACAAAAGGTTTGAAAAAGAGTAACGATAGATAGAGAAGACAAGAGAGCAAGAAGAAGAAAAGAAAGAAAAAAAGGACCCAGGCCAGTCTGTATGTATGTACCCAACAATCTGTAAATAATAATATAATAAGGACAACTATAATAATAGATACCCCAGAAACGTGAGTAGGACAGAATTAATGGCTAAAAGATGCAATAAGCAGCGCTGGCGCAAAAAGGAAAGAAGTTGGCTGTAGTTTGGCTCTTTTCTTCTTTCCTTCTTTTTGAAGGGTGTCTGTGCGGTAGGGTGTATCGGGCTGAGAAGTTACATGTATGTGTATGATCACAGGAGCAGGCAGGCAGCCAGGCAGCCAGGCAGGGACGAAGGAATGAGTACTGGTTATTGATTCTTCTTCTTACTCTCCCTCTCTCTTCTTCCCTCTCCTTCCCTCCTTCTCCCTCCTTCTCCCTCCCCCCTCCTATTCTCTTCCTCTTGCTCTTAGAAACACCCGGCACAGAAATTTATTTCCTCTGTTCAGTGCCTCGTACCCGGCGGTCCGAATCAGGCAGTGGAAGCCGCACGGATGCTAAGGCCGACACGATTGATCGAAGAGAGGAACAAATCCCCCCCTCCCATCCATCCCCTCCCCAAAAGTTTGCTACCGATACTATAATTACAAAGGTATTGCACAACTACATGTATCTACACAAACAAAACTGTATAGAACGCATAGGAAGATCGAGATAAGATCTTCTGCAATCACAAATCAAATTCTCCATATACTAGCCAGGTCTCAGGGAATTGCCGAGTGATTGAAAAGAAGGCCGAAGAGATGCATCGACGACTGCCGCTCCCTGCGAGACTACTACCGGTAAGTATATGTAGGTAGTATGTATGCAGCTTTCCATTTGTACATTCCGTCCTGCTAGCGCCAACAATTGAGGCTGCGCCGCACTATTAAGGCTTTCAGATGCTGCCGAGAAGTTTGAGAGCAAAGGGGGGAGGGGTGTGAGAATTGTAGATGAGATATGTAACTCGATCAGAAAAGCTAGGTACATGATAGTGTGTACCGGAGCCCAGCGCGGATGCTACCATGGCATTTAGGTGCCTCAGTCTAGTGGGGCTCGGGGCTCAGGGTAAGGGTCAAGTATGTACCTATTGTATATACAACTTATTGTCCCAGTACTCTACCTATAAGCACATTTCTCCTTTTGGGTGAAGAAGGAGCACATTTCCCCTTTTCTGTTTCAAGAGTATGCTACACTCTTGGGTCTTAATCCCCAATTATTACAAGATTATGCTTAAACTAGTTTTCCGCTCACCCGGTTGTGAGGTGGGGGAGGAACTACATGTAATAGCCGCAACACCAAATGTCTCAAGAAACGCACAGTTACCCTATGCAAACTTGGCATCACCTTCGAAACAGTATTTGCCCTCAGGATATCAAGATGACTTAGTTATGTCGAGTTCTATAAAGACAGGACATCACGCCACTAACTTAACTCGACTCCACCGTCGTCGTTTTGGCCCCGTTCGCTCGCCACCATCACAAAGGCTCTACACAAAAAGGACAAAAAAATACATACGGCGGAACAAGACAGCGCATAATGTTGTAAATCTTGGAGGAGTGTGTGGCTACATGTCTAGAAATACTAAAAGAGATAATACTCGTCAAAATATTTCCCCTCATATTTGTTTATTTGAAGATCTAGCATTGAACGGGCAGCATCGGCGATCTTATAAATTTCTTCGACTGCACCCTGCAGATCCTTTACCACATACTCTACTTAGCTTAGCCAGTTCTTAAGCAAAGGCTAACACGTAGTTATATCACAAGCAAACTTCAGCTTGGTATTTAGAAAAATTCAAAGAGAAGAAAACAATAGTACTCAAATACGGGTGTGACCTCCTTTGAACCGATTTGTTAGAGGCCTAGCTATATATGTACATGTAATCACTCGGATACCGCAGGGACGGGGGGGAGACACTTATTACTCATGTCATTGTATTGAAGTTATGTTGCCTAATAAGGCAAAAACCAGTGGGCCTGTCACTTCTATTGGCTAATAATTTCAGATCACTTGCTTGGCATCTTGTCGGTATCTTTTTAAAACCTATAGAATTCTTAGGATTCTAGTTTTGAATGAGAAATCACTATCCTCTGACGTAAAAGCCCCCCCCTAGGTCAAGAACTATTTGGGAATTTTTGATTAAAGAATTAGGTACGAATCTTCAATCCGGCGACATGGGTGCCCATGAGACTAATACCCTTCTAGACTACCTGCCAATTTTATCAGTTTGTATTATTGATTAGTAGGGTATCTATCCAAAAGAGTCAGTGGAGGCTCTCATCCCAGCAACCGAGATACGAACATCAAACCTGCACGCACCCACTAGAAAAGGAAAAAAAACTCACCCCCCCGCCCAAGCTTCATCTCTCTACGCAATACCCCGTACCCGCCAAAGACCAGGTTCCAGGAAATAGACACAAACAACCTATAATATGCCCTCGCAAAACATTTGGATAGCCGCCAGCGATGGTGACATAGTCTCAGTCGGCCAATTCCTCGCAAAAGACCCCACTGCTGTCAACTCTCACGATGAGAACGGTTGTAAGTACTCTCTGACCAACCCCACCAAGCTGCCCCACTATCCGCAACAAATCTCTTTCAGTAAAACAAATTTATTTACGTTCCAAGGCGAATATATTTTTCTAAAATAAACAAAAAAGACACACCGATCCACGCCGCTGTATCTTACGGACACATCTCACTGCTAAAATCACTCGTGCGCTCTCACGGCGGGGACGTGAATGTCGAAGACCACGACGGCGATACCCCGCTGTTCGCCGCTGAGACAGTGGAGGTCGCAAAGATCCTCGTGGAGAACTTAGGGGCGGATGTGAATCATCGGAATAGCTCTGGGCTAACTGTATGTAACTCATAAGCGTGAAAGTGAAGGGTTTTCTGACTTGAATAGGCCGCGGATGCAATTGAGGATGACGGGTCATTCCCGCTAGTTGCTGCATACCTTCGGGATCTCGAACCATCTGATTCGGCTATCCCGAAGCCTCCGCCGGGTGTCTCCGTGAATCTGAGTGCAGTTGAGGACATGAGTGGGTCTCTCCCACCGGTCGATGATGCTTTAAGACAAAGGATCCAGGAGTTGGCATCACGGCCGGATTTTAGCAGTGTGGAGACGCAGAGGGAGTTGAGGGAGCTAGTTACGCAGGCTGTGCATGAACACATTGTGGAGCCGGAAATTGAGAGAAGTGTTAGGCAGAAACAGGACGGAGCTTCTTCGTGAACTGGGTTTATCGGATGGTATATATACAGAATCAAAATGTAGGTGGGTCTTTTACAACAAAATTGAAAAAATACGGGATCCGCCTCTCTAATTTTATTTACCCAACCAGCCAACCAATAACTAAAAGAATAATAGAAAATACTACATAAATATCATCTATATTTCTACCGATTCCTTTTTTTTTCTAGATAGCGAGGGCGGCTTTTGCGTCCCTTGATGCCCTATAAAAGTCGAGGACGGCGGTGTAGACGACCAAGAGAATACCTAGAGAGCGTTAGTATTTGCTTAATAGTAAAGGTGTCTTAGGGTTTACATACCTCCTCCAGGTCCAAGCCGGAGAACCTTAGGAAGGAAGCCTTTATAAAGAGCAGCAAAACCCTCCTCCCTAGCAACTATTGCTATTGAAGGGAGAGTCCAATTATATTTAGGGACCACGCCTTTGACACGAATAGTGTTTTGAATGCGGGACTTGACCACATCCGCGCTACATCAAAGTTAATAATGAATAGTGCTACCTAGGAAACGCCTAAACTTACGGGGTATTCAACATCGTACCAAAAGTACCACCAATAGAACCAGCAATAAGATCATTCAATATTTGTCCCTTCTTGGTCTCTTGCTTAGGTAGTAGGGACTTGACTTGAAAGATCACACCAAAGTAACCCGCATTCCACACAACATGTCTCCACATTGTGCTCTCGAGACCATTGTACATGGCCAACACGCCTTCTGCCTTAATTGTTTTTTGAACTACGTCAATCATACCGTTGTACTTGCCTGCAGATGCTTTGTCCTGCAGACGGATCTTCACAAGCTCGAACGGGACAACGACGAAAGATTCTGTTGCACCGGCGCTGGCGCCAGTAAGAATTGCCAAGGGCTGATTTATCTCAGATGCACCAAAGAGCTTCTTGTAGACTTTGCCCCATTCATCATTCGCGGCAAATTTAGTGGCCCTAGGTATGGTATAAGAAGAGATAGCTAGAAGATAAATCCACGGGTTCTAGGATAGATTGGGAAATACCTCTTTGGAGCCTCCATTAAGATAGGAGCTGTGATACCACGGTATAACCTTGAGAAACTAGTTTATTTGTTAGTATAGAGCTTCAAACCCAACTTTGAGTATAGATTACCCTTCGTTCTTAATAATCTTACGAAAGCAGTCAACCATCCCATTATATCTATCAGCACCCACAGCAGTATTGTCTTGTAGTTGTCTAGATTATTAAGCTTAGACAGATATTCGGGTGGCTTTTGTAGAGGGTGGCTTCTTACACTCGGGTCTTGACGACGTCGAGGGGGTACCTAGAGCAAAGAGCTAGTATTAATAAAGGTAGTAAAAATACGCTAAAGTTGAAATAAGACATACATCGTGAGAATCTAGTGTAGAGTAGTAAGGTTAGTATCTTAGTCTTTGCCATTGGTCATTGATGTAGAGCTGTACAAACCTCACTGATTCCCGCAATGGCACCTATAACCCTAAGTCAGCTTTGCACAAATTTTCTTTCAAAAAAAAAGCAATATCAAATGAAAGAAAACTAGAGCAACTCACCAGCCGCAAAGGATACAGAAAACGGGATAGGTTGCTCCTTGGCTGACATTTTTATTGATATCTAAAGCGAGGATGCTAGAATGTAAAGGAGAGGGATGGAGAGAAGTTTTGACGTTTAAAAAGGAGTTTATTAGTGGCACAAGAGGGGTCTTAAGGTCATAGTTGGAATTCTAGGGATTTTTGGTAATAGGTGGGGAAAGCCGGGTGACTTTGATAGTGAGCCCGGCTATGGGAGGACAAGATGGCGGCTCAACCTGCAAGCTCCAAAAAGGATTACGCGACACTAAAGAAAAATTGGGACACATCATATGAAGAATAAGAACGCTGGTGGTTCCTTCTAGACATTACAAGAATAATCGTGTGTATGATACATACATCTAGTAAGGTAAATATAACACAATATAATAGTGTGTGTTTTTTCCCCATAGTACATAAAGTATATGTAGGCTTCAAGAGTACATGTAGCTGCGGGTAAAAGTGTAACGGTATTTTTGGCAAAAGAATTTCTGGTCCCTGAGACGCGTAGATCTGGACCTTTGTCTTCTCTTGATTGCGGGGTGTCGTTTACGTCGCGTGTTAAGGAAGGCGCGTCTCATCAATTTAGCTCAAAGGTAAAAAACATCACGGTTTCACAACACTCCACAAGATCTTAACATCTAACATTCGCTTTTGCTCCTCTGCTATAATTGGCTGTTATTCTCTTCCCTACACCCAACACCTCATCCTTCACATTTTTAATCCACCATCTTTTAGCTACAACTGCTGCCCATGCTATGTCTCGACGTCCAACCGCTAGCTTCTTTGATCAAGATCATTCTGCAAAGGTACTTGTTCATTTTTCTGTTAGCTTCTCATGTCATTGTTATGATTGTTTGTTACTGACTGTACCTAAAGTCCCGAGCCCCTTATTGGAAACGAAACCCAAATTCTCTACAGCAACGGGATTTTCCAACGCACATATCTCGAACGAATCCCGCAGCCGGCTCTACGGTTCCAATTTCCACTGAGTCCAAGTCCAAACTTGGAGCTTTCACATTCAGCAAACCATGTACACCAAGTAAAACAGACAGAAAGTCCAAACATACATTTAGGGAAGGAGATAGTGATGACGACACACTAGCTTTACAGGATCCGGTGGCCAACTCAAATATACCATGTCTAGCGCTCGACCCGGTCAAGGAATGTCCAAAAACACCAGCCCCAAGACTGCCTTTATCCGATCTAATAGGAATTGGTGACGAGGGGATGTTTCCTCAGGCCACTCCACAGACCAAAGCTTCGCCGGAGGATCGGATCATGTGGCAATTATCGCCTAGAGGGACTCCAGATGTTGCTTCACAAACAACACCTGCGCCAAACAAAGCGAAAAGAGGCAAGAAGCGGTCTAACTCGCCTCTCATGTCATCTCCAAATGTTGACTCTCCAGTTGGGAGGAAGCGTAAAGAAGCGTTTAATCAACAATTAGGTGTTGCTAAAACTCCGTTGGCTGATCCAGCGATGCAGTTGTGGAGCAAATATTCAACTACTGGTAGCTCAAACGGTACAAATGCACAAGGTGCTAACCCGGCTATCCGTTTATTCGGGACTGAAGCCTCACCTCGAAGGGGGGCAAACCAATCTCCTCTGGGGCTGAGGCGGGCATACAGCTGCGGTCCAGACTGGCCACTAGCACGATTGAAGAGGAGAAGAATGATTTCATCTGAAGATGCCTCCGAGTTGGATGAGTCTATGGAAGTGTTGGCTGAGAATGAAGAAGAGATTGGATATCATGGGCATGGGCCATCGAGATTATCAAGGGTTAGTCGGCTGGTGGATAAGGTGAAGGAAACGTTAGAGAAGCCTTCATCTATGCCGAATATACCATCTTCTTCCCCAATACCACATTCACACGACCACCCTCTTGATGTCACTTCATCCCCAACTCGCCGGGGAGGGAAAGGGTATGAGATCCATCCTGAGGGTATAGAGAGTGGTGATGGTGTAAATGGTGAGAAGCAGTTCAGTAGCTCGGATAGCGAAGACTTTGGAGATTTTGATGATGGTGATATCGACATGATTATGCTGGGGAGAGCGGAGGAGCTAGCAGGAGATAGTTTGGTTGTGCACCAAAATAATGGTTCCTTTACAGAAGCTCTGGTTTTAGAGCCAGAGTTACCCTTGAATGGGGAGCAACAAAAGCTAGTGCCTGGGGGAGGGGAAGAAGGTGACGATGAGTTTGGTGATTGTGGTGACGAATTTTACACTGCAGATGTTGAAAATCTTATTTCAAAGTACGAAGCAACACAAACTGCACTAGCATCAGACTCACATTCGACAAGCCCCGCTCTAAGTCGTCATCACACAAATTTACAGCCGGTATCCTATAAGACTGCTACTGACATTGCAGCTTCTCAGGTCTTGGATGAGTTTGGTGATATTGACTTTGATGAGTGGAATGAGGAAGAGCTTCAGTTATCTAATGGTCTGGTGCGTCATGCCTTCTAATCTTCGTTGTAGAACGTCTAATGATTTCAAGAAAGATCTAAAACCAAAGAGCATAAAAAGATATCTAGTAGTTACGGTTTCTTTAAGAAGTTGGAAATGGAAAAACTGTGTAGACCGGGAAGAGAAGGTTTATATCACTCAGGTTTCTATAAAAGTCAAGTCTAAAGTATCTAGGTATTAAAAGTAAGAGATGAAAAGACGAAAATCGAGTCCACCATAATACTTCGCGAGAACTGGTACGATACTCTTGTGAGGGAAGGCGACCACCTTCATTTAATCGGATTATTCGATTCAACCCGCACATGTATCATCGATAACACCCAAAACATGGTGATTCTACACCCCGACTTTCTTGTTTCGTGCACAGTAGTAGCGGACTCTTTCAACTGTACCCGGAAATCCGTTATGCAAGATCGTGTAAAAGCAGCAGGGGAAATTAGTAGGCCGTTGGTGTATGGAAATATATTGCACGGCTTATTTCAAATGGCATTGATGGCAAATGATTTTTCAACCCCATATCTAAATGCCGGTATAGATAAACTTGTTGTGGAGCATGTAGAAAGTCTTTATGTTCTTCATGAGGAGATACCTGTTGCAACTGAATATGTGAGGTCGAGGCTGTGGTTGGTGCAAGATTGGGCGAAGAAATTTGTGGCAGTGAAACCGAAGGTAGGACTATTGGCTTGTTTCATTGATACTAGGAAAAAGCTGATCCCTTATAGAAAACAGCTACAGTTACGGATCATCGTGGTTCGAGCGCACCGATTGTTTCTATTAATAAGTTACTTGACATTGAGGAACATGTTTGGTCGCCCATGTATGGACTCAAGGGCAATATTGATGCGACAGTGCAAGCCACAATCATAGATAAGAACGGCGAGAAAACTTTGACGGTTCCTCTTGAGCTGAAGACTGGAAAGAATTCGAGCTCAACTACGCATAGGGCACAGACTATGTTGTATACCCTTCTTATGTCAGACCGTTATGGTCTGTTTAGCCCTTTTCGCTATCTTAACTGGACAATAAACTGATTTATGGTAGATATCGATGTGGCTTGTGGAATTCTATATTATATGGAGAAACCCGAAATGATTCGAGTTCCTGCAATTCGAGAAGAACTACGCGGGATGATTATAGGCCGTAATGAAATTGCGAGCTTCTGTCGTAATCGCACAGTGCTTCCTGAGATGCTACGGAATAAGGATGCTTGCGAGAGGTGTTATGCCAAAACACCATGCTTTATTTACCATAAGGTAGTTTTCATTGAAGTGGTCTTGGTGGTCATACGCTAATTTTAGTAGCTTCTAGAGGATGGTACTCCTGAGACGAGTGGTGTTGCGGATAGTTTTAGTGAGATGACCCATCACCTTGGAGAATCCCACGTAAAATTCTTCAAACATTGGGACAACCTGCTATCAAAAGAAGAAAAAGACCTGTTTCGTTTTCGTCGAGAGCTTTGGGGGATGGCGAGCTCTGAACGAGAGCTCGTGGGGAGATGCTTTGGAGATCTCGTTATCGAGCCGGGATCAATCTCGGTGAGCGATTCATCTGGGAAGATCAACAAATATACGTACATATTCAACAAGAAGACAAGTAGTCCCGGATTTACCTTCTTAGATTCTCAGATTAACATTGGTGAACCGATCGTCATTTCTGACGAGAAGGGACACTTTGCGTTGGCATTAGGATACGTTACAGATATTAGAAGTCACAGAATCACTGCGCAGGTTGATAGGAGACTTCACAATGCTAGGACTAGAAAGCCCGGGTTTGAGGGAAAACATAATCAAGTTTTTGCGGGGATTATGGAGGTTACGGAGGATGGGAAGGATGATAAAAGGCCGCTTGATGCTTGGTTATCGCAAGCTCAGGGAGAGGAGATGTTGTTCAGGTTAGATAAAGATGAATTCAGTAACGGCATGGCCGCTGTGAGGAATAATCTTGTGCAGCTGATGGCACCAACCTCTGCGGAGAAGTATCGAAGGTTGGTTGTGGATCTTGAAGCGCCGACTTTTAAGTATATCCCAGCAGCGTATCAATTAGATGGCGGAGAAAATTTGAATTGGGATCAACGAAGAGCTATTGAGAAGGTTATGACTGGTAAGATTGAGATCCTTGGTGTAGTTTGTGCTTTTGTTAATTATAGTATAGCTCAGGATTATGCGCTTGTTTTGGGAATGCCTGGAACAGGGAAGACCACAACTATTGCGCATATTATTAAAGCACTAGTTTCCCAAGGGAAAAGCGTGCTTTTAGCTTCGTACACGCACACTGCTGTGGATAATATTCTTCTGAAGATCCGAAATGATAAAATTGATATCTTACGACTAGGTTCTGGGGCTAAGATTCATCCTGAGGTGAAGGAGTTTGTGCAGTTATCGGAAACCCCGAGGAAGACATTCAAAGAAATCCATGATGTGTTCCACAAGCCAAAGGTCGTTGCAACGACATGTTTGGGTGTTAACCAGTGAGTTCCTACCCTATTATGTCTATGGAGCAGTACCTAATGAATAACTTAGCACTATCTTCAACGAGAGAAAATTCGATTATTGTATTGTGGACGAAGCTTCCCAGATCACGCTACCTGTCTGCTTAGGTCCTATCCGGATGGCCAACACATTCATCCTAGTTGGTGACCACTACCAACTACCGCCACTTGTAAGGGACCCAGGGGCACGAGAGGGAGGCTTGGATATTAGTTTATTCAAACTGCTATCTGAAGCCCACCCAAACGCGGTTGTCAATCTTGAGCATCAGTATAGGATGTGTAAAGAGATCATGACACTATCAAATGAACTCATTTATAGTGGGATGCTCAAGTGCGGAAATCAAGAGGTTGCGAATAAGACGCTTAAAATCCCCAATATGCTAGGTTTGGAGAGGCTCCATTCGGCCTCAAAAGCGTGCACTGGTAATCCTTGCTGGATTCGTGATCTATTGAGTGAAAAGTATGATATACCTTTTATTAGTTGATTTGAAGTTGTTTCTAAAGCTCTGTGCCTTTTAGTGTAAAAGCGTGTTTCGTCAACACTGATGCTGTCCCAGCGCGTGAAGAGCGTCGCGGCGACCGAATCAACAACCCTATCGAAGCCGATCTCGCATTTCAACTAGTTGAAGGACTTATCACCACTGGGATTGACCCATCCTCCATTGGTGTCATCTCAGTTTACCGTTCCCAAATAAAAATTATCCAGAACCTCCTCCGCAACCGGCCTAGCGTCGAAATGCATACCGCCGACAAATTCCAAGGTCGAGATAAAGAGATAGTAATCATTTCACTCGTTCGTTCAAACGATGACGAGAATGTTGGCGAGCTGTTACGAGACTGGAGAAGGATCAATGTTGCGTTTACAAGGGCAAAGACGAAGCTAGTAGTTCTAGGAAGTAAGAACACACTGAGCTCTAATGAGCTTCTAAGAAATTTTGTGAAATTGATGGAAAAGAATAATTGGGTGTATGATCTATCTGAAGACGCACAGACAGCCCATATCATGCCTATCTTCCAGACGCAGACACAGGCCCAAAAGTTGAAGGGTGATGAGGCTACTTACGAGAAGGGCGTGATAACGCCAGTGAAAGTTATTAACGGGAAGAAAACGATTATAGCGAGAACAAATTTTTTGGGAAATAGGCCAGTTTTGAGGGATATTATTAATGAGGTGGCATAATATTTTTTGTATGCTCTTTTAATGTGTTGTTTATATGTACCTTTGTGTTGTAACATTAAATGTAGTTATATGGTTTGTATTATTACTATATTATTAGAGAAGATAGACCCTAGGATTATTCATGGGTTATGGATTTGGAGTCTTAAGAATAGATACTTATATTACAAGAGAAGCAAGGGAGGAAATAACAAACACATTTATAATGGGGGAATTATGATAGTACACGTTTAGATAAAACCGTATAACCTTAATGCCGGAATAACTATTGGGCCAGCCTACTTTATATGGGGTTTGGAGCTAGGCTGCGCCAAATACAAAGCCAATACCAGCTGTTCATGAAATCTTAGATCCTTCTCTACCTTACGCTACTAGTAGCAACATTCTTCAATCATAGCTTGTTCTAGAGAAAACAAACCGTTAACTATGTTTAGTCAGCTCAATTAATATAAGCCTAATACGGGATTTCGCGAGGGCTACTACGATTCACAGGTCAAAATACAAAGATCGAACAAAAGCAACAACCTCGGTACGGATAATCCGGGATAATATGGCTAGAAGATGAAGTGGAGGCCACTTTGAGGGTAGTAAAGTAAATATCTAAGGTTGATATTGATGAATTAAGATTATATAGCTAAGAGTTAGCAATGTTCTAAGTATAGGAGCTTAATGTAAGTCACAGCTAAAGAGCATATAATTTTTCGGGGAGCGCAACCGCCCAGTCAAAGAGTTAATAATCACCTCCAAAAAAATCGGGACAATCTTATTAACGAGATTCTTATAGTAGAAATGATATAGGGACTGGAACAGACTGCATTATTACGTTATAATTACTTAGACGGTAACCACATTGCTAATAGGTACATCTCGGTAACATGTATTGTCTTAATAAAATTCCACCTTTCTATGAGGGCATACTAAATATAGTTTAATTCCAGTAGCCTAGGGGCCAATGATCATATCCCATAAAAAAAAAATCACCAGTAAATCAAATTTAATTTCTAAAATTCCCAATCACGACTCCATTCCAAGCCCCAAACCCTCCATGTATACAAGAGAAGTAGAAAAAAACGCCAATTGCCATGAAATCGTGATTGAAACTTGGCTATCCTGCAAATTACTATAAAAGAAAATATCTACCGACATTCCTAGGGGGAAAGAGGTAGAATAATAGAGAAATAAAAAGCGATTAGTTCTCGAGGTCTTTAGGGTTTGGATCACCAATTCCATCCTCTATAATACCATTAGCCACGTACCACGAGTAGAGTAGAGTAGGGGCAAAACAAAGCCAAAGAATCAAACATACCATTAATAGCAAACATACATTCACTCTCTGGCAAACACGGCGAATCATAAATCTTACAAATTCTTGTCTCCGCCCTTCCTTTCTTTAGAAATAATCTCGTAGTGGAGGCATGTGCAATAATATTTCCTCCTATTGGCTTCTTTGGATCGGGGTTAAACATAGCAGCCCCACCATCGACCTGCGCAACAACTTGGTTTGTAATGACCACTGCAATTCCAAACTCGTCTGCGAGCCGCTGGAGTGTGCGCATGAACTTTGCAAGATGCGTTTGTCTCGCTGCGAGCTCCCCACGACCCGAGAAATCTGTGCGGTACAGTGAAGTCGCAGAATCAACAATAAGGAGTGAAAACCGTGTTTCCGTCATCATTGCAGCAGCCTGGTTAAGGAGCTGCAGTTGGTGGTCACTGTTATAGGCACGGGCGTATGCAACATTATCCAGTACCTCTTCCCCATTAAGGCCATAGCGGTTTGCAACGGCAAGGAGACGAACAGGACGGAATGTACCCTCAGTATCAATATAAAGACACTTCCCTTCTCCACCGCCCATATCAAACGGTAGTTGACAAGTCACTGCAAGTGTGTGGCAGAGCTGCGATTTACCGGTTCTAAACTCGCCAAATACCTCTGTTATGGAACCTGTTTCGATCCCACCCGCCAAGAGTGTATCGAGTTGCTTTGAACCAGTAGTTACAGAGATTAGTTCAGAGCGACGTTGGTGCATTTCGGTGGCTGTGGTGAAACCCATTGGGACGAGACGGGAGGCTACAGAGAACTTATCAGTATATATTGTGCTGAAATATGTATTGGGGTGAAACGTACCCTCGGCAATAAGTTTATCTGCCTTTGCTTCTGAGATACCTTTAATAGTAAGGAGCTGTCGTTTGGGTCTATTGGCAGCGTTTTTAGCGCCTTGATATATTTTTAGTCCATGGAGATGAGGACTAACGTGTACGCCACCGACTCGACAGTGTTATATCCCGCCTCAACAACAGCCTTGATATCTCTTGCAGAAATCCCATTACCCTATACCGAATCAGTATATACTTTTAAGTCAATTGGGGAGAAAGTATCATGGTATACCTCCAACTGTGCGAGTGGCGTGGGAGCACCAGGCCCACCAAACTGAGAGGCATTCTCATCAAACTGATCCTCTTGGCCTTCTCCGGACATGTTTAATATAGTAGGCGGTAAGGCAGCTTGTTTTTACTTCCCGAGTAAGGAATTTGGTACTTGAGAGTTGTGTCGTGGGAGGTGTCGTGGCGAGGAGCTGGAAAGAAAACGCGACCTCAGTCCGCGTTGAGGGGTGGCAGCTTAAGTGACTTTCCGGGTGGCTCAGTGAGACGCGTCTAGTGGCTAATGACTCATTGCGCAATCACGTGGACAGCCGCGATAGTATTACGCCACACGGCTATTACATCACTATGTGGGGGCAAAATTTAACAATCACATTATCTCCAAAAGCTTTATGCCATATAATTATACCTGTCTGTGTAGAGCCTTGACAATGCCATTATCACTCAAATTATCATACCACATAATTATACCAGTCTGTGTAAAGTTTTGACAATATTATTATCCTCTATCCATCTTCAGCTAAAACATCCATTAGGGGCCAACACCCCAAAAGTGAATCGTAGAAACAAAGGCCCGTGTGCGCGTCAACCAACCCCCATCCTAAAGAAATATTCTTCCTCCCCCATCGTCACCAACCTTCCTTCACCCGCATATCTTTTTTTTCATCATTACCATCACCCTACACCTATCACTGTCGCACACCTTGCCCTCACTTCCTCACTTCTCCTAAACGCGCAACGATACCCCTTTTGACGTAACAATGACAGATAAACTCCCAGCGAACCTCTTGGTGCTGTTTGCTCCCCGACCACCGCTTCGCTATCTCCCACACTGCGACCATGCCCCCGAGAAGCGCAGAACTGCCCCAATCAGCGGTGTCGCTGCATTCCTTGAGGAACTCAGGAAGCCAGACCCCAATTATGTTCCCACCGAGAGCTGGATGCAGCGACGGGACCGACTGCGAGAGGAGAAGAAGGAGGCTCTAGAGAAAAAGACAAAGGAGGGGCTTGATGCTTGTATGTATCTGATCATATAGTGAGTGTTTGGTTTTAGAGGACAAGGTTGGGCTAATATGCTTATGCGGACAGATGACCCGGAACATGACCCACTTGTTAGAGGTGATCCTTATAAAACTCTATTCGTATCTAGGTTAAGCTACGAAGTGAAAGACAATGATCTTGAGCGCGAGTTTGGACGCTTTGGTCCCATCGAAAGGGTGAGATAAGATTTGTCCCGTATTTTCCTTGTAGCAATGATCATCATACTAACATTTCTTCGGTTCAGGTACGTATTGTGCACGACAAAGATACAGGCAAACACAGAGGGTATGCGTTCATTGTATACGAACGTGAGAAGGATATGAAGGGTATTGAAACCGAAGACTCCCCCAATCCATTTATATCACCCTCCCCTACCGCAACTTGCATGATACCCCCGGACGTGAAAAGGAAAAACATAGCTGCGCCGCCGCTTCAGTGTCGTGTCGTGTTTTTACTTGTCTACTCCTCCTTCCTCCATTTGAATTTTATATCACCAACCCCACTCGAGAAAACCTCCTTTTTATAAAAGGAGTGGTATAAAAAAGGGAAAGTATGAAATAAGAAATAAACTGACACGGGTTTGAATGATTTTTCTCTTCTTTCTTGCTCCTTTACAGCTGCTTACAAGGAAACCGATGGAATACGTATCAAGGATCGCCGCGTCCTCGTCGACGTTGAACGCGGCCGTACAGTAAAAGGCTGGAAACCAAAACGTCTTGGCGGTGGTCTCGGCGGCCGCGGCTACACAAAAATCCCCGTAACACGACCTACAGGCCCCTCTGGCTTTGGCGGTGACGGGCCCCGTGGACCAGGTGGACCAGGAAGCTTTGGGGGTCGTGGTTTCAGGGGAGGTGGTGGTGGTGGTGGGTTCCGTGGTGGGTTCCAGGGTGGTCGTGGTGGTGGTGGGTTCACTGGAGGAAACAGATTCGAGATTGGAGGTGGACGTGGCCCACGAGGCGGCATTGGCTTCCAGGGCGGTGATAGGGGCGGCCAAAATGGCTATGGTGGAGGGGGTGGAGGGGGTGGAGGCGGACACCACGGTGGAGCAGAAGCCCCACCAAATGCGCCAACTGGGCCCGGAGGACGTAGAGGTGGTGGGTATGGTGGCGGTGATCACAGAGGTAGTGGAAGTGGATATCAAGGCGGATCCGGTGGGTATGATCGTAGTGCTGGCAATGACCGTGGTGGCCGTACTGGTGGGTACGACCGTGATAGTGGTAGCAGGGGTGGTGGTGACAGGTATGGAGGAGATCGTGACGGTAGTGGCGGCAGGTTTAGCGGACACAGAGGTGACGACCATAGAGGTGGTCATGGCGACAGGGGCTCCCACGGTGATAGAGGTTCACATGGCGATAGAGGTTCACATGGCGATAGAGGTTCACATGGCGATAGGGGCGGCTATGACGATGGACACTCGAGGAAGCGGGCCTACGATGGCGGTGACGGAGGGTATGGTAGCGGTGATAGGCATAGGAGAAGGTATCAGTAGCGTGATTGACCAACCGGAACCTCTGAAATCTTTGAAGGAAGGTAAAGGAATAACTCGTCATGCGTCATCTGTCAAGCTTTATGTTTTCAGCTCCCCTCTTCAGTCTTTTATATTCGCCAGTATCTACTTCTTTCGCCATCTCCATCATCTATTACGGTAACAGAAAAGCACCACTTCATCAGTATCTTCCAAAAAAAAAAGGTCCCTAAAGCATTGGTAACACTCACTTGGTAACGTTCCGGAATGAATCATCACTCTTGGGAAGTTTCTTCCTTCTTTCACGGATCAGATGAGACAAAAAGCAAAATACAAGGTGGAGCAAAACCAGCCATGGGTGGGTGGGTGAGTCCAGTTATTTAGTCATATGCGTGCTTGTATTTTATCGGTTTTTTCTTTTTTCCTTTTCTTTCTTTCCAGGCCTTTTCCTAGTCGCAAAATAATGTTTCATACTTTTGTTTTTCTCCCTTCTAGTCAATGTTTTGAGAAATACGTGGAAAGGAAAGTGATGGTTTGTATTTCTAAATTTCTTTATTTCTTTGTGGTAGTTTCTTGTTTGGCTTTTTTCCTCGATGGATTCTTCCTCCTCCCTAGGCAAAGGTACAGTAGGTTTAGTATACATGTAATCTTTCCCGGTACGTTAAGAGGTTTGATACTGGTCTAGTCTGCTCTGGTCTGGTAAGAATAGGCATCGGGTAAGTTGAGATACTTAGCATTTGAGAGAAGATCCTGACATACCCTCTCTGGATGGATTGGTCTGTGAGGGTGAGGTGGGTGAGGGAGCTGTTTCTATTTTTCTTGTTTTTTGTCAGATTATGCTGTTGTATTTCTTGAAATAGATGGAAAAGAAAGGTTTTAAAAAATTGGTATCATAGTTTAGGCGATGAGTGAAGTGGAGTTGAGGTGGTGGAGTTGAGGTATCTGAGGGCTCTGATGATCACAGGTGAGGGTAATTCAGTCGAGAGTACGTACTGCTAGGGTGATTTATAGAGATATGTACTACATGCACTTTACACGCCTGAGGAAATGCTGATCGACAGAAACTTATTTCTATATTGTAATTGATAACCTTTACATAAGTACAGTAGACGAATCAATCTTTCCAAGGAATCATATTGTTTACTATAGAAACTTGACATAAAATGCTTTTTATCAACATTAAGTAGAGACTTCCGCTTAAAATAGATGTAACCCATGACGTGGTTCTAGAAGGTTGGGTGCTGTTCATATTTGGAACCCCGGAAGCTTAGCGGGCAACCCCTCCAGACATGCAGACCTCGCCCAGGAAAAACAAAGAATAACACTACATGTACTCCGGCCAGCTGTACATAAAAGCACTTTATAGCTACAAACATTCTTTTATTTGTGTTTACATTTAGCCTTTAGTAGCTATCTTATATTTATTTTTTCTTACTGTTAAATAGATAGAAGCATCAACATTATTATGGGCTTTAAAAAGAGGTGAGTTAGGGTGAAGCATGAAATGAAGTTGGATGCATGAGTTTAAGAGAGAGAAAAAGGGAAGATAGAAGAGGCAGCGAGAGGGGGGGGGGATAGACAGAGAAGTGAAGATAGGGAATTGGTCTGGGGTAGGAGGAAGTGGATAGGTAAATGAGAGGACAACAAGGATGTGCTTCGTGAGAGTTGAATTGGTTCCTGTTTTTTTTGTTATTATTTCTGATGCCCCTGTTTTGCGTGTTTTGTTTAAATTTGTTCCCTTGAGAACACCATAACCGAAAGTTTCCATGTATCTAAATGAATTTCACTTACTTAATTATGCATGGGTTTAACCCAAGTGATTATACGTAAGTGAGGGCTAACTAGGGAAGTCTATCAGATATATTTGAGAACATGTGTCCCCAAAGTATTAGAACATTCAAAAGCTACATATACTACATGTAGCCATACCCTAATAAAATTACCTTTCAAAAACGCTGAGTGATCAGGCAAACACCTGGGATTGTGGTTTAAATGTGTACTCCCTGGGCAATAAGCTCTAGTGGAATCAGACGAGTGTTATTTGGATCATTCAAAGTATAGTAGTAGTTAGATGCAACCAATAGATAAACTACACACAAGAACCATAGTAAACTCATTTAGAAAACTTTACTAATCACTCTCAAATTTAACATAGAATATCTTCGGATTGCACGGAGTAGCAAGTTGCTCCCAAAACTTCTCGTGGATAACCACCGCATCAGGTGTCACACATATTCGGAACTTTTTGATCGTTTTTACAACCCCTCCAGGAACGAGACGATATACTGTCTGGGCTGGAAAAAGCAATATTAATGTTGCAGTAAGCCCCTGCGCCATCCAGTTGGCTAATGCGTTGGAAAAAGACCTAAACTTACTTCATTAGTATCTATTTCACCAAGAGGTACAACCATGCCTCGTCCCAATATATTATTCACTTTATCGACCTGGAACAGTGTTTCTGAAGTATTCGACGAGTCTTGACTGGTAGACTCGGAAGGCATAGATTCATTTCCACTCCTAATCCATCAGTACGGGGCACTACTCATAAAATCCAAAGATACCACTTACTCGATTATTATATACTCAATCATTATACAGTTCAGACAAATCCTAGCTTGTAAAGATAGATGCTCTGTTACCCAAAGCTCTGATACAAGTTAAACTACGTGTACTTACCACTCAAATATATCCACTTCCATGTCCAAGACTGAGATATACTCTACCGTTGCGCAAACTCGACATTGAAGCAACCCATATGCATCCCACCAGATCTAGTGGATAGAGTGAGTAGGCTCACGATTTTTATATGAGGATTAGCTACTGTTACTGGTATAAGTAGCGTAGACACCGAAAAATGCCGGTGAGCCACTATCAATTCTCAGAAAGTACTTTTTTTATATCGTGTCTATCGTAGATGAAAAATAGAGTTTAAGACTATATATGCAAGAACTCTATGGTACAAACTTATGTATAGTTGAGAATATGTGCGATAAAGGTTACAGAATCAACTAGAGTCACCCCTAGCTACAGTATGAAAAGACAGGGTGAAACCACTACAATATTACTACATTACTACGGGATTTCTGCTGTATTTGGAAAAAATAGTGTACCCAATCCACTCCCTTTTCGTACTACATGTATATATATAAATCCCTCATACTGGTAGCCAAGTGAAGCCTTTCAAATCATGATACTACATGTATATATACTGAGCCGAAAGGGTGGGACAGAATTTCCTACTAACAGACTTCCCCCCCACAAAATCTAGCATAACAAGGCCAAAAGCAACGCTTCTAGGTGTTAGGACAGGGCCTGCTAGCAGCTAGCCACTCCATCCTTCGCACTTGCTACAATATTTTAAGCGAAATAAAACCCTAACCTATAAACTACAGTACTTCAAAATACTAACAACCCAATCGAACCCCACTAAGATTGATTTGCAAATTATAGTGTCTGTACTAAAAATGCCTTAGGTGCCAAACAAAAATCTAATTATAATTTTATATTATAATTATGTTACTATAGTCTCCTAAACTCTCCCAAAATATTATACTTTCTAATAGCCTATTCATATCATCCTTCGCTCGCTCGCTCTCGATACACTATATTAACGGATAAAGGGGCCCCTAGGATCAAACATACTAAATGGCCTTCTGGTATTCACGGACCCGTCATCGTTTTCATATGAATACCTTTTTCGCTCCGCCTCTGTCCATTTCGACAGGTTCCATTCCTGCCCGCCCATTCTGGCAACGGGTATTTTATTACGATAGTGGCGGAGCTGTCCTTCAAACCCACTACCTTGATCATCAGTTTCGTCCTCTTCCTTTCTCCATTTACTCTCGTCTTTCCATTCATCATCCTCATCACAATCTTCATCCATATATCTATCATCCTCGTCTTCATCTTCCCCATCATCAGAATCATCTCCACTACTGCCAGCCATGAACCCAGTAATATCAACATTCTCCTTAAACTCCTTTGGTCCACTTGAGACCTCGACCCCTGAATTTTGGCACATCCTCACAATACGTCTAACCTTCGCTTTCCTTCTCCCACCAGCCCAATTTACTATCAGTGCTGCAACGAGGCCAATATTTTTTATCGGAGAGTCCGGAGAAAGGAGTCCTTCTTTTCTAATAATGATGAAGGTTTCGAGAAAAAGAGCCGCAAATAGGTCCTTTAGAGCAACAATACGATCACCGTCCTCCGTCATCTCCCAAAGACCACTATCTGTACCAAGATACAGAACTATACCTTCCGCTAAGAAAAACAGTTCGGTGGGATGAATGTGAGCTTTTTTGTGAGCTTTGCGGTACGCAAGAACCTTAAAAGGCCTATCAGTGTATTCCAAAGACAGGTGGGTAGCCAAGAACTTACTGCATTTTCCATAAGCTCAAATTGACCATATCCAGTGAAGTCATTATACACATAAACATTCCATAAATCCGCACAGCAGTTATCGGCAGCCATTGACATTTTTTCGAAATACTTCTTCCCCTTTCTTGAGAGTAGCCAGTTATACTCCTCGCCATTAATTATGAGCGGGAAATCAGAGGGTTCTACGTCCGTGAGAAAGGGGGGTGTAAGAATATTAATATATTTAATTCTTGTGGGAGACTGTCCTTGTATGAGATAATTGCCTCCAATGAAAAAGCTGGGGGACACACTTTATGGGTCGTTGTTTTGGTTTGCTTATAATCGCCCTGGTTGTCTTCGCTGGTGGTCAGGAGGGGACTGGCCTGGCCTTCATTGGCAGTGACTTCCTTAAGAGAGCTCATTTATAACTTGATTACACCTTTCAGGAATAAAAGATTCGAGTACAATCCAATAGTGGAAGGAAACTAGTAGTGTTGATGTTGTGTGATGTTTGTTGTGTGATAGAAGGACAGCTCTGGGCCGTTGCTACGCAGCTATAGCTGGGAACTCCTAGCATCACTCGCAACCCGCATAATCAGGGTTAGGGCCCTACAACCCACCTCTATCTCCCGAGCATCCGTACCCCCGCACGTCCCACCCCTCTATTGGTACCGTCGCAAAATTCATAGTCCCGTCGCCAGAAAAGATTAGACCCCTTTAATGTCTTCCAATTCGCCTTTTGACCTCATTGGGAAAACTGCCCTATGTACGGGCGGCACCCGTGGTATAGGCCAAGCTATGGCCATTGCTTTGGCCGAAGCCGGTGCTGATATCATTCTCGTGCAGGTCTGTCTCGACTCACTTTCGTAAAACACTACTCAACTAACCATTACTCTTACCACAGAGGGATACTTCGAACACCACAACCCAGTTAGCTATTCAAGCTCTCGGTAGATCATGCAATATCATTACTGCAGATCTATCATCCCCCGAGTCTGTTTCTACGCTTATTCCAGCTCTTGTAGCCGACGCCTCAAAGCTTCCCAATGGATGTATTGATATTCTACTCAACAGTGCTGGTATCCAACGACGAAATCCATCTCACAAGTTTCCCGAGAATGAGTGGAATGAAGTCCTTCAGACCAATCTTTCTACCGTTTTCGTCCTCTGTCGCGATATCGGGAACTATTGGCTCACCGCCTCTCCTCCCATGCGAGGGAAGCGGATTATCAATATTGCATCTCTCCTCTCCTTCCAAGGGGGCTTAACGGTTCCCGCATACTCTGCGTCAAAGGGCGGTGTGCTACAGCTAACAAAGGCTCTCAGCAATGAATGGGCTGGAAGGGGAATTGGTGTTAATTGCATTGCACCGGGGTATATTGCAACGGATATGAACGAGGCACTGATAAAAGACGAGACTAGAGCAAAACAAATCATGGACCGGATTCCAGCAGGGAGATGGGGAAGACCAGAGGACTTTAAGGGCCCTGTTGTGTTTTTGGCGAGTGAAAAGGCGAGTGGGTATGTCAGCGGGGAGTGTTTGGTTGTTGACGGAGGATGGATGGGGAGGTAGGTATGTCAATGATTTGGGTATTTCTTTATAGGGGTATCTATAGATTATAAAATTATATAGCATGGGGTGGATCAACTAGATAGAGCTGTTTCTAGGGGTAGAGTATCCGACATATCTAAGAGAATCTTACTAAGTTCCTACATTTTTCTTCGCTTAACTAAGAGGAAATTTTTTAGCCTTTTAATTAACCTGAGAGCCGTGGCCTAGACACCTAGATTTCTATTTATTGTCCGGTGCTATACTGGCCGAGTGGTTGTTATTATTGTCCGGTAAAGGTACAACTGATTTAACTATATCAGCAACGAGGCACTATTTGTTCGTAATTATAGTGAAGGGCGGTGGACCTATAATAGAGTGAGTGGCCAAAGAGAAGTACCCTAAAGATAGAGAGTTGTATAATAATTATAAAGAACTGAGTGTGATATAGTATTTAAAGGTTGGTGGAGATTTAGGTTCGACCCAACCACTACCGTATGAATTGTAATAAGCGGTCGGTCACACAGACAGTCAGAATAGACTTTGGGCGTTCTGAGTCAAAAGCCTTCAAAACCAAAGACATTGGCCTCTTCTAGCTAGGTCAAGAGAAAAAGAGGATACAGGCCCTACAGTCTCCCACCATTCTCACTAAAATGGCCCCAAAGCCCTCATTCTTTGCCCACCATCTGTTATATCAGCCTGTAGTTGAGGTAAACAGGGTTTGCAATCTAGCAATAGTCTCTGGTGGAGGCAGACTTTTTGTTTTTTACATTTTAATATTTTTCACCAGTGCTTCAAGTTGATACTCTTTGACAGCAGGATCTTATTCTAGCCACTAAAGTCTATCTTTTCTTTTCTCCACAGGTCACATATTACATTTTTTTCTATGTTCCGGTCTCCTTTAGGACTACGCAAAACCTCTAGAACGCCCAAAGTCTATTCTGACTGTCTGTGTGACCGACCGCTTATTACAATTCATACGGTAGCCTCATAAACAGAGATAATTTACCCAAAGCCTTCAGTCCCAAGAATTTCATGCTAACATTAAATAATAGACTTTTTTGAGCGAACCTCAAAGTGGAGCCTAGGCTAGGGGTCAGTGGAGCAGTTAAATCAGAAATTGGCCTCTTCTACCTAGCCATTTCCTTAGTGAAATATCTCCTAGTCAATATCTTAGGCTACAGACCAAAAAAGTATGTCTACAGCAGTAACAAGCGAGTGATTTATTATGAATATATGGTTACCCGGGCTCGCTGACCAATAATTGTCTTAGGGTACAGGGTTTCACAGATCATTAGTGATTAACGCGGCACTCTTGTCTGCTCCTCCTCCGCCATCATCATCTCCGTGACATCCTTGAACCTGATCTCCATCTACGACCTCCATCAATCCATCACCTAAATCTATCCAGTTATACATATAAAGCATTCTCCATTGTCTTTAAAGCACATCAAAGAAGAAAACCAATATGGTGGGTAACCTGGGAGAGATGGCATCATATATCACTAGAATTTAGTGTTATCACCTACATCAAGGGTTTTGAACTATATAGAAGCTCCAGAGGCTAACTGGTATCATCGATATAGGGCAGTGCACAATCTGGTATGGGTGGCCCCCCCTCTGGGGACCAAAATGATAAGTCGCAGGATAAAAAGGTAATTACCTCCATATCTGTCGCCGCTACTTCCACCTCCGAATTCCATCACTAGATCCCCATAAAACATTTATTTGTCATCAAATACAGCAAGCTAATAGCTTAATAGAAGGAGAAGCCTAAGTACGAGCCCCCACCACCAACCACCCGCGTTGGACGTCGCAAGCGCCGCGCCGCCGCCGGCCCCGATGCCGCTAGCAAGCTTCCAACGGTGTTCCCGAATGCACGGTGTAAGCTTAAACTACTACGTATGGAACGTATTAAGGACCATTTACTTCTAGAGGAGGAGTTCGTACACAACCAAGAGCAGTTGCGCCGGAATAAAGGTGAAAAAGGAGGGTTAGAGCAGAGGCAGGAAGAAGAGAGAAGTCGTGTTGACGATATGCGAGGGAGCCCCATGGGTGTGGGGAACTTGGAGGAAATGATTGATGATGACCATGCTATTGTTTCTTCCGCAACTGGGCCTGAGTGCGTCACTCCTTTGTGAAGACAAAGTATGGTGGAGAGATGAACTATGCTAATTGGTAGGTAGATATTACGTTTCTATCATGTCTTTCG
The DNA here is from genome assembly GCA_033030345.1 of Verpa bohemica. NCBI lineage: Eukaryota > Fungi > Ascomycota > Pezizomycetes > Pezizales > Morchellaceae > Verpa > Verpa bohemica. Next base: position 661,267 of record JAUFSE010000023.1, on the reverse strand, counting down.
TTGATAAGGACCTTCTTGAACCTGGTTGTTCTGTTTTACTCCACCATAAAACGGTCTCGATTGTCGGAGTTCTTACGGAAGAGTCGGATCCCCTAATCTCGGTCATGAAGCTCGATAAAGCTCCTACAGAATCGTACGCAGATATCGGTGGTCTGGAAACTCAGATTCAAGAGGTTCGTGAAGCTGTTGAGCTACCACTACTTCACCCCGAGTTATACGAGGAAATGGGTATCAAGCCTCCAAAGGGTGTCATCCTTTATGGGGCCCCAGGAACTGGAAAAACTCTCCTTGCCAAAGCTGTAGCAAATCAAACATCTGCAACCTTCCTCCGTATCGTCGGCTCGGAGCTCATTCAAAAGTACCTCGGTGATGGACCCCGTCTTTGCCGTCAAATCTTCCAAGTCGCTGCTGAGCACGCGCCCAGTATTGTCTTCATTGACGAGATTGATGCTATTGGCACCAAACGTTACGACTCAACAAGTGGAGGTGAGAGGGAAGTGCAGAGAACTATGTTGGAGCTTCTGAATCAGCTGGACGGTTTCGATGATAGAGGTGACGTCAAAGTCATCATGGCAACTAATAAGATCGAGACTTTGGATCCTGCTCTGATTAGACCTGGAAGAATTGATCGCAAGATCCTGTTTGAGAACCCAGATCGTAAGCTTACCACATAAAACATGAATTTATGAGGTTGTGCTAATACTTGACTATAGAAAACACAAAGCGCAAGATCTTCACTCTCCACACCTCAAAAATGTCCCTTAGTAACGATGTCGAACTTGAGGAGTTTATCAACCAGAAGGATGATCTCTCTGGTGCTGATATTAAGGCTATCTGTACTGAGGCTGGTCTACTTGCGTTGAGGGAAAGGAGAATGAGGGTACAGATGGCGGATTTCAGGACTGCTAGGGAAAGGGTTCTGAAGACCAAGAGCGAGAGTGAGCCAGAGGGTTTGTACTTGTAGTTTTTTTAGTTAGGCACTGAGGTACAAATATAAAGATGGGATGATTGGTGATCATTAGTAATTCATTCTTTCTGTTGTGTATCATAGCGCTCTTTCTCAATATCAAGGTTTTAGACCTTAGCATTCCCAGTTGCTATGTAAAACTTCAGTTTTACTTTTTAAGCCTTGTTGATTACAACTTTTGCTTCGAATGATATTATTTACAAGGTGACCCATAAATGATAGAACGCCATGAACATCCATTGTACAAGTAATTTTAATCTTGGTGGTTTATGTTTAAAACAACGTGTCTTCCTGTGAAATATTAGATACTAAATACAAGTAAGGAGTCGGAATTGGGTACTTACATCTCTCAGATACTCCCCAACATCAGCTTGCCTAAAGGCCGTAATACTGGTAGGATCAAGCCGTCTCACCTCCGCTGTCGATCTTGCGGTTACCCCGAATCCCTACAACTTCAATTAACACCCGACCCATAATCTACACCCACACTTCCGAAGAGGGAAAACTAACCAATGGCGTATCGTTCATAGAATATATAACAACCCCCTGATGCTCTGGTGTATCCTCACTTATCCTGCCTACATGGGCCTTGACGACATTATTCCCATAAAGATATGGCATTTCACCATTCGGCTTTACCCAGACCTTATATTTTGCGTGTTGAGCAACATGGTCTAATGCAGTGATATGGAGCTTAAATTTTCCAGTCTTCGTGAACTTCCCCAGACAAGTTCCGAGAGAGAGGAGAGAATCGCGGGCGACAGATGTAGCGAGCTTCGCGATGGATTCCCTGACATAGTACACCCTGTCTCGCTGGATTCGGAAACAGTGGGGATCGTCGGGGCGGTCAATGAGATGTGTGATATTGCGGCCAATATAATTTGCAAGTTTCTCAAAGAGGCGCTCGGTTTCTGTGTCGGTGAGAGGACGCATTGTGGGTGGATTCGGAGGTGGATGGGGTTTGAGGGTCGTTGTAAGTTTTTTCTTTCGGGATGTTTAGTGGGGAGCTTTTGCATTGCGGCTCTAGGTGGACAGGGTAACCATGTAGTGTGGCCAAGACATCCTCGAAATTTTTCCATGGAATTAGAATTGGCTTTCAATTGCAGTGTTTTGTTTTATTTGCAGTGCTCTTCCTGGAACAGCCTAATAATTCTTTACAATCACTATACCAACAACAATACAATGGCAGCATTAAAACGGAGACAGGACAACTACCCCACAGCTAGCAAAAAACCGAAATATGGGAAGGAATCTTCTGATAAATCATCCAAGAAGAGCAGCAAACAGGATCTCGAAGCTAAGAAGAGCAAGAAGCCTGTTGCCCTTACTGCGCCAAGGCTAAAACCTGCACTAAATGTGGAGTCTGATAGCGACGGATTGGATGATGATGATGCGTTTGTAGACATTAAGAACGACGGGAGTGAGGCGGAAGATGATAAAGATGACGGAATGGATATTGACGGAAAGCTAGGTGGGGTTCCTGAGTCTGGAAGTGGATGTAAGTGGTTTTTCAAGGGCCTGACTAGATGGAAATTGGTTGAGCAAAAACTAATGCGGTCATTCCTCCCCCGGCAGCTTCAAAATCAAAAGAATCGCACGCAGAACAGAAACGTCTTGCAGCAGAGCGTAAGCAAGCGAAACCACTAGGAAATATTCTCATAAGAGGGAAAAAGATCTGGGAACAAATTAGAAGGCGACAATTACCTGCCGATGAGCGAAAGGCGCTCATCGAGGAATTATCTAAACTGATCAAGGGAAACGTCAAAGATTTGGTTTTCAAGCACGATGCGTCAAGAATTGTACAGACTGCATTGAAGTATGGAGACAAAAAGACGAAGGAGAACATTGCAGTGGAACTGAAAGGAACATACGTTGATTTGGCGCAGAGTAAGGTGCCCTTTTTTTCCCTGGCGAGTTAACAGGGAAAGCGATCATTGACTATCGTGCCTACAAATTTAGGCAGTTATGGAAAATACTTGGTGGTCAAGATGATGCATTATGGCACCCCAGAAACGAAAAAGATGGTCGTTGAAGAGTTCTACGGGAGCGTACGAAAACTGATCAAACACCGCGAGGCGTCTTTCGTCATTGAGGATTGCTACAGAGAGTATGCCAGCCCGGTACAGAAAGCCATGCTTCTCCGTGAGTTTTACGGTGTGGAATTCGCCATCTTCAAAGACACGAAAGATGCGACGATATCATTGAAAGATATTCTTGAGAAGACTCCCGATAAGAGGGCTGTCATCATGAAGTCTGTACTCGACCTTGTCTCTAGTGTGGTTGATAAAGGTGCTATCTTCTTCAGCATTCTGCATAAAGCCATGCTAGAGTATCTCTTGAATATAAAGCCTGGCAGTACCGAAGCAACTGAGTTCATCGAGCTGGTGAAGGAGCATGTAGAAGGTATCGCTTTCACAAAGGATGGTGCTCAGGTTGTTATGCGATGTTTAGCGCTGGGAACTGCAAAGGTATAAAAAACTACTTTCCTCTTTAAGGATCAATGTCACCATATTGACCCCAACTAGGACCGAAAAGTGATGGTAAAAGCATTAAAGAACTGTGCTACACAACTTGCTGCAGACGATAAAGGTTACCTTGTCCTTCTCGCAATATTCGAAACAGTTGATGACACTGTCTTCGTGGCAAAGACCCTGTTTCCTGATTTCCAGCAATACCTCCTGGATCTCGCAACCGACAAGACCGGCAGGATCGCAATGTTGTACCCCTTTGTTGGACGTAAACCAAGTCTTCTTCCACCTTCGGCACTCCCCACTTTTAAGGAACTTGACGAGCTCCGTCAGGCAACTAGGTGCGTGTGCAAAGCCACTTTTGCCTATAAAGTCGCAAAAACACTCCCTAACATTCATCCTAAACATGTAGCAAAAAGGATCCCGGAACACGTCAGTCAGAGCTAAGGAGTCACCTCTCACCCATTTTAATAGAGGGAATTACCGAGAACACTGAGTCGTTGTGTGCCAGCTCGTTTGGCTGTCAGTTCATCGCCGAGGTTCTTCTGGGCGCCAGTGGTAACCCACCTTTCTCGCTAGCAAATGATTGAGTTAAGCTTTTTTGGTGGCTAACGCTAACCTAACTATCTCCCTATAGGCGATAAAGCCACCGCGCTAGAAAAGGTCGCGGAACAAGCCGCAGGTGACCCAACGACTAAGGGCCATATTGTAGGAACCGCTTTCGGTGGGAGAATGCTGAAAACACTCGTAGCAGGTGGACACTACAACCCTAAGGAGAAGAAAGTCGAAGGTACGTTGCACCAGAAATTCAACTCCCCAACCCCCTCCCTCCCCCCACACCGCCACTTATTGCGCAATTCCAACAACAACAAAAACAAAAAAAGGCTAATTAAACTCTCCCGGGATCCTCTAGTTATCAAGCCTCAAATTAATTTCCACAACATTCTCTACTCCAAGATCAAACCCCATCTCTCTGCATGGGCAACAGGTGCAGGTTCCTTCGTCGTTGTTGGTCTACTCGAAACAGAAGGTTTTGAGCATGAGTCCGATCTGCGCAAGGAGCTGAAAGAAAAAAAATCAATAACCAGGCTGAAGTGTGCAGCCGATGGTGGGAACAAAGGGTCTGCAGTTATCCTTGAGGCGCTCAATTAAAAAAAAAAACTTGTTCTTTTTAGTTCTTTTTTTCTTGGCGAGGTGTGGAGTGTGGATAAAAGAAAAGTAATTCATTCCTATAAGGACAGCAAGGAAAGGGAAAACATGGGTTCATTCATATAAAGAACCGGGCTGATGTGTACATACAACTGTCCACGCAGTAGCTAGTCGGGGAATACACCGTGCCGTGCTAGAGTGGGCACCTCCTACTTGGCTATCTAATCCACCATTTCACATGTAGGATGACCCTTTAGGGGTGAATAAAAAAGAAAACATATGTAGAAAAAGGACAATCACACACCTCATGTACTCCGCAAGTATTGTCTTGTAAGCGTAGCCCTATTGACACCCGTCATTCTCGATGTGCCGATTTCAAATTTTACTGATTACATGTAGTTTCCACTTCTATTCGCTTACTATTATCGTTTAGTAGCCTACCCAACTTAGCCTATTTCAGTACACAAATGACATGATCCTCGGGTCTCGGCGCCGCATGTTACGCTCCAGCTTCTGCGCTATTGCCAAGCTTTTCGGTCCGTATTCCCAATTCCAGGAACGCAGATTTTAGTATCTGGGTCACTGCATGAGTTGTTTATTGAGAGTGTTTTGTTGTCAATAGTAAAGAAAAATCTGTGTACTAGTGCATGCAAGGCCAAAAAGAATCTCATGTCCCTGTTTCTTACAAGGATAATAGGAGCACAAATGCAAGATATAGTAGGGTCCGTGGATCTTTTTGATAGAAAACAGTAATTGAGCCAGACGAGCTAGGTAAATGATGTCTTGCATTTCCTAGTAAAGGATTGCGCAGTGACAAAAAGAGGAATAAAGGAAACACATATATGTAGACAGATAATTAGATATTAAGGGTGCTAAATAATAATCCCCGATTCGCTATTTTACTAACTTTTTTCAACCTCAATCCAAGATCCACAGCGTATCTCTCGTTGCTTAATCCCCCTCCCATTTGCTTGCTTGACCATTAATAGAATTAACGGACCAAGTGCTCAAGACAAATCCAGACCCCAATTCGCTTATGGTAGCATCAAGCAAATAAATGATGAAATGAAAAAGCATACGAGAAAAAAAAAAGCCACAAAAGTAAACATGACCAAAACGTCGTCACCTAGAATGAGCCTCCACCAACCCAAACCCCCTTATGTACCTATCTAAATAAATGAACGCCGTCTGTAAATGAGAGTGAGAAAGTAAGTTTTTTTTAAAAAAATGCATGCTGTACCATAGAGCGCCGCAGTCCCCCGAACCGTGAGTACCATCAATTCGTTTTTTGGTCCTCCAAAAAGAAAAGTCAAATAAGCCAGTCATTAAGAAACAAAAGAAATAAATAAACTGCAATAGCCCTCCCTCTTTATTTTTGGGCCTCCAAATCCACATCTATTGAGCCCTTCGAACCTTTGCCTTTCTTTTGCAACTTCTTTCCCTTACCCTTTGACTTTCGCTCGGGTGATCCAGACTCAGAACTTGAGGAAATTTGCAAGGCTTCATTCTTTGCTGCTGCCTCTGCGGAACCACTCCCCGATCCTGGGAACCAGGTACTACTATCACTACCAAATGGGCTATCGTCCCGTTTCTGTGAGGAATCCGTCATTTGTAACAATGAGGGGTACTGAAGCCCTTCAAGTCCACTTTTTGGAATGGCAATATCTAGGGCGTATACCGGATCAGACGTAGCCTGCGAATAAAATGCTTGGGACCCTTGCTCGGTAGTTGGAGAACCATTGAGGTTGGCAGATTGCCTTCGGCGGGGAAGAAGTTGGCCAACTTCAGCAGCGTGTGACAACCGATGGGTGTGAAGAAGTGAAAGATCCCCTTGAGCTGATTCGGATACTGGTCGATGGGTCTGGGTTGATGGAAGCGAAGGGGTGGAGTGTGTTGCCAATAGCCCTGGCCTTGAATATCTTGGGTACTTGGTGCGTTCAAGACTAGAATCAGATTCACGGGAAGACTCCTCCGAGACTTCATTCTCGTCTACCGATGGTAGGCTTGGGGAGATCTGACTCTCGGGAGGACTAGGTGTCCTACTTGAGCCTCGCCTAGCACTCTTGTGATAATCATAACCAGGCTGTGAATGCCTTCCCTCCAATCTTGCAAGGGTGTCAGCATCAGGAATTGTTGGAGTAGAGTTCCCTTGCCAGTCCTGCGACACCTGTTCAGTAGAAGATGAGCGGGTAATAGGTGGTGTAGTGTTTAGAGAAGATGCACTTGAGCGTACTGAGGAAATTCCAGCGTAGGTTGTAGGCGGAAGTTGTACATAGGGACTGGGTTGATAGACATTTGGCCGGCTACTCTTCATTGATGGTGCAGGGGATGAACCCACAGAGCCACTCCCACCGGCAAACCTAGGACTTGGAGGTCCCCGGCCATGAGACTTCTGACTTTCTACATCGGATGCTACGAGAGTAGCTTGGCTTTGGGTATAGCGAGCAGGTGTATTAGGTCGTGAAATATAAATCCCTTCCACTTCAACCCCTGCCTCTATAGCCTTAATTCCAAACGGAATTTCGTCTGTCTTGGGCTCAACATAGTCGCTCCCACGAAGACTTTCCAAGTGTGACTTCCTGGCTTCGGCAATCTTTATGTGCTTCTTAACTCGTAACTTGTTGTATATTAATTTGCAGCACGCAGCAAGCAGTGTCAAGAGCATCCCAACGGCCAATACCTTTAGAGAACATTCAAGTTAGTAGATCCCAGAAGATTCGGTTTAGAGGGGTTAACAAACCAGCAACATCTTCTCCCATAACTTCATATGGTCCCAGAAAGACATGATGGGCAGTGTTTAGCAACCAGTGATGGTCCTAGAGTAGTAGTACTAGAGATGAATGGCAATGTATTAGATACGTTGCTGTGGATCGACAACGATCTTGCTAATTGAAGCCCCTCGCTGGCTGCAGGTGACAAAGTTGTCGTATCTGCTGCCTAAATATTGAATACTATAAGGTAGAACGATGCAAGCCACTAGCTTCTGAGTGAATGTAAAGGATTTCTATCAAGATTGGATGATCCTGAAGTGACTTTGACGGGAGTATGCAGTGAACAGCGGGATATAGAGGAGGTTCTGTAGGAAAAGATGACAAGCCAGTTAGTGGTCATGTAACGTGACATTTAAATATCATGTTGCAGGGGAATATATATTAGATACTTACATTGAATTGTTTTTGCAAAAGAAAAGCAAAAAAAACAAAACAACACGAATATTCAATTAACACAAGTAGCGACTGTTGGACAAGCGCAGGGTGTTGAAACGAGTGCAGTGTTAAAAACGACTATGGGATGAGGAGAGGGGAGTAAGGGGGGGGAGTACAGAGGATATAGGATGATGTGAGGGATAGAAGTAGATGAAAGAGAGGTAGGGGAGAAGAATAGAAAAAGCGAGAAACTGAAGCGAGCGGATGCAAGACACAATTGACCGATGGACAAAACTGGACAGCACAGTGGAGCTCTTGGGACTCTAGGTTTTACTCGTCGTAACAGCAATAGCGATTGGTGGGGATGACCGCGGAATTGAAAGAAAAAAAAGTTACTTGCTTATTTCTTCCAAATCTGCTCCCTGTCTGTACTATTCAGGCTTTGCCGTCCTTGTCGCTACGCCAACGCACGGCTCGCAGTTTCCAAGTGATGGATGGATGTTTCGATCGGTTTTGGTGTATTAGCAAGTATAGATTATACCACATTGTCTCGCTCAGTATACTATGTTCCGCCACCTCCTCCTCCACACCCCCCAACAGTCACAACCCTCAAAAGGAAACAAGCAGATCGTCGTCCCCAGCGGCTCATGGTGCTGGCAATGAAGCAGCGTGTCTTGCACAGGATGTACGATCAGATCTAAAACTATCCAAACGGAAGGAAGGGGGCAGTTACCCTTTAGAATAGAAAGTGTATTATTAGGATAGGTAGATTTAATACAGTAAGGTATGTACGTGCCTGCAATACTAATGGGAAACATGGCATCTAATCAGCAAACGGTTTCCCCCACCCCCCCTCATAATTGAGTGACAGGTATCCCTGAAAAACTTTAGATAGAGGACATAAATTAATGTAATAGCGTGATGTACATCAGATTCTTGTCCCATTAGTACAGGCAGCTACAGGTGATCAAAGAATTGGAGGACCTGCCGCAATGTCATGGTTGTGCAACAAAGGACAGGTACCCCCAGTGCCAGGGTAGGAGTTAGCCGTGGCTGATCTAGAAGAGGAGGGAACGAGGGCGGAAAGAAAAAAGAAAAGTTAAAAAATGCACGCATGGTGTAAAGATCGCGGATGTGGTGGTGGTGGGCGCCCCTGTCAGAACTTAACCACTCCCGAACGTTGATGTCGTCAAAGAAGTTACTTTACAGGGATGTTTTTTTTAGAATATTTGGAGGGAGCTGCGCTAACTGCACTTGTATGAGTGTTGTGATTAGGATCGGCATAGCTCTCCCGATCACCCACGCTGATTTGGTGAAGTATTTGGTGGAGGATATCGTTGTTGCGGGGAAACCTTTGTTAGGTAGGGAGACTCCCCTAATTAGGATAAGATTAATGTCAGGGCTTCTCACATCTACAAGCGAAAACGCCAACAATTCTTTTGTCTCGGTCTCGACCCTACTGGGAAATCGGCCAGTCGGAGGTACCGTTCGGCTCACGTTCTGGTGAAGCATTACTCGAGGGTATGTATGTACGCATTCTTGCTTGGTCCCGAGTACGAGTATGACGCGGGCGACCCGGGGGACTCTGTGACTAGGGTCCGGGATTATCACTACCTTAGCTGGCCCTGAAACTGCATAGATAGAAAGACTTTGCGGGATGTTGCTTTAGACCATACCTACATACATACTTACCTACCCACCTACAACCTACAACCTACAACCTACCCTACCCTACCCTGCTGCGGCCCAGGCCCGAGTGATATGCAAATAAATATCTATGGATACATCGGCTATGTCTCCATCACTACCCAACGAGGAATGAACATGGGTTTCGAAGAAACATTTTTAAGATTATCAGGAAGGCATCAAACCCCGGAGACATTCTAGCTTGATCTATCGATAGAGTGCAAGTATGTACCTAACTCGGAACCGTGGCCTCTCTTGAGAAGGAAATACCAGTGTGTACACAATACACACAATTACAATCACAATCACAATCACAATCTACGCAGCACCTAGTCAAAAAGGTTGCACAAGCCTTTGTGACATCAAAGCCACATGTTATGATGGAACGAGCCGCACTACAGCCCCTCTCTTTCTCCTTCTCGCCCTTCCCTTGCGCGGTTTCTCGGCACGGGCTAATCCAATGGTGACGGTATTGAGAGACATAACAGGCAGCACGGGTAGCAACCATTGCCGTCAAAGAGCAGGCTAAGTTTATGGCGACCGCCACAAATTAAGCTCCAATCGATACCCGATTTAAGTTTTCCTAAGAGGAACGGGCGCAACATTTTTGGGGGTGGCAACTAATGTTTATTTACACATCTACCCTAGTAGCAACTGCAAGAGGTATGTATTTGGATCTTATGCTTGCTGCTGGTGCATTATGTATGTATCGCCAAGACCCACACAACCAGCCCCTGGGTTTCCTCATGGTTCAAAGAAGGACAAGCAAACTGGGAGAGTACGTATCCAAGGTGCCCAGGTATACGTAGCAAAAATAGAGAGCAAATATTCTCACCGATGTTCGAATTATTCCGGTACTAGGGCACCCCTACCCTGAATTAGGGAAGGAGTAACCCTATAACGCTGATCCCAACGGCTCGGTTTTTGGGTTTTCCACCAATTAGAGAAAGTGAATTGTGCCACAGAAACGCTTTTGTACCAAAGTGGAATTGGTAATTGGTAAGAAGGTGCTATCCAGTCAGTTATTGACGTATTATGTCCCCCGCTCAAGCGAGATGTTGAAACTTCCAAAAATACTCTAAGGCATTCGGTGTGCTGTTCTTTCAATGCCAATCCTGAGCCCTAGTAGTCAATATGTTGCGTGCTTAAGGCTTAAGTCACGCCGGACTGGATAACTCCCACGTCACGGTATAGGGCATGTAACGAATCGGACGAAGATTCCACGTGTCATGGAACGATGAAAGTGGAACATCCCCATAGTGCTGCCTAGCTAGTTAGCCAGTACTGAGTGGGTAGCTATGCAAGAATCCTGAATTGACTCTGTCCCCTTTGCTTTTTTCTCATTCCTGCTACCTTCCCAATAGAAATCCCCCACCCTGAACACCGAAGTCGCTCCTTAGGGTCTGCCAGTTGAATTAACCTTGGTGTACGCCCGCCAAGCTCCATATTACTCGCAAGATATTTTAGAATCAGTCAAGGCAGCTGGTGAGCTGAAAAGGCGCCTTGGGATATACTCCCGATTTACTCAAATGCAGCTGGACGGGTCGTTCGTATTACCGGTATATTCCGCACTTTTCCAAGGCTTCAGCTGCGGCTTGTGGGGTATATCCTGTTTTTTTTAATAATAATCTGTAAGTGATCCCTAGGGCGTATAGGATATGTTTACTCGGTTCAAGGCTTTTCAGTAATTTGTAGAGCGGGTAACCCTAACGTTTCACAACCCAGCCAGAGTACAAGCGGGAGATCTACCTGTTAGGAAACATGGAATATAGTCCCGGTACAGGTGGGTAAGAATTTCTACCAGGCCGGCTACAGAAGTTTCCTTAGAGGGGCTTGAGCATGCAAGTATAAAACTAAGTTGAGGACATGCTAGGTCAAGGCGAACCAGATCGTTATCAGTAAATGCATGAGTTTTCCCTGCCCCGAGTACGTTATAATTCTTACGCGGATTACATCTCTCAACTAGCCAGTAGAGGTATGGCTGACTGTTAGCGAAATTTTCGGTCTATTGGTCAATTTTTGTAGATCTACTACGCGGTGTGCCCATGGTCCCGAAAAGTTAATCCCGATGCCCGCTACTACGATATGACTGAACCAAGGAACCAACAGATCCAATCACCCATTTACCTACAGTGACTTTAGATCATGTCCGTTCTCACTGGACTTCGAACCCTGAGCTTTCGTTACCACTCAACCGGGATCTTGGCGAAGTGGAACATCGTGGGGAGCCTACCTAGAGTAGTATATATTGGCTAGTTATTACCTGAATCTCCTGGGCCAGGTCCCAGATTAGGGGGACGGGATCCCATTGAATGAAATTGAAAAAGGAAGCACTCAGGTCCTGGGAGTTGTCTTAGATTAACGCACAGAGCTCCCGCTGGCCATTGCATACTGGAAGTCACTAGTTCTTGACCCGCTCTAGAGCATAATTCTTTTCCTTTTTTCTCTGCCGGCAAGATTGGTTGTAACTTCTATATGGGGTCAATTGCTGTAGTGGGAGAGCTCATAACATATCACTCGGAATTTGCCAAGACACCAACAGAGACATATTCTGATACGGTGTCCATCCACCTCAATTACCGGCGAGCCGAAAGGAGTCAGTTTTAGTACGTGTACTATCCCCTAAGGCAATTCACCGATGTACAATTAGGTACGATGCTTTACAGGATCGCGCAGTCCTATATGCGCACAATCGCCGTTCCGAGTCAGCGATATAAAGCTTACGTACCCCATACTTGGCATTATCAGCTTTAGGATTTGCCAACCCGGTTTAGTAGTGTGTTTACAGGTCTTATTCTGAAAGAGAAATTGGGGCGAGTCAAGTTTATTTTATTTTTTATACATTGATATTAAGCCCACAACTAGTGTTTTATATCTTCTCCACTGTCTTGGATGTCGCAAACACACTTCTGCATCAAAAAGTCCATGTTTGTCTAAAGGTCAAATTGAACAGTAGAATTCATTGAGGGTCGCACTGCATGCGGTAATACTTACCGCCCACTAAAGTCATTTCCACCAAAATATAGAAGGCATTGCGACATTTCAATGTAGCACATAACCGCAATCTTACCAAATATTGGCACGAGCCTTTCCCACCACATTACACTACATTCGTACAATGCACAAGGAATATCCAAGACATATAGCTATAGCAGTTAGAATGTATAATGTTCCTAGCCAACTCCACCTCTATACTTCTGTAGAGCAGAGGATATGAAACTGAGTTCTATTATTCAACAATTAGCGCTTCACATTGCAACTACTACATAAACGTAACCTCCAACATTCCAACATTGGCTACTAAAGATCTAGGCCATCTTCCCCAGGAAATTAACATACCGTGAGGCGCTTTACCATCGCTTCCAGTAGCACTATGGGATAACGACGCGGGAAGCGGGTTTCCGTCGTCAATGCCCTCGTGAACGTGTCATGTACGATACCCGATTTTTTAGCACCTTATTCTTGGCTATTGTATACATAATGTATGTAATTTATACATGTATATCTTAACTGCATGTACATGTAGTAGGGACAAGTAAGTTATGCAAACAGCCACATTGACTCACACTCGCCTCGTAGGCGGGAAGATTTAAGCGTTTAATTTATAGAGAACATTAATACTAAATAAACGTGAGTTGAGACTTGGCATTTGGACCACAAGTATAATGGGTGGGCTTACTAAGGGGTCTTGCAACCTCAACTTACAGTTCCACTTAAAGCGCCTCCTTACAAGTACTTTCAGGTACAAACATGTCCCTTGTAACACCTATTTGTCTTTGGAGTATTCTTAGGACTATATATATGTAGCTTGTGCTTGGATACGATCACAGAATTTGAGGGAAATAGGAGAATACCTGTGTCGGATTTTTTATCCGCTGTTGGGGGTATGTAGGTACGTACATACAGAAGCGATTCCCTTAAACACCTATGATATTTCAAAGATATTCGTGTATGTATAGAAAGGCTTTTAAATGTTATTTATTCACTACATGTATATCTCTTGTATGAAAAGCCATCAAACCTTTACCGGAGTCCCGGAAACGCCTTCCACGAGCTCATACATGTATGAGGGGAATACATAGAATATCTTTCCCTACATCAAGTTACCAACCGTAACTGCTGAACCCTAAGGTCAATTCGGTAATCTCCGTACTCGGCGGCTCTGAACAAAGTTCATTGTACTTGTAGACGGCGTTTGTCAAGGGGTAGTTTCTCTCAAGAGTTGTCCTTTATTAGAATCCATTAATAATAATTATAACCCTAAAATTATTCTAATCTAGAGAACTAAAGAACTCTTATCCTCTAATATTAGTAATTGCATTTAGTTACTTAAAAAAAAAAGAGTGGCGGGAGTGTTATACCATATTATGCGCCGCCACTAAAACAACACCCCTAGCTAGTGGCTGTCTCATAAACACTCTACTAGCCCAAATACCCACACTTTGGCCTTAGCGGTTCTATGTACCTGGTACTCTTGGTTTTGGTTTAGCGGGACGATATCTCTAACCTTTGGCCTGCCCGTGTCCTAAAAATTGCGAGGCCAACAAACATAGTAGAGTCTGGCGGGTATAGTTGTAGGCCAGGGTTCAGGCAAATCGTGCTCACGCTGATTTCGACTCGGTTACAGAATTCCAGAATTCACATTGACTGAACCTGAATGGGAACCATTACCGGCGGTAGACGCGTAAATGTAAAGACGTAGGTTGATAGAGTATCTGCAGGGCGAGCACACATGGTTATTAACACCTGGGCGCTACCTATATATATAATTACATGTAGTAGACTTATGTACTTTTGTCACCAGCAAGCGCCAATCAGAGCTGAGTATACTACATGCATTCTTATAACCATAAAAGCATACATAATATTAACACTGGTTATTATTCTAAACCTACGCATTCTACTATATGTTTGGACTACTTATGTAGAGAAGAGGCTCGGTGTAGAGGTTAGGGTTGAGAAATGTCTTATGAGCCGAATAACAGCAAAACCCTGGCCTGAATCAACAGTATGCAGCACGATTCACAAGAGATCCTTCAACCCAATCCCCCTGACAATCAAACCTGTGCTAAGTCTCATTATGTCTAGTCCTGGAATAATTCACCCTAGGCTAAGATGGTGGGTTTCACGAATTTATACGGCACTACCCTTGTAACATACGTACTCCAGGCGTCTCGTTGAAGTGGATCTATAAAACTCTTTATGATACTATCCCTCTTATGTATGAAGGAGACCTTTATAGAATAGGAAATAACCTGCTCCAACCTGCTCCAACCTCCCAACCTCAACCCCTAACCTACCTCATGCTTGGCTGGCGCTCTGGGGAAGCGCTCGCTATGAACTAATGTTCTATCAAAAAAAGAACTAAAGGGTTCAGTACCCAGGATTCCCACATCGTCACCGACTGTAGTACTAACAAGGCGATACGATGCTTGGGCTCAGCAGAGCGGACGGGATGCTCCATTTTCATCGTTCTATGACCGAACACATCAAACCCAGCTGTTTAGCAACTATGGTTCGAATCCGCGGACACTGAGGTATATTCTAGCCCACCCTTTTCTACGTAGCAACAAGCAAGTTTACTAAAGAAGGCCTTGTCTATGGTTAATTATTGATCTTGGCAGCTTTGTCTGCCCAGAAACGACCGGAAAAACATGTGTCAAACGCAAGTCAGCCACTAGCCAAGCCGGAATATCTACAAATAAATCATTCACCTATCCATTTTAATAGGTTCTCTAAGGAGCTGTATGCAATACTACCAGAGTCAAACTCAAGGCCAATGAGAACAGCAGCTGAATACTGCCGGCAACTAAGGGTTCCCATATGCCAGGAGTCAATGTAGGTCACAAGA
This sequence comes from Verpa bohemica, assembly GCA_033030345.1. Lineage (NCBI taxonomy): Eukaryota > Fungi > Ascomycota > Pezizomycetes > Pezizales > Morchellaceae > Verpa > Verpa bohemica. Next base: position 646,000 of record JAUFSE010000023.1, on the reverse strand, counting down.
AGAGGTCTTTTTTTCTTTTCTTATTCAGTAGATCTAGATCTCAATTCTAGAACAAAGGGCTCCACCTTTACCCCTGATCTAGATCTCATTCGTTAAAGATTTTCTCTAGCGCCAGGTACCTTATTGGGTTAGGGTTCACTATTAGAAGCAAGCCCATGCTTTTTCTTCTCCCAACTCGCAATTGGGTCCCCCAGTACCAGTGAGGGAAAGTCCTGAGAGATGGTTCGTGGAAGAGCAGAGTTTACTACAGGCACAAATAATTCAACCGGTGCATATCAGCCTTACCCGTGCTCGCCTCGCCGTCTCGGGGGGGTATAAAGTACATACTCTAGGGCACTTTACTGTAGATACACGCACGTAATTTTTTCAGCATGTTTGCTGGCATCTACTCTATGTAGTCTGGTTAGTAAGGAGACTTGGAATCATAACCATTGTACATTTAATTTATCCGGGGACCAGGTTCCACAGTCTCTTTTTATCTAATAACCCTAAAAATTTTCATAGAGTACGGGGAATCTGGTGATCTATGGGCCGAGGGTGGGGTTATGCATGCACATACCACAAGGGGCAATATTTTTTTTGCAGGCAGGCAGTCAGGCAGGCAGGCATGCAAGGCACTCGACAGGAATCAGCATCTGTGGAAGCAACGTAACCTGTTGGTTGCCGCTGTTCTCATGAGATGTTCGGGTATCTAATTTCCGGTTTGTGGCAAAGGGGAGATTTGCGTTGATTATCAATTCAACTGTGAAAACCGACTTCCGGTAGCTCATCATAGCCTCGGGATGTTCAACTCCGCTCTCACATCGCCAACCCCGGGGAATGCCGAAGTGATAGTTTCGCCTACTCGGCTCGATTCGCCCACATGTTAGTTGACGCTCTACTCCCTGTCTGTTCGTATAGCAATTCTGTAAATTCCAAGAAAAGAAGAAAAGAAGAAAAACAACTATAGTAGCACTTCACTGCTCCGGATCATTTACTGTCTTACACTGTGTTCGTAATTAACTCGCTGCCATCATTTTCAACTAAACCTATTTATAACCCCCCCCTCCCATGAAATAGGGTTTCCTAAAAAGAAAGAAGAGGAAGAAAAAGTCTCTGTATATCCTACTCTCGCTAGGTACTACACAAAACTAACATTACACGTACAATACTTACTGGGAAATAAATTCTGCCGTCTGGGCGTAGGCTTCGATCTTCTACATCGTCTACCTTAAAGGTATACTTGTATTACCCTGACTGTATTCATATCTGGGCGCCAAGTACAATAGGCTTGGTACTGTCTAGGGTCTATAACGAAAGGGTAGTAAATATGATTATAGAAGTAGAAGAATTAGTATCAGGGAGAGGAATTATAATCTGGTGGATGGAGATGGTTATGCCACCCCTTTTCCCCCCTAATACTCGGAACCTTTTACGAGTAAATACATGTATATGTATGTACATCCTTCAAAGTCATTAGCCAGTCTATGCGGGAAAAACTGGAGGGAAGCAAAAAATGAAGAAAAAAAAAATTGCGCCCTTTCGGCTTCCTAGCATCCGTTATTCCCGTTGTGATCCATGTACGTACATATTGCTGCGTAAAGGTGCTCCACAAACCGGCAGTCATCTGGTGATGCTTTGTGCTATATCAGCTATTCCTGTGGTAATATTTTTTCTTTCTCGTCCGTAAACGATCGAGGGGTTTCAGTTCAGTTTGCTACAGTCTTTCAGCTCTTGCCTTGTACTCTCCGACCCACAACCCTCATCTTTCCCAGAAACTCTACCCCTCGCACGAACATTCTGCAACTACTGTCCAGTATGCCGGTTATACGAAATCCATTCCGTAGGACTGCTCAAGTGAATCCCTTCAACACATCGTCCGACTCCGTGATTACCGAGACTCTTAGCCAGTCGACAGTCTCCCTTGCCGACAGCGGGAAGCTATCTATCACCGAGGATGTGCAGCCTGTCACCTCGAGATCAAAGTCAGGTAGTGCAATCAGTATTCCCAAACAGCAGGATGAGGGCTATAAGTTGAGCGGTATGTATGCATGAAGCTTGTGATCAATCTCTAAATTCTTGTTTTGCTACCTTATTTGTTTTTCCTTCCCCACCCCACCGATACGTACCTACTTCCGCTCTGCAGGTGGGGGAGCTGGAGCTGGAGCTGTGGATGTGCAGCGAGGGAGCAGCATCAGTAGCAGCATCAGCGGGGTATCGCGATAGGGAGGGCGAACAAGGGAATATCTCGCTAATTTTACTTGTGGAAAACTAGTTGTGAATGATAGCGGGGTCTATCTACCTGTACGATACCACCCGCTCCGCTCCCCTTCCCTTCCTCACCACCACCACCCTCTCCCCCCTCATCTCTCATCTGCCCATCTCTCAGCCCATCTTAAACTGCAGGCATCCGCATTCAATATACAATGGGGAATGCCGCGGCTCCAAGAACAAAGCTGACAAACCTTGCAGCCATCACCCCCAGAAAAGAAGAGCTTCTGGAAAAAGTCAGAGAGCTCATCAAACAGCTCTAAAGTCAAGACTCCAGTATTGGAGGAAGAGCAATTCGTCATTCCACGGGAATCGTTTGAATCATACAGGCGGTCCTTTGTAATATTCTGCCTTTCCATATAGAAAAGAAAAGAAAAGAAAGCTATTCTAATACAAACAAGGACATTTCCGCCCGTTCACCTATTTCCGACATTGCCCCCTCTCGTGGATCTTTTGACTCCCGCTCTCGTACTTCCCTTGACGTCCGTCCTAATACCCGCGCATCTCTCGATGTTCGCCCATCGCGTGCATCCCTCGATGTTCAGCCGTCACGGCTGTCGCTCGATCAACGCCCCATGCGCCGAGGCCCTAATTTCTTAAAAGGCCTCGAAGACTCAAATGAGGACGCGTTTGAGGATGTTAAATTGAATGATGACGCACGACCTAAGAAGCGCAGTATCTTTTCGAGGTTCGGGACGGATCACACGGCTGCGGATGGTAAGAATGGATTGTTTGGCAAGAAGGATGTACCGATTGAGACGGTTCTAGAGAGTGAGTTGAAGCCGATCGCAGGGAAGGAATAGATGCATAATGAGGGGAAGGGGGGTTTTTTTTCTTCGTTTCTTTTTACGCGGGAAGGTTTAGGGTGATGCGGTTGATACCTTGGGTGGGCGTAATTTTGGTAGCAGATATTGCTGGGTTTTCTTTTATTTTGATGCTTTTTATATATACGTATAGGGTCTTGAAACGGCTTATTGTTTTCTTGCAAGATATAGAATACATATCTTCAACCTTTGTCTTAGCGGCTTCAACCTGACAGTAAGGATAAGCTATCGTCTGGGGAGGGGGGGGGGTAACCTTTCGCGAAGCTCAAGACGTGTATCCTAGAGCTTGCAACCCCTATGATATGAGCTACATTGAACCCTTACCTTCTGGAGGACCCTTAAAACGACTGTTTCTCTGGTCTTGGTTCATCTTAGCCCTTACGTTGAGCGCTTAATCATGAGAAGGCGGGGGAAGGGATTACACAATTCCTGCATACGCCCAGTGCGCGCGAACGGAGTTTCCAGCGTAAAGGATATAATCCGAGGAGTCACAATGTTGCACAACCGTTTCATGAAAGACGCAGCTCAGATGAAAAGGAGCTGTTATGATCGTCACCTTCCTTGAGAGGAGAAGAGCGTAAGCCGCTGACGTTTTTAGCACGGGTCGTTGTTGCGTCTCATAGAAAAAAGACCCATAGATCTGGGACAGTCCCTGTATGCAGAGGCAGCCCGTGCTAAAAACGTCGGGGGTTTACGGATACTGAATACTCAGGATCTATAGGAAACTCTCCAATCCCCCTCGAATTAGTGAATTACACGAGAATAGGACACGAATCGCTTCGATTTGGTGCATTGTTATCAGTTTTTTTTTTTCCCCTCCCCGCGTTTATAAACTTTGGGGTGATAGATATCCCGTGGAGCGTAAAGGATAGGATCTGGTGGTGGTGATGATGATGATGATGATGATGATGATGATGATGATGGTAGGGTGGAGCGGTTCTATTGGTTATGTATTATGAGCTATGCATGTGTAGGTCACATAGCTTCGTGAGTTTCTACTGGTGTCTGGGATGTATCCTGGGAATTCAATATTTTAGGTAGTCCTACGAGGGTAACCCAATGTTTTCTTTGAGCTTATCTACAGAGATCGTGTGAAGTAGCAAGAAGGGGAGTGGCCAAATGCATTAGGGTTATCCACCAATAAGATAGAAGGGACCTAGAGAGACGATTTTTATAAGATAAAAATAGTATATAGAGACAGATAATTTATATTTCCCTCAAGCAGGTTTTTATTTTATTTCGTAAGACTAATTTTGTTCACACAGGCTGAAGAAACTGTTGGTAACTATAGACTGGCTCAAGATAAACTCTACCAGTAGTATACATATAGATAATTATAGGTACATTATGTATTTTAAAGGGTCTTGTGTTGGATCACAAGGTATCATTCGTTGTTATCGTCCACATAGAACTGCATGTACATGTAGAATAAGCTCATAACCCACTTGGACGTAAAAAGGAGTTAAAAGAAATAAATGTTTTAACTACTAAAGCAATCACTCATACAAACCAATACCACAAGAAAACACCCCAAACAAAAAGGAAAGGGAAAGAAAAAAAATAGTACACATTTCCAGTATCCCCTATCTAACCCCACTATTATACTTGCTTATACAAAAAACCCTCCGTTCAACAACAACCCCACTCTCTCCACCTCAATCTGATAAGCCCTTCTAATATCATCCAATTTCACTACCCCCCTCCTTACTGGTGCACCACCAGCCGCACTACCAGTCCTCGTTCTCTTCACTGATGATCCTTGCCCTTCCTCAGTGTCTACTCGCTTCGTGCTCAGTATCCACGCTTGATCTTCCCCAACGCATGACATTGCATTCAGGAGCACTAAGAATCCATCCGACACACTGCGGCTCCCCGGGTCTGCAGATCCTATATTCGCAGTCTGGATTCGCTGCAATCTTTCATGTAGAATTGACGAAGCACCACGGTAATCGCCCCGTTGCACTCGCCACGCGTAGAGGACCTTATGAAACGGCGGGCCGGTAGTTACATCCATGATAGATGAACACTTAAACACAAGCGCCTCGTCAACCTCGTCCTGTAAGCCAACAAAAGGGTACGAGCAAAGTCTGGAGCCCTGACCGGCTTCAACCATGGAGCCAACTAGTTCCCGTAGTGCAGTGCGTTGCAAAGGGAAATTGATGTATTGCGTGAGTGCTAGATAGGCTTCGTCGAAGAGAGAGGTCTGGAGATTAGACTGAAACAATTTCAAAAGTATCTCGGAGCGTAGTTCGGTATTTGTCTAGAAAGTTAGCTTGGGGAAGTTAGGTTTGAAAAGGGTAGACTTACTTCATCACCAAGTGCAACTAGTGCAGTTTGACAGAATTCTGCAACGTAGACAGGTGCTTTTGCTTCCTCAAACAGACTGGCTACATGGAGATGATACTGCGGTAGTCCTTTCCCAATGGACGACTCAAGTTCAATCTCTGTTAACAGACTTTCCACCGCTGTGAAGTACTTAGGGTTCGCAACCGCTGTAGTAAATTAGCACCGAAACCCCTCTTGTAAGCATGTGGGAACCCACAAAGTCCATAAGCACTCTTTCTGAACCCTACAGCTGCTGCTTCTACACCCCCATCTCTAAGATGTATTCTTGCCTTGACGTACCCTCCCCAACAAGTATTAGGCAAATACCGCGTAAACTCTACCGCCGTACCCACTGCATCAATTGCTAACAATGCCGACGAAATAGTACTAAACCCATTCCCATGGCTCGTCAATTCCAGCGTCGCTAGAAACTGTCGAATACATTCAGACAATGTTAGGCTATCACTCCTACCCGGCCCGGGAGCTGGGGGCCCATAGTTCTCTCCTAGCAGCCATTGTAAAACTGATGCTCTCCTCTTTTTTTGTAGTGTTGCTGTTTCGGTATCCATACGCAATCTGGAGAGACCTTTGGCGAGTTCGTCTTCAGCGGATAGACGCCTGTCGGGGATCAGTAGCGGGGTGCGGGAGACCCAGTTGAGGACTTCGTATTCACGAACATAGTCAAGAATCTGTGCAAAGAGCTTTTCGGGTTCCATGATTCTCTGGCGTGAATCCTCAGGGACTGAAACGAGGATGAGGAGGAAGAGAAGGTTGAAGAGGAGGTTATGGTTAAGGTTGATAACCTCCTGACTTCCAGTCACTAAGACAGTCCCTCCAAATGTCGTGAGCTTTGTGTTACCCGTATGTGCATCCGAGTGAAATAGGCTCGATAGGATACTAAGGAACGCGCTTTGGGGGTTGGTGATTGACTCGAAAGCATTCTCAATCTTTTCGAATGTAAACTCCGATACTTCACCCTCAATACAATTGCTGTAAAGCGACCACATTCTATCTTCAAAGGAATACAGTGCATCCTCCAATACTTCCCTTTGCAGCCTCCACATACAGTTGTCGTACGCCTTATCTGACAAATCATTCTTTAGGTCTGTCGCGGCCTGAACGAGCAGCAGCACATCTGACAACTCGCTCCCCTGCAGTGCAGTACAAAGCCGCTTTGGAGAACGTTCGGATAGTAGTTGTAGGTTACCTGCGTGAGTGCTATAATTATGCTGAATGACTTCGCTCTCTGTACATTCTCTCAACGCCGTGATTCCATCCGCATTAACAGTCCATACAAATCCATTAACCGGGTCTGTGACAAGCGAGAGCGCCTCACTGCGCTGTTTATCAAGCTCTGTACACAGTCTACAGTACCGTAGCCACTGCAAGCCAAGCTCATGCCTGTAAGTTCCATAGTCTGGAGATCCATCCACCGTTTTCTTCAGTTCGACCTGGGCTGGGATGATTTTAGCAACGCGGGTTTTGATGGGGTCGTTCTCATCGTCATTGCTAACAGTCATAGAATAGAATGTTTCATGGATTGCAAGAGCTGTTCGGAGAACGTGATCAGTGAAGCGACCAGGGAAGAAGAGCCAGTCGATCCAGTAGTCCGTGATATCCTCTGAGGTGACCTCGGATGGGGTACGACCGGGGGAGACATGGAGGGAGTCCGGGGTGGCAGTAGTCCATTTACCCCAAGACCCAGGGACATCCGTCATCTGAAATTGTAGATTCTGAACTCTGAAGGTGGTATTGGATTTCCAGAGCACCCAGAGGTTGAAGAGGCTGGGGTCTCTGGGGGACGCGGTGGTAATGCGGAACTCGGAAATGATCCAAACGGAGTTTGCGGTAGGAGGATCTGCGCAGAATTCGTTCCTAGGGTAGAGATCGACAAGTCCGCCAAATTGGCCGTCTTGATCTCGTAACGCTGCCCAGAACTTGAATTTTCCGGTTGTGGCAGAAGAGAAGCTTACAAGGTAGCACATGTGGTCCTCTTGTAGTGATACGTCGATAATTGCAAGTAACTGTGAAGGTGCCGGGTCTAGGAGTGTCTTCATGGTCGTATTTGAAGTAGGAAGAGATTCATTGAGAAGGTCTATGGCGTGTAGAAGATTTCCTTTATTTAAAGACCAGGTTTTCAAGGTGTGATTTACAGAGACCGTGAAAAGAAGCGGGTCTATCTCTTGCTGGTAGTCCATCATTTCGTCTTGTGGTTGTTTCGGAATATATACTGCTGAAGAAATGACCGCGGAGAACGAAACGTTATCATTTCCATATCGTGAATATCCCGTTCGTCCGATAAATGGCATCTTGCTCTTTAGTAGAGAAAGGTAACTCCCTTCGCTGAAAGTCTTCTCGAGGTATTTAGAGACCGATGTATCTGGGTCTATATCTGTTAGCTGCTGACCTTCTAGCAACTCTAGATAAAATACATACCTTCTAGAAACAGTGGGCTTTTCTCTAGTTTAAGTAGCATGCCATCTTGCAAAGACACAAGTAACGACTGATGATCAATCGCCATCAAGAAATGCGGAGAGTGCATGATAAACGAACTTGGTGAGTATGTTCTGCAGTAATCACTATCCTTGCTGCCTTTCTTTATGACCGAATGCTTTAGGAGAAAGTCTGACGATAGGTTTAACGTGTAGATGACATTTCCCGTCGTCAAGACATATACTACTAACTCATCACGATGTGGAGCGTCCGTAAACCCTACACAGTTCTCCTTAATCGACTCCGGGAAGTAGAATCTAAACGTGGTCCCAAACTCCCCCCGCGCATCGTTCGGCTTAGTGAAATCCACCGATGTCACAGACAACACCTGCGAATTCTCCAAGACCCTCCACATAATGCATCTTGGGTATCGCTCAACGGGTCGATAGTACACTGATGCAGCTGTAGCAAGGAATCTATGGGCGAAGAGCGTATCAGGTTTCCCTTCTGGAGTTTTGATGATGTCTGTGGAATGGTGAGAGCTCCGTTTGCTAGGTCCCCCATGATGGGTGGGAAGGAAGATGTTGGCTGTTAGTCGGTAGGCATCGTCCCAGTCGAGGTTTATACGCGTTTCCTTGTAGAGGAAACAGGGCGATTGGTCAGTCATTATTTTTCTCGCAGGTTGTTGAACCGCACTGGGTATTTCAGACTATGGTGGTTTTTTTGGTTCCCTTGTGGACGACGCGGATGTTGGGGCGACGTGAAAGACGCCCTGCCAAGACGCAAGGTTGTTGTCGCGCAGCGCAGTGACCAAATCACCTAGAGAATGGAGAAAACCACCAGAAACATTGAGTCTTACGGTTTAATTCTAGTTAAAGCTAGACTATCCTCCAAAGCCTTTTGTATTTTAGCCTAGGTTGGTTATTACGTATAACTAGATATTAGGTGCTCTAGAATCCAAGTCATTTTCTGTGACTGTTCCTCTTTTGCCTAGGGTGAGATTGCGGTTCAGTACATGTAGTTATGGCCATTGCTTGGTAATTCAATCGGGATATTACAAATAGCACAGTATTTACACCCTATGTGTTTGACTTGTAAAGTTTCGTAGGAAATATTTATATTCTTTTTGGTGTGGGTAAGGATTTTGGGAAGTATGTACATGCAGGCATGTGGTTCTTGGGATTGGGACAAACACCCAGTATGGTGTCAAGGAGCTACATGTAGTAATCTTACTGGTGACGTCGTACTTAAGCATAGCTTGATCCTTCTCCTACTAAACCATTATACCCCTTTTCTATTTCTTATCGTTTATAGGCCTCGTGTTGTTAGAGGAAATAAACTCTAATCCTTCTTGGTATAGATTAAGGTTTGGTACTGCCTGTTTTTGCGTCTGGTAAAAAATGGTGATTTTTATATTGGTAGTGTTTATTTTACTGTATATATCCCTGGGTGTTACTAAGCATATAATAATATAAGAGGCGAAAAGTCTCATAGATACAGTATGAGGAGCGGTACTTATGGAGATTGGGAAAACAAGGGGTTTCCATTAATCATTGAATTTTTGTGTGCTAATTTAATAGTATTATGGTTGGAAAATTGTATACTTAATCCTGAATGAAATAAACTAAGTGAGACCAAGCTTTTAGAAGAACCCTAACCCTAAGATATAACTTCATTAGTAGATTATTGTCTCTATCCATAGATTTTCATGATTCGCGGGCCTCTCAGTTTCTCATAATTTTACTGCATCAGATTATATATCACTCCTCTTGATATCATATATAGCTCTTAGAGGAGTATGCAAAATTTTGAGATTAATGAAAAAGGCTAGAATACTGTACAATATTTGTGGGGGAAAAAAACTATATACTCGTAAAACCTCCAACTTTTGCAACATTCATTACGTCATATCAAAATACAGAAAATGGCCGTCTACCTCCTCTTTCCAACACCCGATCCTTTCTTAGGAGCCCATGCCTTCCCTCCAGTTATAGCCCTCTTCTCGTTCTTCTTCATTTGTCTCTCATTCTTCTTGATTCTCTCAACCCTTTCAGCGCGGCTGAGCGACCTTGGGTCCAAATCCTCCTCACCTCCCTTCTTTTGCTTCTTCTCATCCACCTCGACAATCCAGTCGCCCTCACCATCCTTGTTCTTGCCCTTATAGCCCCATTTAGGTACCCACTCGCCTTTTTCTTCATCGTAGACAAGCTTGCCGTCCTTTTCTTTCGACTTGATGCCTTTCTTCTTGGCGAATAGTTCCCTATTTCGTAGTTAGCATCTATCAAACACAGAGGGTTTTTTTAAAAAAGGGAGAGAGTACCATTTCGTAGGCTCCTTTGCCTTCGGGATTGGCTTTTCTCTAGGTAGCGGCGTTATAGGTTCCGGGAGCTCTGCGTATACTCCATCGGAGGTACTCTTCAACGGGATCGTGGTAAGGACCTGGTTAATAAGCGCTTGTGCACCGTCGCGCGCAGCATCTTGAAGACATTGTTCAAGTGACTCCTTGTAATGTGTTGGGTCAAGCGGGTTCGTATCGAATGCGCAGAGATTCCCCATATCAAACTCTAGAGGAATTGGTTTCTCCACCAGCACGGGTCTACAAAAATTAGCTTGTCCTAATGTATGAATTAGCGGTAAGTGTAACTCACAATCGTTCCATCTTAGTGTCAGTTGCTGTTGGCATTATAGTTGTGATATATCTTTGGGGTCTATGGGAAAAAGTAGTGTTCAATGGCCTTACAAGAAAAATAATTTCCTCAACCTCAGGGACATAGTAGGGTAGGGTAACTACTGACATCCCGCCAACTCCACCCCACCAAACTTTTCGTTTCTGGGCCTCCTCCCAAATACCGCAGCCATGGTCCTCCCAAGCTACCTCCGCTTTCTCCGGACTTCTCACCTCTCCACCCGCTTGCTCTTCCGCCCTCTCGCCCGCCCTCAATCATCCCCCTTTACAACAACATCTGCCCTCCTCGCCAATCCCCCCAAAAAGGCAACCCCCCAGAAGGGAAACCAGGGCGGCCAAAAAAGCCAAAAGAACATTGCGGCAAAGCAGCGTAGCTCCTCTAACAAATATCAACACAAAAAGAAGAAAAGAGATATTGTAGTTTCCAAACGCGCCTACCAAGATGGCCAACGCAAGGCTCTTAAAAAGACAATTGTCCTTAGTAACACCAATGCTCCCGCAATAACACTCCCTGAGATGACACGGGATCTCGCTGGGGACCAAGAAGCTGAGGGGACCGTGTTTGAGATACCCGGAAGTGTTGTTGATAGGCTGAGGAATATTGAAGCTTTCAAGACGGGGCAGCACTGGCCATATTTCCAGAAACCGAGTACACTACTCCGAAAGGAAAGCATAGAGATTGGGGGTTTGATCAACTCTATCAACGATGCCCGTGCAAACGGTGGAGAACTATATGAGCGACGGATTCTTGACGGTACAAAAGGGAGTGGAAGAAGCATTATGTTAACTCAAGCAATGGCCTGGGCATTTCAAAGCGACTGGGTCGTACTTTCTGTCCCCAATGGTAACCTCCCCATCCCTTAGACATCCATAATTACTAACCATACTTTCAGCCCAAGATCTAGTAATCGGCCACACAGACTATGAATGGGACCCTCACTGGAACCTCTGGGTTCAAAAAGAATATACCACTACCCTCCTACAACGGATCCTTGCCGCAAACGTCCTAGTCTTCAAAACCCTCAAATCCTCTACCCCCCACAAAATTGGTAAATCAGAAGTCACCTATGAAACACTTTTTAAACTTGTCAATGCGGGGATCGAAGACCCTGTAATCTCACACGATATCTTCATGGCGCTCCTTAGAGAGTTAGCTCTCCCTGGACGGTAAGTTCTCTTATTTAATTCTTCTATATCTCCACTAAAAACCATGCTTAGCCCTCCTGTTCTCTTCGCACTCGATAATCTCAACCGCATATCGCAACACACCTCTTACCGTGACCCAAATTTTGCTCCTATACACGCACATGACCTCGCCATTCCCTCTACCTTCCTCACATATCTCAACGGTACTGCCACTTTCCCACTCGGCCTTACAATTGCTGCTACATCATCTGTCTCCCCAAGTACTCCCTCCCTAGCCCTCGCGCTCAAAAACAGGCGACCAACACCTTGGGATAAGAACGATACCCGAATCGCACCCTCAATCGCTGGTGCTACAGTGTTGCAGTGCTCACCATTGAGAAGGGAGGAGGTTAAGACTCTTATGGATTGGTATAATGCTGGTGGTGTCTATAAAGGTGAGGTTACGCTTGAGAGTGTGGCGGAGAAGTTTGCACTGAGCTGTGGAAACCCGAGAGAGTTGTTTAAAGGCTGTTTAAGGTTGAGGTATTAAGTGTGAGGTAGGTTGTAGAACTCTGATGGGTAGATGTACAGTGTAGAATATTTGAAGGATTAGAACTACCGAAGCATCATTGAACGGGTTTTGGGATCATTTTAGGTTGTGTTCGACTTGCACGTGGTGCATTCGAGTGATATTTCATGACTAGGGTCCGAGTGATAGCCCAAGACGAGGAAAGCATGGGAAGATCTTTTAGTCAAAAGATCAACTACATGTATTTTCTGTGCATCACTTCAAAAATCTATAATGAGCGTATAGGATAAAGTCACATCTGAATAGCTCATAATTATCCCAGGAAAAAAAACGCCTGATCCTAAATTCCCATTCCACCCCATCGATGAAAAATACTTTTGTATGCTTATTTTATTTAACATATTCCCAAACCCAACACATGCCATATTTTACTTAATTCATCTTGCGGATAAGCCCATTGATGAACTGTTCACGATCACCAAGATCACCACCCTCCACAAAGTGCTTGAATTTACGGGTCCTAAAGCCACCAGTAGGAGAAGAAAGCTTGAAGGGCCATAGGAAGTTGGATGCCTGTTTGAAGTTGGGGCCGACAGTGAAGATCTCGTGGATAAGATCCTCGATGGAAATAATACCATATTGGCCGAGGGACTCTTCGATGAGCTTGTTGTCGGTCTGGTTGGAGGTTAGTGGCGAGTGTGAAAATAATGGGAAGCAGAGACGGGAGGTGGTGAGTGGGGAGGGCTCAGAAGGAAGGCAACGGAAAATATCCACATGGTTTTGCGCTCTCGGATAAAATGGTAATTTACATCCGAAAATTCTTCATCATCGGAGGGAGGGGATAGTGTGATATAGGAGGATAGAAGTATATAGGTAAGGATATATAGAAAGGCCACATACCAAAGGAATTCTCTGCCTATCAATCTTTCCATATCCACGTTTGTAGATCAACTCACGAACGCTCTTGAGATTGGGCTCTCCATAGGCGATCCATGGCTCAACAACACGGAGCATCTCAAGGGTGGCCTTGGTGAGACGGACAAAAACACCATTGTTGATCTGAAGAAGACGGAGGAGCTGAAGGATCTTGCGGGGCTTGGGGGCAATCTTGTTGATACCCTTAATACGGATGACGAAAACAAGCTTGGTTTGGGCTGGGACGTAGAAGGAGCCATCCTTCTTAGCCTCACGGGAGACGCGGATCTTCTCACGTTCTGCCTCGCGGTATTCCTTCACGTACTTCTCGGCGCGCTTGAAGATGGTGTCACGCTTCTCCTTGTTCTCCTGTTTTTCGGGCCCATATTAGCATGCATTTAGTAGGTAATATGAGCCAAAAAAAGCCCTAGTATTTTCAAAAACTAGTTTTTAGGTTTATTCTCAGTCCCGAAAGATGGTTAACAATGACAACATCGCCGGTGAGGCTAGTCTCATGTTTGGTTGGTATCATCATCAAATATACCCTCCTCTTGATTTAAGGATAGGATAGGATTAAGACAAACCTTCTTCCTTGCCTCAGCAGCGGCCGCGCGGTCCTCAGCGGACTTCTCATTTGCCTTGCGTTTCTTGAGAAGGGTCTCGGGGACGAGAATCTGTTCTTGAGTAGGAACGGACCTGTTAATCTCACGCAAAAAGAGCAAAAGATCAGTATGGCCATTCCGCAATAGTTTAAAAGTTAAGGCAGCGCCGAGTATATGTGACGAGAAGGTAAACTTCTGTTCTATAAGGCTAGGATCGGACTCGACGAGAATTGATTTAGTCGGTAAGAATGGTCGTCCCAATCAGAGCTCAACACCGTGATAGTCCACGGGGGAGATGATGAAGGGCACTACAAACTTATCCAACAAGACCCCAAAGTAAAACTAAGGGAGAATAACATGCACAAGCAAGAAGCACGAAATCCACCACCCATTGGTTTCAATGTGGGGATATCGAAATGCGAGGCAGTATAGATTTAGGAAAGAAAATGTCTTTTCAGATAATTTCAACCCAAGACCCCGGTTCCTATCAAAAGCAATTGTCTATCGCTGCTTAAAGCGAAAAATAATTTTTTTCCCAAGAAAACCGGGAGAGGATAATATCGAGCTGGCTTGTCTTCCCCTCTTGGGGGACAAAAAGACAAGCCCAGCGAACGGAGGCCATATCGCGCGTCTAAAGAAGCAAGGGAAATAGGGTTGCATACGTTTTAGGCATTTTGGTGACCGTGTGGAGGGGATTGCCGATGGGATGTTTGGTGATGGGTCGTTGTAGCTGTCGTTGGTGTTGATGTTTGCCGTTCAGTTAAGGAAAACGTACTTACGGGAATTTCTGCGTAGTGTGGGGTGAAATTTAGAGGGACTGTGTTGTTGGGGTTATAGCCCTGTGGCTTGTGTGTAGTTTGGAAATGGCTGATAATACCACACACACAAGTTTTCACCCATTAAGAAGAGGCTCCACAGCTCACATGCAAAAAAAAATAGGGAACTCCAAGGCCCAGGAACCCTTATAGCAGTGCAGATTGATCATTCGGGTGATATAATTTAGACCTAGTTTCTTATGATCCCTCAGATTTGGATGTTCTAACCGGACACATCGTGACGCGATACTGACTCTAGCAAAATATGCCTCTTCTGTCTTAACCTCTGTCTCCAATCCTTTCAATCCCTTCAACCTCCAACCCCTTCTAACCTACTTTGCCTCGCCTCGCCTCGCCTCACATCGCCCCCCCTCCTCTCCCGCTGTTTCGTTTTGGTAATAGTTCCTCGTAGTCTTACAACATTGAGCCTCCCCACCCCACATCATTTCACCCCACCTAAAGGTATTACGGAAACCTATATCTCTCACCCACCCCCTTATTCTCTACTTCCTATTCTACTCCACAGCTTGTTGTCCATATCATCGTCTCTCTCCGTGTTAAATTTCCTTGAAGATGTTGTCCTCTATCAGAACTACGTCCACAAGGACTCCATTCCGCTGGGTTGCTGCTTCTAGGGCTTCCAGCACCTGGGCTAATGTTCCTCAGGGACCTCCTGTAAGCTACTAGGGTTCCATCTTACTTTGCATCCGATTACTAACTTTCTTCATGATATTTTGTAGGATGTAAGTTTTCTCTAATTGACTCTAATTGAGGTTCTAGTAATACAAACTTAAATTTTCATGTTTGCTCACATAAATATTTCTCCACAAACTTCAGGCCATTCTCGGTATGACTCATTACGCTAGTAACTCTCTAAACCCTATGGAAAACACTAACATTCTCAGGTATCACTGAGGCCTTTAAAGCAGACACTTTTAATGGAAAAGTGAACCTTGGAGTTGGTGCCTACCGCGATGACGCCGGTAAACCCTATGTCCTCCCCTCGGTCCGTGCCGCCGAGAAGCGCCTTCTCGAGAAAAGTCTTGACAAAGAATATGCTGGCATCACTGGTATCCCCTCCTTCACTAAAGCTGCAGCTATCCTTGCCTATGGCGCCAAGTCCCCAATTCTGGAGAATGTTGCCATAACCCAATCCATCTCTGGAACCGGTGCTTTGCGTATTGGTGGTGCCTTTCTTGAGCGCTTCTACCCCCACTCCAAGAACATCTACGTCCCAACCCCGTCATGGGCAAACCACGGCGCCATCTTTAAGGATTCCAGATTGAATGTGAAGCAGTATAGGTATTATAACAAAGAGACCATTGGTCTTGATATTGATGGAATGCTAGCAGACATTAAGGATGCACCAAAGAGCTCTATCTTTCTTCTTCACGCTTGCGCGCATAATCCTACTGGGGTTGACCCAACTCCCGAGCAATGGCGTATAATCTCCGAGGCTATCAAGAATAACGGCCATTTTGCTTTTTTTGATATGGCGTACCAGGGTTTCGCATCAGGAGATACTGACAAAGATGCTTATGCCGTCCGCCACTTTGTCGAGCAGGGACACCAAATTGCACTGTGTCAGTCCTTCGCCAAGAACATGGTAAGCCCTTAGATCTAACTTTCCTAATCTCAATCCTCTACTCTAAATTCTAGATTACCGAGCCCTACTAATCATAAATAGGGGCTTTACGGCGAGCGTGTTGGTGCCTTCTCCCTTCTTGCCTCCTCTCCCGCCGAAAAGATCCGTATCGACTCCCAGATCAAGATCCTCGTTCGTCCCCTCTACTCTAACCCCCCCATCGGTGGTGCCCGGATCGCGAGCGAAATCCTAAACGACCCTGCACTCAACAAGCAATGGCTTGCAGAGGTAAAAGGAATGGCTGACCGTATCATCACCATGCGCGATGATCTCAAAGCAGGCCTGGCAACAGCCGGGTCACAGAAGAACTGGGATCACATTACTAGTCAGATCGGAATGTTTTGTTATACGGGATTAAACCCAGATCAGGTTGGGGAATTGGCAACTAAGGTATATATCTCCTGACAGTATGCGGGGCATAGTGCTGACATGTGTAGTACTCCATCTACGGAACCAAGGACGGAAGAATATCGGTTGCTGGCCTTACTTCAGGCAACGTTAAGTATGTTGCTGAGTCTATTCATAAGGTCACATCCGCTTAAGTATTGTGGATGTTTTTGAGTCTGGTATTTTTTATGTAAATTTATAGGTTCCTTTTTGGTAAGGCGGGGTTGGTATACCCAAGCTGGTGCAAGTCTTCCATTTCTTCCGCTTGTATAGAAAAAAATATTGGTCTCCATTCAGCCATGTTAGATCTAGAGTTGTTTTTTCGACCTTTCTTTTTCCTATTAGTCTAGTGGTAGACGTGGGTATAGATAAGATATGTGTTATGCAGAAATAAGCAATTATATATGCAAGTGATATTTCATGATGCGATGCCATTCTATTAAAATTTTATTGCTTTGGGGTCTATATTTGAGGCTACCCTTAAAATCAGGCCTTTTTAGGATATATCGTTCACTTTCTCTTAAGACTGGGGGATCTGAAAAACAATTATTATTAAGCTTATCCATAAGCTCGCAGTCTCGGTCTCTATGATATGAAAGAATGCATGGGGTATTTAGTAGTTTTTAAAGCTTAGTCGGCTCTACTCTTATAATATGTCGACTGAGACATGTTTATTATTAATTTTTGTGCGTAGATACATGCGACATTCTCTCGGCAGTGAAGATCTCGTGCTCGTATTGAGACTACATGTACAATATTACAAGTCGGAGATGTAACGAAACAAAATGAAATTAAATGGGGCTAGTGAGACTTACAACTACATATGCATATACCTTAGTAGGTACTGTAAATACTTACTCTATAAAGAGTTGGTTGGAGGTTTAATAGCGACATGTATATCTTAATGATCTTATTATTTTTTAGGATCTATTAATTCGTCATACAACATGTAGCCTTCTTTACATAGAGTTCTTATTACATCAGCGAGTCATGTTTGGGGTAGAAATGTGGATAGATGTCTACACACATGTAATAACATTTACAATCATACATGCAGTGTTCTGGATCTTGTATAACAATAATACAGATTTCGAGGTATATAGAGTAGAATATCTCGGGTTAATCCCAATATACACACATATACCAAAAGGAGTGATATCTCGAAACCTCCAATACAGTCCATAATATGTAGTTCCTTGATTATTCCCTATTCCAAGCAATATGAACGCCAAAACCAGACCCCAAACCAACCTCTCTCCCTCTAAAGTATGGCTAGTTGATTTACCTAATATCACTTGTAAATCCGTAACCACCGCTAACCCAATCCTCCAATCTAATTATAACGACCTCCACGATTTCTCCAATATTCGTCAGAGTTTGCCCTCCCCCCCCTCCTCTCCTTCTATATTCTCGTAGATACAATAATGACAAAAACTAAAAAATGTAACTCAGAATCTCATAACTATATCCCTCATGATATTCTCACCTACTATATATAATTTAAGTGCTACCTCATCTGTCTAGCATACTTACCTATTACAACTACGAAAAAGGCAACCTACTCCCCAAAGGATCGGCCCACCCCTGAAGTCATTATCGAGCTCTTAGATCAATATAAATGGTTATAATTTGAAGGGAAAGCTATATACTACCCCGACCTTCTCTATTCCTTCAAAGTAGAAATAGAAGAGATTTTTTACGCACAGGTACTCAATAACCGACTATTTTCAAGAAATGAGCGGGCAAACTATCTCCTCGCAAAGTGTTTCGCGGGGCTGTATCATCCTTTAATCCATATTAGATACGGTCTTGAGTTCGGACTAGCTAGCATGATCTATGGTAGTTACGTTAGATAATCTTACTAGATTTGAAGAGGAGGCTGACCTCCGCGATGATCCGGCAGTTCAAACATTAAGTAGTTGATGTAAATCCTGATGTCTACTTCTGGAAGCCCCCTTTTGCTTCTGTACCAGCAGCAATAATCCGCCATTCTCGTCAATTCAAATTACCGCTCGCCTAGCTCAAGTAGAAAAACAGCTGAGCCAATCAACCTATCTGCCCAAATACTTGGCTGTGTAATCCGTGTAGATAAGGTTTTCAAGCTTAATTTCTTCCTTGTCCATTTTCCTTACCACCTTTAATGCTGTGAGCTGGTTTCCGGATGATAATAAAGCACGGCTTGTGGAGTGAAAAATAAGAGTTGATATTTTTACTTATGTAGTTTATAGGGTGCCGGCTATTGATCTCTCTATGGTTGAAAGTTATGTATAGACTTCTGTTAGACAGGGGGGGGATCCGTAGTTAGGAATTATTAAATGTGCATTGCAGAAAGATGATGATGGGCACAAAGCTAAGACTGTTGGGTCTCTTACACATAGGGAGAAGGTATTTCGAGAGTATCAAGAACTATGTTGGGAGATGGTTGAGGGAATATGGATAGGACTAGTAGGGTTCTATGTGGATGCGAGTGAGGATATTGAAGTAAAAGAATGGGTGACCTTTTAAGGGCAGGATTTGATAGCACTTGGCCTTTTATGATATAGTAAAAACTGTTTTTTGTTCTTCTACACTTAGTTCACCACTAGAATCCAATATCTAATTTCTATTCAGTTGAAATAAGTGGTTGAAAAAAGTCGTTACAATAAGTAATAATTTCCATGGTTCTACATTAAACTAACCACCGTACCACCTCAACAAGAATCCGAGTGATTCTTTATGATTATATAAATTTTATATTTAACGGCATTTAAGCTAATGTTAGCTACATGTAGTAAGTTTACTATGTATATACGTGTAACTACATGTACCCAATTAAAATATTTTAATACAAATTTGTTTTAACTATATTCCATATCTAAACACAATACTACATGTACATGTACTATAGTATGTGCCCCATCCCATAAGTCTAGCAACAAGATTACTCCTTTCAACCGCAAGCATTATGTATATAATATACATAAAAGTGAACTTTAGCACAAAATAACACCCCATACAATCCTCTTATTATATACATGTAACTACCTATATCCTTCCCTAGTGACATAATAAACTTGAGCGATACAGAAAACGGGATGGGATGGGTGATAATTTCTCAGTATGTTGTACACCAACCCAAGAGTTTCCTAAACGTATATACCAAAAACTTAATTACTTTACTCCTTGGAAGTTTCTAACCCTAAAACGTGCCTACCAATCATACCCACAGCCCCAACATCTCAATTCACCAATAAGGGAAGTAGTCGTATGTATGTAATATGTACACCGAATCACGGACCTATCGTATGAATTTGGGAAGATACAGCCCCAAATACTAGAAAAAAAGATAAATTACCGCAAACACCCAAACACCAAACAAAAAAAAACAATCTAAAACTCAAATCCAAGCAGAATAAAGAAAAATAAACTGGAAAAACTGGAAAAACTGGGGGGAAACGACCTAACTCCAATTGGAATATGGATGACAGAAAACAAAAGAAAGACGAGAAATAGTCCAGCAACCCAAGAAACAGTCTGGGAAAGCTTCCCAGCCCTATAGCATCCTCCTGACCTTCCTGGCCCGTATATACATCTCCAGTTCTAAATCCCTCCACACACACACACACACACACACACACACATGTTTCTGTCGTTGTCGTCGTGGTTTTAAATAATACAAGTTAAGTTCCAGATGCGGTCAGAGACTGAATCCCGCGATAGTCCAGCCCATGCTTCCGTCGTCCCAACAACCCAGCAAAAGTCACAAGTTCCATAACTCCATTCACCTCGAAACCCCCGAAAACTTTTTACATTATACATATACCACGCTTAATTGAGCAGACTCGAGATTGGAATAGAAGATGACCTCTCGCTACCAAAAGAAACCACAGAAGTTGGTGTGGCAGGTGATGGCGGGATGGTAGCCATTACTGGAATAGAAACAGTAATTATATCCGTCTTTACCGGGATTTCAATCGAAGCCGCCACCTTTTTTGTAGTTGCCGTCGTACTTATCGTTTTTGGCACTCTTGCTCTTGCCGTAGGTTTTGCCCTTGTTCCTTTAGCATTTGACACGGGTACAACCTTCTTGATCGCTTTAAATGCAGTTACAATAGTTCCTCGCTTTTTGGTTTCCGCCTTGACTTTAACAGTTGTAGCTGCGGATTTCGCTCTACCCTTTGCTTTCTTCGCTGGTGGATCAGTCTTGGTGTCTGGTGCTGGCCGTTTCCGTGCACCCTTCGATTTTGGCGGTGGGCTTATGGACGGGCTAGGGAGTTGGCTGATATGGGGAAGTTGTTGAGGAATGCGAACTTCGACCGTGCCACTGCTTCTGGAAGGTTCGTTTTGGTTCAATTCGATGAACGAGCCGCAGCTATCGCTGTCTGTCTCAGACTCTGGTAAGGGGGGCTCACTACCATCCCACCTTGGCATACCAACAATCTTCGCGACCTTCTCACAGTCTCCTCTAACAATAAGATCAAATGCACCATCAAAATCTTTTCCAACTGGTGGGTCATCTTCATTGATCCATACGGTCATTCCACCTCGGTAGTCCTGAACCACTCCGCACATTTCCCTAACAATCCTCCGCACCCCAGGTACCTTTAAACTGGTTCCAACCACGATCAGACAGTCCGGACGCGACTTCAGGTCTGCCTTCGTAACCGCACCAATCGCTTCGGCGTCCGGGTTAAATTCGTTGTAGAGGACAATCCTTGGCCTTAATTTCCCAACGCCAAGCGCTCGCTTTCCCGCCACACCCCTCACGGAATCCAGCTCCTTGCATTCCGTGCAATCCGGAGGCTCCGACCCCCTAAACAAGGTCGCATTGAATGCGGCCAACCACCCACACTTTGAGCAGACCATATTCTCCAGCCCTCCATGCAATTGAATGGTTCGAGGCCAAGGCCCTTTGTTCCCAAGCGGTACTGTTGTCTTTAGAGGCTCCAATTGTGTGTCGATACAGTCTACGTTCTGTGAATATAAGCGGAGTAACCTTCTTTGGTTCGCTAAGGTTGCTAAGAGATGGTGGAACTCGGTTGGCGAGGCATTAGCAGTCATGGTGTGAAGGTTCCGAACCATATCGTGGAACGATGAGGTGAGCTGGTCATCCTTGTAAACCGAAGCATCGAATAACTGTTTTCCAGAAGTCTTCAGCTTCATGTCTGTCCTCAGTGAGGAAAACAGTCCATTTGAGGATCGAAAGTCAGGAACTGTAACGTTGGAGCTTAGTAAGCATTGGTATTACACGACAGGAACCAAGTGGCAGAGAACCACAACAAAACAGGTGGGAAAAACAAATAGGGGAGGTCCTTACTTCCAGCTCCAACAGAAATCCCAGCCCCTGCGATGACTACTATCTTCTTTTTCTTTTGCAGAAGCTTGATAAGACAGTCTTGTGAACGTTTATGTTCTTTTAGAGCAGCAGGATCGGAGAGTGGTAACCGTAGGTCCAGGTGTCGAGCTGGCTTCCTCGCGAGAGGGTCCACGGAAGCGACCGTGGGTGTAGAAGCGGCAACAGCAGCAGAGGAGGTTTTCTGCCTCTTTGCCGGAGGTTCGGGGCCATTTTGCATCGTTTAAATCGAGGTTTTGCAGCGTAACGAGCGAGAACTGATGATTAAGATGTAAGGGGAGGAGTGGGAGGAGTAAGAAGAAGAAGGCGATGATGGTGTGGAAAGAAGTAGAAGAGGGGGGGGGAAGTTGTGGGAAAAGAACAGCGAACATAGAGTAACTATAGGGAAAGGACAGAAGAAGGCGTAAGGTTAACTAACATAATAGACTACATACATAGTACATAGATGCTCCCGCAGCAGCGGCACACTGCTGGAGCTTGGCACAATGTTTCAAGAACAACAACAAACGCATTACTGTTCACTTGCTGAAGTGGAACACAGAGGCCTGAAGCCTGAGTTGTAGAGGCTCTCCCAGCTGCCCCGGAGCTGCGGCGTTTAATCCGCCTACTCTCCCATTCCTCCATTCCCAGCCCCCCCCCCTCACTTTCCTCTCGTCATTCGACCTCTTGCTATGCAAGAGTTGATATGGTATGTACTTTGATGGTTCTATCACCCCATACAGTTTTCGTCTTCCCGCATGGAACGCCAATTCTAATCCACACATAAATGTATACCCCACCCACCACCCACTTTCCCTCCTTCCTTCATTCCCTTCCTCCCCCGTGGTAGTTGAAATGCAAAGAAAATTGAATTCGACGTACGGCTGATTGCATCCACATTCATCTTGTACTTCACTCGCCTATCCGTGAGAAGCGACCGACCGGTGACCGATGGCGGATCAACTGCCGGGAAAGTGACCTATGTTAGGAATCTGCGTAGTGCACAGCATAGATGATGTATGATACCAGGGCCCCTGCCCTTCCCCGTTAACCTACTACCATTAAGGCTAGGGTTGAAGGAGCCATGCAAGTCATAATTGGCAACGCTGTCAACCGCCCCGCACAAGACACTCTTTCAGCCGCAACACTGGACATGTATCGACTGGAACCCCGAGGGTGTTCCGAGGCTCGGGTCATCCCTCCATCATATAATATCACTCAGGTGTTCTGATATCTGATATCTGACACCACAACAGCCTCCTGGTTGAAGGTCCCGCGTTCAATCGGTACCAGGAGAAAAATAATATATATATACAGTGCGAAAAGAGGGGATGGATTGGGTACACTATTTTTCTTTTTCGGGTGCAGTAGAGATCCTAGCAACAGTATAGAATATGAGAGTATTACAGCATTCTTTTTCAAACTCCGGTTTAATACGGTTGTTTCCCTTAAAATGCTGTAGTAATAGTAGTAGTAGTAGTAGTAGTAGTAGTAGTAGTAGTAGTAGTAGTAGTTTCACCCCGTTTTTTCGTACTGTATATAATTCCTTCCCACTCTACTCTAGAGTTATATATACACACTACTACATGCAGTAAATTTAATATATATAGGAGTAACCCCCTTACAACCTTAGTGGGAATCCATTTAAATCCGATCTATGAGTCCAGCCTCTCCATACGGAGACCACCGAAACTATGTACATACATGTAACCCCTTATAACTCCTTTTACCCGCGTCAGCGTCATGAATACACCCCTTATCCGGTGTTTTACATTCTAGTATTAGCGCGATACAGAGTCACGTGTTTATAGATTAAACCACCACCACCCTCTTAACGCGACATCCTTCCCCCACCGGTCTTGCGGCCACTCATCATGCAATGACTTGCATATTGCGCGTCTTCCTGCAGGAGCTCAGAGACATTGGATTTGACTCATATTCGCAAGAAAGCCACCCCTCGTATTTAAAACGCTCTGTTTCGCTACGTTTCTCCCTTCCACTATGGGCACTTGGAATTGGGAATCTTGGGACCACTTATCCGACCCATTCACAGACAAAGAGCAGTTTTTTTCCGGCCTTTATTCGCTTGCCTCCCTACCCGAAAAAGACCAAGTAGAAACAAGTGAAGTTTCACTAGCAATTGCTGCAACCAAAGATCAGAGATATAAACGAATTATTCGTTGGAGTTCTCGTATACCAGCTTCTTCTGCTCCAGTTGCGCCCAAAATGTCTAGTTCGATTAATACTTCTAAAGTCCCTTCAACTGCTCCAGTCGAGTCTATACTGAGGCATTCACCGCCTCCAGAGTCTTCAAGGATGCTAGCTATAGAGTTGAAAACGGCGAAAAGGAAGAGAGCTCCGAAGGTGGCGAGTGCTCCAGGAAAGAAGCAGATATTTTGTGGAATGTATTTTTGTAAGCACTACAACTCAAACACTTACTCCTATCAACTAGTTATAGCGGGTTCTGAGCGCGCTAACACTTAAGCTGGCAGACTTTGTGCCTAACGACCTTAAAAACCCAGTCCGCAAGTTTCGGGTCCAGAAGACAGATGAGCATGGCGGATTTTGTCTAAATAAGTGGAGAGAGAATAGTAAGTATATAAATATATACCATCACTCTGTTATGATCTGAGTGACTTAAAAAGAAAATATGTTGGCTGATAAAGTCTGGGTTGTAATAGATATCACTCATATCATCGCTGATGCAAATTTACAGTATTCCGACGTTCTCAAATGCCTAAAACGCGAATCTATCCCCGTAACCCCCCCCCCCCTCCATTTTCTAATATTGTCTACAGGACGAGCTATGGATCATATCGAATCTCACTCTCTTCCCTCCCCCTGTTTTCCTCTTGTCTTCTACTAAAAAGCCTGGAATATAGGACCACATAGTCCTCGTAAACGACACTTTCATTGGTGACTGCCTCGCATTTACTCGTATAGTCGACCACGATCAACCCCAATATAAAGTTCATGGCCATGCCCCTATATCCCTCTCTCAGTCCATATTACCCCCTTCCTTGACCTCTACCACACCCGCCATTCAATCAGGCTCTATTACCTCTACGCAAAGCCTTCAAATCAAACCAGCGCGCTCTATAAAGCCTATTGAGACTCCAAGAGGAACACAAGAGAGTCCCGCAGTACCCGAAGTAGAACCGGAGGAGGAGCGAGCCAGCCTTGTAGTGGTAGGTCCTGAGGCTGACAATTTGGTATCTCAGCAACTTGAAGCAGAGTTTCAGGAGGTAGAGGGGCCCCAAAAATCTATACAAGAGACAAAAGTGATGTCAGTGCAAAAAATGCCGGAAGACGAATTAGATATTATGATTGAGGAGGTGGCGAGGATGGGTGATCTTGTATGTCTCGTTCAAGCACAATCTATCACTCGAATATTCCACACTAACATTTACATAGCCACTCGATGACCAATACACTTTCAGTATAGGCCACGGGGATGAAGCTTCATCTGAAGAAGAAACTTCATCGCATACTTCAAAGAAGAGAAAGTCTGCGTCATTATCTCTTCAGACCAAAAACCCAAAATGGCAGGATAAATTCCAGTGCATGCACTCTAACGACGGGCTACAAAGTACAACAAACCCAAACGCGAGGACCATTGAGATTGTAGGTAATAAATTAAAAAAACATAAATTATTGGAGGGAAGCTAACATACGCTTAATTGCTGATAGTTATCAGAAATGCAAAAATACTATGAAATGATCAAAGACCCATGGAGATCAATTAGTTACCGGAAGGGGATCAGTATGTTGAAGAAGCAGAAGCAGAAGATTTCTTCTGCTAGTGAGGCAAGGGCGTGAGTATCCCCCGGCTCTGTGGTTTTCCCATCTTGCATTATTCTTACCTGTCTGGACAAATACTTTTTATTTAATTCATTGCATAAGTTAGATATATATACTAATCGAAACGCTAGATTGCCGATGATTGGAGAGAGCCTTGCACAGAAGATTGAAGAGATTGGTAGGTTTTTTGGGGAATAGGAAGATAGACGAAATTGGCTGATTTAGAGTAGTGGAAACGGATCGTTTGAGGAAGCTAGAATACGCGCAACTGGGGCCTGAAGATGTGGCTTTAAAGTTATTTTTAGGCATTTACGGTGTTGGGTACGCATCTCTATCTAAATACCGGAAGCATCCTACGCTCTTCAGTAAAACTCTACTAACACCTATAGTCCATCTCTCGCGTCTCAATGGGTCCAAGCCGGCTATAAAACCCTCCAAGATCTTCTCACTAACGTACGTCTCTCAGCCTCCCAAAGAATTGGGATAGCCCACTATGCCGACTTTGCCACACGGATCCCACACACAGAGGTTAAACGACATGGTGATATTGTCATAGAAACTGCAGCTAAGTTGGATAGGAAGTTACGGCTGGAGATAATGGGAAGCTATCGCCGCGGTGCTAAGGATTGTGGAGATATCGATATCATGATCACGAAGGAAGGAGCCAGTGCACAAGATATTGGTGGTCTACTAGATGAGCTTGTTGAGCGGCTGTTTGAGATCGATTTTTTGATGTGTGGGCTTGCGATACCACGTGGCCGAGATGGTGGTTGTAAATGGCACGGCGCGTCAAAACTTCGAGATGTTTCCCAGTGGAGACGCATAGATTTACTTATAGTCCCTTGGGATGAGCGGGGCGCAGCATTACTTTATTTCACTGGAAATGATATCTTCAATCGATCAATGAGACTATTAGCTAGCAAGAAAGGGTACGGTTTAAACCAGAAAGGGCTATTTAAGGACATTATGAGGGGCCCTGAAAGGCAAAAGCTAAATAATGGGACGAAAGTTGCAGGGGAATCTGAAGAGCAGATCTTTGAGATCTTGGGGGTTCCATATAGGAGACCGGAAGAAAGGATTTGTTAGGTATGGACGGGGTGGCGGTGGCGGTGGCGGTGGCGGTGTAAGCTTTGGATGTATAGTAGTAGTACGTGATGTGTGGCGTTTTGAAAAGGAAAATAGAAGGTATCAATCCGACTTTATTCAATAGTCTCTGGTAAAATATTAGGAAATTTTATATCTATCCTGTGTAGGAAGGGGGGGGGAGATCCATTTATAGTGGGCATTTAAGTGCTTCAGAAATTATACATGTATTTATAGTTGTTGCACTCACACATTATACCTTAGCCCAAGGGCTAAAACTACATGAAGTTGCTACTGTATAAAATTTCGAAGCCTAGGGTAAAATTCTGGGATTCCTTTTGCTTATTTTTACGCAAGAGGGATCGAATCACGAATACTGAAAACCACAAAGGTTCGAATTCTCCACGGCGGTGCAGTTAAGGAGGCAACAAAATTACTTCAAATCCTGTGGATTTTTCTTCTTCGGTTTTCTTTACTAATAAATAATATGAACCTTTGGATATTCCTTGCCATATGACTTACCTATTTCCATTCCAATTGCCCTTTAACGACGCGACTCTACTCTTATATTCAACCCCGCACTACAGTACAAAAGCGCGTTAGCTATCAACCACCTATCTCATCCCCACAGCCCAAGCATCTCCAAACACCACATGTAAAACACAATACATGGCCCAAGTAAGCTATAGCGGTAATAATACCGACACTAGCAAAAAAACAATGTTTAGCAAGTATTCGGTCCATCGGCTACATCAGCCTATGCTCGATTAGACTAACGCTATCGAATACGAAGTTGGTTTTTGATGTCTCAGCAAATAAAGCAACAAATTACCTGATCAGATTCATACTACCACCTATAACTCCCGGTGGATATGACTGGATAGTGAAAGGCAGCGAGAGATTTGATGTGTATATTGCCATGGGTCTAATTTTTCCTGGAGAGCTCAGTTGGGACAATGGGCCTCAAAGACTTGCAGCGATGAGCTCGATGCCGCTGTTTGAGGTGACTGTATGTGGCATCTATACCCCACGCATATTCCTTTGCAATCTGGCTAATGTTGCTATTCAAAAAAGCAACCTACACATGGCGGGGAAGCTGCTGTGGGCGGACTTAGCATCCGATGCTTCAATGGCCAGAGAATGAACTTTGAGCTTGTTGCTACTCATAAAAGCGGTCCGATCGAGCTCGACTACATGTAGTTTGGTATACTTCATTTCCCAAGCAGGGCCAGAAAAACTCTTCATTCCCCCAATAAAGCAAAATGGCAATACCAAATCTCTTGGGCTATAGAACTAGGTAATCTAAAAACTGGAATTACGACCGGTGGAGATGACATTATAAGATTCGTTTCTTGTGACTTTCACTACTACATCATGTATTACTGCTACCCCCCCCCCCCCGCTCTTCCCTAATCTATATGTGTATACTCAGAGCAAGAAGTACCCGACAATGCGAGTCTTATTCTTACCAATCGATAATCACGCTTTTCTCACTAGAGAGGTTTCCTCGAATAAATAGCCCTTTCCCAAGACTTGCATTATATTATCGGGTACTTGTTGCCTGCGAGTATTTGATTCTTTAGTATGTACATACATGTACTAAACGAGGGGATGGACTGGCTACATCACCCCCTTCTAAGTTCCGGTTTAACCTGGTATTTTTCTTTTAATACTAGAGCACTATCATAGCGATCCCATCCCCGTTTTTTCGCACTGTAAGTAAATAAGTACACGTAAATGATGTCTTATAAAAAAAAAAACAATGAAATGGGTATGTGCACCTGCATATATGTATGTACTATACCGCATGTAGTTGCCACGAAGAAAATTTCGATATTTTTGCTCTATATCCCCCCCCCCCCCAGACTCGATCTAGAGCTAGAAATTATGGTTGAGGGAGGCAGCGCCCTGCAGTCGCCCTTCAAGCAAAAGAGCTTAATTACGCCAAAGCTGTTTCCTACAAATTTTCTAAGCGATAGCCCCCACAATATTAGCACCTGTAGGCTGTAGCTGTAGATCCTACTTAATGTATGTACAGCTAGTCATTCAAACATCGGCGCACGATCGCAAATTTCAGTCTATTCTCACTACTCTTATTAATAGAGGTTTACCGGATCGGTGTTTTTTCATGGTATTACCGCTAATTAGAAACGGTACTCTGGAGCCAAGAATTTATTGAGCAGGCAGATATAGAAACTGCTGCAGGGCTGGAATTCAAGTAATACCTAGGCCTACTGGTTTCTCATCTACCGGCTCCGGCTCATAAAGGTATAACTATACCCATCAAATCAAATTAGATAAACTTCCTTATCTGCCGCCTTGTATGGCCAAGTGATCTGGGCTGTGAGGCAAGATGCAGGTTCGCTTTTTGGAGAGACAACTCATCACACCAATGGTACCTACATATATGTAGCTCTACTCGTAGTCTTCAAGCGTTTCCGGAATCTGGTAACTGGGAGCGCCATGTCTTTCCTACGAGGTCACTCTTATGAGCCAGTGCCGCTGGCTAGTTCGAACATTTATTCCTCGGCAGCGCAAAATACAACGAATAGCTGGCCTTGAATTTGGGGTGGAGCACCCATGAGGTGCATTACATCTTGAAGATACAATGTGATAGTAGGCAAGACATGGCGCCCCCTGTTACCGTATTCCGCAAACGCTTGGAGACTACGAGTAAGTACTACTTCTACACAGTGCCAGAAAGGGAAAGGGTTATTCGACAGCGGTAAGGTGAAGGAAAAGTAAATATCCCTAGAACCAATCAAGTCCACCTACTTAGAACTTGCTTGGTATAACGAGTGATATCCCATGAGCCTTTTTTTATACCACGTTTTCCCACGTGCTTACGCTTGCGATCGGATCGAAAGGGCTTCAAGTGCTTTGCTAGATTTACAATAAGGTTAAAATCCCAAAGAGAAGATATACTGGTATATTTGTATTTTACTAGATCAGTAGGTACTTCTAATCTTTTCCTTTCCTTTCCTTCCTTCTTCCTAAAAAGAAAGCCTTGAATCTTGTTGCTGGGGATTTCCGTATCCGGCTTTCTGCTACCAATGGTATCATCCCCCCCCGCTTCTAGGAACTAACCGCCAAGATCCTTAAATACACGCCAGGCCTCCTTTCGCCGAAATCACTTACACGATAGGCCTGGATTACCTTACTGAACCTGAAAAGCGTTGTCTATATGTAGCGTTGACGATATCAAACGCCCAGCGACCCAACAAACTGAGTGCCGGTATTTATGTCCTTCCGCGGTTCCGGGCTACACTAATGTGTGCCTATCAGCTCGTTCATTGGCTTTGGATTTATCATAATTCTCGCTAAAAACTTCTGTGAGCTTAAACGCCAGGATGCGCACATGTATCTCCTCCGATTTACACCTTGATGTCAACACTACCCTCATCGTGAAAGATTAGACTGGGCCTTTCCTATAAAATCCATTACTTATAGGTAGCTGCCTGCCTCATAGATCCTAGGTAATTCAGGTTTGCTCTTTTCCTCAATGAGATATTTAAAAAAAAACTCACCTTTAGACAATTTGAAGGCACAATGTTTCTACTCTAAATTCGCTCGCTTTCTAACCTCACTACAGCACTCATCAATGATCACTCGAAAGCTATGGCAGTTAAGCACGCACGGTGTGATCTCGGCATGCAAGCTGAAAGGAAATCCTTGATCATTCATGCCACATCTCCACCTTTAAACCTCATCTAGCGAATTAGTGACCAGGGGGACATGTGAGTACACCGACTCACCTCTTGGGTCTTCTAGGTCACCCGTTTCCAACCAAGTACTTACCCACTGGAGAAGATTGACAAATCAAATCTCCGAGATATGAAGCCCCGAGACGGTGTCGTGCCATGCCACTCTATCAAGGGTTGTAACGGCATCTAGATGTCACATATTGATATACGTACCAATCAGCATCATCCGGTAATTCAGCTCCGCTACCTGTCCTAGATGTTCTACTGGCTAGAAGGTCGTGCAGACTTGTGGCGGAGAGACTCAGGTAGTCTTTTACGCAATTTATATAATAAGCAGACCTCTTGCCAAGGAGAGCCTCACGCGTGCTCAGGTAGTCTCGCCTCCGAGTATAGGAATGATACAAATCCCGCAAGGTTGGTGAGAAGCCCACCACTACGGCACTCAGTCGACTCCTTGAGCCTTCTGTTTTGAAGGAAAACAAATCAATAACAATGTCTCGACGATTGCTACCAAAACCTTCTTTCGCAGCTGCCTCGGCAGACGAAAATCGGATTACCAAGCCCCTGGACCGGCGGGTTAAACGGAACTGTGTAGCTACTGCTTGTATGCCTTGTCGGAAGCGGAGATCAAAGGTTCGCTCCTAGAAAAAAAAGCCACCTAGAACCCATTTCGAGTTGATAAAATAATACTATATACTTTTACATAGGCTAACATAATCTGGATACCAGTGTGATGGCCAAACCCCCTGTGCGGCTTGTTTAGCGA
Source organism: Verpa bohemica (assembly GCA_033030345.1). Classification (NCBI taxonomy): domain Eukaryota; kingdom Fungi; phylum Ascomycota; class Pezizomycetes; order Pezizales; family Morchellaceae; genus Verpa; species Verpa bohemica. Next base: position 614,799 of record JAUFSE010000023.1, on the reverse strand, counting down.
ACGATAAGTCCGAATGCTTTTACGACAAGGAGAGTGACGGCCGGCGATCGGGTACCCTAAAAAAACACGTAAACGAGTTATCTTCGGACAACAGCAACCTTCGTTGCATTTTGGGAACTCTACAGAATTCATCGGAGGATTACATGCGTAACATAGTTAATCGACTGCGCATGAAGGAAGATATCGAGAGCATTGCGAAATACATCAAGGAGCACCCACCAGGCTTAGAACCAGCTTCTGAGAGATTAAATGCAGCAGGTTCGCCCGGCAGTGAGGTTCTTGATCTTAGATCAAGTATCGATAGATCCAGTCCATCTATGTTGAGAGGTCAACGAGAATCAACTGGATCAACAGATATCGGGTCATCTAACGGATATGTGCATTCCTATGGATCCCCAGAGCTTGAGGAGGGTTGGGTGTATAATAACGAGCGCGGTACAACCCCAAGCTCACTTGATGGTTCTTCTACTTCTGTTGGTAGCCCCCCTTCTTTGGGCAGTCCTCCTCCTCCAGATATAAATACGACCGTCCGCTCTTGGACACAAGTTACAGATAACGTCGAGTTCATTCGACATCTATTGGATGTCTTTTTTATCTGGCAGCATAATTGTACACCGCTTTTATCGAGGAGAAGGTTCTTAGAAGATTTTATTAGCGGTAGATCTGATTTCTGCAGCTCTATTCTTGTAAACGCCATGCTTGCTTTAGGATGCGCCTTTTCCAGCAGGCCTGCTGCTCGTACAGACCCAGGAGATCCCACAACAGCAGGTGATCACTTCTACGCTGAAGTAGAGCGTCTCCTAGATATTGAAAAGATACACACCAAAATCACTACGATACAGGCACTTGGAATTCTAAGTATGAGAGAAACTGGGTATCTTAGAGATGTCAAAGGGTGGTTCTATGGAAGTCTTGCTCTTCGTGCAGCCTCGGAAACGTTGCATAAGAGCTCTCAAGGTTTTGCTGAGCCTGACCTTGAGGTTTGGAGGGTAACATACTGGGGTTTGTTTAATCTTGACTTGTACGATTTCCGCCCCCCTCTCCCGCTTTCATAATCTCTCTCCCCTTTGCGAGTTGTAGTTAATATTTCCAGTCTAGGTCATGGTCGCTTGCAATAGCAAGATTACCTCAACTTTCTGAACAAAATTGGGAATTGCCACAGATAGACTATGAAACAAATATAGAAGAGTACCTGGATCCAGTAGAAATCTACTGGTACTCTGTAGGGAAAGCCCCCCTTGTTCATAGTACATTCCTACAGTTTATCAAATTGTCAAAAATTAGCAAAGACATTGTAAACGCCTTCTACTGTCCATCAACCCCTGATGAAAAGGTTACGCCAAAAAAACTGGATCAGTTTCATGAACGTCTCTTAGCCTGGGAAGCCGAACTTCCTGATGAGTTGAAATTATCACCAAAAAATACCATGTCTCATTCTCTTCAAATCCAGTAAGTAGATTTATACCTTTTACTATATTCCTAAGATGATGTCTAAAAAGTAACCTAGTATGTGCTATCGGGCAACAATCATTATGCTTTTCCGACCGTTCCTACAAGTTCGAGTTAACAATTCTGTTGAAAAAACGCCACAGAAGATCTGTAAGAAAGTTGCTAAAGAGATAATCAATATTGCGCATAGATATTGTTACGAGATTAGACACAGATATTTCATACTTACATTTTGTCACTATATCTTTCTTGCATGTCAGACATTCTTACAGGACCAACCAGCAGAAGAGGAGAACTTGAACCATGGCTTGCGCCTGCTTGCAGGGACGAAACATATTTGGATTGCAGGGACACTCGGGCTTTTCGGATTACCAATGATCGCTCAACAATTCAACATCGAACTCTCCGAGGAAACCCTCTCAATAGCAAACTTGACAGATATCGAGCGTAGGCGCATGGCTAGTACCACCTGGGCTTCGGTTAGAAAGGAGGAGGTTAAAGTAGTCACTGATGAATTTCTCGAGTACTGGGAGAGAGCATTTGCGGATGTATAGCAAGTAGGTGCATCTAGCAACTAGATTTTGCTACTCAACCTTTTGACATTTGGCTATAGTAGTTTATTGTAATATAGGAGTTATTTTTTGTCGACTCAAAACTTGTAGTAGAGCATAGACTTGAACCTTTTTAATGACTACATATGTTGGGATACGGCGCATGGTGTTTTATGAATGGTATGGGTGGAGGAAGGACAGGAGTTGTAGAGATATATTAAGCCTGGGCAAACACTGAGAAACCTGTAGTTAGGACAGCATGCATTGCTATTTTTCAGAACATCGGTCATGGAAATGTCACTTAATCTTTAAGTAGGTGAAAATGATTCCGGCTTTTAACAAGCTATTTCTAGGCGTACTCTCTTTCTATAGGATAGATTCTCTATTTTCTAACCTTACTCTAGCCGGCTATTCACTAATGAATATTATTTTTCACAGAAAATTGATCATGATATTGTAGTTATTTATAATTAGGCTTCAAATCCAAATTTTATATACATATCTCTATTTTTGAGCTTGGAACATCGGCAATGTACCTATTTACTGGGTACTACCTCTCTTTCGGCTTTTGTTATAATAATTAATGAATTGAGTAGAAATGAGATTTCTACTACAATAGAGCCCCGATGCTTAGATGCTTATATTGAAGTCATGCCTTTAATGAGGTAGGCTCAGCGCCAAGAATTATTTTTTTCTTGAGGACAGTTTGGTTGACCTGAGGGGTTCTTTGGCAAGCGGGACCTTAGGCGTTCAACTCCCCCCCCCCCCCAGAATATGAGAGATAAAATGCAGAAGAAAATTAAAACTACACGTAGTTATAGCTATTGAATATATCTATCTTTTATTTGTGTATGGGTGGGGGGTAGTCTCGTTCCCATCCCTAGGTATGCTTTGCTGCGCCCTACGGTGACGCAGTGGCGTATATAGGGGGCTGGGCACGAGACTAATGCCTACCGTAGTATTTGGGAAATTCTTTCCCGCTGTACTACATGTATATATAGCAGGGAGTATTTTGCACCAAAATCTATAGAATTGACAAAATACATGTGGCCACAACCCCTACTGCGGTGGAACGAATTTTCCTAAATAACCACGACACCCTGATCTATAGGGAAGAAGAATCTACTCTAATCTCAATAACCCTTTTTGCTTGTAAAGACTTTCGGGGTACTAAGTAGCTTTGAATAAGATATCAACATTTCCCGGATTTTCATATGTAAAGACCCCTAGCTAGATTTAGATGGTTTAGAACTTTTCGGTAGAGGAATAGAAGTTTCTCTGATTACATAGGCAAGATGAATCTATTAGCCAAGTAAATATATACGTGGGGAGGTAATCTTTTCTGGACGGAATCTTTAATTAGGGTATACGGCTACCTCGTCTAATGTGTTAGTCGAATGATTTTTTTAAAAAGAGATTTAATAGTACAATTTCCCATCTAGATATTACTGTTTTAAGGAAGATTTCCAAAGTACCTCCCCAAATTTGTATAAAAGACATACTTAATAGCGTCTAAAGCTGTACTTAGTACTTAACCATAAATCTAAATACTACTACAATTGCTTGACCTCATAGAGCAGCCCACGCTTTAACTATATCCCAGAACTTTCTACTTCTAGCTTCACGAAACAACTCACACTTCGACTTTAATTTCACCAGGCTTTCGATTTTAGCAAACATTTTTTTGTAGACTTAGATGTCATTGTAATTTATTTAAGGTAGAAATATTTAGACTCTAAAAGCAAAAATTCATCTAAACTATTGCTTTTGTCTTTTAAACCCTTTATTATCTTCAGTCCACAGGATCTTAATGTCTGTGTTCCGACTTCCGACTTTTATACACTAGTTAGTATATTTTATAGAGAATTCTATCCTAAATTATAACCCCCTAGATCTAAGACCATTTTAGGAATAGCGGAATAGAATTCACTGGTATCCGAAGTAACCTTTCCGGTAGTCTCGTTCTCATCCCTACATGTAGGTTTGCTTCGCTGTGTAGCACCGTAGTCACAGCAAGCTGCGTATAGGGGCTAGGTACGAGACTACATTTCCGGCTACTTTTATGTACATGTAGTTAAACCGTTAAAACTCAAAATTTACCACACTAGTACTAGGTAGACTTTTAGAGTGGATCCGGTCTCTCCCTTTCTTATTATTTTGAAAAGTTGGCCGATTAGCTTTGACATAATTGTAGAGGAAGCTAGAGGTAGAAGTAGATATAGAGTGGAGATGAATAGTACGGGCTGAGTAAAAAGGGGAATTAGGACAGTCATACATGTAGTTACCCTACTGACAAGCAAACCACATGACTGTTGGTAAATATCGGACTAAATATAAATGTATGGCAGCATAGCTACATGTAGGTGTTAATTAAGAAATGGCACCACTATTCTAGAATATATCTTCTGCACTAAAGGAAATTTTTGAGTCTCACTTAGGTATAAACCTATAGACATACCTATAGATTATAATATTTATAGAAGTAATTGCTTGACTAGATTACTATTAGTAGTAATTAAGGATCCGAGTGGGCATTTAGGCAAGTCCTCTTCGCCCCTATTTCTAGGAATATGGCATCATACTCAGTCAATAGGGTAGAGAAACAGAGTTACATATAGAAGCAATTTTAGGGCCGACAGGTTTTTATCATGAATACTATATGTATTACCTTATACTGGTGAAACCTACCATAGCTGCATCCCGCTAATTACGGGGGGACTCGTTTACTAGTGCCTGTTGCATCATGGTCAGGTTAACCACAGCTTTATGGTGTTACCCCTCCATCCATCCACCCCTCCACCCCACTCTCTTGGCCGAGGGTAGTTCTCTTGGCAGAGGGCAGTTCGTTAGATTTACTCCTCTCTTGTCCCGTTCCTGTCCGAAGAATCAATCATCGTAAAAAGCATCAATCGTGTTTCTATCTCGAGATTTTCACATAGTTCTATCAAACAAACACTACAACAATCCGGAATGTCTCTCTCAAACAAACTTGGTACGAGATTCTTTATTATCATGTTATATTCACCCCCCTTTACATTTTTCGCAAGACTGATAAGTTTTTATTAAAATAGCCATTACTGATGTTGAACTTAAGGATAAGCGTGTGTTAATCCGAGTAAGTAGCCCAACCCATATTCATACTACGTTATAAAAAGATACGTACTGATCTACGTAATTCTATTTTTTAAGGTTGACTTTAACGTCCCCCTCAATGGCTCCATTATCACCAACAACCAGCGTATCGTCGCCGCCTTGCCTTCAATAAAATATGCCTCTGAGCAGGGAGCAAAGGCTATCATTTTGATGTCCCATTTAGGCCGTCCTGATGGCAAGCGTGTTGACAAATTCTCTTTGGCTCCTGTCGCCGAGGAGTTGAAGAAGCTTTTGAATAAGGATGTTACTTTCTTGGGTGACTGTGTTGGGTCCGAAGTTGAAGGGCACGTCCAGAAGGCTAGCGGAGGTTAGTATAGCCCTTAGATACGAATATAGGATCTCAAGCTAATTAATTCATGTAGGAGAGATTATTCTCCTCGAAAACTTACGTTATCACGCTGAGGAAGAAGGTTCCTCTAAGGGGCCCGACGGGAAAAAGGTCAAAGCCGACCCTACAGCTGTTGAAGCTTTCCGCAAGTCCCTTACCTCTCACGGTGATATCTACATCAGTAAGTTTCACTCATTGCAACCGTAAAAATAGCATTCAAGCTGATAGGTACTAGATGATGCCTTTGGTACTGCCCACCGTGCCCACAGCTCCATGGTTGGTGTCGACCTTCCCAAGAAGGCTGCCGGTTTCCTTGTTAAGAAAGAGCTCGAATACTTTGCCAAGGCACTCGAGTCCCCAGAGCGTCCATTCCTCGCAATTCTTGGAGGAGCTAAGGTCTCCGACAAGATTCAGCTTATTGATAACTTGATCCCTAAATTAGATAGCTTAATTATCTGTGGTGGTATGGCGTTCACTTTCAAGAAGACCCTTGAGAACGTTAATATTGGCACCTCTCTATATGATGAGGCTGGTTCGAGGACCGTTGGCGATATCATCGAAAAGGCAAAGAAACACAACGTTAAGGTTGTGTTGCCAGTGGATTATGTCACTGCGAACAAGTTCGCTGAGGACGCTGAGACTGGATATGCTACTGATGAACAGGGTATTCCTGATGGTTGGATGGGTCTAGATTGCGGGGAGAAGTCCGGAAAACTGTTCAAGGAGACCATCGACGACGCGAAAACCATCCTCTGGAATGGGTAAGATTCTCTCAGCATCTTAGTAATCATCTCTAATAGTGATAGACCTGCTGGTGTTTTCGAGTTCGATGCTTTCGCAAAGGGAACCAAGGCTATGCTGGATGCCGCCGTTAATGCCGCCCAGTCTGGCAAGATTGTTATCATTGGCGGTGGTGATACCGCAACCGTTGCTGCCAAATATGGCGTTGAGGACAAGTTGAGCCATGTCTCAACCGGTGGTGGAGCGTAAGTTATATTTATCCCAAACTAAGAGACAAAGCTAATAGCTATGATATGTAGCTCTTTAGAGCTCCTTGAAGGGAAGGATCTTCCTGGTGTATCTGCTCTCTCGGTAGGTTCTTTGTTTCCTTGCTCTTTTAAAAATAGTCGCTGGAATAGTTGCTAATAGTATAGTAGAGTAAGTAAATGGGGTTCGCTGTATACCAATCAAGAAATAAAAAACATAAATCTTATTGAGTATTATGATAGTTTCTCGGAAATCCAATTTATGAGGTTTCATCTCACTAGATAAAAAAATGATGTTCCTAGAGCCCCCCAATGATATGCAACTAAATTATATGATATTTAGAATGTGCCTAGTAAATGTAGTATTGAACGTATTTTGAAAATTTAATCTGAATTCCTGTAGACTGATTTATTCGCCCTGGGATTCCTACTAGGGCTATATTACAAATACGTGTCCCTGGCATTATTTCAACCAACGCCGGCCCCAAGAGCACCGCATAAAGCCCATGCCCAGTTATGATTTGTTTGCTCCAGTCTTTTTGAGTTCCTCTCTAGAAATTAGGTATCAAATCAGTCACATTCCTAAGTTATACTACAAGGCATCAAAATATATGGACGGATTTGTAACAACCTTAGCTGTGCTGAGAAGTCCTCGCTAGTATCATCATCATCCCAGCTCTCCTCCCAAAGGTTTCCCTTGCCACCAGGCACATCGGCCTCTGCATCCTCCCAATCTACCAACAGTCAACCATCAGTCAATACTCATGCCCAGCCTTATCTACATCCTCGCCTCTTCATCCATCACTTATTGATAGTGCATATCTCGTCATGACACCGAGGTAAAAGCTCACCTTCGACAGGGAAGTCCTCGAATTCGTCGTCCTCTTCCAGAGAGACATTTGGCTTCTGTACGGGCTTATCATCCTTAGGTTCAGAGGATTTGGACGGGGTAGTCTTTGATGACATTACGGATATTGAAGATGACGAAATGGCCTATCGTGTGTTGTGAGGGGTGCTTTGATGATACTAGAGGCTTCTATGCTATTTAGATAAGGTCTGGTTTGCATGCTGGGTTTCGTGGTAGACCGGGTAACTTTTGAGCCCTCAGGTTGAAACAAGCCTTGCTCAATGAGGAAAGGTGGAGGATATGCCAAGGTCCCACTTCAATGGTAAAGAACGGAAGCGGAGAATAAACGTCAGAGCCCAGCGGAGGCTCTCGTTCCCGGACAATGTTAGCAGCGGGGCAACGTCCGTGTATTGCGATGACTCCATGGATATCCAACGATACGTATTGTACATGATTTGTGACCCTCTACGAGTAAAGTACCAAAATACAAACTAGGCTGAACAACAGGCAGTGCAGGTTATCAATCTGATCTATTTCCCTCCACTTTACAGGCAACGATCTCCAAGATCAGTAACCTGCCCAAAGCCCGCAACTGAAACATCCTCACGCGTATCCTCCCGGTGGCTGCCTTCTGCCTGTGCTTTATATTATTCTCTCTCTATACCTCGTGAACAAAGCTAGCTCGCAAATTTAATATTATCCATCCTCCCCAACCTCTACGTCCTTCTCCTTTACAAATATTCGTTGGCCCGTTATTATCGTCGCTATTCACAAGCACAGCACTGGCTCACATTCTACTCCATTGCCCCCCCTTTAACCATCCTCCGTAATATTCTTAGTCACCTTTTTTTTTTGCTGCTATCATGTTCAAAGGATGGCTTGGACTCGGGGGTGGAGACGCAGCTCCAGCACAGGTCACCCACGCTACATCTACGCAGTCTCTAAGTGCTCTTGATGAACCCCAAGCATGTTTGTATCCCCAAACATTCAAACGTGACCAGGCGCAAATCTTACTAATGTTGAATGATACAGTGGACCAAGCAATGAAAGGTTGCTCCTGTGGTTCTTAGTACCTCATTGTAATGTTACGATGCTAACACTAATAAAGCGATGGATCTACTTTTAAACGATGATGTTCTTGGTGCTGAGAGAGCTGTCGAAGGTGGAAACTCAAGCTATCACAAGGTTCTTTCTCGAATTCATTTATTTGTCACTTCTATATTCATAGAGGAAGGGATAATAATTTGTTCATTTCGGTGTACACAGCTTGCTGGTGGTGTCGTGGCATTTCTTCGTGCGAGTCTGGGTTTCGAGACTGAGATTATGAAAGAAGGTTTTTACAAGTTATGACCCTTGAATGATACCGATGTGCATTTTTTAACCTTTGTGGAATCCAACAGCCTCTGACCGGCTCGCCGACGCTGAAGCATCAGCTGAACGGGACCGAAAAAAAGCTATCAAGGAAAACCATCATCGGAGTTCTTGTCCAATAGGCGCCGAGTTTGCATTAGCACATGCGGAAGCACAGTTGATGTCTGCCGTGGTAGCAGTTCTTTCAGAATCAGTAATAGAATCTATGAAGGCAGTTTACAAGCTACGAACTGCGTATAAAACCTTAGAGAACATTCAGCTTGAGATGGCTAAGATCCATGGACCAATGCAGTTGGACGGAGCCAGGCAGAGTAGGCAAAGTCTTGGGACAGGAAGTAGCTCTGATAATGAGCCATCAGGGACCTTGACTCCTGGCTTGGAGATGAGAGGCTCTGGTAATAGTATCCGATCAACCGCTTCCCGTCCTAATACTGCCAAAATTAGGTCAGAAAACCTCATTGATGAATTTGTGATTTCGGGGGTCAACCTCTGTTTTGGGGTTTTGCTGCTCATCCTCAGCATGATTCCTCCAAGTATGAGAGTAGTGATGTCTGCAGTAGGATTTAGGGGTGGTAGGCAACTCTAATCATAGTTCTTCTGGTCTAGCACTGACATTAACATCTTTAAGATCGCGAAAAGGGCATAGAAATGCTCTGGAAGGCTTCTACATACAGCAATCTTCATGGCGCAATTGCTGTGCTAGCCATTTTGCAATATTACGGTAATTCTGTACAGTTTTGTGACATTCTACCACCCCAAGACCACCCATCCGGTGCCGGGTATCCTAAACAGAAATGCCAGGAAGCTCTGGAACGATTAAGGGCGAAATACACCAAAAGTGCTCTATGGCGGCTGGAGGAAGCTAGGATGTTAGCTGTCGATCGCCAGATGGGAGAGTCTATAGCAATATTAGATCAGCCAGTGAAAACACAGATGAGGTACATCCCTTCAGCTTTGGTGAATATGATAAGCTATTAATCCCAATGTAGACAAGTAGAAGCATTAATGCTCTTCGAGAAATCATTGTAAGAATACAAATACCCGTAGATTATCTCTATACCTCTTACACCTCAATATAGGAACTTGATGTTTATGCACCGCTATGAAGAGACAATTGAGGGTTTCCTAAAGGTATGATGTCCAGTGATAATCCATGACTGATAACTAATATTGCCAAAGCTTACAGAACTTAATACCTGGAGCCCAGCACTATATCACTAGTAAGCTCTACCCTAGATCCTAAATTAAAAAAAAGGTTAATCGTTTTCTAGTTTTGCTGCTGTGTGCCAAGTAGAACTTTATAGAAGGTACCATGACACAGATAAAGAGAAATCAGTATGTACTAGAGTCCAAAGATAATAGGAAAGCACTAATATATCTTTTAGAATAGACATGGTGAATTAGCAGAAGAATTATTTGAGAAGATTCCCACGTTCATGGGCAAAAAGAGGTTCATGGCACAAGGTCTCCCCCTAGAAGTCTTTGCAGACCGTAAACTCAAGAAATGGAAGGCACGTGCCCTAGCAAAAGGGGTGAGGGTTGTTGAAGGTGTTGGTGTCAGCCCCGTAGAAGAAATGATTTATTTCTGGAGTAAGGGCCGCTAATGATCTTTATTTTGAACACATTGGCTGATAGAAATTTAATGTATAGATGGGTATAAGCGAATGGACCAGCCGAATTTCGAGGTTTCGAAGAAAGCCTTGCAATGGCGAGACGAGGAGATTATCAATGACGCAATTGACGAACAGGCAATCCAGTGGATCCTACTTAGCGTTGTATCAAGGAATCTTGATGAAATGGAAAAGACGAAGTTGTATATTCAGAATGTCCTTGCAATTGATAGGAACGCATTTAAGGGCCTTTTGAACGATAACTGGATGGGTATATTTTCTTAGCTAGTGACTCTTATCAGTGGGGCGGTTAAAGCTAATGTTTATAAACAGCACCAACAGCACACTATGAGTGGGCGGTTGCGCTCTGGAAAGAACATGGACAAAAAGAATACTTTGAGATCAAAGTTTGGCTTGACAAGGCGGCAAGCTGGGGGGCTTTTGAGCTCGATGCGAGAGTCGGGCTGAGGGTGACTACAGCGCTAGACACAATCAATAGATTGAAGAAGTGGGAACGTTTTGGATCACTAGGGGAGGCTTGAGGTGAAATCGTATAGAAGATCATTGAAGAATGGAGAGAATTTGTGGATCATTAAGGCGTTGGTTGGCCAAGATTTTTATTCTGATAGTTAGAAAGACCCGCCGTCAATTATAGGGCCCGGATGAGTAATTTTGTATTTCTGACGCCCGCAGAAACCACCAAAACATAGTTTCAGCCTTACCAAATAATAAGCACCGTACTGCCTATTATTTACCACTTTTAAAATTACTATCCTGTGTAGGGTGTATAGAGATTTTGGTGTGATTTGGGTTTAAAGTTGAGTATAGCTATCTACGATAATAAAACCTGATGCACATTAGTAGGCTCCAGCACTTATCTATCGGATGATATCAGCAAGGTAACCCTACCCACTAACAATAATCACATTTAGGTCAAGCGACATCCTATAATAAGTATTCTTATACAAATAAATTCCCTTTGATTGGGTTAGCCCTACCATGACTAGCTGATTCTTCTAAGCTAGAATATTGTACTGAAACCCATTCAAAGTGCCCAAATATATATAGCGTCTTGATAATTTCACTGCTGGGGGTATATAGTATTCATTGGCCTTCATATTGCATATATATTTCCCGAAAAGGGGATTTATAAAAGGATTTAGACCCACATGAAATAAAACGTAAGTAGGTATCAGGAGATCTCACCCCATTCCATCAAGAAGGGGAAAGTCCCAGAAACCAGGAAAGGAACATAAAAGGAAAGAACAACCAAAAGACCCTTAAGCTACAAGCCTATCAGAACAGATTTTCAACCACCACACGAGGGAGAAAAAAGAAAATATTAGCGGATACAAAAGGATAGAGAGATATCAGCACCCACCAGACTTTTTTTTAAAAAAAAAAGTATAAGAAATTCCTGTGGATGAAATAAAACTAAAAAATAAGACAAAAATAAGTTAAAAGGGGGTAAAAAGAATTTGCCAGTCCCAATGCAATACCAGGTATAAAAAGTACAACCCCAAACAAAAAAAGATATACATCTACGCAGTGATGCAAAGCCCGAAAAGGAACCCAAAAATGACACTTTTGCAAAATAACCAAATACAAGTCCCTCCTAACCAATAGCTGGTCTATCCCGTTGAATGACCCGCCATTCCAACACCGGTTTGTTAACATAGGAAATAATGACAAAGGTGAAAAGAATAACTACATATTTGAGGTCCTGTACAACAGTGTATGTTTACACAGATTTAGTAAAATTTGCTTTCTCGATTTCAATTTCAGCTTGGAGCTTTCTTGTTCTACGAAATGCTTCATCCCTAATTTCACCAATAAGTTAGAAATAATACATCCACTGTCATTGTAATAGTACCTTTGGTTTTGTAGCTCCATAACCTCGATCTGTGCTACATTCATTTTCCCAACGACCTCCGCCATCTCGTTGTCAGCCTGTCCCAAAGCCTGCTCTAATTCCTCAACACGTTTCTCCAAATACTCGATTCTCGAAGAATCTGGAATAGATTGTGAAGGTTTCTTGAAACCAGTCCACTCGAGTCTCGGTGAGCGTAACATTGGTGATAATGGTGATTTTGACCCGAGTTGAGTAGGTGACCCTAGCGCTGTTGATTTGAGTCTCCGGAGTTGCGAAGTGTGTGTCTCTTTGAGTTTGCGTACTTCCTCCTCATGACGGGCGACAACTTCCTCAGTTTGCTGCTGAGCTTCAAGGACCTTATCCTCTAAAACCCTAAGCCTCTCCTGGAGCTCGTTGATCTTTTGCGCTGAAAGCCTCTGATCCTCCTCTCCACGGCCAATGGCTTCAGTCAACCTATCTCTCAGCAAGTTGTTTGATTCAAGCTGAGCGCGAACCTGTGCCGCTAGTTCTCCAATTCTCTCGGTTGTTAGTTTCAGCTGTGTACCAAGGCTCCTTTCTTCGGAGAGATGCTTCTTTTCCGAATCCTGAAGTGTCTCTGCACGTTTTCGATAGGCTTCTGCTTCAACTTGAGCCTCATCTCGCTCGGCCTCGGCCTGCGCAACACTCTGTCTAAGCTTCGTGATAGCCCGTTGCGATTCGGAATGTGCCTCTGAAAGTCTGCGCTCCCTTTCTGTAAGATCTTCAGAGAGATCATTCCCTTTCTCTTCAAGCTCGTCCAAACGTGCCAATGATCTTTCATGAATGTCCTGTAAATCATGGTACGCTTTCTGTAGGGAAAGCGAGGTCTCTTCGCCAGTCCTTTCTTGCTTTAGCTGTGAAACTTGCTTAGACAACCGAATATGAGAATCACGTAGTTCTGAATGTCGACCGACGAGTGAGTCATGTTCTTGAAGAAGAGCCCTCAGGGTAGCGGTTTCCGTTTCTGCTTGCTCTAAGTCCATCTTTAATGTCCCAAGATTCTTCTCACACCTAACCTTTGACTCCAGTGCCTCATCAGCCCGATGGCGTAACCTCTCCATTTCTTTTCGTATTGAAGTCATTTCCCGATCTTTGCCATAACGCCTGTTGGTTTGTTGCAATGCCTTATCGCGCTCCACCTCCAAAGCCTTTATCCTCTCCTTGGCTCTCTTGCTCTCATATCTATGTCGTTCCTGTAAGCTCTTCAACGCAGCGTGCAAAGCATCCCGCTGTTCCTCAATGTCCTTCACTTTGTCTACGAGGGTCTCCCTATCCTTCAAGTTCAATGGTAACCCCATATTTGGTAGCGGTGAAATTGGTGAACCCATCAATGAAACAGGTCGAGATTGCCGTATAATCGATTGTCGGGCTTGTTTCTGAACAGCCGATGTTTGTATCGCTGAAGCTTGAACTTGTATCGCTGAAGTCAGGGAGGCATTTTCATTCCGAAGGGTGAGAAGCTCCTCTTGCATTCTCGAATGCTCTTGCTGCATCTGAGTGTTCTCATACATGCTTTTCTGCAATTCTGATGCCTCTGACTCCAATCCTTCGACACGCGCCCGCAACCGAGGTACGATTTCATCTCGAAGATTATCACGCTCATTTCGATGCTCTTCTAATTCTCCCCGAAGAGCAGTAAGGAGGTCTTCATAGTTCTCCTTCATTTGTCGTTCCTCCGCGAGTCTTCTTCGTGCCTCTTCCAGCGCAACCTCCAACTCTTTAAGCCTCCCAGAGGAGCCTGCACTCAAGAACTGAGCACTCTCACGCTGAAACTCTAGTTAGTACCTGTCTAATATACAAAGAAAGAAAATTCTTACCCTCGCAAACTGTTCCTCCAAATCCTTCACTTGTGATTCAATTGCTTTTCTCCGTTCCCTCTCTTCTTGAACCTTACTCAGCATTTCTAAGCGTACTTTTGATAAATCCTGCTCAGCTTTTCGTTGCATCTTTTCCACATCGACTTCCTGCTTAGTCTCTGAATCTAAATACCGTGTTGAGGTTCCAGCATCTGAGAAATAGTCACTCGTTCTTTTACTCTCACCATTACGCTCTACAGCTTCAGCTTGTAACCGCTCAACTAGGTCCTCCAACTCCATTTCCCGCCGAATAGATGCAGCTAAGTCTGCAGAAACTAACCGCACCTCCTCTTCTATCGCATCAATAGCTGAAGGCGTTGGGGGGGCCAAAGAGACCCCTGAATCAGAGTGAAGGCCATCATGAATCACTGCATTTGCACGAGGTATATCGATTGCTGAGGGTATTGACCTTGAGGGGAAAGAATAGGGTTGTGGCGGACCAGTGGTCTTTGGTGAAGGTGCAGGTCTATCAGAAATTGAGGTGGACGGTGATGGTGGTGGTCCAATTTCTCCTTGATCGGAAGCACTTCCCCACCTAAATAACGAGGTGAATCTAGCACTTGGTGATCTTGGTGGTTTACTAGTTTCCTCAGTGGCTTCTGAGATTGATGGTGAACGGCTCCGGAAGGGGACCTCCGGAAGATTTAGGTTTGCCGGGATCGTTGGCGATGATGAAGCTGCCGAAGAACTTGCCATTATTGAGGCAGGCCGCCGATGCGGTGGGTCGGTATGTTGGTAGTTACTTCTATTTACTGAGGATTCGCTCCAGACTCTCGCATGGCTCAAGTGTGGACTCAGCGGAGATGAAGGATAGATTCGTGGTGTAGCAAGCTGAACTCGAATATCAACTTCACCATGTGAATCGGTAGCCCACCGGCCTTGTCCAAGGTTGGGGGAGTCTCCGTGAGGAAATCTGGAGAAGAAAATATATGTCAGAGGAATAGGTCTTCGGAACATGCCATGGAGCTTGGTTTGTTCCGTACCTGTCGAGATCCCGAATGACAAAGCCGTCTGAGTCTAATGGAGGAGAGGGTTCTAAGAGATCTTGAGCACTGTTATTTAGGCTTTTCTTGCTTAAAGGTTGCTGTAGCCTTGGTGACTGGTTATCACCAGAGGAGGGGAGAGGTTTCCGGCGTACTGGAGAATTGGGAGAAAAGGGAGGAGAGGTTAGCTGATCATACGGTCGGGAAGGAGACTGAGGAGATGGGAGAGTGGACGAATTCTGGAACGTGGATGGGCCGTAGACATTCATTTTCCGAGATTAGACCTTCGGAGTATGCAAGTGCGCGGTATCAATGCTTTTTCTAGTTCTTCACTGTTCCTAGTAGAGAGTGTGGATGGTCAGCGCACCGGCAGAACAGAACGGGACCGAAAGTGCGTATGTATAATGTATAGCTAGGAAAAGGGGGCCTCTACTAGTAGAGCATAACGAGAAAGAGAGACAGAAATTTCGGATATGATAAACGGTGGTGCGCTAGAGATGTTGGGGAAATGGGGGCCCAATCACTCACCTGCACAAGCCAGATCAAATCTAACGGCCAACGTCTGTCTGGGCAAATGCAGATTATTAGTTGGTGGACCGTGGGCCTCCAGGGCACCTAGTATAGATGGTGTGGTCGCTTGCACAAAGAGGGGCAGGGTTAGAGAACAAGAACTAAAATGGTGATGCTCTTTCGATTTCCACTTTCTCGGTATCAGCTTTGGAAGTTGTTACGAGCGATGCGAATACCTATTAGATGTGGACTCCTTTCAGACTCCTCCGGGTATGCGTATCCCCCTAGATTACTGAGAAGGAATAATCAACGTGCTGCTGCGAAATTGTACTCTGTATCTGTGAATAAAGAATTCAGATTTTTCCTTCAACCAGCAGATGCACACAACACAGTACGCAAATAAGTGGCCTGCAAGTACTGAGTTTTCTGTTGTAGTATGTATGTATGTACAACAAGCAGAATAGGATAGGCGATGTTATCTCGGTTCTAGGTTTCTTCAGGAACTATGAATCAAGAACAGGAAGAATAAGGTAGGATGGCGTTGCAAAAGAACGTGGTGTTTGCCGTCTGGAAGCTCAATAGGGCCAACAGCAACTTTGCTCGCCAAAAGGCGTCCGGTGTTTTGCTGGCTGGGGCTCTCCTGAACCCCTACCATCTGGCAGGGAGATCGGTACTAATGCCTGTTTAGGCTCAACGCGGGGCGCTTGCTGGTGGCGCTGTCGAATAGTTTTAAGACTTGATAGGCGTACCACGATTACCGTTGATGAATAATAGATTGCCTTCATAATAGCCAACGAGTATGAGAAATAGAGGGCGCTCACTCGATTCCTAGAGATAACCTACTTTACAGTTGTCTTGATGGGTACTTTTCAGCACTTTCATGACAGGAGCCTGACTTATTGCAAGTGAGACATGAGACGTTGGGAATGCTCATGTCGGCCGGAATAGGGTGTGGGTCGTATACCTAGCCCGGTTGATCTTGGCATCGCCTATGTGCCCCTGAATCTAGCTGTAAATGGATGTCTGGGTCTCGGTGATCAGCTTCTTTTGTACCCCGAGAGTTACATTTCCGGACAGTCATAAGCGCTCCATTTCCAGAGGCCGTCCCAGCCGTCTAAGTAGAGAAAATGAAATTGGCGCTGGCCACGTTGGAGCCTTATGGCATGGATAGCAAGTGATTATTCGCCATCACGGCGTTTCATCAAAAAAAAAACAACATATCCCATTCTGTCGTGGCGGGAAAATCAGGAGGTCCCGGTAATAATAGTTCGGCCAAAAACTAATACACGGTGAGTTTAGGGAACCTACGGTGAATAAGGTCTGCAATAGCAGTAAAGCCCATTCGGTCAAAAAATTAGTGCCAGATTATATATGTATAGTGCGCACGACCCTAAAACTGGAAATTGCACTTGGGACATGCTTATCATGCCTGCTATTATGCTTTCCCTCAAAAATATAAACCATTAAAGATATAAGGAAAATATCTCAAAATTGTTAACACAAAAAACAGCCCTTTAATACATAGAACTAGGAAAACCTCTCCGAGTATATATATTTGATCACTAAATACGTATAGTAAGGAGTCATTTTCATAAGTTATGTATGTTTGAAGCTATAAGATTAGCTCGTTTTTGTATGGGTGTAGTTGTGGGCACTTTAGGGTTAGGGCAATTATACCCCAAACGCGACTCCACGCGACCTACGCGGATGAACAAAGAACGGTATCCTCCATCACTGCTCGAGTCTCCCTCATTGCTATGGCCCATTCTACCCCAGCACACGATGACTCTCCCGCTATTCCAAACATGATCATCACAACCTCAACCTCAGCGCTACGGAAGAGGAAACGCGAAGACGAGAAATCAGTACTTGGGGATTCTTTCATCATCAAGGTAATTACACTAAAGCCTACCCCACATTATAATTCTCGACATCAAAATCTAGTTTTAATATTTGCCATACATAGCCCCACACTTCATCAGTTTTCGATTCCTCTGTCAAGCTTACTCCGGCTGTTACTCTCCCACGCTCCTATATCCCGCTACAGTGGCTCGCCGGGTATCCGTCGCGTCTGTTTTCCATCCCGATACATATACCAGCTCTAGATGTACCTGGGAATGCTGTCATTGTCAAGGTCGAAGGAGAGCGACAGTTAGCAGTTGTTGAGAAAGTTGAAGGTAATGTCTGTACATTGTACAAATTATCTACACAAGTAAAGATGAAAGATGTTCGGAAAACGGCTTTACTTGTCAGAAAGTCAGTTCAAAACTCCGAGGGAGTTTTTGAAATAGATCCTCCATCAGAAATACTGAGTTCAGAATGGTGGTCGAGCTTGGAAGTGCCATATTTTGATACAAACAATGCAATATGTGCAATAGAATCCACTGTCAAATTGATTATGGGTTCTTCAAACTACAGTGATGGGGCTCTTTTACTGTATGTAAATTTATAATATATACCGTATTGGATGCTAATCTTTGGTGTAGGCCCCCATCACCACCCCCACAACCACCAAACATACCACCATCTCCTCCAGTTACCACAGATACTGCTTTAGAAAGGATACAAAACTTACCAGAACCTACTCTTGCTGACATCCTCGAAAAAACCCGAGTACAGTACTTCCAGACTCTATACGTTGCCAAAACTTCTCTTGCATATTTCGCCAAATCAACTCTCTCTCGAGCTCGTGTGGCTGTGCAACAAGAAAATGGATTTCTACCATCGCCAGACCCTGGCAATGAGTTACGTGCTTTTCTACTAGAGATGTACCTGCCGTTTGATAAGATGGACACCAAATACCGGATATCAATTGTTCAAATTGCCATAGAAGAAACAGTGGATGATGTGACAGTTTTTAGGGTTGGAGAGGAGAAATATGTACAGCAATGGAGGGTTGCTACGTGGGAGGAAAGGCTGGTACAGGCCAATGATCCAACGATGAAGCGTAAGGTAGAGGAGTTGAAAATTCGAGAGTATGTCCTCCAGCTACTACCACATACACCAACCACTAATCCTAAAGTAGGACTGAGTTGCAAATCATTATTTTGCTTGAGATACTAGCACTCGATCGAGAACAAGCAGCATCGGCGAAAGAATCTCCAAATGAAGATCAATCGTATAAAAAAAGGTATAAAAAGGGGAACAAGAAAGGGAAAAAAAGGTCTAAGATTAACTCACCAGACCCAAAACTCCTACTTGATCTACTTGTCGATCGTCTTTGTATCTGGAGGTCTATCGGCTCGGGCCCAAATGAAATAGAGGAAGAATCTTCTAGTCAAAAGAAGGTCACCGACAGGGAGCATGATCATCTCAGGCATTTCTGTGTGGAAGTCGTCTTGGCCTTGTATGTTACCCCCGATTTCTCCTAAATTCGTCACTAACAATATAAAGTTACGCGTCAAGGCTTCCAGAGGAGTGTGCTTCCATTAACAAAAAGTGCGGAGGCTCGAACTCGAGGCCTCGTACACCGGGACACCCAAAGAAGGAAAAAAACTCACAAACAAAGAAGCCACCTATACTACGGGCCATCACTTCATCAATTAGTACGAGGGAAGCAAGTGTGGATACATTAGCAGCCCTTATTACAGCTGACACATCCTCGGTGCCAAGGGGGACTGTTCGTGGGGGAACGCTCAATTACAAGAGTTTTGCGAAGAGAGAGATACAGATTACTTCAAGAAATGGAAAACAAAAGAAGGTAGATGAAGAACTGAGAGATGCTATAAACGCTTTGAAAAAGCCTAATCGTATTACTGCGGCATCCGAACTCGTTGATGAATCAACAAAGAGAGTCTCTAATTGCAAGAGTAAATATAACACAAATGATACGTCGCAGTGGAAGATTGCTAAACAAAATCTAGAAACAAAGAAACCAGCCAGAAACCCGCTAGCTAAAGTCCAGGTTATGGCGACTCCGAAGCGTAGGAGGACAATTATGCCCCCACAGCCATCCCCCCCTCCTATGACTGGAGTTTCATATGACTCGCGCGCATATGATCAATTCTATATTCCTCGAGTTTCTGGGCCAAACTCCCTACATGACATCCCTGGGACCCCTCTCCAACGATATGGTAGGATGAATTCCGATAAAATTTCCTCTACCAGCCCCTTTGGTATACCATCAGAGGTTCGAAGAGCCACTACCTTCCCAGATAGCTTTGTAACTCCACAAAAGAAGCAGCGTCGCTCAATGGGGTCTGATTTGGGGTCTGGGAATTTCGTTCCTTCATCGACTACAAAGGTTGCCGAGACCCTTCCCCGAACCTCTGCGTCGTTAGTTGCTCCACCTGGAGGTTCGAAGCTTATGTCACAAAATCCTTTTGATCCAGTAGATGATGTGTTATCTCCTGTGGGTGGTGTGATGCTTTACAATGATGATGCTATTGGGGAGACTCCGTGCAAAGCTACCGCTATTACGCCAGTAGCAAAACTTTTAACGAAAAAGAAGATATCGATATATGACACCTTAGGATGGGACGATGATTATGACTTGTGAATTAGCCTTCTTTATTTCTCCAACTATACATGATTCCTATAGGTTATCATTTACAACACATCTAAAGACTAGACAATCGCATGCAAAACGGAGTTTTAGGCTATGGATTTTTTTGTTCCTAGGGCTTTGTCTGAAAATTTGATGTATGCTGTGACAACCCTAATATTATGACCAATATAATAACCATAGACCTCTTAAACCAAGATATGCCTGTACCAATCTCTTATCAGGAGTGCAAAATAACATTTTCATTTGGCTCCTTGAACCCTATCAAAGTGGAAACTCCTTAAAATATCTATACACATGTGTAAATATTCCTATATACCTCGAGCCCTCACGGGTTTCCGTCCCTACAGGCGTCTCACCACTATCAAAGTCCTATAGAAACCCCTACTTTGAGCTTAGTAATCCTAGACTTTTGACATTCGATTCGGTTTCTGGTCGAGTTGCAGAATTAAAACTAGGATCGGTCTTTGCACGACGGACGTATGCAGCTTGGATAGCTTTTGTTTTTGCAAGCTAGATAGTTAGATGAATAATATTAGCATACCATACACTGGTAGTGACGATAGCGGTATCATGTTTCCTATGCCCCCATTGAACCACTTTATGTTTAGGTGAGATATTGGTTATTCTCCTATTGACTGACCTCCTTTTTGTGGTGAAGACATTCATAGTAGTCGTCATGTTGAGGAGCGCATTTCCACTTCCCTTCGTCGCTCGAAGCATTTGTGTTCATAACGTAACAGGCTAACATATCTTGCCAGAACGGAAAGCACTAAAGTAAAGTGTTGTCAATTTAGGCTTTGACACAATAAAGCATAAAATAACCTACTCTGCTAACACCTATAGATAGATACTATTAGTTCTTTTTCATTCCGAGGGGAGCCTAGGGGGCCTGAAACGCAGGGAGATGAAAGCGGGGCTACACACCGCCATTGAGACCATAACCAGAAGCCATAGCGCTTGATATTTTCTAAATATTGAGGCCACAAGGAAAGATACTTAGGTGCTGGTAGTGATTATCTATGTCGTGATTGGAATGAGGTTAAGAAATGCGGGATGGGTCTATCGTCGAGCTGCAGGCTTGGCGGAGGCTGGCACTGTCGCGGTGGCGTCACAGGTCATTCACTTCTCCAAGCCTCTATGCCAGGGTATTGCCTACATCTTACTCTCTCCCCTACTCATTCCTCTTCTCCTCTCCTCTCCACACTCTCCAACCTATACCCACTTCATACCAAACCTTTCTAAATATTTTATAATTCACATAATGAAGCTTACTACTGCTCTCTCTGTGTTTGTCGCGTCAGCTACTGCCTCGAACTTATTCCAGCAGCTCGCAGGGGGTTCAGGCTCGGTCGCGGTCGGAGCAACCGGTGCAAAAATCCCCGGAGAATCTCCTCTATATCATTGCGGGCCGACTAGTAATGATATCCTAACTATCGATAAAGTCGACTTGGTCCCAAACCCCCCCGTGCCGTTTGTTTCCCCGTACCATTTAGATTACAATATAAGCGCTAATTCTGATTTTAGCGGACAATCTCTCACGATCGAAGCATCTGGTACTCTCCACAAGTCTGTTGAGAAAGGCGCCCAGGTTGAAGTTACAGTCAAGTACGGCCTTATCACCTTGATCAAAGAGACACTCGACCTTTGCGATCACGTTGGAGAGGTTGATCTCGAGTGCCCGATCAAGAAAGACAAACTTGTTCTAACTAAGGTTGTCGATATTCCAAAACAAGTCCCACCTGTAAGTCTCCAAACTCTCATATCTAGGGTTTGGTGCATATTTCAAAAAAAATACGCCCAAGTCACCCCCAGCTCATTCATGGCATTACTAAATAAGTTCCTGAGATATAGGGTAAATACAACGTTGCTGCAAACGCGTATCTGGAAGATGGTGATCCTATTACCTGCCTCGTAGGACAAGTTGTATTCACTAGGTAAATAGACTTTGTGGCTGTTTAAAGGAATATGGACCTGTATCTTATTATGGTGTATTTAATGTGTTATGAGGGATAAAGCTGAGGGAAATACTATATTCTTTCCCTATTTGAAGCGAGTTGAGCGACAGATTGTTGGATTGTTATCATTTACTTTTTTTGACTTTTACTTCTCGCTTTTAACACGGATGCTTTTACATTTGATCTCTCCCAATCTTCTCTGTGTACTTCTATAAAAACAGGTAGATTTTAATAATCTCTGCCTAAGTACTTCAGGCTGCTGTTATTAACACCACAACTACAGTGCGAAAAGAGGGGATGGATTGGGTACACTATTTTTCTAAATACAGTAGAAGTTTTGTAGCAACAGGATAGAATATGAGAGTATTACAGCATTTTATTCCAAATTCCAGTTTAATATGGTGTTTCTCTTATAATGCTGTAGTAGTATTGTAGTTTCACCCCGTTTTTTCGTACTATAGTAAACTACACAAGATCACGTCAAAGTATGATATTCTTCATACGCGATTATATAAACCATTACAGAAATTACTACGCCTACGAATATAGCCAGGTAAGATTGAATTGGTTTAGGAACATACGTACGTGATAGCGTAGAAAGTCTATCTTACTAGTAAGATAAAAACCCTACTATTGTTGCATAATTTAGATACATCAATAAAACTCTGTAGATTTAAGTAATATGAGTACCATATTATCTTAAGCTTACGAAATCCAACCCACTGAAGCCTGGACAGGTGCACGTTAACAGGCGTTGGGACAGTTGAGAGCCGCGGAAATTCCTGGCACTAGGACAAGAGGGGTACATATGTACTTGTACTGATACAGAGTATATATAACTGTCTTATTTCTTTATTTTTTGTGTTGGCAATTGCACAAAAACACCTATTAGCCCAGGCCACAGTGGGTCGAATTTCGTAAGATAATACGGTACATGTATTATATACAGGAGAGTTAAAGAGTATGTAATCCCAAACCCTATCAAAACCCTTAAAAAAACAAAGTCCTACATCCAACACGTCCGACTTGAATAATAGGTTCTGCTAAAGTCGTAGAACCCCTGGATAAACATCAGGTCCCTAGTTCCACCTTTTTATAGTCTAGGAGCAATTATAATAGTGTTGACTGTCCCTACTATAGAACCCTTCATTGTTGCAATTTTACGAGCATACCGTAGCCGGAAGGCTGCATGTATTTATGAATGAAACAGGAAAACCCCCACGATTTTACGAGTAGGCCTTCTATGATTCTGTCGAGTGATATTATATGAAGGCGTATGATATTACAATCAACCAATAGATTTTTGCCTCTTTTATGAGTGCTGAAAGTTATCACACATGAGCACGTGAAAGTGTATCTAGTCAAATATTAAGTATATATATTTAGAACGAAGGTAGTACACTTTTTCTATAATGAGAATATAACCAAGCTGAGTACATACATGTACATGTAGTTCTAGCCTTCAATAAACGTACCCTGAGATTTGGTAAGGTTTTGGACAGGATTTGTACTAATTTCGATGGGAATATCTGATGGCATGCTACTATCAAGGTTATGCTACACGGCTGCATGTATGAGATAATGAATACTGCATGTACTAAGGTTATGCCACTATCGGGTATGTTTGTATCGAGGTCCCGCTGAATCATAGTCCCCCTAGGTCGTAATATAAGAAATAAATGTTAGATTTTGTTTCACCCGCCAACTTTCCAAACCTCAAGGACCTATCGAATACATGTATACATGTATGTACTTGTGATTAGGTCCTGTCTATTTTTTAGTTTTTACATCTACTACTTACACCATTTTAAATGCCAACAAAACTCCCCATACCTAAGAAACCCAAGTACATATCTAACGGAAGAAATCACCAAAGGGGATAGAAATGAGAATTTTTGGGCCCAATACATATAATAATAATTGTGTCTCTAGGAATCTTACCAGGCCACATGAACAGGTTTTTTTTGTTAGTTGGGTTAATAGTTCAATAGTAGGTCCCCCTCTCTCTCTAAAAAATATTCCTCTAAAAATCCTAAATTTTATAACTATTGCCTGATATTGGGATTATTTCGGGTTTTCTGGAGTGTCGTTTGTGAGCGAAAGATAGGTGTTCCATGCGATACCAATAGTGGATGCAAAAGGCTATATCAGAGGTCAGTTATAGGATTATATAAAAAGGAAAAATGGTGCTGACCAGCTGTAATGCAAGGGGAATAAGGCGGAAGTTAATAATTTGTACAGCTGGCCAAACAAGGTAGTTTACTTTCCTATTTTTCTCAGGTCAATTATAAATTTTAATTGTAAAGACAAAAGTGTGAGTGTACTTACAACACAGAGGTATAGGCAACACTGAATTTTCGTGTTATTGCCTTTCTTCCGCCTCCTTCGGCCAGTGTCATGTAAATGAAGAACAATGCCAAAGCTATAAAATTTAGTGAGATACCCCCTCTTTAGCGTATATATACTTACAGATAGGGGAAAAAATAGCCTGATCTAGAGCAACACGCCAGAGAGCAGGTCCGGTTTTGCTCTCTAACGTAACAGGGAAAGTTTCCGAGAGGAATGCAAACCATGCGAACGAAATAGGCGCCATGATTAGACCTACTTCAGTGTTATTCCATTGATCTCTTCTATTCACGGTAAATGTGGAACTACATACCCCATGCCATGAATCTAATCCATCTTTCGAAATCGAAGCTAGCCGGAGCCCCAGCAAGGTCCCCTCGATGACTAGGTAGAGAACCTTTCTCGCTCAAATCGTGGATCTCTATCGAGATACCATCCTTTTTAGACGTATCTAAAGGCTTTCGGGCAGATCTTGCTTGTACAGAAGATACAATTTGGGCAACGGTATCTGCTACTCCGCCGAGTATCTACTGCCGAGTGGGTAAGGTAAAGCGTTAGTTTCAACTTCTTAGCATCGTATTATCAAATACTATGGGAATAAGATTGCACCGAGTTCGTAACCATCATTGTTAAAACTGGCTTTGCGGCGAAATGTAGGTCGAACTGAAAAGCTAGCTGTGCTAGACCTATTATTTCGGCAAGCATGATGATTGTATGCACAAGGGGCTGGATTGGGACAATATATTCTATTAGCAGCTGCTGTGGCTTGGGGGGTTTGATAGCAGCTCTAGGGGAATCAAGCGCACCACACGGCCACACAAATAGTGGCTACTGGCTGATCGAAGCAGAGTGAAGCGGGAAGCGGTAGGCATTTCTATAAATACTGTCTATTTGAAAATGGAGGTGCTGTATATGACAATGGTTGGTTGATAAGGGTGTTGTGGTGGATCTGTGGAATTGGGGATTTGGTGTATGTTGGAAGGGACAGATATTGTTAGACAGCTAGCAAGAGCTTTGATACCAGTGGTGATGATCCCTCCTGTATAGCATGGAGAGATCTGATCTGATAAGATGCGGCTGATATGTAGGTTCTATTTTGCTGTGCTGACTCAGACATAGCTCAATGTGGTTAGTGTAGATGTTTCTCTGCTGCTCCTGTTGCTCTTCCCGTTTTCCTCCCTTCCTCCCCAGTCCTAGGCCCGTCGTCGCTCTTCACCCAGCTGTTGGGTACATACTACGTCGGCCGCCCACCCTAACCCCCACAACTCCTTCCCGCAACACCACAACCTCCACCTCCTTCATCACCCAACCACCTGCAACCTCGTACGAATAAGTTCTCCCCACAACGTGCGCCATAGCGATACCGTAATTATATTCGGATCGTCTAGTCGAGCTGCAAACTATGTCTGGTAGGTCTCCTTTTTTCTCTCTCGTGTTCGCGCGTTGTTGTTGCAAAAATTCCTGTCATCTTCGTGCATCCCGCTCGCTCGTCCCTCCATCTCGAATCTGTCCCCAAAGGTACCCGATGTCATTCCCTTACATACCACCCCTCAAAACGTGCCGGGACAGGCTGATAACGCTCCTGTCCCACTTTTATCTCTCATTTTTCCTATAGCCTTGCCATAACTCCTCTCACTCCTCGCTACTTTCCATCATGAGCTATCATCAACATCGATTCCTGCATCCCCGAAACGTCTTCAAAGCTCGTCTAGTACCTCTATCTTCTGCCTAATGCAGTCGTTTTCGTCGCCTCGTTCGTGATAACCTCTAGCTACTTTCCGCTACTTTCCACGTGCTTTATGGCCTCAATAATGGTGCTGACGCTCAATCACAGAAGGTAGCGTGGCTATCCCGTCTCCCCCGGACGGCCCGACATTCATCATGTCCCCCCCGGACACTTCATACGCAATTGTAAATCATGTGTCTAGTCCCGAAAACTCTTCGGAAAGCGAACCTGGCTTGTCAGATGCAGAAGAGATGCATACCCCGCAACAGGAGTCGGCGTCGACTCCCGACTCGAACCATGACGATGACGAGGAAGTGAGTTCAGACAACTCATCGGATGGTGATGATGATGATGTCGAGGGTCAATCAGAAGATGGAGATTATGAAGTCGAAACACCGCTTGAAGAACCAGCTGAGGATAATGGATATGAGAGTGCCGTAAAGTCTACGAAAGAATCACGGAAGAGCACGAAGATTAGAGTTGCCGACGACTACAATGAGAATCCAGACCTATATGGCCTACGCAGAAGTGTAAGTCCTATCTCTAGCATTCTATGGCATATCCTACTAATTGATTACTTATAGGAGCGAGCTCGACCAACTGCACGACTAACTGTAACTCCTCACCCTCTCCTATTCATCCACCCGCTGTATAAGTTTTTGCTGGCCCGGAAATGCAGCTGATAATCTAAATAGATCGATAGTTCTACTTCAGAGTCAGATGACTCGGAGCCAAAAAGTAGTCGTTCACGAAAGAGGCGAAAGCCTGTTCTTATTAAATCATCCAAATGTTAGTACCCCCGAGAAGACATCCCTAAAGATGAGATGATATTGACATAAATTATCTATCCAGCATCTAAACTTCCCTCTCCAGTGCTTGAATACAATACATCTGATGATGATGAAAGCGAGGATGAGTATGGTGTTCGACCCTCCCACAAGTCACGCAAGAAGAGGCGACGCGTCACAACTACCAATGGCACCCCTCCAGCTGAAGTCCGTTTCTCTACCCGCCGAGCTGGAAGGGTGACAAATTATAATGAAGATGATGAAGACGACTTTGAGGAAGACGATATTACTCCAGGCTATGAATACCAAGAGCCAGAACCAGATGTTGGTGGTGGAATAGATCTTGTTCTAGACCACCGACCTCGAGAGGGCGTGGGTACGTTCTGCTTTTAAAGACCTGTCCTTTCGTTTCTAATCAGATCCTTAGATACTTCAAAGCCTCTTTATAAACGTGCAGATCTTGAGTTCCATGTAAGTCATTTCTAAAATTTAGCTCTACCAGTTCTGCACCAATGCTGAAAATTAAGTAGATAAAATGGCAAGGGCTGTCACATTACCATGCAACCTGGGAGTTACCTGAAAACCTGACCGAATACAAGGGAATAAGGAAACTGGACAATTACATGAGAAAAGTAGTTGAGCAAGATTACTATACACGTATTAGCTCAAATACTACGAGAGAAGATATTGAAGCGATGGATCTTGATCGGGAGCGAGAGCGTGATGCGATTGCCGAATATGTTATCGTAGAGAGGGTAATTGGGCATCAAGATCAAGACGATGGGTTGCAATACATGATAAAGTGTTTGGTGTCCCTTTTCTTGATATAGTCTTTTTTCAGGATATTAACACAGTGGGTGTAGGGAAACGTCTTCCATACGAGTATAGTACTTGGGAAAATGAAGATCTAATTTCAAAGATTGCCCAAGAGCAGATCGATAAATACTGGGACCGAACTCAATCTGCCCCGCTATCAAAGAAGTCCGAAACTGATACTGGCACCCGCCGGAGCTACCAAAAACTTGATGCTCAGCCCAATTATATCAAAGGCGGTGAATTACGGGACTTTCAGATGAAGGGTCTCAATTGGTTGGCGTATAACTGGACGAAGGGCAATAATGGAATTTTGGCGGATGAGATGGGTCTAGGAAAGACTGTCCAAACAGTTGCGTTCATGAGCTGGGTATGTGACAGAGTAATTCTAATTTACTGACACAAGCTAACTACTAAAAAACTCAGCTCCGGCATGATCGGGCTCAGCACGGTCCATTTTTGGTTGTAGTGCCTTTATCTACAGTCCCTTCTTGGGCCGAAACGCTTGAGAATTGGGCACCAGACATGAATTTTATCGTTTATACTGGTACTGGCAAGGCACGAGAAGTACTACGCGATTATGAAATGTTTGTTGACGGAAATCCGAAGAAGACTAAATTTAATTGTATGGTCACTACTTACGAGTATATCCTAAACGACGCCAATATCCTCCAGCAAATCAAATGGCAATTTCTTGCAGTTGATGAAGCTCATCGGCTTAAGAATAAGGATTCTGCTCTTTATGATAAGTTAAACGACTTTAAAGCACCAAGTCGATTGCTTATCACTGGTACCCCCTTACAGAACAACTTGAAGGAACTCGGCGCGCTAGTAGACTTTTTGATGCCTGGGAAGATTCAAATTGATAACGATGTTGATCTTCAGTCCGCGGATGCTGCCCGACAAATCGAAGCCTTGCAAGAAACACTAAAACCCTATATGCTCCGGCGAGTCAAGAAATCTGTTGAGAAATCGCTACCTGGGAAGACAGAAAAAATTATTCGTGTAGAGCTCTCTGATGTTCAAACAGAATACTACAAGAACATCATAACCCGCAACTACGCAGCCTTGAATGCTGGTGCTACAGGGCCGAAGCAGTCATTACTAAATATCGTCATGGAACTGAAGAAAGCTAGCAATCATCCATTCATGTTCCCATCTGCAGAGGATCGAATACTTCAAGGCAGTACGAAACGTGAAGATGTATTAAAGGCTTTAATAATGAGTAGTGGCAAAATGGTTCTTCTTGATCAATTACTTACAAAGCTTAAAGCGGATAACCATCGCGTTCTAATCTTCAGTCAGATGGTCCAAATGCTTGATATTTTGGCAGATTACCTAAACCTTAAGGGGTATGCTTACCAACGCCTGGATGGTACAATTGCTGCCGGACCCCGTCGGATTGCTATCGATCATTTTAACTCGGCAGATAGCCCGGACTTTTGCTTTTTGCTCAGTACAAGGGCTGGTGGGCTTGGTATCAACTTGATGACTGCGGATACAGTTGTCCTTTTCGACTCGGACTGGAACCCTCAGGCAGATCTGCAGGCCATGGCTCGTGCGCACCGTATTGGGCAGAAATCGCATGTTATGGTATATAGGCTGGTATCTAAAAGTAACCGCTTCTAGTTGCCTTACTATTAGAAATGATTTATATTAACTTTCTTTAGATACTATTGAGGAAGAAGTTCTGGAGCGTGCACGAAATAAGATGATCCTGGAGCACCTAGTCATCTCTCTTGGTGTCACTGATAAGGGTATTACGGATAAGGTGAAGAAGAAGGATAAATTGGAGTCAGCGGAGCTTTCTGCAATTCTTAAAGTATGCATAACCTATAAACTTTATTTGGCACAAAGCTAACCAAAAATCCTAGGCTCGTGCTTCCAAGATGTTCGAAGCCACAGATAATCAGAAAAGGCTCGAGGAACTCAAGATTGATGACATATTGCTCAATGCAGAAGACCATATCACTCAAGTTGAGCCTGGTTTGGGCGGAGAAGGGGGCGACGACTTCTTGAAGCAATTTGAAGTTACCGACTTTAAAGCAGAAGTCTCGTGGGATGATATAATTCCGAAAGAGGAATTAGATGCAATTAAGGGCGCAGAAAAAGTGCAAGAGGTAATACCTACTGTATCATCCTACTTTTGTGTGTAACTCGGCTAATTTTTTAATTAGGAGGAAGAGTTTCTTAATGAACAAATTGAGATGAATACAAAACGCAAACGCAGAGGGGTTACAAATGGCGAGCCAGAAGGCCGGCCAACTAAACGACGGGTGAAGGATCTATCAGTTGCCAGAATCGATTATAGTGACGACGAACCTGATGAAGATCCTATGAGACCGCTCAATGAGCGCGAAATCAGGAACTTGTATAGGGCCTATGGACGTTATGGTTGCCTTGACGAGTGCTGGACTGACATTATTAACGACTCTGGATTGACTAATCGTGACCCGGAAGTGATCAAGTCAACAATCGCTGATTTAGTTGCACTAAGCGAGGTCGAGATTCAGAGACACAGATCGACATTTGATGACGGTATTGGAAAGAAAGAGAAAAAAGCAATATTATTTGATTACAAAGGTACCAAGAAACTAAATGCCGAGACTATTGTTCAGAGACCCAAAGAGTTGAAGGACCTTCGAAGAGCTGTCTCTCTTTACCCAGATCGGTCGAAGTTTCGTATCAATGATGTGAAGTCAGTACACAATTGGTCTTGTGAATGGGGGGCTCGTGAGGATGCCATGCTTTGCGTTGGCATCGCTAAGCATGGATACGGTGCTTGGGTTGCAATCCGCGATGATCCCGAGCTTGGTATGCAGGGAAAATTCTTCCTTGAAGAACATCGTGTTGATAAAAAAGAGGAGAGAGGGAGGGCAGAATCCACTGCAAAATCGCCTGGAGCAGTCCACCTTGTTCGGAGAGCTGATTACCTGCTCAGTGTCTTGAGGGAACGTTTTGGAGGGGCTGCGCCTACAAACCAGTCACATAGGAGATCTCCGGACACAAATCCTAGGAACACCAAACGGAATGGTGTATCTGCGGTCGATCGAATTAATAAGAAAGACCGGGTTTCTGCCTCTGCCTCCCCTGCACCTAACCCTAAAAGGTACAAATATAAATCGACTGTTATCGTGACGGAGAAACACCGATCACCGGAGAAAAGGGAATTGTCAGCAAAAAGGCATAGGCATGAAGAGGGCGATAGAGAAAGCAGGAAGTCGAAGAAGTCACTAAAAATTCCGATAAAGAAAGACGAGCAAGAAAACAGAGATATTTCTGAAGAGAAAAGACCACTCACCGCCGATGAATTTGCAGCTAGGGTAAGATTAAGAGCAATAGAAATCATGTTATATTGTGAAACTAACTATTATAGAAAAAACTACGCCCTGTTCGCAGCAAATTGAAAGAACTCGAAAATGTAAAGAAACTTGACAAGAATATGAGGCTTAAGGTCTTGAAAGAAGGTCTTCTTGCGGTGGGGAAATTTATCAACACTATCGAGAAGAAGGGGACGAAAGAGTATAGGGATCTCTGGTGAGCACTAGCAATTACTAAAATATGTAGTAAGTAGCATAACTAACAGTTACTAAGGTATATCGCCTGGCGCTTTTGGCCTCACCACGAAAAGCCTTGGGAATCGCTGGCCGAGTTCTTTGGGAAGCTAGCAGAAAGCACTGAGGGTGCTAGTGTAGCTACAAGAAAAAATGGTGAATAATGTAGGTTTGATTTTGTTGTTGAATACAAAACGTCCTCTTTTTTTTTGTTTAAATAGGGTTTCAAGCATGTCGCTACTCTTTGCACCTTTCCCCTTCATCCCCCTGCCTACTCACCTTTTTCTTCTGGTTTGGGTTAAGTGTTTTTCTTCTTTTTTTTTTCACGGGTGGGTTTATATATTTTTCTGTTCTACCTCTGGAAGTGGTATATCAGTAAGTGGGCGGCACATCATGGCGTACATTTGTCAATTTTGTTCTATTTTTCTTCTTTTTCATCTCTTCTCATTGTGGGTGTACAGTTGGTGTCGGGCCGGTGCGGAAATTTTCTTTCTTCTAATTTGGGGGTATTTTTATTATGCTGTCTTTTTCTCTTTTTCTCACGCTTCAGGGTTTTTGTCAGGCTTCTTTTCTTAAATTAATCTCTTGTTTTTTCTTGTTCCATCTAGTGGTTGCCCCAGTAGGGGTATAAAGTAGGAACTACAGACAGAAAAACGAAGGCTGCTCTCGCTAGCTTTCCAGAGTATGTTACAAGAACCAAATAGAGGAATACGAAAAAAGGTTGTAATGACAACAAGCTGGGCGAATTTCATGTGGCTTCGGATACCTCATTTCTAGTGTAAACCGGATCGTACACCTGAAACAGTACCTGCAAAACTCCTAACCGGTTAGAAGCGGCTCTCACAACAAACCCCGCCGTGGCCATTTAGCTCTCCCTCCTATAAGTACATACTAATGAAGGCTCTCGTGGACTATTTCTTTCATATACAACCGACCCACCCCCTCTCTTTATAAGACTATAGATATGAGATTAAGCCACACCCTCAAACCCATCCGGATACTCCCCCCCAGCATTACAATCAGCAATGGCTTTGGCGTTGTACGGTCTCGGTTATCCGCACAGCTATTAAAACGACGAAAGCCATTTCTACAGTCGGCTTTCCGGGAATTCAGTTCATCTGTAAAATTACAAGCTGTGAAGCCATTCATATTGGCAGATATTGGTGAAGGTTCATTCGTCCACCCCTCTCGTGCCTTTATAATCGTTTTTATTAAACTTACTAATGCCATTCGGTGCACTAAAACAGGAATCCGGGAATGTGAGGTTATACAATGGTTCGTTCAAGCGGGGGCCAGGGTAGAACAATTCGATAAGTTATGTGAGGTTCAGAGTGATAAGGCCTCAGTAGAGGTATGAACTCTTCGATGCTCTACTCTACAGAGCTTCCCCTTGGGGAGTTTTCAAGCCAATCTCTAATACTATTGGAATAGATCACCTCGCGATTTGATGGTATAATCAAAAAGTTACATTATGAAGCAGGGGATATGGCAATAGTTGGAAAGGTGTTTGATTCTTCTTTGACTTTGGCTAATTAATTGGCTAATATTGTCCCAAATATAGCCTCTCGTTGATATCGATATTCAAGGAGAAATAAACGACACATCACAACTAGGATCTGCTGAGTCTGATAAAATTCCTAAAACGAAAACAGAAGCACAACAACCATCGAATTCAGTAGCCACAGTACAGTCACCATCAAGGCATGCATCACTCGCAACACCAGCCGTAAGACACTCAGCGAAAGAGTACGGTGTTGACATAACTCAAGTTCCAGGTACTGGCAAAAGTGGACGAGTCCTGAAAGAAGATGTCGTGGCATTCATGAAGCGTCGGAATTCCGGGGAGAAATTTTCTCCATTAGCAACTATTTCCAAGGAATTGCCAGTAGCAGAAGAGCAAAAAGTAGCCCTCACACCTATACAAGCAATAATGTTCAAGACGATGACCAAAAGCCTGTCAATCCCACACTTCCTCTACTCTGACGAGATCCACTTGGATCCTCTCATGAAAGCTCGTGCAATCATCAACAAATCCCTAAGCAAAGACCCGGTAGTACAGAAAATTTCCTACACACCCTTTATCATTAAAGCCGTCTCACAGGCTCTCGATACCTATCCCATAATCAACAGCCGCCTTGAAACTGATGGCGAGAGGCCACAGCTTATATTACGCCCACAGCACAACATTGGTGTTGCCATGGATACCCCTACTGGCCTTCTTGTACCAAACATCAAGAATGTGAGGAGTTTGAGCATTCTAGAGATTGCAGCCGAGTTAAAGCGGCTTCAAGCAGCCGGTACAGAAGGGAAGCTCACACCGGCTGATCTACAAGGTGGAACAATCACCGTGAGCAACATTGGCAACATTGGAGGCACAGTAGTGGCACCAGTGATTGTTACTAGCGAGGTGGCTATCCTGGGCATGGGTCGCGCTCGGACAATACCAGGATTTGACGATAAAGGTGTGGTGGTCCCAAAAACCGTGATTAATTTTTCATGGTCGGCAGATCATCGCGTGGTGGATGGAGCAACTATGGCAAGAATGGCAGCTCTTGTCAGGTCTTTTATAGAAGAGCCTGAGTTGATGATGGCTAGAATAAAATAGGTGTTTTTGCGGTAGATGTTCCTGCTCGAGTGCTACGAAAACTAGGGCCAGATAATGGGTGACTTCTCCGTAAAAATAAATATACGAAAATTGTGGACGATACATTTCGATGATATTATCTACTAAAAACTTGAGGGGCTGTTTATAATGAGGGTGTATTCTAAACTTTAATTCCGTTTCTTGTTAGTTCTATAGTATATGGAAGCCTATATAGATGACTCAAACCGCAATGTTATTGATAATGGGAATTCTGGTGCTGGAACCAAGTGAGGAAACCTAAACTTACACAATAGGAAAACCAGATGAACTTCATATTAGAGCAAATACATGGGTCATATAGTGTTATATCAGTAGCAGACTCAACTACAGCTAGGGCTAGCATATATATATTAGAAATAGGTATTATTAATAATTTATAAATCATTCTACGCTCACAATAGTACTAGTGAGCTTGTGCTGTCTAAGATTTCATAGAGAACATCAGGCTCAAGTCTGCTGCCTGCAGAAACGTCATTTTGGGATCGATATGAAAGCCAGCGCCTCTCTGTGGAGTAATTATTAAGCTCATTTTATCTTCTACTTTTTTCTTTTATTTACGTACTTTCGCTTAGTTGCAACATCATAGTTCTAATTTTTAATAACATTGCGGTTCCAGCTATACGCCTCCATATCCGTATATAATCCTTCTTATAAGTCTAAGAAAATACATAGAATGAGCACACCTATAATTTAATTCCACTTATAGGAATTTTTATATATCTTTACTCCCGAACCCAATTCTGATTTTTCGTGCAGGGTTCAGGAAAGGGGGGGGTTCATAAGTGCCTTCAATATGGAAGCGTAAACGTGTCAAAATTCAATTAGCCCAACGGTGGTAAAGTAGCGGATCAAATGCTGGAATACCATGCAGGTCCGGTCCACTTTTCTGGAATATCATGCTAGTCCACAATTCGACCACCTGTGGTCTAATAAAGAGGCAAATTGTCACTAGTGGAGAATTGGTGGTTTAGATACTGGATTAATACCTAAATACTGGACTGGATACTGGAATACTACCCAGGCCTGGCCCCCTTGCTAGGAATACCATGGTAGTCCTCAATTAGAGCACTACTGTTAAATCATTAAACCACTAATAGGACTAATAGGCTAATTAAGACATAATAGACTGTCAGTGGACTAGCATGGTATTCCTGACAAGTAGACTGGACCTAAATGGTATTCTAGCATATGGGTCCACTAATTTACCACCGGCTGGATAATTCGATTTTGACACATTTACGCTTTCATACTTCAAGGACATATTACCTAAAACACAAAAAGTCTTTATTGATCATAGATAATCACTCGATTTAGTCGTAAGGGCGCACCCTATTCTTACAAAGAAAACAACCAAGGAAATGACGTTAGAAAAATGCCGACACCCCTAGACTCAGGTCGGTTTCCTGCGGGGACATTCTGCTCTACCAGGATTCAAGACACTATTGGCCACACTTCAAGTAGGGGGCTCGAGCTTTAAGATGATCTTGGCAAATATTAGCCTCTACACCGGCTTTGCATACCATGAATGGTCAAAACTGGTCCCGTGGTAAACTTCGTCAGCCAGCCTCGTTCAGTATCTTGTATGGCGCAGTCTTAAATGTGCTAGCCAAATCCGAGGTGAGACAGCAACCCACACCAAATCTTAGCCAAACTTCAGTAATCTGGGCCATGCAAAAAATTAAAAAAATTCCTATAAATTCAAGTGTATGTTCAGTAGAAGAATAATACTATCAATATATGATCCTCATAGATTTTTACCTCTGGTATATCCCTTATTACTTGTTAGGCCGTGTGTAGCATCCATCATACTTAAGTATTTCTAGGAATGGTTCCATTTGGTAGTTTTTACAGCCAAAAATGAGGTTTTATTCCACAACAACCACACATGCCAAAGCTTAGTAAAAAGATATGGAGCTTCATTAGGACTATACAGGGCCACATATCTTTTTACTAGTGTTTTGACTGGCTGTAAGAGCCGGAATATCGGCTCAAACTTTGCATCACATTTAAGACTGCGCGCGCCATACCTGGATTATAAACGGGGCTTGTATCGTGGCGAACCTCAACCTGCAGAAGCTCAATGTAATTCAAACGGCTTCATCATTCCTGCCCCTTTTGGCTAGCCGGCTAGCCCTTGACCGGGTTTTATGTATCATGTTTCGCCTCACTTCTGGGAATCATACCTAGAAAATCACTCGCAAGAGATTCATACTGATACTGATACCCATACCCCACGGGGAGCTATTGGCCCTAAGAGCGAGTTCTGGTTCTTAGTTGGGGGGGGGTGTGCGTTGTTAATTCCGTATAGGTGCGGTGCGCCCCCCCCTTTGTGTACGAAAACTTTATTTTCTGGGCGTGGAGCAATCAATTAGAGTGTTTAAAAATACACTGCTCTGAGGGGAAGCCTCCCTTTGTAATATCAACCGATAGGTAGACATCTATCGTGCATATTTTACTTTCTTTTAATCAATTTTATAGGGGAATTAATATACTTGTAGTTGAGTGTTTCTGGAATATGGTAACGGGGAACGCCATGTTTATCCTACGAGGTCACTTTTTTATGCCTTCGCCGCTGTCCTGCTGTCCAATTCCAGCAGTTATCCTGATTTATTACTCGGCACTACAAGGTTTGACGAATCGCTAAGGTCTGCTTACCGTATTCCGAAAACGCTTGAAGACTACCTGAACAGTTACCAGGGCTCACCGTCGTCGGGTTAAAAATTGAACGTGATGACGATCATCAACACCCCAACCCACTGAAACGGGTGTAAACCGCGTTCCCGAATGACCCTAGATTTTCGTCCACGCATGTTGCCGGTAACGATAACCCCACAGTTTGGTTTTTAGAATTTCTTTTGATCGGAGCATTTAATTGGGGCGTTTTGCTGAGTAGAATACAACCTGTGATCTGTGGTGCAGTATGCATGCATTATTTAGAGAATAGAATCCATTTTTATCGCGAAAGAAAAAAAAGACTTGTTTTACTCCGCAGCCCAACCATGAAGTCCACCCCATGCGAACAGTGAAAGGAAATCTGTTAATAAACGAAGAACACCATAACCACTCCCAGAAAGTTGAAAAAAAATTCAAACGCTACTTTATAGGACATAAGAACCACCCCAAACAATAAGATATTAAAGACGAGATAACAAGGAAACACAAAGATGCAAATACTACTCTCTACTCCGAATCCATGCATTCCTGGACTTTCTCCAATGCCAAATTCTGCACTTGAGACGGAGTACCGCTGACGTCAACATGAACAACATCCACCTCGGTTTCATCAGGCTCCTCAAGGGCACTAAACTGGCTATGAACCATGTCATCCTTCATGAAATGGCCTTTGCGAGCGCGGACACGGGATAGTAATAGCTCTTCGCTTGCTGCTAGGTATACAAAGCGAACTGCAACATCGTCGGCTTCTCGACCTGCTATCCGAATAACATCGCGGTATTTGCGTTTAAGGCAAGAGCAGGTTACGACGCAACCCTCAGCCCCTCCTTCAAGCTCTTCGACGGCCTTGTTTCGGAGAGTTTCTAGCCAGTCCCAACGGTCATCATCAGTTAAGGGGATACCGTTTGCCATCTTTTCGACGTTCTGTTGTGGATGAAACTATAAGGCAAAGACATTCATTAACTGATTGTTCTACTAAAGACTTAGGGATACTGTAATGAACTCACATCATCGCCTTCAATAAAACGTAGATTGAGCTCTTTGGCAATGAACTGGGCGACTGTCGATTTCCCACAACCAGCAGGGCCCGTGATAATCCAGATATGACGTGGTTCTTTAGGAATCGAGTGAAGCTTGCCTAAAAGGTGGGCAGCTGAAGGTTTTGTCGAGATAATGGAGCCCGATCTCTCGTTATAGGTAATCATGTTGAAGGTTTTTATGTGTAATAGAAGAGTCAGATACAAAGAGGAGAGACCGGATTCGAGAATAAGGAATTGTTTGAGGAGGTTGGTCGATTGCAAAGGAGTGCTTATATAGTAAGGGTAAATATGATGCAATGGCTAAGTAAATCTAAATGCTGACTTGTTTAACGGATAATTTTGAGGCCAAAACAGGCGGGCTATCTGAAGCATTAAATACTTGACGATGCGGGCAGTGCCAAAGCGATTCCTGGACATAGTGATTTATAGTTAGCTGGCCACTACCCCCGTAAGCCCTGAGACCGCCGGGCTCCTTCTCCAGGCTTGCTTGGTCCATCCTAGGATATACTCATGTACGTAGCTGTCTCGGAAGTCACGCGGAAAAAAAGCAAGCACAGCGTTGGGAAAATAAGGAAATAGTATGTGGGAAGGTGAAAAAAAAAGAACATAAGCAACAATAAAAATCCGGGCCCTATGCTTCTCTTTCCCGGTGTTCCCACTAGGTCCGGCCCAAGCAGAAATCTCGTATGAACTCACACTTTTCCCCATTCCCTACCCCCTCTCAACCCCGCACGCCACCAAAGTTTCCTCTTTGCAGCTTTTGCAGTAAACGGGAGGCATCTAGCTGGAGATAGAAACTACTGGAGATCCACTTTCATCCTCTGCTGTTATCACGAGGAAAAAACGACAGGTCTAAATTGCAATAATAGCTCGCTCAAAGAGGGAGCCTGCAAGTATGTAAACTCATGAAGCAAATAATCTGCGGTCAACTATGCGGCGGAAAGAGAGCGGAATTCGGGAATGAGGCATCTTCCTGAAGTGACTTGAGGTACAGCGACGTTTGATGGTGTGCTACCGTGGGGATGGCACAAAAAGCGTGGGGGGATCACATTTGAACGCGGGAGAGAACTAGGATTCGACTGGGTTGTTTTGTTATTGGGGTGCAGCAACACCTGTTTGCTTTCTGCTAGGTGATGCTTACTGGTCAACAGCGCAACAACAGCAAGCTCAGCTTTCAAGCACTGTCATCCCCATGTAATACATGCTCACACAGTACATATGTACTCAGAGCAGCGATTAACTCGTGTAGGTTTCCGCGATGCACAACGTTGGGCCGTGAGTGTTACTGGTGATGTCTAAACTGCAAATATGTGGTGACGAGCTACACAACCTACACTAGCACCGACCGGATTCTGTTGCTTCTAGCTGGCCGGTTGCATTACCAAAGTTATTTCCTCCCCTGTGTTTCTGGAAGAGTGGCCTCCTCGAACGGACGGCGCGACTCTAGATTGGAGGTGCTCGGTCGGAACCGTGGGATTCTCTATCCCTGCTGCAGTGGAGACTGTGGGGGGACCAAAATTCCACAGAAGATCACTTTTAGTAATTAGAGGGTGAATGAGCCGATCGGAAGTATCAGTTGATGGCCTATTAGAGATTGTATCTGAGGCTACTAGTTTTGGTAACTCGATGATTGCCTTGTGAATCAGCCAGAAGATGAAACCAACCTGCTAGATTTCCGATTTCTTAAATATTACTTGACGGCTCTAGTACTCCGCTACAGAGATTCCTTACTCTACTCTACCTTAAGACATGCTGAAGTTAGACCTCCCATCTGGCTTTAGCTCATCTGACTTCTTTAGTTGGCCACATTTGCCTTACAGGAAATCCTGGGGTGCATACCAGAGTATGCCCTTAATTGTAACCATCTTCTATGTGTGGCATAAGTTCTATCCATACGGCTTGTAGTTACTTGTCGACGCAATACATACGTACATGATGTGAGACCGGACTACTCAACGAGTTTCGCATATGCGAGCCAGAGTAGAGATACGTATGCCGGTTAGATAGCCCCAAATCACAGCTAGAGTCTCTCCAGCCTAAGGGAAGAACGAGATAACCAGCTGAATAGCAAAATTTTCAAAGGGACCAGACTGGACCCTGAGAAAATGACGTCACCTTACGGTAGGTTACAATATACAGAAAGTAGAGTTAGATTTCAGTCATCAACGGATAGGTGATAGGGATATCACATGGGGACAGTCACAGAGGAGGGTAACTCGAAACCAAAGGTTTCAATTCTGGGAATCAATTTATGGCAGTATAGGTTATCCCACTAGCGGGCATCTGCACAATGTATGACATGTACTTGTTTAGGTCAAATAAAATGTTACCCGGACTAAAATCACCCATTCTGGACAGAAACACAGCTACGGCTGCCAACTCAGGAAGTTTGCTGTAGCGGCTATTCATATAGCACACGACATCACCGCCATCACACGCGTATTGACTCTGCACCGAATCGAATCTCAATATCTACGGCTTGTAAAAAAAAAATCCCTCGGCAAACTGGAAGTAACCAGGAGGTACCAACAGTACGGCAATCGTAACAGCTCTAAGCAACTGCCTCCGCTCTGACCACAATTTATATTTCCAATGTCGTACTTCTTCTCTACCCCGCTGGATATCGACATTCGGCTTGACGATGGAGATGATAGCCGGCAGATGGTGGATGTCAAGTTAGACAAGAATAGGCGGGAGAAATGTCCTCTCTACATGGATGGTGAATCTGTAAAGGGGGCGGTGACGATTCGACCGAAGGATGGGAAGCGTCTGGAACATACAGGTATCAAAGTGCAGTTTATCGGGACCATAGGTTGGGCGTCCTTCTATCTAGGAGGCGGAGCTTGCGCATTCTGCCTCAAAACCCGTTGGTAGGAGAAGTTTGTGCTGAATATGTGGTTGTTTCTTATTCAGAGATGTTTTTTGATCGTGGAAATCACTATGAGTTCCTATCACTAGGGCAAGAGCTTGCTGCTCCTGGCGACCTTCAACATCCTCAGACATTCGAGTTCGAGTTTAAGAATGTCGAGAAGCAGTATGAATCATACAATGGCATTAATGTCAAACTCCGCTACTTTATCCGAGTTACCGTTTCGCGGAGGATGGCAGATGTGATCCGTGAGAAGGATATTTGGGTATATTCGTACCGCATGCCCCCAGAGAGCAATAGCTCGATTAAAATGGATGTTGGTATCGAAGATTGCCTTCACATCGAGTTCGAATATTCGAAGTCCAAGTACCACCTAAAAGACGTCATTGTTGGGCGTATATATTTTCTACTAGTCCGGCTTAAGATTAAACATATGGAGTTATCTATTATCCGCCGGGAAACGACTGGAACAGCACCAAACCAGTACAATGAAAGTGAAACCCTTGTCAGGTTTGAGGTGAGTCTACTTTTAGTGTTTGCTCGAAATCGCATCCATGAGAAAGTCTAACATATTGCTTAGATTATGGATGGATC
Source organism: Verpa bohemica (assembly GCA_033030345.1). Taxonomy (NCBI): domain Eukaryota; kingdom Fungi; phylum Ascomycota; class Pezizomycetes; order Pezizales; family Morchellaceae; genus Verpa; species Verpa bohemica. The sequence goes on along the minus strand of JAUFSE010000023.1, from coordinate 573,755 downwards.
ACCCTCTAGAGGTATTTTGCTGTAACCTATACATTATGCAGCTCATTACCGATTCTGAACCTGTAATCTGTATTATCGCTGACACTGCGGTTTTATCATAGGTGAAACTATTCCAATCCGTCTCTTTCTTGGCGGGTTTGACCTGACCCCCACATTTCGCGAAGTCAACAAGAAATATTCGACTCGATACTATCTGAGCTTAGTACTAATCGATGAAGGTTTGTCTTTTTCCTTTTCCTTTTCCTTTTCCTTTTCCTTCTTTTTTTTGTTTCTTCTTTCGCTTTTCCCATTTTCCCCTAAGCGAGAAATTGTTCTTGGCGTGGGGGAGACGAATCTCCGAATTCCGAGCACCAGCATATTTGTAATGGGGATGATGTGGCTGTGTAAAAAGAACTAACGAATGGCACAGACGCAAGACGTTATTTCAAACAATCGGAAATCGTGCTTTTCCGTCAAGCACCCTGAAGCTGAAGCCTTGGAATTGCTACACCAATTCTTCGTAGAGAATCGAGATAAAATTATAACATTTTGTAGTATGCTAATTATAGTAGCTAAGAATGGGGATGTTGCTGCTAATATCTCTCTCGTTGGATTACACACAATACCTATATTTTTTCTTTTTCTTTTTTCGTATGAAATGTGAATGATGTGAATGATGTGAACAGGGGTTCTCATGTCTACATGTATTCTGTCAGTTTGATTCATGATGCTTGAAAGTAACACAAATTCTGTTAGCGCGTATTCTTAGCGTTCCATTGTCCGGAAATCCACCGGAAATACCAGCAGAGAAGGGTTAGGGAATAATGCATATCGGATTAAGAGAGCGCCATATTAGCGGACGGCCAAGAGCAAAAGACCACTAGGTAGACTTGGTTTATAACTAGAATTTTGGGGATCTACTGGTTAAACTGGTATACGTCTAGGCATTAAATATTTAAGTATCATGAGCTCCTGCCTATATAGATCTTATGCTATCTAATGACCTATATACCTGGGGGTGTAGAAATAATTAGAATAGTTTCTAATTCACCTCACCAGCGGGTTAGTTAGCCGACCTATATATATGGCACTAAATACACCCGGGCTACACTCAGTAGAGGTTACTTAACTGGATCATCATTTTTTAATGAAGGCAAGCGAAGCATAGATATTATCGACAGACTTTGTGTATTAATTTATGTATAGGGAGGTGATAAATATATATTCTAGGTTATATAATGATATTTATTGGGTGAACTCAGGCATTTAGGTAATTAGGAGTCCTTAGAAGGAAGCCCTTTTTAAGCTCTCTGGCAAGCCCACAAAATATGTATCTATTTTCAAGAGAATTTCTTTATTGAGAAGTCTTATAGCCAGGGAGGTTCTGGGGGACCCAGTTTGCCAGCATGCCAAGGCACACCAATCGCTGCTTTGCGCACGAAAAAGACTTTTACGACTCTCAGGGTTGTACGCGGGGGCGGATCTAGATCTAGAGGAAAGGAGCGTCCGCTTCCCCGAGACACAATAATACCAAGAAAAATGCCCGCACCACCCCATTCTCAATACTCTCCGCTGCACGAGAGAGAGTAAAGCAGATGGCCCTTGCACGATCTTGTTCCTTCTCCCAAAAAGTAATTATTTTGTCCATCGACCCCCTTTCCAAAATTCATGGTTGGGAACGGTAGGAACAGATGGGGTTTTAATCCGAGGGTCAAGATACTTAGGCGTAACCTAGGAACTACTACATTTATACCTATTCCAAACTTCCTATACCATAGGCTTAAACTTATATGCCTATAATTATCATCTATGATACTAGGCTATGTACGAGCTATTTTACGTTACACCCCAGACATCCCTCAAAGGAAACAAAAGGATTCAAAATAGGTATTTGATCATCAAAAGATATCTGGAACGATTCGTATCTATAATACATGCGCGTAAGTGCACCATGCATATAAGCCATTACTGCGGAAAGATTTCCAGTAATATGAGTAACCCGTCTAAAAGTTATGCTATTTACGCAATAATAACCTGCTTGTTATATATTACCTTTCACACACACACACACACACACACACACACACACTCTCTCTCTCTCTCACATACTCACACACACACACACACACACACACACCGTCCCATCATGAGGCCCAATTACTGCTCTGAAAAGCACAAAAAGGGATGAAGAAAGGGGATGATGGGAGTATTACTGTTGGATGCAAATGCACTTTCGTAGAATTTATGTGCGATCCGCTCCATAATTGGCGAAATAGAAAAACAAAAGAGGTATTGTATATAGGAGAATTAAACCATGAGTTCCTGGTACAAATAAGAGTTGAGTTTGCCTAGGGCTGGCTGTGGGACCAATTCAATATCGCCTGCCGTTAAATGTTAAGTTTATGATGTGGCAGGTTAACCGGAACGCCGGATTAAACAAATTCTCCCGAGAAACAAGGCTGACCGAGAAATTACCCAGGGATAATAGGTATCCTATAGTCATGTGCATAAGAATCAAGGGTGCCGACGAATAGATAGTAACCTATGTAATATCAACTACTTTACATAAGCGTTACATGTATTTAACAAGATAGTATATCTAGGGCGTAATCAGTAGCATACAGTGCCAACATAAGGGCCTCGAGTGTTCTAAAGTTTAGCAAAGATAACAAAGAAGATAACAAAAGCTTAGAGGAAGCACCCTATCGGGCGTAGATCGGAGATTGTACGTTTAGAAGGGAACGTACTAATTAGTATTCTTTTATTTTCCTCTGATGGTAATTTACATTGATTTGGGGTCTGAAAAAAAAGAAAGTAAAACCTGATTGCCTATAATTGGTGCTTTTATTAATGTACCTACCTCACTTCCCCACTCACGTATGTGCTCATTTCATGCTCCCCATCTTTTTAAAAAGCAAAACTTCCCAAACAAATTCAGTGCGCCATCAACACCAGTATACATATAGCCTATTTAGTTAAGAATATATAAGGCATAAAAGTTCTTGGGAAAATCGTGACCTAATTGGCTACCTCTGCCAATCCTTCACGCGGGGAATCGAGTGAACTAGGCTGGTCCAAGAATAGGTTATTGTTATTATTGCTAGGAGCGGTAGGAGAAACGACGGTGCCATGGACTTTCTGGTGACGTTTCATCTGGTCTAAAAATCAAGTCAGCAAATCACAGAACTTTCCAGATTGATCTAAGGCTTCTTGATGGAACAAAACTCCGCGGAAAAAGGCTGGGTCGGAACGATTTGCTTTTTCCCCGACATATCGCAACCTCGATATAAGCATATTGAATCTCGATGTAGGAATCACTGTATCTTGCCATCCTAACTTATTCGCCACCTTTTATGAGGATTACTCAAAGGACATGCGATTTTTCATTTCCTAACTTATGCTTATATCGGGATTGTAAGGTCCAATCGTGATGGAGAGAATGATAAATATTCCATCTACCAGTAGGCTCATATTTGATGGCAACGTAACACCCACATTCATCTCCTATGGGGTGTTATGCTTTGTTATAGTGACAGGAGGGGTATTGAATTCACTGTATTGTGAAAAATACCAATATTCTCCTCTCTTTTTGGCACATGTCCTTTGCAGGTCAACCACCTACCACTATATGCCAGATTCGTCGGCATAGAATATTCGACAAACTCTCCATCACGATTTCAAGATAATGTACTTGGCAATGAACCAAAATATATGGGGATGACCAATGAAAGATTTGGTGACGAGTGAGGTTATAACCACAACGACAAGCATTCAGCTGCAGGGCACCAAATCTCCCATTGACCGCACAATTTTGTTCTTCATCAAACACATTATCTGATTGCCTCCTTCCGTAGTTGTGAAAGAATTAAAAGAGAAAGAATTAAGAAAAACATACCAAGCCTGTGAAAGGTCCTATCACATCCAGTGTATCCACATCGGTGCTGTCCAACTGATAGATGTGCTATAGTAGAGAGGTTGATGTCAGCAACTATCATTGATACTAAAAACTTCCACCTCAAGTCTTTAGGTGACCCCGTTGAATAAGCATTATCAATAATAGAAAATACCAAATTCCAGGGTTATCAGCTCTATTCCTAGTAGATTCTAGTTTTGATAGAACTAATAGTTACTAGCACAAAGCTCTAATACTCACTACAACCACAGGCCACCAAAAAGCTAATAAAATAAAACATGTATAGTGAAGGGGTGATAGAAGGTGGACTTACTCTTACGATGTTTGCTCAAATTGCTACTTTCAGAAAACCGTTTCCCACAACCTGGAAATTCACACTTCAAAGGCCTATCCCCCGTATGTACCCTCTTATGCATCGTTAAAGCCGAACCTTGAGCGAACTCTTTAAAGCAGACCTATATTATTATATATTAGACTAGGGAATATAAAAAACAAAGTCCAAAGCTAAGACAGTAACTAAGCCGTGAGACCCCCATCGTTTAATGTCTTTATATGTATGCTTGTGAAACTAGGCGAGTAGTTCGGGGTGATAAAGTAGTGGATAGAAGTTAAAGTGTTTTAAGGGGAAAGCTTACTTCACACTTGTATGGTTTCTCTCCGGTATGTGTCCTAATATGTTGCTGCAAGGCCTGTGTAGCCGAGAACTCCTTGTTGCAAAACGTACATTTGCAACTTTTGACTATTATCCATAACATTAGCGCCTGTTTTTATTATTCTAGGGAGCTACCGCTTATGCCTGCCAGTGGTCTGTAATGCCTCTCTGGTTTCGACTCACGAAGTGATCTCAGCCCTGATGTAAATAGCAGTAGAATTAATCTCAACCTACATCCAGTATGCGTCTGCAAATGCCTTTCAACTTTCCCTTTCTGGCTAAAAGCCCTATCCCGCCTCCCACAGTCCGCCCACCCGCAAAAATACCCAGTCCTTTTTTTAAGTACCGCAATATGTTTATCCTTTGCGTGTTTTTGCAACTCTTCAGCAGATGCAAAGATTTTCCCGCACCTTATACCTTCTCCTTCCCCGCTATCACCGACGGCAATTAACCACTCACACCGCTTTGGCCCCCCATCATCAGGTATAATCCTAGGCGAAGAAACTACAGAAGACGACCCCACCTCTACCGGTTGTAGATGCAACGCAAGATGTTCCTTCAAATCTTCAATTCCATCAACACTGGTCCCACATGCATCCCACCGGCATTGGTCTGGTGTGAGTTCTCTGAGATGGGTGGATAAATGCATCTGTAGATCTTCGTCAGAAGAAAAATGGAAATTGCAGCCATCCCAATGACATTCACTTAGATCTAACAAGCTGTTGTTGCTGTTGTTGCTGTGATCAGTATTGAATAATAGATCAGTATGATTCCAATTATTGTTGTTTATAGAGCTGTAACTAGACCAGTTTTGTAGGGGCTCGGTGGTACCAAAGGGTGTGGAGGGGTTTGAGGGGGAGTATTCGTAGGGGGGTGAGGTCATGGGCGTTGTTTGAGAGAGTCGGCGGCGCTTGTAGGGGATAGAGTAGTTGTTTTTGAAGGTGGCGGAGAATTCGTTGTATGGTTCAAGAAAGGCTGAAGAGGAGCGGGAGGATTCTGAGGGTTCAGATTCAGGGTTTAATTGAGGAGTGGGGTAGTTTGTTAACTGTTGTGCTGACAGAGTATAATGAAACTGGTGCAAATCTTGCTGTAGATTCGGATTGTTGAAATCTAGTGATAAGAAGTTCGGCTCAACGCCTCCATGCTGATGCTGATGTTGGTATTGATGCTGATGCTGATGCTGATGTGTATATGCTCCTAGCGACAGGTTCCACCCGGGACCAACATCAAAGCCCTGAAAATTGGTATCTCCGGTATTATAATCTGGAGGATGGCAGCTCGTGACTTCACAGCCGTCTTTGGCACATAGAATCTCCTGAACGCAGGAATCGTCTTCTAGACAGGAAGTGCCCTGCTCAAGGCACGATTCGGAGTTACAGAATTTAGGGACTATCTCACAAGCTGTACAATCTTCACAGGAGGCGTTGCAGTCTTCATCTTCGCATTTTGAAGAACAGTTATCGTCATCACAACAAGAAGAGGAGACGCTGCAGACAGAGACCGCTTCATTTTTGAGTATTTCAAAAGTATTTTGAGGTACTGGAAGTCGAGGATCAGTTATTACAGTTGAAGCCTCGGAGACTGAGGACTGAGCGGCACAGATTAGTGTAGTTAAGCCGCTCTCTTCCTCGATGTGTGTTTTACTGATAGGATATATAAATGGTGTAAACGGAGTAGAGCCCTTCTTTCTCTTTTTTTGCTGCTGCTGCGTCCGCTGCAGCAGTCCTTTGTCCTGGAAATCGTCAGGTTGATACCCATACATCGTCTGCGAAAACTTCCGCCCACGGTCACGATGGTTATCGATCCTGTAGTTATATTTCGACTGCAAAAGTTGTGGTTGGTGATAAGGGTGTCTATCTCTCTCGGTAGATGGTATTGGGCGAATATCACGGGCTCGGGGCAATAGTTCTCGGAGGGAGCATTCGGCCAGTAGTTGAAGGGGGCGGGGCGGCGACGGTGATAATCGCTGCTGCGAAGAAAGGAAAAATATGTGAGACTCCATTTGAGGCTGGAACAGCGGGGTTGAGTAGCCGACACCCAAATCTAAAGAAGTGCCCAACAAGGTGTTCATTAGAACATGAGTGAATGTGAGGCAACAAGGGGACATAGGAACGCTTGCGCGTACATATGAGCATGACTAATTTAGGAAGGAAGTGTGGAACAACCTCCTTATGATAGTGCAAGGGGTGGTTTTTTTATAGAGCTTTGAAGCTTTTCGGGTTTAATACTGTCTGCTGGGGGGTTTTTTTTAAAGAAGTAGGTCAACTTAGGTTTGGTAATAGGACTGTTGTTCATAGAGTGTCACTCGATATCATGTATGTAGGCTAATACATGTATTTATCGATAAACTCTATGTAAATGTAATTTTCTTTCTTCTTTTACAAAAGTACCCCCTAATATGGAAACTGACACCTGTATATAATGCATAGATATTTTGGGTGGTAGAAGTGAGTTCCCCTAGCTCATTGGGTAGATGTACTTGAGTGTGTGGGTTATTTTGACGACAGTGGCTTGTGCTTGTATTTTCCATTTAAAATCGGCGCCGCCACAGCCACCTATCGTCAGACTTACCCTCACACTCGAGTACATGTACTTGTATTAGGGCTAAAGCATTGGGATAGACTACAGTACGAAAAAATGGGGTGAAACTACTATAGTATTATTGCAGAATTGTAAGGGAAATACCATATTAAACCAGAATTTTGACATGAATGCTGTAATACTCTCGTATCCTATACTATTGCTACAGGGTTTCTACTGTATTTGGTAAAATAGTGTACCCAATCCATCCCCTCTTTTCGTACTGTAGCTAGGCTGTCACGGATCTGAGCGGTCATAGTTTTGCTCTGTATTTGATTGCGTCACGAGTTTCCCTTTTCAGTGTGTCCCAATATATTAGCCCTGATACGAGTATATGAGGCTCGGGACGCTTAGAACAGGAGGAATTAGCGTTTACACCAAAATTGTGGTACTTTAACTACATGTATTTATCCCGCCGCCTGTGTGAGGTTGTTTGCGTAGCAAAATACCCACTTTAGGTTTTCCTAGCTACACACTAACACTACATGTAGAGTATCTTATAGGACCTGTCCTAAAAAATTAAAAAGATCAAGGAGATGTTCTAGAGCCTTTTATCTTTTTCAATTATCTGTACATTAGAATATATATATTAAACATATCCCTAGTCACACTACATGCACATTCAGCTGCCAGTCAATCTACTACATGTATCTACTGCAACCAACATCGTAGATATTTTTATAGCAATTTTCCATCAGTTAGAGGGAATAAGGAGTTTTCTCTACATCTCAACTATGCTGGTTAATCTTACGGGCTGGTGTCAGTGGACTTCATACTCTACCCATTTCCATATTCACTTGACCCCAACCTCCTGGAATATATGGAATGGGAATCACTTGAGAAACTTGGCCCCAATTTAGCTAGAAGCTTCACCTGCTTACCTACAATTGAGTTGTCACATAACCAGGTCTATAGCGTCTGCCAAGTCTCATCGCGTGCTCAAACATGCACGCCCTACTGCGCAGTAACTGTACCCCCACTACTGCCAAGGCCACAAAAACTACCCATTGCAATTGTCCCACTTTTCTCCAATCGCATCATCAACCATCTCCATCAATTGAGACATTACCAACAATGGCAATCACCGGCACTATCAGCCATCGTTTCCTCGCGGTATCCCGCGCCATCTTTCTCCTCAACCGTGGGTTGAGTCCGCGTATCGTCCCCATTTCTATCGTTGCTCGCCGTTCTGTGTCCTCTGTGACCACCAAGAAGCCCACAACTAAAGCCGTTGTTACCAAGACTACTAAAAAACCAACTGCGGAGAAAGAAACTAAGAAGGCTGCTACTACCACTACCACTAAGAAAACTACTGCTGCTAAAGGAGCCGTAACTAAGAAGCCGGCCGCGACAAAGAAGCCAGCTGCAAAGAAGAAGCTTGTTCTTACAGATGCTCAGAAGAAGAAAAAACTGGTCCAGGAGCTGAAAGTAAAGGCTCTGCAGCCACCATCGAGAGGGCATAGTAACGGGTTTATGTTGTGGTCCGTAGAACATAAGGATAAGTTTAAGGTTGGATCCGGTGAAGTGGGAGCAGCATGGAATGCATTGTTAAAGGAGGAAAAGGATGTATAACTACCTTTGATGGTGGTTTTTTTACGACTCTCATTCTAATCACTTGCTGACTCGTATGGGTGTATAGGCCTATAACACCAAAGCCAAAGAACAGAAAATAGGTGCCCTGGAGGAGTATAAAAAGTGGGTTCGAAGTCAATCACCCTTGACTATTCGCGAAGCCAATAGTGCTCGTCGTCGTCTCAAGGCTTTAGGAGTTAAGGGTGGCATTACCCTGATCTTAGATGATAGGTTTCCGAAAAGAATTACTGTCCCGTATATGATGTATGCGCGGGAGCAGTATCATTCTGGGAGAAATTTCAAGGATGCAGAAGGGAAGAGTAGCGTTACAAGGAATAGTGCGATACTTAGAGATGAATATGCTAAGCTTCCGGCGAGCGAGAAGAAGGTATGAGGCTATATAGATACGTTAAGGGATAGTAGCTAACGTGTGAACAGCGTTTTGAAGATATGGTTGCCGAGAATAAGAAGGAGTATGAAGCTGAGATAGCGAAGCTTCAAAAGCAGAGGTAAATATTCGTAGGGTGACGATTATTTTATGAGATCCTTTGCCGCTGGTTGAAGAACTGTTCCTTTTTTTCTACCTCTTTACGTTTAGTAGGTTGTAGTATAGCACAAGTGGGAGACAAAGAATAAATAGGTTAAAGATAGCGAGAAGAATGGTATAAGTATTATTTCTTTACGTTTAGGCATGCCTATAATTAATGGCTGAGTCGCCAAAAATTAAGGTTTAGGACTGGGCCTATATTTTTTGACGTCATAAGATATGTGTAGACAGTAATATGTCGGCTGAATGTGCTCAAAATACAAGTTTTATTCTCACCAATGCCCTGAGCGGAAGTGAAGGTCGAATCGTGGTTCTGATTGGGTGGCTGTTTGCTCAATGAGCTGAGCACTTCTTCAAGGCATGTGTCGTCTTTGATGAAAACGCCGCACTACCAGTTGGTACAACTTCTGATAAAATTATTGTGGAGATGTGGTGTGCAAGATAATTGGTCTTCTGTTTTTGGCAAAGATTTGGGAGATAGGATTGGCTAGAAACCCTGCTCGGGAATTTCTTTTTCTAGAATAATTCTACTAGGCTGTATATACTGTATGGATGAAGTACTTGTAAAGTATATACATACTAAGCTACATGTATCATAGATCTGGGTTGTCTCAGTTCTACTCTATAGTCTATGCCATTGGTAGATTTCCCAGTATGTCCTAATACTTCACCCGTCGAGTCACCCGGTTGCCTATTCGTTAAAGACGGTTAATTGGCTCTAATAAAGAACCCATGCTGAAGATTTATATTATCTAGTACTTATGGCCCACCCCAAGTAGCACCCTGATGAGTGATCAAGTGTCACTAATAGGGAACGGTCAATTAATAATCTCATAGTGTTTCGGGGTTAGGTTACTAGGTAGCAGGGGGAGGGGGGGCAAAGAGCTAGTACTAGCCATATTCTTCTACCTTACTATCTATTTTCAATTAGGGCACCTATGAAGATACATGTATGTAGTAGTTGGTCTGTCTTGTGCCCAGCCTTCTTGTGATTGGTTGATAATTACACTGCGGTTTGTCATACTTCACTAGTAGGGTAGTCGTAAACCCATGATGTTTTTTTATGCAATCATATAATTCCTTGTTTAATATACAAAAACTACGCAAAGGTTATGGTTAATGACGTTTTGGGTATCAACTACTATTGCGCACTATAAAAAACTGTGCCAAGCCTACGGTTTTGTATGGTACGCAATACTAGTCCGTCGTACGGTTATAAGTAGAGTATAGGAGTGCCTAATTTCCCGAAGCTATTGAAGCATTCGCCCAACTTGAATAGGATTTTTGAGAAGTGATGTGCCTAAGTAGGAGTACTTTTCTATAGCGTAGTTACAGATCACGTGACGTCGACGGAGGGAGCAGTGATCTACGAAATTGGTCGCAACACGGAAATTGGGGGCAGTACTCTTTGCTCACCTCTACGGTAAATCGCGGCGTCCACATCACAGCCCTCATTTTTGGGGCTCTACCAAGTATTTTATTACTCTAGTCCCACAGGAACTTATAGTCTGACACAACTGAATTTGTGCCTCATACTTGATGGAGAACGGTTTCGGTGTCGAGGACCTCTTTCAAGATGACACGATGCCGCGTATCTTACCACGAAGAATCGACAGTCGCATGGATGAGCTCCGGCTTGGGGGGTGTAATCAGTTAGTCCTTCTTCCCTCTTCATCGCTGCTCGTCATAACTCGTGTATAGGAAAATAGCATGGTCTAAGCTCGGCTCAATCGCAATAATCGACGCCACTGGCACTGGGGTTGAAACTCGTCATCTCTCGTGCTCTCCAGAGGATGGGCGTTGGTTGCTTAGCGATGCATACCCAGTCGCCAATGTATCTCGCTACCATGAAGGGCAACAACTTACACATGTAACTTGGAATAGCCATGGTGCTGAACTGGCTGTAATGGACAGACTCGGTAGGGTGTCGTTTTATACAGTTTTTTTAGCGGTTAATCATTTGAATGTTACACGGCATCAGATATTGGATCAGGATGATGATTTGAGTGCGTTGGTCGGGTTTTGGTGGCTTCCAGTTGAGAGAGCTGTATGTTACTCTACTATAAAGGATTGAGGGAGAATTAGGGGATAGGGTATAAAATAAGAAGTACTGACTATGTGGGAGATAGTATGCTCTGTATAGGCCCGCGGCGAGGCAAGAGGATAGGAGCTTTAGATACCAAGCACTGAGTTTTAGACCTTATGGACCGTTTCATCCGATTCAAGGAAAAGTAGCGGCAATCGGGATAACGAGAGGAGGGACGGTAGGTGTACTATGGGGAGATATGGAGGGGATACATGCTGATAATATGTTTAAGGCAAAAATGTGGTATCAAGATGCGCATAGCCGATATCAAGAAGTCACAACAGAGCTTGAAAGTTTTTCATCCCTTGATGACCTATTCTCTCACGCTGCAATCTCGTGGAATAAAGGTAAGCTTCCTTGGGCTATAAATTATTTTAGAGGCGGTCTCAAGTTCCTATCTGGATTCTTGAGTGCTTGTTGAAGATTAATCTCCTCGATAGACAACATCGCTGTTTTAGCAGCCTACACCCTCTCACATCAACTCCGCGTCTACCGTATCTCTATAAATTGGAACCTCCAACAGAACCCTCCTAGTCAACCTCTTACTATGCTCCCTGCTCCCCCAACACTTGAAATCAAACACATCAAAATCGAGAATCATGCCACGCCTATTGATTCTGGTGCCCACGATATTTCCTCTGCCCAACTATCGCATCTTGAAATCATGGCACCCACTCCCGGCCCCCCTCAAATTCCCAATGTACCTAGCGTACTAGCAGTGTTCTCAAGTCGCCGTGTAGACGGAGAGTCGCTTAGTGTAGTATGTAGGTGGTGCCTTAAAGAAAGTCCAAGCACCTTGCACCCATCTTTCGACCAGTTAGGAGTACGGAGGAGTAGTGTTTCTAGCCCGGCAAGTGTGGAACTCGAGCTATACAGAATGGATGATGTTCTCATCTCTAAAACTATTATTTCGGTTTCTCTCGTCACCTCAGGCACCGTTGTGGCTCTCGCCTTCTCAGATGGCTCCCTTGACCTCCGTGACCGCTATAATTTCAACCCACTCCAAAGCCAGAGCGCTAATAAAGACCTGGTTATGAACATGGTACAAGCCGGCTTCTCATTTCCTCAAGGTGAGGACTGCATTGACCTTGCGTTGTCTCCTAATAATGCGGTTGCAATCAGATTAGGGTGTGACCATGGAATTAAGCTCATGGTCATGGAATATAACGGAAGCATGGATGACGAGGAGAATATGGAGATTGCTTGTGTAGCCCTGGCACATCAGCATGCGTATAGCTGTAACAATCATCTTAATAATGATGATTTGCTACTTGTTGCACAGCAGTATCGAAATCCGGTATTCAACAATACGTTCCTCTCTGAGGCTCATCGTGCCTTAAATCTGAAGATGGATTTCGCAACTGAGTCACCTTCCGAGCGGCTCTTCAGGAATCCATTACTTCAGCGTTGTCTTAGCTTGCAAAATAGTCTGGACTTTCAGGGTGAGAAGGTTAATAAACGACTATCTGGGAAGCTTGCATGGGCAACACTGCATTTGAGGGTTGCGAGCGTAGCATTTGCACTTACTTTTAATAACCCCCAAAGGCAGCAGGGGGCGGGGGGGAGCAATGATTTTGATCTCCGCCCGGAGGCGCTGCAGACGTTGCTCGGGCTGGTGAGATGGTTAATGGATATTATGAGTTTAACTATTAGTGACCTCTTTGAACTCGCAAAGGCCACCAAAGGAAGGAATGGTGATCTTACTTTTGTCCGTGAAAAAGGTATATTTCTAGCTGTCTTTAGTTTATATATTCTAACTCCTGTATAGTTATCGAGGGGAACTCGCCTGCACTATTTTTGGCCCTTGCAAGTGCACCGCGAGCACTCCTGCGATATAATTGTAGGAGTCTGAGAGGGCTAGAGACGACCGCAGGGAAGCAGCTAGCAATGCTGCAAGGAGGACAAGTAGACGAGGAACAGAGAACTACGTTTCGGAGCTTGAAAGTGCCGATTGAGAGTTGTGCAGTTAAGATTAGTCAGTTTGAGAGGATCATGACGGATATTGATGGGACAATTCGGGCGGCCTACCATAGTAAGTTTTTTCTCGTTGTAGCTGAGAAGGGAGGTTTTCTAACGCAAATAGACGTTCCTGAGGCCGAACGTGCAACCGCTGAAAAACTTCTTTTTGTAAACAACGAGATCCCGCCCATCTTCGCATCTGCCGTCGAGCGGTTACTCAATACCACTCTCCCAACATTGCGTAATGACCTCGATGTCGCAAAGCTGTTTTGGCACGACGTTACCTGGCTGGGGTTCCATGACGATGTTGCGAGTCGTGAGTATAGGAAACTGAATAGGATCGATGCGATTCGAAAAGTGGTACTCCCAAAGGGAGATGATAAGATAAAGTTGAGGAGATGTACGCGGTGTTGTGCAGTCGTGGAGGATATTATTCCGATTAAGAGCCCTAGTTATTGGTTGGGGAGTATGCAGAGGATGTGTTTTTGTGGGACATTGTGGATGCATATAAGTAGTCCGCCTTAAGTAGCTAATGTGGTTAGTGATACATTGGAGTGTATATTGCGTTTGGGTATCTCTAAGGAGGGGACTATTTCAGTTCTGTGTTTTGGAAATATTAGGTTATTTACATGAGGAAAATTGATAACTTATAAAACCGGGTAAAGCGGCGAGAGGTTGGATCATATCTCATCACTCGTTTTAAAACGATCATTGATACTTCAGGCATAATCATTCCCTTATCACACAAAAGCAATTGTTCCCACATTTATTTATAAACATTCTCAGACTACTAAAAAATAGTGCCTACAACTTTGCCAACCTCTCCATCCAATCTTCCCCTATCTGCCTCAATCTCATCACTTCTCCATCCCTCTCCACTTCCTTCCCCCACCTCTTGACATGCTTCACTAAATAGACCGCTACTAAGCCTGCGGCTACCCTTGGCGCCTCCATAGGTACTAGGTGACCTACCCCCTCCACGACTTCTATATCAGCAGCCCGTGTATTCTCTATCTTCCGTTTATTTACTTCCGGCCTACTGACCACTGATTCGCCCCCAACGACGTAGAGGACAGGTGGGGCTAGGTATTTAAGGTGCCGGAAAGTGACACCTGGTTCTGGTCGGCCGAGTTGCGCAGCATTATTAAATTCGGGGCCGGGGCGAAGGAATGTGTAGACTTCTTGGTGCTTTGAGGTTGCAAGAGTTATGCCGGTGGAAGTTGGGTATGTTGCGGTGGGTAGGGCGCGAAAGCCATGTTTCTACTACGGGGTAAGCTTATTTATAGAGCAGGAGGGAAAGGGATGGTACAATATGCAGGTCTAGCACCCTTGGGTCCCAAGATTTATAGAAAGGACGTGAACGAATAAATTTCTCCGCATCCTCTAACGACGGCCATATATCACGGCGTTTAGCGGTGGCTTTTACAGGATGCTGTAGTGGTGGTAGCGCTGGTGGGTGCTTTTCATCTTCCTCAAGAACGGGATCAAGAAGTACAAGTGCCTGGAATAGCGACGGGTGGAGAAGTGCCGTTCGTGTGATTGCATGACCACCATAGCTGTGCCCTATCCCTATAAGTGGCGGTGGCATCTCGGTAGAGAAGATATTAACCATGTGGAGAAGGTCACGGGGGAGATCGTTCCATGATGGTTCGTCACCTAGGAAGGGTTCATTGATTATTCCCGAGGCACCTTGGTGTACGGCATCGGGAGCCCAGATAGACCGGATCCTAAGGCCAGAGGACTCATATCGGATTAGAAGGTCGTCAAAGAAGGGTTCATAGAGCTCCTATAAAGGGTGGGTGGTTAGTTTAGAGTTTTTGAAGGTCATGTGAGGCCTAGGGCAAACCTTATGGAAGCCATTTGCGTGGCAGAAAATGATTGTGAGGTCTCCCTGGGAGGAGGGGGAAAGGAGATGGGAGCGGGGGATGTATTGGTTTAGGACGAGCTTGAGAGGGGGAGGGTTGACAGCGGAGGTGGTGCCACGGGGGTATTCACGAATGTGGGAGGCAGTGATTGTGTGTGGGACAATATTGAAGAGTGACATTTTTTTGGTATGAGGATATGTTAAATCTAGGAGAGAAAGAGGGCATCGAATCTGGAGAAGTATATGCAGGCATCATGGTGATTGACCGGCTATTGCAATGAGCATAGGCATGTGGGTGATGGTTGAGTAGGTATCCCGAGGTAATGGGGTCATATACAGCCTCCGGTAGGAAAGACCGGGAAGTGTAAGATCCTAGATTCGGGGCCTTGATTGGCCTTTCACGTTCTCGACGAAGGTTCTAGCAATAGTATTGGCCCAAGAACCCTTGTCCGCACCCTTGCTTCCGATCATTTCTACCAGAGGTTGTAGAGTGCTAGGGTGTGAGGCTGAGGATAGAGTTCTGAGGTGATGAATAACTGCCAAGTCTGTTGGGCGTGGGTCGCGACTCACACGCGTTTTCTAAAGTCTGTCGCGTCTCCCTGTGCAGCATCAGTTGGATTCCATGAGCACTTGCACACTAGTTGAACAGTCCTATTTCCACAAAAAAAGCTCACCTTTCTCTTGGACACTAGCCACAGACCCTAGTACATCAATTAAATATTCAACCCACTTCACTACACACCACCTTATCGCACACACCCCATCACAAAATTTTATCAATTTCAGAATGGATGCAATTTCAGGTGATCATGCAACTCCAACCCCCCCCCCACTATTCCATGAAGTGATTTTTCATATCGTTGAATCTCCATCCTTCTCTCATAATGAGGCCCATGAGGTATGCATAATTCCGGTCCCTTTTTTCTAAACACCCTATTTATCTCCACTTAGATTGCCCGAATCCTGTCCGAGAACGGTGCACGGGAGGCTCCATCCCTCGACTCAGTCCATTCTCATGTCCGCATAGATCTCTCTGAAGTATCCCACATCATCTCAACAAATGTTGATTTCCCGGGCTATACTGAAGCAGAGCGCTTTATGATTCCCGTCGTCACCCCGGAATGGGCTACTGTCTCGTTACAGAAGAGACGCCTTGCTCATATTAGGCCTTATAATCCGGATCCTCGGTTCTTTTTCTCGGGGGTTATGGTTACAGTTGCTGAGTTACCGGCAGGGGATAAAGAGGCTATTTGTGGGGGGGTTATTGCGATGGGGGGGCAGTATTCGGGCCACTTGACAAAATTTACTACACACATTGTGGCCTTGAATATGGATAATGTGAGTATAGCAGATGTGGTGTTTTTGATCCGATTTTCCTAGTGCTCTTTGAAAGGCTATACATTACCGCAAGCTCTCCAATGAATCTTAAAATTTTAGAATACCGCCAAATACACCTTTATAAACTACTAACACCCTTTAGGACAAGTGCAAGCAATCTCTTGCCAAAAGGCTCAACGTCAAAATCGTCCTCCCTCATTGGTTTGACGACTGCCTAAAGCTCAACCGCCGTATCCACGAATCCCCATACCTTCTCCCAAGCCCTGAAGTGGAACGTATCGCCGCTACCGAGCCTGTCCCCCTTCCGAAAGGTCCCGATCTATCTTACTCACACGCCCACAATGGCGGGCCAATGAGCCATGACCCTCCTTCTCCAAGACCTAATTTTACCGCGTTCGATGGGAAACGGGTCAAGCTGGGCGAGGATCTAGGGATTTCCTCGCGATTGAGGGAGGTTCTGGCTACAATCATAAAACAGGCAAAGGGTGAAATTGTACAGAGCATTGAGGATGCGAATACATTTGTATGCCACTTTAGGGAAGGGCCTGATTATGCTTATGCACATAAGAACGGAGTGGATATTGGCAATCTCACATGGCTATACTGGATGTTTGCCCATGGTGAGTGGGTATCATCGTTGAGAAGACTGTTACACTATCCAATTGTTCGGGGTGGATTGCCAGGCATGCATGGTATGATTATCACGGTGTCTAATTACGGTGGTGATGCACGTCTCTATCTTGAGAACCTTATTGAGGCGTGTGGAGCTAAGTTCACAAAGAGTATGAAGGCGGACAACACCCACCTCATCACCGCCCGCTCTCATTCAGAAAAATGTACAGCTGCACGAGAGTGGAACATCAACATGATCAACCACCTCTGGCTCGAGGAGTCTTATGCAAAATGGGTAGTACAGAGCTTATCAAAACCTCGGTATAGTATGTTCCCACCACGGACGAATTTGATGGAGGTAGTAGGGATGACACCAATCGAACCTAGCGGTCTTGAACTATCGCATGAAAAAGACGAGGACATAATGAGCCTAGGTGCACACACTGGCGAAGCTGTAAATGGTGTTATAATTCAACGAGCTAAAGGTCTTACCCTTATTGATCGAGAGACCTCGCCAACGCCATATGTAAACGTGGTGAGATTGGCGGAGCACGCGCTAGGGATGTCTACATCGAAGGTCTCCACCCCTTCAAGATGGAACGGGCGAGATTCGCTCTCAAACCCACTCTCTACATCATCTAGTGGGAGGAAAGCAAAAGAACAAGCAGCAGCCAGATTGCATGATTCGATTATGCCAGATGTGATGAAGTACCAACAAGAGCAAAAGAGAAAAGGTGGTGTTCTAGGGGCAGGTCGAAGGCGTAGGGCAGGGAGTTTTTCAGAGGAGGTGCCAACATTATCGCGAAAAAGGACTGCATCAATTGGTATTGGAAGTGGGACGGAGGATGAAGCTAAGTTAGGACCGAAGAAGGCGAAGAAGAGGGTAAAACCGACAGTGTTTTTACTTATGACAGCTTATCGCGATTGGGTTGATAATCCAGCAAAGGAGGATGCTGATAAAGTAAGTGGAATTCAATGGTATACTAATTGGCATACTACTAACAATGAAGATAGAGAGGACTTTCAGGTATTGGAATTCAGTGTGTTACCGATCCAGCAATATGTACACATCTAGCCGCCCCCCATATCGTTCGAACAGAAAAGTTCTGCTGCGCCCTTGCTAAAGCGCCTATAATTGTGTCTACTGAGTGGCCTCAGGCCTGTCTTGCAGAGTCAGCAATTGTTGAGGTAGAACCATACTTTCTTCGCGACCCTGCTGGTGAGAAGAAGCTGCATATGAACCTTAAAGAATCACTTCAGCGCGCATTACAAAACGGAGGGCAGCTTCTAGCAGGTCAGACTATCTACTGTGCTCCTAACGTCAACGGTGGGTTCGAAACGTACCGGAAAATTGTTGAGGCAAATGGTGGAGTATGTATTGCCTTTAGGATGGCTAAGAAGGCTGCGAATGTGCCGGATAGTGATAAACTGGTGTTATTGTCTAGTGATGATGTAGCAGACAAGAAGTTGTGGGGTTCATTTCTGAAGATTGCAAAGACTGCAGGTAAAGAGGCAGTAGTATTAAAGAGTGATTGGTTGTTGGATTTGGCGATGACACAGAGGGTGGTTTGGAGTAATCGGTACGAGTTTTCAACTTAAATTGAGAGTCCGTTTATGTGATTAAAAAATGATGGATGGGGGATTCATTTTTTGGGTCCCATGCTTTGTTATGAGTTTTAGAAGCAGGAATTTAGCCTTATAGTTTGTAGGTAGTAATGTGTATATTTTAGTTTGTAGCATGGTAAATATGTATCATAGGAGAATATCCATTTGTTTGTCACAAGTATTGACATGTTTAACTATTAAAACTAGACTTGCAGCGCCTAGAGTGAGCAGAGATAGATATACGTGGTATAAAGTACATGTTCTTGGTTTATTCTATATAATAAAACATGGCAATGCGTGTACTCGAGATAGGAGTGTGAAGATAGAACGATTAGGAGCCCTGCTGATCAGCAGTGATCGACAAATGGAACACTTTAGTCTTCAAAGGGCAGGAGATAACGTCTTTACCCTTCACCCTTAACGTATTCGGCGGGGTTGTGTCGGAAAGGCCTTTGGGTCGTAGCAAATCCACAAGGTTTCCTACCCATCGTATAATATAAATTATAATAGGATAAGAGCAATTTTTTTTTCTTAAGAGAAATATCTAGAAGGACCATTTAGGCTTCAAAATTCAGAAGTAAAATCGTTTAAACCCCAACTATTTTGAGCCGTTTCTTGGACTCTATACAAAGATTTGTAGGAGTTCTCAAACCACAGGTCAAAAATCTCCCTAGAAGCTAGTGAAGGATCCTCCAGGGCAGAATAAATTATCTATCAAATAATACTATTAGGCTGGACTAGTTGGGGGGCATTCTATATACTTTGTAAATCTTGCGTTTCTTGCTGCGTTACGTTACCGCTTAGATCTGTGACACCCTGGTTAGAATTGTTTAAAAACCCCCCAAACACCCATGCCCTGCATTTGTAACCTCTCAAAGCTTGGACCACAGCTTAGTTAAACCACGTCAACACGTGCACCTCAAGAGTTCACACCCAGCTACAAACACAACCACCCTCATCAATTCTGGCACATGTAAGGACCTCGATGCCTCGTCGCTTGTCCTCTATCGTCGTACCTACCATCATCGCCCTCATCCTTGGCGCTCGGTGGTTTCAGCCTCTACGCTTAATCGTATGGGCCTTTTTCACCGGCGCTGCTGCGTCACTGCTTATAATTTTGGCGACTGTAGCACTTACGGCGCATACCCATGCCGAGGACCCATACAGCATCGATTCAGTACTAAAATCCATCAAACCACTCGCCTTCACCACGCCAGAAACATGGAGGAAAGAAGTGGCCATGTTGACTGCCGAAGATAGCTTCCACCGCGCCCCACTTCACCCACCGTCGTTCGTATTATCTGATTCGCTTGACGCTCTTCTTGATTGTATATTTCGTGACTTCGTAAACTCCTGGTACTCCAAGATCTCGGATGACCCCTCGTTCGGTATTCAGGTGGATCAGACAGTTCGCTTTGCGCTGGAGAGGCTAAGGGATCGGGCTCAAGGGATTGATATGGTTGAGGTAGTTGTTGGGAGGATCGTCCCACTACTTACAGCGCATCTACACGATTTCAGTGCTGCGGAACGCGTTGTGCGTGGGAAGCACCTCAACAAAAATTTGACAGAGTCTGTGGAACTAGATCTAGCGATCGCAGGAAAGTATAGAGATGGAAGATTGCATCCAGCTGCAAGTCTCAAATTCTCAGATACGAAGACTGCGCAGCAGGATCATTTGCGGAACGTTGTGGAAGGGTTGCTGCCGTATATTTTACCCAAGAACGAGAAGAATAGTAAAGCAGTGCAGATCGTGGTGAGGGAGATTGTGGCGTGCGCTATTGTATTTCCAGTCATGGGGATGCTAGGTGACCCTGATTTTTGGAACCAGTTTGTGGAGGCTATTGTATGCTTCTTTCATATATATACCTAAGGGAGATGGTAAATTGTGGGTCTAGGGCAATGTTTAGAACTGATGTTATGGCTTTTTTTGTAGGGGCGATCAACTCTTCAAGATCGTAAAACTGTTCGCAGGCTTCGCGCTGCGCTTGACCAACATGCGACACCTCGGCAGTCAAACTCACACCACCCAAAATCCAATTCCCAAGTACCTGTAACCCCAAAACCGTTCATACGTCTGGGTCCTAAAGATGACGAACGTACATTCGAACGTTTTATTCGCTCTATCCGGCTCTGCTCTAATCTTTCTGATGCTAGAAGGTTGCGCAACGAAATCAGTGCCCAGTTGAAACGAGATGGGAGAATTGAAGGGAATGAGACTTGGAGCATCTACATCAAACGCCTCGAAACAGGCAAAAGAGTTGTAGATCAGAAAGTAGCCTCTCTGTCAGCAGGCCACACAGGACCTAGTTTAGGGCCATTGAGAACGCAGAGTGAAATGTTCATAAGGGGGCAGTCAACGCCAAGTAGATTGGAGCTTGCTTCTTTAGATCAAGTCCTACGGGACTCATCAGGACTATCTTATTTTATGGTGATTCAGGTCTTCGTATGTTTCACGGGGGGAAGGTTAAAGTGTTGACTGTCTACATAGGAACACATGGATCGTCAAAGGCGCCTTGCCCTGGTGCAATTCTGGCTCGTCGTAGACGGCCTCCGTAATCCACTCGAGGAGGATATATCCTCGTCCGACGACGAGCAGGAATCATCCTCTTCAACTACTCTTCCAGCATGGACCCCCTCCGACCGTAATGACCTCGCTCAAATCCACGATGCCTACCTCTCTATCCCTGAACTTCAAATCTCCGACAAATCGAAAAACGCGGCCAAAGCATTCCTTAAAGCAGGCAGTAAAGCAACACAAATACAGTACGCAAAGGCTCGGGCAGCAGTACTGCGAGCCCAAACAACAGTCTTTGAAGAAATGCAAAAAAAGGACTTTCAAGAATTCAAAGAGAGCGATCTGTTTTATAAATATCTTGCATCAGATGAAACTGCTGCTGCACAGAAAGGTCTATCCCTCACGATCTCAGGGATTGATATGCGTCGGACCTCATCCTGGACAGGAGCGATCGACCTAGGGGAGGATGTGGTATCCTCACGGCATTCCCTCGATGGAGTACGACTAGATGAGAGTACGCTAGAAGGTTGGGACTTCGGCCCATTATCTTGTTCAAGACAGAGCATTGAGGACGACCAAGATCAACCATATCCACCCCAATCTCAAGCTGCACTAGAACGACGACGCCAAACACCCGAGAATAGAATCGTGGAAGCAATGGAGGCCGCACTGAATGATATAATAGAAGAGCGACCCAGTTCTATCGACGAGAGTCGGGCGAGCTTGTATCAGAATAGTCCGGATTTAATACTCACGAATCCGAACTCACCGGGGAGTAGTATCGATATCCCTAGGGATAATAGTGGTAATAGTAATGGGAAAACAACGGTTGCATCGGCGATCTCAAATTCGAAAGAGAAAGAGAAAGGGAAACCAAAACCACCTTCTATTTCCTCATTGGGACTAGTAGGAAACAGTACACGAGATGCTGTATTCGCGGATGAGCTCTTCCCTGACGAAGATGCCACGGCAGACTACGCCTCTTCTGAAGGTGAAGACAATGATAAAGAGGGGCTATATGAGCGTGATAGAAGCGAGGAGGAGGAGATACACCAAGCTGCGCCTGGCGACCTCGGGCTAGCAGAGGCTATAAGTGCATTGTCATTTGACATTGAAAAGTTGTCTACCCAGGAGGCGGTGATTGATAGTCTTTACCGTAAGGCGGAGTTGACGAATAACACAGTCGAGTTACGGATTTTGAGGAAGAGTAAAAGCAGCTTGCAGAGGGAGATAAAGAGGAAAGAGTTGCAGAGGCAGCAGTATATTGTACAAGAGAGCGATAACGGACTTTTTGTGGGTTCTCTCCTACTTTTAGGGCGATATTAGGTACTAACTGCAGGCAGGGAAGGTCTACGATATGGATCAAAAGCACAATAGTGGGAAATGAGAATGGACAAGAGTATGCACTTTGTTAGTATAGCCATCTGCTTTTGAGGATAATTTATCTCATGCATGATAGACATTATTGAGGTCCAGCGAAAGGGAGGAGAGCAGATGGCCACTGCCCAGTGGGCCGTAGCCAGGCGCTACAGCGAATTCTTCCAGCTACACCAACAGCTCCGAAGCCGTTTCGATTCAGTCAAAGCACTCGAGTTTCCTCGACGTCGTGTCGTCATGAAACTCCAAAAAGATTTCCTCGAAAAACGTCGCATCGCGCTAGATAAGTATCTCAAGGTTCACCCCCCCCTCTCCCCATACACTCTACGACTCTATTAACTCGAGTGATAGTCCATGCTTCTTATCCCAGAAGTCTGCCGCAGTCGTGAACTCCGTGCATTTCTTTCACAACAGAGCATTGCACCACAAGAAAACCTCCCCCAATCTAACCCTGAAGATAGCCGCCGCGATATTATATCACGACTATATAACTCTATTGCGGATGGAATGGAGGATGTATTAGGGAATATACCAATCATTGACCAGCTTTCCGTCGCGAGTGCGAATATGATCACAACCGCCACCATCCAAACACCTAAAAGCAACCGAATTGGCGAGCAGATGCTTGATGCAGCAGAAGCAGAAGCAGAACTAAGCGCATTTGAAGACAAGGAAGTTGAGCCATTCGTCAAGCCTATCTGCGACCTCTTCCTCGAGGTATTCGAACTGAACCGTGGCAGTAATTGGTTACGTGGGAGAGCAGTTGTTGTAGTTCTACATCAGCTGCTTGGAGGTACAATCGAGAGGAAGGCGAGGGAGCAGGCAAAGAATGTATTAGATGAAGAAAGTATACTAAGGTATATACGGCAGCTAAAGGATGGTATGTGGCCTGATGGACAACTACGTCAGGGGGTGAAAGTACGCACAACGAAAGAAAAGAGCAAGACAAGAACGGAGGCTGGGTTGATGCTAGCTACATTACTTCCTGGTAAGGTTTTTCTGAGATTAGAGGTGATACTTATAGTGCTGATTTGGGGGTCTTAAAGATGTAGCTGCGAGTGTAGTTGGACGGGCTAATGCTCAAGCAGCTGGCCGAAGATTATTTGCTGCGTTTAATAATCAGCGTTTAAAGTAAGTGAGTAAAAATATCCTAGAAGTAACGTTTAAAATTAACTAGATTCTACTTATAGTACATCCATCATTTATAGCATTGTTGATGAAGTTGTCTCAGCTGTTTTTAACGACGCCAGGTAGTGAGATGTACAGTAGAATCCACTTAAAGAAAATGGCCGTATGTTCAGATTATTATTTCGGTAGGTAAAATTAATAGTTATATTTTTGCTTAAAAGGAAAGTCAAGTAAATAAAAGTACTGCTATTACATAATAATTGTGATACCTTTAAATAAAAATAAGACTAAAATATGTGTTGTACAGCCATAAACCACCCTATAGGTCACCATTCACTACTAGGCTAAACATTATAAAAAATCATAAAGATATTTCTAAGTGAGAAAATAATTAGAGATCAACTAGACCCAGCAATAAAAGTGAAATAATGCATCTGGTGTTATCGACCACTTTGTGATGAGGTATCTGAGGCTGGCGTGGACGGTTCAATAACTTGGTTACGGATGGTAAGGATCTACAGCATAGATTTAGTGTATGTAAGCACTCAGGAGGATACCTTAGGAGCCGAGAAAGAGATAATTGTTACAAACCCATTCATGCTGGAGTAGTTCAGCGGCCGATGGCCTTAGTGCAGGGTCCTTTTCGAAAGACTTCTTCAGAAAATCGATTCCAGGTTCACTTAGTTGGTCTGAAGCTGGTAGTTGAGGAGCTGAACCACCAGCAATATTCCACATGATAGCCCATTCATTATCAAGATTTGCCCATGGTCTACGACCAGTTGCCATCTCAAGGACAACACAACCAAGTGACCATATATCAATACTACCGTGCCGGCCTTTGTCTGTACCTGTGATAACTTTTGAGGTGTCAGTGAAGTAATCCCATAGATAATATTATATTTCTAGGAGTATATACCTTCAGGAGACATATACATCGGTGTACCAGTCATACTGTTCAACTTTGTTTTCAGGGCGGTTGCTGCACCTCGGGTCTTTCCTTGCCTTGCGATGACCTTGGCGGCACCAAAATCTACGTACTTGATAATACCGTTGTGGTCTAATAATATATCTATTCAAAAAAATTGAGCAAAATCTCCACCTGGTTGAAGTATGGATCTAAAAAAGGAACTTACTTTCAGGCTTGATATCACGGTGCACAATCCCATTTTCGTGCAAATAAGCAAGACCTTCCAACATCTGGAGAGCGTATATCATGATAACGGTTTCGTCCTCAATCCTGCCATGCTCGAGAAGCCCAGCTAAAGAGCCTCCTGAACAATATTCCATGAAAAGGCATACTTTGTCGCGATGAACCTCGATACCAAAATATTGGACGATATTTGGATGATCTAATAGTTCTAGAACTTGCATCTCCTCACGTATTGCATTGGCAATTTGCGGGATCATTTGAGGGTCTTGGAGCCGAATCTCCTTCACCGCCATCAAATACCCTGAATCCAAATTCATCGCCGCATATACTGTGCCAAAGGTCCCTCCACCGACAAATTGACCTTGTTGCCAACGTAAGGATACGTTTGAAAATGAGGATTTTGAAAGTGAGGTTAGGGATCGATCCGTCTGGTTACTGTCGTCAAGAACTCTGCCTAGTGCCTGCCGTTCACGCATAAGATTCTTGCGAATATTATCGATCTCCGTCAGTTGTCGTAGCCATTCTCTTCGCACGTGATCGGCTGCTTCATTGTCTTCCATCATCTTACCAACATCCATACCCTTTAATGAGCCTGCCAAAACCTCCATACGCTGCTTTTCAGCCTGGGCGGCAAGTGTAGATCGAGCACCCATAATATCGAAGTGTGAAATGAGCAATGACATACACCCAGCAACCTTTGATCTTAGTCTTTCATACTCAGACTCACTAAAAGACAAGATATTTTGACCACGGGTCATGACCATCGCAAACTCTAGAGCCTTTACCGCCCAACGGAATGTCATTCGGTTTGAGGCAACACAGTCGTCGCATATAAAACTAACCCAGTCGATGGCAAGACGGGTAAGCTTAAGGTTATTCATAGCTTTACGATTGTTATCCATGTAAAGAACTGAACGCTGACCAAACTCTGTTGCAAAGGCAAAACAGGTCTGAATGAGTTCCTGACATCCTAGACCCACGGTTTGACGACGAATCTTTTCAACACTGTCCATAATGGTGTTCGAAAGTCTATAGGTTGTTTTTTTGATTTTCATTAGTTCCTGGTTGACTCGGGGAAGATTGGCTCGCTGTTCTATTAATATATCGAGATTATGGTTTGTCGAGTGAGAGAAAGCGACACGGGCATTCGCAAGCCTCGCCTGAGATCCATCTGCTACCAATCGAATTCTTCCAGGTTTAATATCAACAATAGGTTCCTTCATATCGACACTTAGGATGCGGCCATCCCAAAGTAATACATCCTGGGGATATATAACCAGGATATATGGGCATGACGGGTCATCCCGAACAACGTCGTCGTGAAAGCATGTCCGAAGGATGGATTGGATTTGATGGGATCGATCATATAGGGACGGGTCTGCCACCAAGTATACCCCTTCGTGCTCAACACTAGCTGTATAAACTAAGAAGTGACCTGACTCAATCAACGAATCTACGAGCCTCCTTAGCTTGAACTTTTCAACACTGTATTCCGTCGCATTTTCGAACCGCTGGCTTAATAATCTTTATGAATAGGATCAGTTTAGTACAGTATAAAACTAGTAGATTTGATCACACCTTGCAAAACGGAACAACTTTCGTTGTCGAACACGAACAGAATCTAAAGTCTGCTTGTATCGTTTACTAATATCCTCGCCTTTGTTTTCTGGTGGTTTTTGGAGTTCTTTCTCAAAGTGGCCCATCAATCGACTCAGGAGCTTACTAGTCAATGAACTAAAAGGTATCAGAGATAAAAAAACAAGATTTACAAACGAAAGAAAAATCCAGTGTACCTAAATTGTTCGGCAACCTCGACATCCCCTCCCTCGATAAAACGACCGATGTCGTTTGAGAAATGCCATTCAGTTTCAAGAATTTCAGCTTCTTTGAAAGTGTTTTTGTTTGATCCGATTCTCCACCCGATAAGCTTAAAATAGTATCTCAAACCCTGCAACACCACTTGCTCAAAATTTTCATCCATACATGGAGGCAAGTCCCACCCCGGCTCTGGCTCAGAAATGACAGTATACTCTTGCTTAATCTTCACTGCTAGCTGTAGGACAGACTGGAACTGCATTATTAATTGATCGGTCATCATAGACACCGGCTCTCGCATTCTTTCAGCATACTTTAGGCGCATCCCGATAACTTCTTCGATAAGCCTCGTGGGAAACCCGATCAGTACGAGTAGCTCCTCAACGTACGGTGGAAGATGTCGCTTTTCAAAAGCATCTGCATATTCTATCAAAGTTTTCTTTGCCTTCCCGATGACAGAGCTCAATCTGATGAGCATATTGCTATCGCCGATCAACGATTTCAGATTATCCTCCTTTAGAATACGATCCAGAAATGAGGATTCTCGGTCAATACCGTTGGCATCGCTAGTTGAAATGGTATTCTGACGGCCAAAATCTAAGTCATCGTTACCAACCCAGTTTTGAAGGATCTTAAGCTCCGTATTAATGAGTTCCGTGATATTATGCCAAGAAACAATTGCATCCCAGCTAGCCGCGAAACCCGAAGAACCACTCAATGGTTTTGCTTCCACCATAGCAGCCCTTGTTGGCCACAGTTGCTCGCACTTCTCCCATCTTTCGATAATATCCTGCACTTGTGCACGTGGGAGCATTTTAGTCTTGTCCTTGCCTTTGATTTCGAATTGTATCATCTCCTCTATAAGTGCATCCACCTTGGTCCGCCCTTCATCAAGAATCCTCCTCTGTGCTGGAATTGACCGGCCACAAATCTTTGCTCGAATTCCGATAAAAAGCTCTGTTTTCATTGTTAGGCCTTCTTTCTCCTCCGTGTTACCTATTAGTCGCTTCTTTTCTTGCTTTACAACGTCACCCATCAGAACCGAGGCTAACATTGAATGCCATTCTAATCGTTCGCGGTTTTCTGGGATTTTTAGCTCTTCTGCAGATGGCTCCATCTCATCATGACCGTAAAGTAATAGCGTATCCCCATCGTATATATCATTATCAAAATGGACTTCTGAAGACGGTGATTCATCATCCATTTCCAGGTCACCAGGGTAGGCCAGAATATTTGATGACGAGGAGTTGAAATAATCGCTATTAGGATCTTGACGTAGCCGCTGAACATATGCTTTCTCTTGAGACCTATATAAAGCGCTAGGGTCACGCCGAGAGCGATTGGCCGAGGATGATCGATGCCGTGTCTGGGCACTAAGATGACTTACTGGGTGTCTGATAGGAGTATAGGTGTTGGATAGTGTTCGTAATGGACCTGGTGGTCGCTGAAGACGCGCTGTAGGGTTAGGGACGCTCTCCGGAGACAGCCTCCCAGTATTGTCCATAGAGCTAGAATAAGGTAAAGAATTGCTCCCTCCTCGAGGCCTATTGGAGCCAGGACTCCATGGCGTGAATTGGCCATTACGAATTGGAGAAACTGCGTCATCATCACCAGGAATCATATCTTCCTCGCCATCTAGATCGTCGTATTCGGGCCGCATATGCGAAGTAGAGTGTTGAGAATCTTCAGATGAGTTAGAACCATCAGGTGGTGATAGCTGGAGTCTTGTCATTCCATTCATAGGGCCTTCTTGGTGGTGGACATCGGGCGCAAACTGGACACCGCGTGGAGTGAATGGTTCAACCTCCGCTCCCCTGATTGAGCCTGTAGTCATGACTGATAGGGAAATCTTGGAATATAAATAGGCGAATTTGAATTAACCTGTTATGAGCAGTCTAAAGATTTAAATCCCAAATACCGAAAACTATTAGGGTTGAAATGTTGGTAGGCGGTAGAGTATTGCGGGGGTGACATAGAAGATCTGGTTGTAGCTGTGGAGGTGGCAGAGAAAGTGAGAGATGTCGTGGACATGTGGGGTCTGGAGAGATTGCCGCGGGTGATCCCTGTTAGATAGTGATCTAGCTTTAGTATTTGCGTAATCACTTAGTAATCCTAACCTTAAAGTTTGCGGTAAAAAACTCAATGCCACAGCAACAAAATGTGCCCTATCACCACAACACAAAAGTAAATTTATGAACTAAAGTATTATAGATAAAAGACTCATAAGCTTTAAGTTCTCCCAGAATCTTAGTCTTATCTTTTATGAGTCTTGGGGACAAAAGATCGGCTGAGAATAAGGTTAGTATCAATTGATAATTCAAAGACCCCCACACGCGGCCTAAAGAGTAGTCTTAGGTGCCCGCTCATGGCGTAATATTACTGAGACATTGTGTGTGTGACATTTGGTTTGAGCGGTGCATCTTCCGGTCTACCAGATCCAAGATCACTACTCAACTGTCTAAGCACCCCCTGCATATAGGCTAGCCTCTGAAGAGTAACTAAAAGAAGTTATGAATGGGCTTCTTTCCTTTACTTATTATTCCACCGTCTTTTACACATGGGACCATGATGTATACCTGAAATAAGGACATGACACGCATGTATATTTGCATGGTTAAGGAATTAACCAAAAATCTTCCATTGCTAAAAAAAGCTATCTCAGTAACCTTCCCCTCAATTAGACTGTACTATAAATTCAATGTTGATCATGAACGAGAGTCTATTGTTATATCTTTTTGGCTATAATATAAATTCTAAATTACTAGCGGTAGCTGTATAGGCTGGAATTTCTAAGTCTATCGACGTTAATTATTTTTTCCGGCCTTTCCTTATATTTTATATATACATAGTATGATCTCCCATAGCCAATACCCCTACAAGCACATGATCGCGAGTTACTATCAGAGATCACGATTCAGGCGTAATTCTCGAATTAAAAAAATCAATCTACGTATACGTGAGATTTGTATATAATATAACTCTAAAAACTGCTAATTAAGAGCAATGGTACCTCCAGCCTCCATGTTAATTTAATTTGAGGAATTGCCCCAAATATAGTTTGAAATAAGTATTTATTTATTTGGCATATATTCGTGGCTCGTATATCAATTCATCCATTGGAATCTTAGTTTAGTTTCCTCAAGATAAAAAACTTCAGCTATTAAAACTATAAAATCATTGCTTTAATAGCCCACCCGGTTAATTCTTTGGTAAATAAGCCTAGCAGAACTCGAGTATATCTATATATAGGTGGGCCGGGTTTTGTTGGGGCCGGGGAAGGACGGAGATATTTTTTATAGTCTATATCATACTACAGTGCGAAAAGAGGGGATGGATTGGGTACACTGTTTTACCAAAAACAGTAGAGATCCTGTAGCAATAGTATAGGATACAAGAGTGTTACAGTATTCTTGTCCAAATTCCGGTTTAATACGGTATTTCCCTTAAAATGCTGTAGTAATACTGTAGTGGTTTCACCCGTTTTTTCGTACTGTATATATATATATATACATCTATATATTATACCTATACGTATTAAGTGAATACGGAATACATGAGTACGATCAAAAGACAGGGCAAAACGATTATAATAATACAAATGTCATATATAGCATTGAACGGAATTAAAATACCATATTAAACCAGAATTTAGATTAAGGCACGTACACATATACTATGGGGTTTCTGTCATATTTGGAAGAATAATCTTATACCCAATATACCCCCCCCTTTCGTGCCGTATTTCCAGCTGTAACATTAACAGATAATGTGACTTCAGGCTGATTTTCTAGCTCGATTGAGATACTTATTAGTAGAATATCTTATGGGAGGACAAATATATATTATATATGGATGTATGAAGTATGATGATTCAACATATAGTACTTTTCTCGAGTGATCTCCTTGTGATTGAATGAAGTTTTGAGGGGGCATCATATATAGAATATACCGGGTTTGATCAGTTGACTACATGTAGTACATATACAGACTCCCATCAAAAATTTAACTCAAGACAATACGCGGTAGTCTTAATATATGGAAGCGTAAATGTGTCAAAATTCAATTATCCCACCGGTGGTAAAAGTAGTGGATCAAATACTGGAATACCATATTACGTATACATGTACTTGTTGAGGACGTGGCCGGGCACTCGGCGTCTGCGGGAGAGCATGCGCATATGGGCGCAATACATTAAGCAATGGGTATAAATACTGCTCAAAAATGTTATTCAGAAGTTGGTATGGGCAAACTCTTTTGATTTAGAAAAATCGAATAGTAAATTAAAAATTAAAATACATGTATAATGGATTCGTACTGCATGTAGGTACATGTAGTCATACATGTAGCTATAGTAGTACTACCTAAACTAATTTTTGAATATATATACATGTATATATAAGCAGTACTAGCCCAACTCTTAAGGGTGTTGTGATCTTAGCATTTGGAGGGTGATTTGACTGGTTTTACTGCGTATAGAAAGAACCGGGTAAAATTAACTACAATTAATTATATATATATCAGTACTAGAGAATTTGAGGGGAAATACAATATTAAATTGGAATCAGACAAGAACTCTGTAATACTCATGAATTTTATTATTATTATTATTATCTGTAATACTCTCGCATTCTATACTACTGCTACAGAATCTCTATTATATTTTGAAAGCAGTATACCTATAAGCTAATTAGTAACCCGCCCCGCACATCCCCTCTTTTCGTACTATATATGATGTACATGTGTGATTAGTTTATTAATGAAAAAAGCGCTTGGCTCAAGGCAACTGCGTTACATAAAATTTTCTCCTAGGTTAGATTTACCCATGACTAGCTACGATGTAAGAATTCCTTGAATTTGGCCTCAACGTTCAGGGCGGAACACAAGTTATTTTAATATGTACATGTGTGTGCATAGTGCACGTGGCCTGTAACTATAAGATCATTCACTGGCCTGTAAAAACTCGCTACTGCAACATTACACTTCTAGGTGTTCAAAGGTAGCATGCTGGAGTTTTGGGACCATGCTATAAATGCGTCATACCCTATTATTGTAGTACAAGAACCCATGTTGATCCGGAGCGGCAGACTGAATCTGCCGAAGTCTGTATTCCTATTCTTATCGAATCATCTCGGTAACATTTTAAGTAAACTACATGATCTTTTCCAAACTAACCACTCTACTCGTAATCTCATGACGTTTTGAGAATCGACTGGGCCCGCATATAGGTGCATAGGGTGACCATCCAGTAGAT
Source organism: Verpa bohemica (assembly GCA_033030345.1). Classification (NCBI taxonomy): domain Eukaryota; kingdom Fungi; phylum Ascomycota; class Pezizomycetes; order Pezizales; family Morchellaceae; genus Verpa; species Verpa bohemica. The sequence goes on along the minus strand of JAUFSE010000023.1, from coordinate 541,812 downwards.
ACTACTAGGATAACACAACAACGCGTCTTGGCTATTTGAATCACAGCGGAAAGGCCAGACACTCTTCTGAACCTCTTGCAGCGCTCAGGGCTAGGTATATTCAGGTTATATGTAGGTATATGCAGACCCGGTCGATTCTCAAAACATCATGAGATTACGAGTAGAGCTAGGGCATAGGATAGTGGTATAATCTATGCGCGCTTTAGGGCGACGGCCGACGATGTACTTTGGAGCAAGGCAAAAGTAATATCCTTAACCCACCTTCGTTGAAACACTAGCAAGGAGAAAACGAGAAACAGTCAAAAAGAAAATATCAGGGGTATGCTCATTGGCGATATACTTGCACTTCCAGGGCTTCGCTATCTATGTATATAAGTATAGATTAGAGTAAGTAATTAAATGTAGAAATACTACATATAGATAGGACTGAGGAGAAATTGAATAAGCGTTGTGCAGTGAAGTAATCACATATAATAAATCAAAGCAAGTTTAGGGTAGCACTATGTACATAGTTCAAGTATTGTTACGGATTTTGCCTAAATACAGATACTGGCGTGGTTATTTAGAACCTAGATAGCTAGGATGGTCTAAGCCCCTTAACTAGTTGGCCATTAAAACCCTCTATCTAGTTGCTGATAAGGAATCCGTATTCTAGCAATGGATAGCTGATACCAGATTTATAGCGCTCAGGTTTTGCGACGCTACATGTAGTCGGGGCCCTAAGTTCCGATGTTGGTCTTGCCTTAAGGAACACCAAGAAATTTCTTGTGAGTAAATCATACTATAGTACTTACATGTATTTACACTGAAATGAGGACCTATTCCACCTATGGTACTCGGTAAGCTCTGGGAATGCGCCTTACCATTAATTACCTAGGGGCAGCGTAACTGCCAGGGCCAATCACCAGGCCCCAGATAGTTTGCTGCAAGTTCTTCGGTGCCACTTATGTTGGTTATCACTCGGTAAACACTCCTACTCTATGGTATCTGTAGATAGGCCTGCTTTTCAGTATCACAAAGATTAGCCAATCCAGATACACATCCTTATCTGCCGCAAAAGACGAAGGACACCCGTGTGATGCCTGAAACTTCGTTCGGTTTTTTTGTCGTTTTAGGTCTGGAACTCGAATATAGGCCAAAATACTTACAAAAAATAAGTTGATACAAGCTTTCTTGTGTCCCGAACAAATTCGTAATACTATGTCTTTAGGTGATAAAGACTGGTTGGACGCGGTCCCCGATCCACTTCCATGAATAGATGATACCTACGCCAAGAGCTAACTGTCTGTGCACACTACGCGCAACTCGCGGACCTACTCTGATGAGTATTCCTGCGCGTAGCTCATGCGCCGAGTTCCTACTTGCTGTTCTGGCGATCTGCCGCTCTGTTTAACGGACGGTAATTTCCACAGTGTGGATCGGAACATTCTGGGGCAGAGCCCCGTTAAGGGTAAGAATCACGTTTGCATGTAGGTGAAAAGCGGAGGGAAATTCGGATGCAAGGTATTAGGGGCTCCACAGTACGTCAATCTCGCTGGAATGCGGTCGGCGTATGTGGCACTGGCATCGGGCTTACTACATGTAGTTTTAATATCTCGCACCTAGATGTATGTATCAATAGTATAATGTATTTGAGTATTGAACATAATGAAGCGAGTGAAGGTAAAGGGTCTTTGAGGGGATGAGGTTGCCCCTTGCTCATCGATCAACACAAAATCTCCCCCACTGAGGCGACACATGAATGCGACAGGCCACCCACCCTGTTGCCCCCGTCGGCCTAAAGGACCCCCACTGCTCGGGTCACTTATTCTTCCAAGCCCAAGTATCGAGATAGTATGGAACAATTGATTGCTGTCAATAGATATAACAACAGCCTTCCCAAGTGAAGCGCCTGCGTCCGCGTTCCCTTTATTCCTCCAGTTTGACCCGGTAGTGAAGTTTGATCGTGCTTTTTTGCCTTCCTACTACGAGCCTTTGCCGGGGCTGCCTCAGTCCTGTCTGTGTCTGTCATTCTTTACTATTCCAGCTTGCGGCCGGCCTCTTTCGACACTTGGAAGGCTACCTCTGAACGTTGCATATTTCCTCACCTCCGCGTCGTCAACTGATTCTTTTGTTTCTTTTCTTATTGTCACGGATTCTGCAAAAGTAGATAATCAACTCTAACAACATCCCCAACTTCCACCGCTCTCCTTTCGAGACTCGGGCTCTCCCCTAACAATCTCTCCGTGTACTCGCGAATAAACCGAAGCCCGTCTCACAAAACATATAATGTCTTCACTCGATCTTGATCACCTAAACTATATCCCTCTTGTCCCATACAATGGTACAGGCGCGGCTGGCGGTGATTCACTCACCGAAGACTTTAACATTTGGTACGAGGTACGAAAGATCGCACACCAATTCTAGTACTTCTTATTTTGCCCATCATTGGGGTTCAGGAGAGAATTTTCTAACATACAATCGGTTAGTCTGGAAACTATGCCTGGATGATGACTTCCACCGCACTAGTTCTCCTAATGATACCTGGTGTTGGGTTCTTTTATTCTGGACTGGCTAGAAGAAAGTCTGCCCTTTCTCTCATCTGGCTGTCGATGATGTCGACGGCCGTTGTTAGCTTTCAGGTACCTGCGCCCAGACTCAGTCCATAGGGATTAGCAATTCTCTAACATTCTTGGCAGTGGTTTTTCTGGGGTTATTCACTTGCATTTTCCCACACAGCCGGTAGTTTCCTTGGGAACCTTGAAAACATTGGCTTTCGCAATGTTCTAGGCCAGACATCCGTTGGTAGTTCAAAGATTCCAGACCTTCTGTTCGCTGTTTACCAGGGGATGTTCTCGTGTATCACGTAGGTTTCTTAGTATAATATAGTTTGATCACTAGTCGCTAACTCTTTAATAGCGTAGCTTTGGCTATAGGTGCAGCAGCCGAGAGGGGTCGCATGCTTCCTTGTGTGGTTTTTATGTTTGTTTGGGCTACCTTGATTTACGACCCTATCGCATGTTGGACCTGGAATGCTACTGGGTGGTCCTTTAAGATGGGCGGGCTTGACTTTGCTGGAGGCACACCAGTACATATCTCTTCTGGCTCTGCAGCCTTGGCATACTCATTGATGCTTGGAAAGAGGCGTGGACACGGGACTCATGAACTGAATTATCGTCCTCATAACGTTACTCACATTGTTCTTGGAACGGTCTTCCTATGGGTCGGATGGTTCGGCTTTAATGGGGGTTCTGCTCTTGCTGCCAACTTGAGGGCTGTTATGGCGTGTGTTGTGACAAATCTCTCGGCATCTGTTGGTGGGGTTACTTGGTGTCTTCTTGATTACCGTTTGGAGCAGAAGTGGTCAACTGTTGGCTTCTGTTCTGGAGTAATCGCTGGTCTCGTTGCTATCACCCCCGGCTCAGGTTTCGTACCACCATGGGCTGCTGTTATATATGGGGTTGTTGGTGGAGCAGCCTGCAACTATGCTACAAAACTTAAATTTGTTATTGGTGTTGATGATGCCTTAGATATCTTTGCAGAGCATGGGGTTGGTGGTATTGTCGGTAACATTTTGACTGCTTTCTTTGCCGCGTAAGATATCTAAAGCTTTAGTCCTCGTTATGGATAACATGCTAATCTAGTAAATATAGTGATTATATTGCGCATCTTGATGGTTATAGTGAAATTCGTGGTGGTTGGTTAAATCATCATTGGGTCCAACTAGGCTATCAAGTTGCCGATTCTGTTGCTGGCTTTGCTTATGCCTTTGGTGGAACTTGTATTATTCTTTTTATTATGAACTTGATTCCTGGTCTTAGTCTTCGCGCCAGCGAAGAGGCCGAAATACTTGGGATTGATGATGCTGAGCTTGGAGAATTTGCCGTACGTATCACTCACAGGATTTAGGATAGGCTGCAACATCGACTGATCTTTCATTAATAGTATGACTACGTTGAACTCACCCGCGAAGTCATTTCCGAGGACGACTCTACACCAAAATTCTCATCCGAAACGGGCACTGCTATTGGCCAGGCAATCGATGGTTCTGAGAAACCTTAAACACTCTAAATCGTTTAAAGACTTGAATTCTATTCATACCCTGTTTGTAGATGTAATTTTTCATTTGGTTATTTCTTTCCACGGTGGAAATGCTATCCTCTTTTTTTCCTATAGGGGATTATTATGTGGGTGTAACGCGTGGTATGTAAAGGCTGGTTAAATAGGAGTATTCAGTATAGCACTTGTTTAAGGAACGGAGAGGCAGTGGACGGTGGCTATCAAATACATGATGCATACTTTTTTCGATAGATTTTAATTCAGAGCCTAGCACCTCCTACCGCGCTGCTCCACTCAAACCAATTTTTTAACTACTAGAAAACATAGATAGGAGGCCATAACCTTCTATGTAAAGAATTTTTATTTTAACTGTATTAGGTGTGTTTTTTTTGTATTTTGAGAAGCAGGCAGTACTACATGTCTATCAGCTTTTTTAACGCTGTAGTTTGTCACATAAATTCATTCTCAGGCCCTGTTCATTAGGTAGCATAAGGGGGTTATTACACGGTCAAATCGCCTCGTTTTGTGGAAGGAAATGTAGCTCCTTTGTGCAGTGCCGTGTTTCTACATGTAGTTAAGAAATTTGGATATTTTATTTTATTTTATGTGTGTATTATAGGAGTAGGTTTCCCAAGATAAAGAAGCTATGCTAATGCCAAGCCCCTAGCCTTTGACACTAGATGAGCTCTCTGGCAACCTTTGTATTAAGGTCACCTCGTCAGTACTTACGCAACGTAACGCCTCTGCTACCTACCTGAATTTCTGTTCTCTGGAAGCTAAAATGAACCACGGCCTGGTCGAACCAACCGATTCAACCAATCATGTACCAAGCGAGAGTTCCTCTTTCCCGATGACGCGTGAGGAGTTCGAAGTCGACCCCCGCGTCGCTTGGTCTAGGATATCCGGAAAATGGTCTCTAGAAGCAGATGATGGCTCCGAGTTTGAGTTTGATGAGGCCCTAAAGCGGTGGATCCCTGTGGTATGTCTACCCATAATTCTAATCGTCTATATCTTAAGGTTAGATAGTATTGACTTCTGGTGAAGTTGGATAGATCGTTAGCAGAGCAACAGCAAGCAGCGTACGCAGTTGTCGGAGTTGATGAGTCCGAACCAGCAGGACGAGTTAACAAGAAGAGAAAAAAAATTTATACTTCTAACGAGGGCAATGAGGTACACGCCTATGCTATTGCCCTAAAGAACACTACGGTGGATTGTTATACTTACATCAGCACGCTTGCTAGGAAGCTTCATCAAATTCAAAAAAGGCTCGAGGAAATAAGAAAGGTGATGGAGAACTACCAGCTCGTAAGAATACTGCAATTTATATCACCAATCTTCCGTCAGATGTTACTGAGGATGAAATTAAGGACGTCTTCTCGAAGTGTGGTGTTATTGCTGAGGAGATAGATCGTGGGAAGCCGCGCATCAAGCTTTATAAAGGCGAGGATGGAAAACCAAAAGGTGACGCATTGGTCGTATATTTTCGGCCTGAAAGTGTTAAATTGGCAGTCCAAATGCTCGACGATTCGGATTTCCGATTTGGCATTGAAGGGACAAGGATTAAGGTTCAACCAGCGGATTTTAGTTATAAAGCGCAACAGACTGCTCCAATTACGAAGACTATGAAGGACAAAAGGAAGATTATCGCAAAGACTCAAAAACTAAATAAGTTTGATCACCAACGGCCACATTTAGGCATATTCTGGAAGTTCATAATTGGCTGACCATATTAATGGGGATAGTAAACTGGCAGACTGGGATGACGATGATCCATCAGCAGTACAGGAAAAAGGCTCAAGGTGGGATAAGGTTGTTATCCTAAAGCATATGTTTACTCTTAAAGAGTTAGAAGTAAGCTAGCAATTGTTTTTGTAAGCTATAGGCCGATACTTACGCTCTCTAGGATGATCCAACTATGCTACTTGATTTGAAAGAAGACATTCGGGAGGAATGCAAAAAACTCGGGGATGTTACGAATGTTGTACTGTTTGATGGGGAGGAAGATGGTGTAGTCAGTGTACGATTTGCAAATACGCAGAGCGCAAAGGCATGCATTGAGGTATGTTTGCTTCACCCTTATAGATTCATTATCACCGTAGTTTTGGTTTTTATGAAAACTTTTATAAACAAAATATCTAGGTTATGAACGGCCGTTTCTTTGGGGGCCAGAAAGTAGAGGCATATGTTTTCGATGGCGAAGAGAAATTTAAGAAGAGCTCTAAGAAGAACATTGATGAGGAGGGTGAGAAAGATCGTTTGGAAAAATTTGGCGATTGGCTAGAAGAAACCAAAAAGTAATTGTTCGCCCTTGGTTATAATTATTCTCTGTAACATCATTCGATACACTGGAAGTTATCTTTTATGATCTCTTGCTGTAATATTATTCCCGTGAAGGCAGTATAATTAGTGGTTTTCCCTATTTTTTCCGTTGCATAAGTAGTATTTAATGAGTGGAAGGAGTTTTGCTAGCAATATGGTTGGTTGTGCCTATCAATCGATTAAACTAGTAAATTAATTATTACATTTGCCTTCCGGTTTGAGGGTGAAGGCCACAACCTGATCTGTGGAGGCTACAACATACAGAATTACTAGCCTAAGATACACTAGTGGGGGAGGGAAGGTTTCTCTAATGATTGTATTTCTCCCAAGACCAACAGGATTGGATAACTTTCATTATCTAAATGCTAGACACTCGTGGGATAAAAGATATTTCGAGATCTAATTCCCCTCGCCATCAACTAATATTCTACTACGCTCTCTTGTTAAAGTCTATAACTAAAATACTAACTTATGTTATTTGAGATAACGAAGAGCTCGAGGAGCTAATGAACTGTAAGTCTACTTACCCCCAGGTTGGGTGTCTCTTGGGCTATTTTTCTGGAAGAATTAGCCTCAAACTTGTGCTACCTTGGTGTATCTCATGGCCGAAGGAACAGTCAAGACACTTCAAGAATAAATATCCATGATGCGGTGTCATGAAAGAAATGCTATCATCCGGTGACTAATCACTATCGACCCCGTTATCGAGTGCTTCATCCTCCTCTTGATTGTTCCCTCCATCAGAACCAACCTCATCAGGAGCTTCATCACTTTCTTCATCTAATCCTTCAGACTCGGTTTCTTCTACTTCTTCAATATCATCATCGTCGTCCTCTTCGCCCATTTCTTCATCCTCGTCCTCGTCTTCATCCCCCCATCCCCTAATAGGAACTGAATTCGTAGCTGATCCAGTATTTTTTGCTTGGTCTACTCCTGAGTCTATCACGACACCAACTCGCATCTTTTTGGACGCCGGAGGGGAGTCATTGCCACAGTTTGAGACTTCCGAGGGTGAATGTTTAGTAGTGGTGAGGCCTGGTTTGGCAACACTATCTTTAGGTTTGGCAGGTTTTTTGGTCGCTATGCGCTTCTCTGCTGCTATTTCATTGAATTCTATAACGTATGGAGTTAAGATTGGCTAGTAAACGAATAGAGGCGAGAAGGGATACAAACTAGCTAGTTCGGCCTCTAATCGTGGCACAAAGTCATCAAATTCCATCATCTGTATAGCTTCAAGAATATCTTTTGGATTTATCATTTTTCGACCATGATTTTTGGCTGCGTCGTTTGCTCTGTAAGAGGGTTAGCAGTTAAGTATAGATTTCAGTGGAATGAAGGATGTCCAGACGTTGCGCAGAGGTAGTTGATGAACACAGTACCACCTTTGGAAAGAGCAAGAATGGCATCTTTCTGAACATTGGTGTTTTGTGGGAGAACGCCTTTAGCAAGGCGGGTGACAATGGATTTCGGGAGAGTGTGATCCTGAGGATTCAGATTGATGATTTGTATTTGTACTTATAAGATGGGTTGAGCGAACTTACATCGATGGACACGCCAGCTTCTTTAGAATTCCCACCTCCACCTCCACCAACTCCTGCAATATTTGTGCCGACATCTTTGACATCGACTCCCATATCCGATTTACGGGGCATTGCTGTAATATGGCTGAATAAGGGTTATTATGGATGGGAGAATATTTCCTTGATTGAGGATAGTAAGAAGGAGCGTTGACCCAGCCACCAGAAACGTTGCCAGGTCCTTAAACTAATCGCGTGAGATTTGAAGTTAGAACAAAATCTTGAGGATGTTAGTGAAGGATGTTCATATCGGAAATTATTAAATAATAATGAGGTGGGCATACTGTTAGGGCCGTGTTGTAGCTGGTAGTAAAGAAATAATATAAACACTGACGCCCAAGAGTAGGTTGATCAAAGGCTTGGCGCACGCTCAGCAGCATAGTAGCGCGGCCAGGAGGATAAGAGGTCACGTGAGTAACGACAAGATAAGAAACATAGTAAGAGGAGGAGATTCTCACTATTTCCGCTACCTAGAATCTAAATATAAGCAGAAACTGTGTATATTTGTAGCTTGAACAGCATTAACAATACAACTAGCATTTGATTTAACTTTGGAGATGGTAGGTGTTGCAACTCTAGCAGCTGTTTTGTAACTGCCCCTGCTATGTTACTTTGTTTATTATGTTTGTAACACAACCACACACTAATTAGGTACAAGCACAGCTTAGTACCAAACTAGTAAGGTAGCTGCAGTAGGAGTGAGGGTTCAGGTTAAGACTAGTAGCTATCTCAAAGAGATTGACTAACTAAACTAAACTAGAACTATTTCCAATCAGGGGAGTGGAAATTGCTAAAGAAACTTTAACTAAAGAATTTAAAAAATAGCCGGTCAATTGTGTAACGAGGGCTTTCGGTAGAAGAACTGTACTGGGTAACAGTATGGCTGTCGTTGCAAAATAGAAAGTATTGAGTCAGGTTGCAAGTAAAGATTCTATCGCTAGAACTCAATAATTTTAAGGGCTCTGCTTCCTTTTTACTACTGATTCCGAAGAGCTGGAATCAAGTCTTCGGGTGATAGTGGGGCAGTAATTATACTGGTTTCCCTTAGCTATCACTTCTCCGAATTCCTTTTACTAAGTTCTATGACTTTCCCAGTGATTCCTAGAATCTCCGATGACCCCGCTCTAGTGAAGAGATTTCACCTGCAGTACAACCATCGGAGCTATTACTAGATCCACTGTAAACCCTTAGTCAAAACCTATAGATGCTCCGCCGATAGATTAATGCATAATCTACCCTGACTGTAGCCACTACTTTCTTGAGTCATCCCGCTTAAGTTGCTTGTAAGAGTGTTTGTACGTCCAGTTATCCTGGCCATCAGAACTGACTCCACAAGGCAGTAATCGTGTTTAAGAGATTGTTACTAGTCACGCGAAATAAGGCAGTTAGTACCTACTACAGTGGTTAGCTACCGTGGTAAGAGTTAAGCAGCTAACTCACTGCTTCCTTAGTCAAGTAGGAACTACTTGAAGAGGATTTCGCACCGGCCAGTACCAGCCTGCATCGAAGATGTACTCACTATTAGCAGAGACTAATAGGAAGGCACCGATCCTCAAGATTCAGTTCCTAATCAGCAGAGACTGATAGGCAGTGGCCAGGATAACTCGGACATGCAAACACTCTTACAGCAACTTAAACCGATGACTACCAAGAGTAGTAACTCTAGTCAGGGTAGATTATGCATTATTCTATCGGCGGAGCATCTATAGGTTTTGACTAAGGGTTTACAGTGGATCTAGTAATAGCTCCGATGGTTGTACTGCAGGTGAAATCTCTTCACAGAAGCGGAGCTATCGGGGGTTCTAGGGAATGAAAATCTTTGACAAGAAAGATTTGCGGAGGCTGGGAAGGACAGCTTTAATCGTGAGATTAAGTTCTAGGTCTAATGAAACCACCTGCGGGGAATGATGCAGATAAACAGTCTTAGGCGAATGTCTTCAGTATAGTAGATAATTAAACAGAAGACACAGAAGAAATAAACTTCGAGGAGCATAAGAATACTGTATAAGGCGTCTATTGTAGTCTCTTTCTATATAGAACAAAAGTCCCAACCGGAGGGAAAACAGGCCAGTATTTATACAAAAGTAACCGAAGTAAAAACCCAAATATCCGACCGAGAAAACGAGGTGGGAAAGCCATTTGACCCTGAAAATATGCCAAGACATAGGGAAAACATGAATAGTGAACAAATGTGACATTAGCGAAAAGCACAGTATGAAGAAACATATACATGCATATACGACACATATGTGACTCGTAACACGCAGTAATTAGCGCCCAAAACCCGTAAGTAAAAATAAGAAAAATACAAAGAAACGTAACCGAGAAATACGATCAGTATTGTAATCCAATAAACCATCAATTATCCGTAAAGAGAAGCGAAAAAAGAGTAAATGGAAATAACAAACTGAGTAACCCAGAAAAAATAACAGGGAACGCTGGGAAAGCCACTGCAACTTAGTATAGAACTCGAAGTGATGGTAGGGGAGTGCTACAACAGTATAATTACTGGCACCTCTACTGCCCGAGAACTTGATTCCAGCTCTCAAGCTTTTAGAGGATCCAGACTTAGTATTCAAAAGGAGAGCCCTTAAGATTATTGAGTTCTAGCAATAGAATCTTTACTTGCAACCTGACTCAATACTTTCTATTTTGCAATGACAGCCATACTGTTACCCAGTACAGTTTTTCTACCGAAGGCCCTCGTTACAGCCACTGCCTCTCAGTCTCTGCTGATTAGGAACTGCACAGAGTACTGAGAATCGGTGCCTTCCTATTAGTCTCTGCTAATAGTGAGCCCACTACCTTGATGCAGGCTGGTACTCGTCAGTACCATCCTCTTCAAGTAGTTCTTACTGACTAAGGAACGAGAAGTAGTTAACTCTTACCACTGGTAGCTAACCACTGTAGTAGGTACTTGCTTGCCTTCGCTCACATGATACTAGTAACAATCTCTTAAACATGTAACTGCCTTGTAGGTCCGTTACAGCTATGGCAACTCACTCTACTATATCTCCTTTATCGATGATAAGACCCGTGTGTCCTGGGTCCGCTTTCTTAAGAAAAAGTCTGATGCTGTAAAAGCAATCGAAGACTTCGTCAAAGAAGTGGAACTCCAATACAATTTTCCCATCAAAAGATTTAGGACCGATAACGGAGGAGACTATGTCAACAAACAACTTAAATTGTTCTTTGCCGACAAAGGAATCGTTCATGAACTGACTCCACCATATTCTCCGGAATCAAATGGTGTTGCTGAAAGACTTAACAGAACAATGGGTGAAACAGTTTGAACGATGCTTCTCCCTCTCAACGATAAACGTCTATGGGCTGAAGCAGTCGCCACCTTCATCTATTTGAAAAACCGTCAACCTCACAGTGCTGTCAAAGATCAGACACCTTTTGAGGCATTTCACGATAAGAAACCTTCGATCTCCCACCTACAGCCCTTCGGATCTGAATGCTATGTGCATATCCCTGAGAATAAACGCTCAGCAGGAAGCAAGCTTTCTCCAAGAGCTCAGCTAGGTATCTTCACCGGATACACCAACGTTGACCACCACTATCGAGTATTCCTAAAGGAAGAAAAACGCTTCACAGTTTCAAGTGATATTTTCTTTCCTCCATTTAAGCCAGAAGGAGTGGTTTTCTCGTCAAACCACCGTACCCAACACGCTACCCCAACTGCCTCTACCTTTTCCTCTTCAGGAACAAGTCTTTCTTTCAGTCAAACTGAAGGCTTCCCAACTGAGGAGATGTGGTATGACTGGATGGACCGAAATCCTGAGCATGCAAATAACCTATTTGGCTCTGGACATCCTAAAGTCACCAATCTCTTTCAGAAGGCATATGAGAAGGGCAAACGTGATGGCTTCCTAGGACCTCAATTCTGGACACTTTCAAGTCCATCTCCTTCAAGACAACAATCCTCTTCTAGCGATGACTCAAGTCTATATCGCGATCCAAATGCAGCACCAAATGACATTCCACCTTCACCTTCACAATCCGCCATGTTCAAGCAATCTCAAGAATCTTCACTTAGACTTTCTAGAGACAATCAAGATGACTCCATGCCTGATGCACCGTCACTTGAACATTCGACTAGAACACCTATGGACACTGAATCGGACCACCCAGAACAACCCAATCCACAATATCCAAGAGACGAATCACTCCCGTCATTTCACTCGTCTTTCAGACCTATCAGGACACGCTATGGAAGAAATATTAAAGCACCTAGAGAATGGTGGAAAGCTGTTGAAGCAGCTCCAATCCAACCAGACTCAATTTCCAATGCTATTTCTAAATCCACCGCTCCTCCTAGGAATGACTTCGAAGCTGAAACCATCAATTCAAACGAATCAACTGTCCTATTAAGTATTCTTGAAGTCAACGAACCTAAAACCTATCGTCAGGCTATCCATTCATTGGACTCTGACAAATGGCAAAAGGCTATCGATGATGAACTTCAATCACTAAAAGACAATGATGTTTGGGATGTGGTTTCTTGTCCTCTTAAAAGGAAAATAGTGGAATCTAAGTGGGTTTTCAAGGTTAAAGGCAACGCTGATGGAGAAGTCGAACGATACAAGGCAAGACTAGTCGCAAAAGGATTCTCACAAGAACAGGGTCTTGACTACGATGAAGTCTTCTCGCCAGTTGTCCGTTTCGATTCTCTCCGTCTTCTCCTTGCCATTGCCTCTATCAAAAACTGGAAGGTTAAACAATTGGATGTCAAAACTGCGTTTCTTTATGAGATGTTGAACGAGGAGATCTACATGCAACTACCTGAAGGCAGCAGGTTAGATGGTAAAGTTGCATTGCTCAAACGTTGTATCTACGGTTTAAAGCAAGCCCCAAGGATGTGGTACGGCAGGCTGGTTACCTACCTCCAACCTTTCGGTTTCGCTATATCTGCTTTCGACCCATGTGTCCTAATCCACAAGTCAGGTGATTTTTTCGTGGCTATTTATGTGGATGATATAACTCTCTTCGGACCCAATAGTGATTTAGCTGATCAAACCATTCGTCTCTTGAAATCTGAATTCAAGGTCAACGATATGGGACTACTTCACTATCTCCTTGGTATCCAAATTGATTATACTAACGCCGGTATCACCTTGTCTCAAACAGCGTTCATTGACAAGATTCTATCTAGATTCTTGATGACTTCTTGCAACCCTGTCTCCACACCCATCGACTCCAACCACCGTCTGATGAAGAGTTCTGATGGAGATCCAAGGGCCGATGCAACTGTCTATCGTCAGATCATAGGATCCCTCATGTATCTTGTCACTGCAACAAGACCAGACCTAGCGTACACAATAACTCACATATCACAATTCTGTTCCGATCCCTCAATTGAGCACCTAAACGCTGCCAAACGAGTACTCCGCTACCTTCAAGGTTCTAAGGATGCAAAACTCCTATACCCTAAAGGCACCGATCTCTATCTATCAGCTTATTCCGACTCATCTCACGGCAACTGCTTAGACACACGAAGAAGTTTCTCTGGATATCTATTCCAACTAGGACTGTCTCCCATCTCATGGCAATCACGAAAACAACGTTCTGTTGCTACCTCAACTGCTGAAGCTGAGTACATGGCAATTGACCTCACGGCCAAACATTATCTATGGCTAATTCGTGCCATTCGGGAACTCCTGAAGACTGATATTCCACACACTATCTTATGTGACAATGCCGCCGCTGAAGACCTATCACGGAACCCCAAGCTTAACGACAGATCAAAACACATCGACCTTGCTTACCATCACATTCGGGAACTTCTCGAAAATGGTGAAGTGAATCTCATTCATGTTGCTTCAGCCGATAACTACGCGGACATCTGTACCAAGGGACTCAACAAACAGATTCATGACCACTTGTGTAGTCGGATATTTAACCATACTACAAAGTCGGTATGAGTTATTTTTTTCTAAGCATACTTCAGTTTGTTATTTCCATTTACTCTTTTTTCGCTTCTCTATACGGATAATTGATGTTTTATTGGATTACAATACTGATCGTATTTCTCGGTTACATTTTACTGTATTTTTACGTTTATTTTACTTACGGGTTTTGGGCGCTAATTACTGCATGTTACGAGTCACATATGTGTCATGTATGCATGTATATGTTTACTCATACACACTTTTCTTTTCATGTCACATTGTTTACTATTCATGCGTTTTCTATGTCTTGGAATATTTTCAGGGTCAAATGGCTTTCCCACCTCGTTTTCTCGGTCGGATCTTTGGGTTTTTACTTTGGTTACTTTTGTATAAATACTGGCCTGTTTTCCATCCGGTTGGGACTTAAGTTCGATATAGAAAAGAGACTACAATAGACGCCTTATACAGTATCTTTATGCTCCTCGAAGTTTATTTCTTCTGTGTCTTCTGTTTAATTATTTATTATACTGAAGACATCCGCCTAAGACTGTTTATCTGCATCATTCCCCGCAGGTGGTTTCATTAGACCTAGAACTTAATCTCACAATTAAAGCTGTCCTTCCCAGCCTCCGCAAATCTTTCTTGTCAAAGATTTTCAATCAATTCAAAAATTTCCCGCAACCGCCTTTACTACAAAGCCCAGTGGAAAGGTTACTCCAAAGAACACGATCAAGAGTGGTATCCCGCTACCAATTTCGAGAACTCCCAACAACTCATCAACGAATACCATCACCGATACCCCAACAAACCCTCACCTCAAGATGTCCAACCTTCCAACCCCCGATATCCGCATTGAGTCCCACGCTGGACATCTAGGAATTAGCGCCGACGCCTACAGCCACCTCCAATTTCTGCGTTTTACCAACATGTTGGCAAGAAAAGACTATTCCATAGCCCAACAGTCCCTCCAAGCGTTTCCAGATGCTCTCCTCATCTACAAAGTCAAAATGCTAGAAGTTCAGCTAGCACTCTCCACCTTCCACACCAAAGTCGCCGTCACTACAGAAGTGGCACTCAAGAAACAAATTGTCAAAATCTCTAATAGATTGCATATGCCGGACACAACAACACTCTCACCTCTCCTCCGCCCCAACGGAACCCTGGACTTCGAGAAACTCGAAATCAGTATTTTGGCCTCTGCCATTCCGGAACCCCCATATCCATTCTGCGACGATTGCAACAAACACCATGAAGAGTGTTCAGACACCACCACCATCCCCGACCCCATCAGCCCAATGGAACTCAACGAAGGATCTGAATCTCCTTACCTTCCAGACCTGCCAAAATCAGCACTTTTCGAATTGACTCAAGAAGTCACCAAAATAACAAAAAATATATCATCCATAGTTGATGGAACTGTCGTCCTAAACCCCCAATATGAACGACGCCTTCAGGAAGAAAAAGCAACCCTGGAGCAGGAAAGGCGAGACCTCCTTATACACCTAACTAAAGAAGCCGAACAAAACGACCACATAACCCCCACCACAAAAGAGGAACCCCCACTATCCCTGAATACCGTCGCCAACGGATTTCAATACGTTCCCCCGGCAGCAGAGTCTGCTCCTACCACCCCTTGTAATAAACCTGATACCTGAAAGGGAACAGCAGGTAACGATACTGAATGTAACGGCTAAACAACCGTTATGACCGGCTTTGATGTACTTATGTAAGAGAGTCACATGGTGCCAGAATGACTAAGGGATAGCTACCCGAAGTCTAGAAGGACCACTGAATAAGGTTACTAGATAACAGTAGTCTTTTGAATAGGACCGACGGGCCCACAAGATATCGTCAAGCTCACACTGGTGGTATGCCAGAAAGAACTAGCTATCCACATCAAGGGCTATAAGCCCGGATAAGTACCATCATTCAGAAACCTGGCAAACATCTCCTAAGTCAAGCGATAAGTGTTGCTGACGCATTTATTTACTTATTACTTAATTCATAACGTACATGGAGCCTAATGAAAATCTTTGACAAGAAAGATTTGCGGAGGCTGGGAAGGACAGCTTTAATCGTGAGATTAAATTCTAGGTCTAATGAAACCACCTGCGGGGAATGATGCAGATAAACAGTCTTAGGCGGATGTCTTCGGTGTAGTAAATAATTAAACAGAAGACACAGAAGAAATAAACTTCGAGGAGCATAAGAATACTGTATAAGGCGTCTATTGTAGTCTCTTTTCTATATCGAACTAAAGTCCCAACCGGAGGGAAAACAGGCCAGTATTTATACAAAAGTAACCGAAGTAAAAACCCAAAGATCCGACCGAGAAAATGAGGTGGGAAAGCCATTTGACCTTGAAAATATGCCAAAACATAGGGAATACATGAATAGTAAACATTGTGACATAGAAGCGAAAAGGTGTGTATGAGTAAACATATACATGCATATATGACACATGTGACTCATAACATGCAGTAATTAGCGCCCAAAACCCGTAAGTAAAAATAAAAGTAAAAATACAGTAAAATGTAACCGAGAAATATGATCAGTATGAAATCCAATAAAACATCAATTATCCGTATAGAGAAAGCGAAAAAAGAGTAAATGGAAATAACAAACTGAGTAACCCAGAAAAAATAACACCTAAGGCTATAGTACTCGAGCTAAAACAAAAAACTAAAAACTAAAAAACATTAAAAACAGCAAGTCAAACAACAATAACCTCGAACACAAAAACATGTCTTTCGCAGAGAGCCTGATTGCGCTAAAAATTAAAATTAAAAAACTAAAAGAAAAGGAAAGAAAAAATTTAACAACATATGCCTAATACACTAGTCTGCCTCTTCCCCAATTTAGCTCCTTGTCCTCTTCTTCCCCTTTAATGCTTCTCTCGATGATTCTTCTCTGCCTTTCAAATTGTTTCCATATGAGCACCGCCTCCATCCACTGGTCCTTGTTTTCTTCAGTGGTTTCTGGGTATAGCAGTGATACCAGGTTGTGAGGGCTGGCTCTGTCCCTATTGATCAGATTCCTTCGTGGTGCGGTGAGGATGCATTGTAACAAAATGTGTTCAACGGTTTGGTCTGGGTGGCTGCACTAGCACTCTGTCGTTTCTTTTTTGCCTATGCGGTGCAGGTAGTGGGATGTGTCAATGTGGCCTGTACGTAATCTAGAGAGAATCTTTTTGCCTTCGGTTTGGTCCTTCGGAATTTTTGTAATGTGTCTGTTCTTAGGAGTTCCTAGGTAGTTCTTCCCGGTTTTATTGCTGGGGGCTGCCTGGAATTGCTCTTCCCAGTCTAAGACGACCTTTTCTCTGGATTTCCTCTGAAGGAAGGCGAGGGGGGTATAGGCATGTTTGCTTGCTGGTTTAAGTACTGCTTCGGCCGCCACTTTGTCTGCAGCTTCGTTGCCTTTAATGTTCGCGTGACCCTTAACCCATTCGATTTGTACTGAGAGATTTTGTTGAATTGCTGCATGAATCATCCACCTGATCTTTTCCGCCATGAATTCCCCTTTTCCCCTCGCTCTCTCCATTCCTCTTCTGATGGCGTATTGGCTATCCGTCCTGATGATGATCTGGTTCTTCCCTTCCTCTTTCTGGCATTCCCTTATTCCTTGCTCAATTCCCAGCTCGATTCCAACCATCTCGGCATCTCCTATCTCTAGTTCTTTACCTAGCCCTCTTCCTTTCTCCGTTCTGATCTTCCCTCCATCCCCCATTCTAACTACTCCTACTGCTGCCCTGCCTTTCTTTAAACTCCCATCTGTGTATATAATCACCTCAGCTTCCTCCTCATTCCTTTCCCTTTGTCTTTTTACATCTTCCTCACTTTCTGACCCAATGGTGCATACCGTGGCCTTTCTTACTGCTTTCTCCCACTCTTCCTCCGGTTTGTTGATTCTTTTGGATGATTCTATCTTTTTGAGATTGGATTTGCTACATTCTTTGATGCCCTCTAGGCCTTGGGCTAGGATGCTTGTTCTTTTCCCCCGGTCTAGTCTGTGGCGTGAGTTCGTTGGGGTCCAGCTAGGGTCTTCGTTGTTTTGGCTGGGGTTAGATTGGATGTGCTTCAGTGCGAACATTCTGGTGCGGTGGTTGAATCTGTGTTCGCATGGGATGCAGTCGTTTTCGACCTGGATGGCCACTTGAGGGGTGCTTTTGAAGTGACCTCCTATTTTTCTCATGCTTTTTGTTGTGGCTTGATTGATCTTCTCAGCCAGTCCTGTCTGGTTGTTCCACCATGCGATGGACCCGTATTCGGTTACCTGTCTGGTGCAGGCTATGTGCATACTTCTCAGGGCGTCCACACTCGCGCCTCCCCTGTTTTTTGCTAGTTGTGTGATGCTCCAGGCTGCTCTTTTTCCACTCTCCAGTTTCTTTTGGACGTGGGTACTGAATGAAAGTTTCCTGTCGATCCAGATGCCTAGCCACTTGATGCAATCTTTATCTTTTATCTTTTCTTTTCCTACTGTCATGAGGGTGTCCTCGGTTTTGCCCAGGTTCCCAAATCTGATCCATTCTGTCTTGGCTGGGTCAAATTGGACGTCGTTTTCTTTGGCCCAGTTTTCCGCTAGGCTCATGAGTTTTGCGGCCCTTTGTTTGGCCGCTTCCCAGGTTGGTCCGGCTACCCCGTATGCTACATTGTCAATGAACGTGGGAGTGACTGCTTGGTTGGGGAAGTGTTCCTCGATTGTGCTGCTGAGCCTCTTGAGTAGCGGGGATAGGTGCATGTTGAATAGTGCAGGGGAGCAGGGGCTTCCTTGTGGGATGCCAGTCTGTACAGGGGTGAATTCTCCTAGCACTCCGTCTAGCTTGATGCTAGCTTCTCTGTCTGTCATAAAGTCCTCAATCCAGTTTGCTTCTTCTTTGCACATCCCATTTCTTCTCATGGTGTTTGCAACTTTGCGGGCTGTGACGTTGGGGAAGGCTTGAGCAATGTCTGTGGTGCACAGAAGGAGTTTGGATCCCACCATGTGTTGTTGTTTGATCCACTCGATCGTGGTTGCGACGCATTCTTCTGCCGACCTGCTAGTTCTACCTCCATGTTGGTGGTCCGAGAATCCTCCTTCCTCGCCTATGGTGCTGATTCTGTTTGCCATGATCTTTTCTAGGCCTTTGCCTAGGGTTGACAGGAGGGAGATGGGGCGGTAGCTTTTTGTGGTTGTGTAGTCGTCCTTGTTTGGTTTGGGTATGACTGCTACTATGGCCTGTTTTCAGATCTTGGGGTGCTTCCCTTGGCTCAGGCTTTCGTTATACAGGGTGGTGATGTGGTTTCCGATGATGGGGAAGGCTTCCTTCCATACTTTGGGTGCTATGTTGTCAGGTCCCGGGGACTTTCCTGACACCTGGTGATGGATGCTGTTTCTGGCCTCCTCGAGTGTGATGGGTTGTCTCGGTTTGTCTTTTGTTTCCGCACGGTCTACTTGCTGGCCGGGGGCTGGGGGGAAAAAGGCTTTGGAGAAGCCTTCTTGTTTTTCTTATGTTGTGATTAGGGGGCCCATGGCAGATTGGATAATGGGGGTGCATACTCGCTTCTTAGAGTTCACGCACTTCCATATCTTCCACACGTCTTTGCCTGAGCTTTCTTTCACGAAGGTGTTCCAGGCATCCCTTTTTTTTTCCCTAATGAGCCTGCAGTACTTGTTCCTCTGTATTTTCCATTCTTTTTCTCTCTCTTCTCTCTTCCTTCCCTTGCATCTTCTTTTCTGCCAACACTGTGTCAAGAACCCCAAATTCTCCTATGTTTTCCTAGGTTTTAACCCTAGTGCTCTATCTACTATTTCATTAGTTATCATGTTTCTTGTTGTGATAGTCTGCCTCGCAGGACGCGTCAGCTATCAGTGTTTTATGTATTAAAGATGACGCGTACTTTGTCCACGTCATCCCTTCTGCTTAGTTTCATATTGTTTCATTATGCAAGTGCGTACGTATTAGTATACGTCATCAGGGCCCAGCGAAGGATATATAAGGGCCATACTTTAGCTAGATAGTTAGCTCTTCACGCAACAACTTAGTATTGTTACCATACCTACTACAACGAAGCTTCCGTGCACCGTTTTCCCTTTCGGGATACTTAAACTGTCTAGTATCTCGTTCCACTATTATTTAGTAATTTCGTTTACTATTCTCGTATCGTTACCTGCTGTTCCCTTCCAGGTATTAAGCTTTTTACACACTGGAGCTGAAAATCTTTGACAAAGAAAGATTTGCGGAGGCTGTGAAGGACAGCTTTAATCGTGAGATTAAATTCTAGGTCTAATGAAACCACCTGCGGGGAATGATGCAGATAAATAGTCTTAGGCGAATGTCTTCGGTATAGTAAATAATCAAACAGAAGACACAGAAGAAATAAACTTCGTGGAGCATAAGAATACTGTATAAGGCGTCTATTGTAGTCTCTTTTCTATATCGAACAAAAAGTCCCAACCGGAGGGAAAACAGGCCAGTATTTATACAAAAGTAACCAAAGTAAAAACCCAAAGATCCGACCGAAAAAACGAGGTGGGAAAGCCATTTGACCCTGAAAATATACCAAGACATTGGGAATGCATGAATAGTAAACATTGTGACATAGAAGTGAAAAGGTGTGTATGAGTAAACATATACATGCATATATGACACATATGTGACTCGTAACATGCAGTAATTAGCGCCCAAAACCCGTAAGTAAAAATAGAAGTAAAAATACAGTAAAATATAATCGAGAAATACGATCAGTATGTAATCCAATAAAACATCAATTATCCGTATAGAGAAAGCAAAAAAAAGAGTAAATGGAAATAACAAACTGAGTAACCCAGAAAAAATAACAGGAGCTGGCCTAGCTTGAGTCTTTCTTCTTTGACTTCTTGGTCGAACCAGTTCTTACTTCGCCAGGTTGTTTTTCGATTCAAGGGCAACTGTTTTGATTGCTTCGTCTGTCCAGTCGCGGATGATGCATGCCATTGTGTCTACGCAGGTAAGGTTTCTTGTCCATTGTTCTAGGTCGTGGTCTACGATTTCCCTGAGGTTTTTGCGGAACAAGTCTCATTCTACTGATTTGAGGTTGAGGTGTGCTTTCAGTGGGTCAGGTGCTTGCTCGACTTGAGTCCGGATGTCGATTTCGATGACCGCGTGGTCCGAGGTGTAATCTCTTTTTTCTTCCTTGATTTTCCAGTTGAATTGGTCTTCGGTGCCTGCCGAAACCCAGGTCAGGTCGAGGACGGCTGATTTGTTTCCTCTGATTCTCGTGATTCTGTTTTTCTCGTTGATCAAGATAAGGTTGTTCTTTCTCGCCATTTTGACAACTTGTTTCCCTCTTTTGTCGGTTTTTCCCTTGCTGTCCCATTCTGAGTGTTTTGCGTTGAAGTCGCCCATGACCACCACCGTTCGATTGGTGTCAAACACAAGTTTGGGGAGTTGCGGGAGGCACCATTCGGATTCGCTTTGTTTGTTTTTGGTGGCTTGGTTGTAGATGTTGATGAGTCTGAACCCATTGCACGTTTCGTTTTGGATATCTAGGATCCCAACATCCCTGTCAGGCCAGAGATCTGATCGGTCGGTGTATACTAGCTTGCTGCTCTTATTGATGAGCCACATGGTTCTGGGTCTGCCCTGCTTTCCGTTGCATATAGTGTTGAAACTCGGGTGTGATGTCGTGATTATGTTGTGTTGTATACTTTGGTTTTGGTTCGGGTCCTGGTCTTTTCTCATTTTTCCTCCCGCCTTCCCGATCCACGGTTCTTGGATCGCCATGATGTCTATCTCTTCTTCATCGTCCATTAATCCCTGCATTACGTTCGTGGACAGCGCAACGTTATGCTGGATGATTTTCAGTTGTTTTCCTACCATGGCCTATCGGGGGAGGCCGTGTTGTTTCCGAGGGGGGTTTTTAGTGTGTTGTCGGTGTTCTTCTGAGGGCAGACTTTAAATGAGTGCTTGTTGGAGCATTTGAGGCATCTGAACTCTGCGGGGTCCCATTTGCTAGCGATTTCCCTGGTGATCTTGTGGGTTCTGCATAATCCTTTGTTGCCCTTGCTTGCGCAGAATTTGTTGCAGAAGGTGTGGGTCCTGGTGGTGTGGCCTGACAAACCGCATTCGCATCTTTCTTGGCCTTTGCATGAGAACCATTCGTGTCCCGGGGACTGGCACCTGCTGCACCAAAGGTCGCTCCTATCTTGGAATTCTCTCATGGTGGCTCTCCTGGGTTCTCCATATAGGGCTTCTCCTCTGACTTCCTTGTCAAGGGAGTTGACTTCGTGGTTGACCTTGAATTCGTCCTCTGTATAAGTGATCCATTTCTTGGCTAGGATCTCAGCTCTCATGCCTGCCTTGGCGACATGGATGACTATGGCATGGGTGCTAGGGATGCTGTACTTAGAGTCGGTTCCGTCTCTTTCCCCTTTCCTGCTTCAGGCTGCTTCTGTCCATCTGGATGGGTTGATGAGCCAGCGGGGTTGCTTCATTAGCTTGAAACATAGCTTGCCTTCAATCCATTCCCTAAGGCCGTCCATGTTGTCTTCCCAGTTAGTAGGGATGCCGTTGACTACTATACCCGCCCATCTTTCTACTGCTACTACTTTGCGGTGGCTGTTGTTGAGTTGGATTTTTTCCAGTATTCCATCCTCATTGCCCGGGTCTTTAAACGTGATCCGGATCCCTCGGTTACCTTTCCTGCCGTCCATTGTTGCTGATTTGACTAGCGTGGGGTCGATCTTCATTTCCTGCACTATCTCTTCGGGTTTGCGTGCTGCTTCTTGATCCTCTAGTGATACCCGAATTGTACCCTCCGCCTGCTTTCTGGCTTCCTCTTCCTTGGCTCTCCTTCTTTCTTCCGCTTTCTCTTTTACTTTTGCCATGTCCTGTTTCTTGCTGTACTCTACCTTTTTCCATGGGACTGGAGAGTCGGGCGTAGTTTCCTTGTTGAGTTGGCTGGCCAGCTTGGTGGTGTTAGCTCCAGTTGCTGGGGGTAGTTTCCTGCCTTGTTGCTTAGGTAGACGGGGGAGGGGGGGGGCTGGTGGGACCCTGACGGGTTTTTGGGGGGGCTTGGGTGTGTGCCTTTGCCCGTGTCCATTGCTCGCCTGGTGTAACGAGGGCCTTCGGTAGAAGAACTGTACTGGGTAACAGTATGGCTGTCGTTGCAAAATAGAAAGTATTGAGTCAGGTTGCAAGTAAAGATTCTATTGCTAGAACTCAATAATCTTAAGGGCTCTCCTTTTGAATACTAAGTCTGGATCTTTTTTGCTTGAGAGCTGGAATCAAGTTCTCGGGCAGTAGAGGTGCCAGTAATTATACTGTTGTAGCACTCTCCTACCATCACTACGAGTTCTATACTAAGTTGCAGTGGCTTTCCCAGCGTTCCCTAGAACCCCCGATAGCCCCGCTTCTGAAGAGATTTCACCTGCAGTACAACCATCGGAGCTATTACTAGATCCACTGTAAACCCTTAGTCAAAACCTATAGATGCTCCGCCGATAGAATAATGCATAATCTACCCTGACTAGAGTTACTACTCTTGGTAGTCATCGGTTTAAGTTGCTGTAAGAGTGTTTGCATGTCCGAGTTATCCTGGCCACTGCCTATCAGTCTCTGCTGATTAGGAACTGCACAGAGTACTGAGGATCGGTGCCTTCCTATTAGTCTCTGCTAATAGTGAGCCCACTACCTTGATGCAGGCTGGTACTCGTCAATACCATCCTCTTCAAGTAGTTCCTACTGACTAAGGAACAAGAAGTAGTTAACTCTTACTACTGGTAGCTAACCACTGTAGTAGGTACTTGCTTGCCTTCGCTCACATGATACTAGTAACAATCTCTTAAACATGTAACTGCCTTGTAGGTCCATTACACCTGGAGCGCTTTGACTGCTTTCTCCAGTTCCTCGATTCTGTTCATGAGCTGTTGATCAAGCCTCTGGTGATTGGGATCTCCTCCAGATCCTCCTTGCTCTTCCTGTTAAGCTCATCCAGAGCTTTGCATTTTTCCTCGCAGGACTTCCTGTTTTTCTCCTCCTGGATTTTCCTTTCCTCCCTCCACTTGAATTCCTGATCCATGCTTGTTCCATGGATAGATTCCAGTAGACCTGTTGCTACTGAGAGGATGTTTCTTTTTTTTCCGGGGGCCAAATCGTTTATCTTCCTCTTCCGGTTGTTGGTGATTACTTGGATGCTCGGGAGGCTATCCTCAAACTCATCCATGTCCTGTTGAAACGCTTGGATGGCTTCGTCCACTTGGTTGATGATTTGGATCCTCTCTATTTCTTTGTCATCTTCCTCCATGGCTTGTACGCACCCCGCCACTTCCAGGATTTTGGCCATTTCTATCTCTTCTTCTTCCTCAGGGTTGGAGGGGACCACGCATCTCCTCTGAAAAGTGGAGTTGAGTTCGTTGTCAAGGGAATCAATGTTGGGGTAGTTCCCCAGGGATTTGTCGTTCCTCCACTTGGTCCTCTTGCTTTCCTCGCTGAGATCGACTACTTCCACAATTTTTTCCTGCCCGTCGATTTCCATCCAAACTTGGTTCAGCTTGCGTCTCTGGTATTCCATAAAACGTAATTTGATGAGGTCTTCCACCTCGCCACTGTAGTCGTCCATGGTTATGTCAGTGTCCTTCATCAAGCCAATCTCTTCTTGTCTACTGGTGAGCCCTAGTTTGGTTTCCCTCTCGATGGTTTCCGTCAAGGGTTCTAGGTGCACTCTGGCTGCGTCGACCGCCCAGGACTCCGCGTACCCGCTCACGTATCGGTCGACCGAGTCTTTTCTCCATGGGCCTTCCAGCTGCCCCTTATGTAATTCTGGGACTGGGAAATACCTCATCTTTTTGTCTTTGGGGCAGTATTTGTTGAGGCACAATCTCTTTTTCATAAAGGCACGAATGAGCTCAACCTCATCCATGCCCAGAGTCACTTCCTTGGGAGCCTTGTTCGCGTCGCTAATGATGTAGAGTTTGCGTCTGATGGCCTTGTTTTTCTTCCATCGTCCGTTAATAACCTCGATGGGGTACCAATACCTAATCCTGTTACTTTCCATAATCAGGTTCCTCTCAATATCGTTCGTGGTTTTGGTTGTCATGGTATAGGTTTTTCCTTCCTACCCCGCTTTTGCTAAGTGTCAGTTGTGCTTAGTCAGCAGTCCTGCTCTCCTAGGGGGGTTTTCCTAGGAGGGTCTTATAGGTGTGGATAGTCCTATAGGGGTGAAAAAACTTCTTATATCTGTACTCGGGGGCTTCCCGGATCGGAATCAGGGATCCCTTTGATAATAGCTGTGTTGGTTAAAAAGTTATTGATAAAACCTCTCTCTCGTGGTATGATTTCCCCTCTTTTTGGTGGTAAGGGCCGGGTGGCGGCAAAAAAAAAAACTAGGTAAGAAACACTACTTTTTGACAAAGTACTATTTTTCACTAATTAAACACAGGATTATACTCTCCTCTCTATGCTGATTCTCCTCCTATACTTTTTTCCTTTTATATCTTGTTGGTTGTGTTGTTATTTTCAAAAATTTGTTCTGAGTTGTCGGTGTCGGTGGTGCCCCAAGGATAAGCGTTTCCAGAGCTTGGAGAATCAATGTGTTCGCCGTATAACATTAAGCTATGAAGCTCGGGAGTTAGGGGAACAGTGTTTCTTGTAAATGTAACGGACCTACAAGGCAGTTACATGTTTAAGAGATTGTTACTAGTATCATGTGAGCGAAGGCAAGCAAGTACCTACTACAGTGGTTAGCTACCAGTAGTAAGAGTTAACTACTTGAAGAGGATGGTACTGACAAGTACCAGCCTGCATCAAGGTAGTAGGCTCACTATTAGCAGAGCCTAATAGGAAGGCACCGATCCTCAGTACTCTGTGCAGTTCCTAATCAGCAGAGACTGATAGGCAGTGGCCAGGATAACTCATGTTATTTTTTCTGGGTTACTCAGTTTGTTATTTCCATTTACTCTTTTTTCGCTTCTCTATACGAATAATTGATGTTTTATTGGATTACAATACTGATCGTATTTCTCGGTTACATTTTTACATTTTACTGTATTTTACGTTTACTTACGGGTTTTGGGCGCTAATTACTGCATGTTACGAGTCACATATGTGTCATGCATACATGTATATGTTTACTCATACACACCTTTTCGTATATGTCACATTTGTTTATTATTCATGCATTTCCTATGTCTTGGAACATTTTCAGGGTCAAATGGCTTTTCCACCTCGTTTTCTCGGTCGGATTTCTGGGTTTTTACTTCGGTTACTTTTGTATAAATACTGGCATGTTTTCCCTCCGGTTGGGACTTTTGTTCGATATAGATAAGAGACTACAATAGACGCCTTATACAGTATTCTTATGCTCCTCGAAGTTTATTTCTTCTGTGTCTTCTGTCTAATTATTTACTATACCGAAGACATCCGCCTAAGACTGTTTATCTGCATTATCCCCCGCAGGTCGTTTCATTAGACTTAATCTCACGATTAAAGCTGTCCTTCCCAGCCTCCGCAAATCTTCTTGTCAAAGATTTTCAACTCAGACATGCAAACACTCTTACAGCAACTTAAACCGATGACTACCAAGAGTAGTAACTCTAGTCAGGGTAGATTATGCATTAATCTATCGGCGGAGCATCTATAGGTTTTGACTAAGGGTTTACAGTGGATCTAGTAATAGCTCCGATGGTTGTACTGCAGGTGAAATCTCTTCACAGAAGCGGGGCTATCGGGGGTTCTAGGGAACGCTGGGAAAGCCACTGCAACTTAGTATAGAACTCGAAGTGATGGTAGGGGAGTGCTACAACAGTATAATTACTGGCACCTCTACTGCCCGAGAACTTGATTCTAGCTCTCAAGCTTGAGGATCCAGACTTAGTATTCGAAAGGAGAGCCCTTAAGATTATTGAGTTCTAGCGATAGAATCTTTACTTGCAACCTGACTCAATACCTTCTATTTTGCAACGACAGCCCTACTGTTACCCAGTACAGTTCTTCTACCGAAGGCCCTCGTTACAGTAAAATGTGCAGAAGGTCAAAAAGAAATTAGACCGAGCACTTGGGGAATCGAACGTGCGGAGGCTACATATGTGCTTTGCCCCCCCAACGTCCTTATGGATCAGGATTACCGCTTCGCCAAACCCTCGGTTGCTTGCAACCAGGAAGAGCCGGTACTTGGGAAGAAGCCTCCAAATGATGCCAATTGGTTACCCTGCCTCGGGAGAATATTTTCCTAACAAAAAACACAAGTTTTGGACCCCAAAAATAACCCCCGAAGCGTCAGGGAAATTCGTCCGTCCAAACTATATCCGGAGGGTATATGAGAGGGAGAACAACACACTGGTGCAATCAGATCTTAATTCGGACCAAAACTGCAGAAGTTACAGATCATTTACTAAAGACCCTTATGTCGCTACTGGCCGGCCTACTCCGCTAGTTCTTAGGAGCCCGGTCCAGACCGTATTGATTTCCAAGCACGGTAGAATTGTTACCCCGCTGCTTGGCATACTCTCTCCCCTCAAATACAACCCATAGCTTAAGCTCGCTCTTCCCCAGAGCATTCTACTCTTGCTAGTCAACAAACAAGCGTTGTTCTGAGATCCTCATATTCTTTACTACATTCTTGAAGGCGCTTTGTCTTCCCTGGGAGCTGAGTCCTTTTTAAGTTTTAGTTAGCCTGCACTACCTAAAGACCCATCCGAACGATCCTTTGATCCTAGTCGAACTCAGAACAACGAGCGGTTCTAAGCCTCACTGCTGAAGCTTCTCGTTGTAGAGGGAAACTTGGGTTTTCTTTTGCACACGGCAGTACCTCCCTGGAGGTACCCCCGTTACACTGAAATAGTGAACGGAATCACTAAGGTAAGTAGTTGTGAAGAACTAGGCGGAACTAGTATCACGAGAAAGGAATGCAGCGCGGAAGGTGCAAAGGTAGGTATGGTAGTAACAATAAGTTGTTGCGTAAGAACTTGTAACGGACCTACAAGGCAGTTACATGTTTAAGAGATTGTTACTAGTATCATGTGAGCGAAGGCAAGCAAGTACCTACTACAGTGGTTAGCTACCAGTAGTAAGAGTTAACTACTTCTCGTTCCTTAGTCAGTAGGAACTACTTGAAGAGGATGGTACTGACGAGTACCACCCTGCATCAAGGTAGTGGGCTCACTATTAGCAGAGACTAATAGGAAGGCACCGATCCTCAGTACTCTGTGCAGTTCCTAATCAGCAGAGACTGATGGGCAGTGGCCAGGATAACTCGGACATGCAAACACTCTTACAGCAACTTAAACCGATGACTACCAAGAGTAGTAACTCTAGTCAGGGTAGATTATGCATTAATCTATCGGCGGAGCATCTATAGGTTTTGACTAAGGGTTTACAGCGGATCTAGTAATAGCTCCGATAGTTGTACTGCAGGTGAAATCTCTTCAGAAGCGGGGCTATCGGGGGTTCTAGGGAACGCTGGGAAAGCCACTGCAACTTAGTATAGAACTCGTAGTGATGGTAGGGGAGTGCTACAACAGTATAATTACTGGCACCTCTACTGCCCGAGAACTTGATTCCAGCTCTCAAGCTAAAAGGATGCAGACTTAGTATTTCGAAAGGAGAGCCCTTAAGATTATTGAGTTCTAGCGATAGAATCTTTACTTGCAACCTGACTCAATACTTTCTATTTTGCAACGACAGCCATACTGTTACCCAGTACAGTTCTTCTACCGAAGGCCCTCGTTACACCTATGGACACTGAATCGGACCACCCAAAACAACCCAATCCACACTATCCAAGGGATGAATCACTCCCGTCATTTCACTCGTCTTTCAGACCTATCAGGACACGCTATGGAAGAGAAATTAAAGCACCTAGAGAATGGTGGAAAGCTGTTGAAGCAGCTCCAATCCAACCAGACTCAATCTCAAATGCTATCTCTAAATCCACCGCTCCTCTAGGGATGACTTCGAAGCTGAAACCATCAACTCAAACGAATCAACCGTGTTACTAAGTGTTCTTGAAGTCAACGAACCTAAAACTTACCGCCAAGCCATCTATTCCTCAGACTCTGACAATTGGCAGAAGGCTATCGATGATGAACTTCAATCACTAAAAGACAATGATGTTTGGAATGTGGTTATCCGTCCTCCTGGAAGGAAAATAGTGGAATCTAAGTGGGTATTCAAGGTTAAAGGCAACGCTGATGGTGAAGTCGAACGATACAAGGCAAGACTAGTCGCAAAAGGATTCTCACAAGAACAGGGCCTTGACTACGATATAGTCTTCTCGCCAGTTGTTTGCTTTGACTCTCTCCGTCTACTCCTTGCCATTGCCTCTATCAAGAACTGCAAAGGCAAACAATTGGATGTCAAAACTGCGTTTCTCTATGGGATGTTGAACGAGGAGATCTACATGCAACTATCTGAAGGCAGCAGGTTAGATGGTAAAGTTGCATTACTCAAACGTTGTATCTATGGTTTAAAGCAAGCCCCAAGGATGTGGTATGGCAGGCTGGTTACCTACCTCCAACCTTTTGGTTTCGCTATTTCTGCTTTCGACCCTTGTGTCCTAATCCACAAGTCAGGTAATTTTTTTGTGGCTATCTATGTAAATGATATAACTGTCTTTGGACCCAACAGTGACCTAGCTGATCAAACCATTGTAACGGACCTACAAGGCAGTTACATGTTTAAGAGATTGTTACTAGTATCATGTGAGCGAAGGCAAGCAAGTACCTACTACAGTGGTTAGCTACCAGTAGTAAGAGTTAACTACTTCTCGTTCCTTAGTCGGTAGGAACTACTTGAAGAGGATGGTACTGACGAGTACCAGCCTGCATCAAGGTAGTGGGCTCACTATTAGCAGAGACTAATAGGAAAGCACCAATCCTCAAATCACTTCTGCGTAGTTCCTAATCCCGGCCCGAGAGACTGATAGGCAGTGGCCAGGATAACTCGGACATGCAAACACTCTTACAGCAACTTAAACCGATGACTACCAAGAGTAGTAACTCTAGTCAGGGTAGATTACGCATTAATCTATCGGCGGAGCATCTATAGGTTTTGACTAAGGGTTTACAGTGGATCTAGTAATAGCTCCGATGGTTGTACTGCAGGTGAAATCTCTTCACAGAAGCGGGGCTATCGGGGGTTCTAGGAAACGCTGGGAAAGCCACTGCAACTTAGTATAGAACTCGAAGTGATGGTAGGGGAGTGTAACGGACCTACAAGGCAGTTACATGTTTAAGAGATTGTTACTAGTATCATGTGAGCGAAGGCAAGCAAGTACCTACTACAGTGGTTAGCTACCAGTAGTAAGAGTTAACTACTTCTCGTTCCTTAGTCAGTAGGAACTGCTTGAAGAGGATGGTACTGACGAGTACCAGCCTGCATCAAGGTGGTGGGCTCACTATTAGCAGAGACTAATAGGAAGGCACCGATCCTCAGTACTCTGTGCAGTTCCTAATCAGCAGAGACTGATAGGCAGTGGCCAGGATAACTCGGACATGCAAACACTCTTACAGCAACTTAAACCGATGACTACCAAGAGTAGTAACTCTAGTCAGGGTAGATTATGCATTAACCTATCGGCGGAGCATCTATAGGTTTTGACTAAGGGTTTACAACACGGATCTAGTAATAGCTCCGATGGTCGTACTGCAGATGAAAACTCTTCAGAAGCGGGGCTATCGGGGGTTCTAGGGAACGCTGGGAAAGCTACTGCAACTTAGTATAGAACTCGAAGTGATGGTAGGGGAGTGCTACAACAGTATAATTACTGGCACCTCTACTGCCCGAGAACTTGATTCCAGCTCTCAAGCTTGAAGGATCCAGACTTAGTATTCGAAAGGAGAGCCCTTAAGATTATTGAGTTCTAGCGATAGAATCTTTACTTGCAACCTGACTCAATACTTTCTATTTTGCAACGACAGCCATACTGTTACCCAGTACAGTTCTTCTACCGAAGGCCCTCGTTACAGTATAATCTTAAGCTCTAAGTCACCTTGCGATTATCCTACCTATTCTAAGCGAAATGGCATCCTCGTCTACCTCAGCGATGCTAGCAGCACTGCCAGAAGTAGCAGACCCTCTCAGAATCCAATGGACCCAGGTCCCCCTCCTCGAAGGCGGCGATTCCTCAGACAGAGCCTTAACAGTCAAGAACCCAAAGACTGCCCTACAAAATTACTTCCCAGGAGCGGAGCCTAACTGGACAGACTCCTCGGTTGTGTCGGCAGCAGAGTTCTTTAACACAGCACAAGAGCAGATCCTGAACTATGTTCAGGCAGAGATCCACAAGGCCCATGGAGCCTTGGTACTGGTAGAGAACCGAAGGGACGCAGAGAATGCTGTTCACAAAGCAGCAACCGAGCTTCCTAAGCCAGCAAGTCTCTGCTCTCCAGCAAGTTAACTAACAACCATCCTGTCCAAACAGCAAGACAAGGACGATCTCCAACAGGAAGACCTAATGGAAATAGAATGGACCAGCCCAGCGATGCCCCCCAACTATCTTCAGGAGATCCAGAAGGCAATAGACAATGGTCAACTGATCATCGACCGACCAGATACTCCCATCTTCAGGACAGCCTCAAGAGCAGGAAGAAGAATCTCGAAGTCACCCTTCAACTCCTTTCCTATCAGGAACAAGCCAGTGACCGGACCAGTGTCATCACCCTCACCTAGAATACCCGCTTCTATATCTGGATTAACTTCCATCTCATCCCCGCTTCCTCCTAGTAAGAGAAGTGGACCATTTGGAAGCGCTTTTGCGCTTGGAGGGTTAGGACCAAGGGCCACTATGGCTTCCTATACAAACCCCCAAACACCTCAGTTCACTCCCTCGGCTCTAGCAAATCCCCCCCTCCTACCTAGGAGAGAAAGGCGAAGAAGAACTCCCTCGCCAGCTTTGAGTGAGATCCTCAGGGAACAGGAGGAAGTACAGGAGCAAGCACCACTATCACCAGGATCCTCAAAAGGACAGCCACCACCGCCTGCCAGAGGAAATGGAGGGCAAGGACCCCCTCCTATCCAACCACCAGGTGGCGCTGCTGGGGGAAATCCCCCAAGTGATCACAGCAGTGATGACGAGCCAGAAGGAAATGATCCGAGATCATGGAGAAGGTATTTCAGGAAGGAACAGGAACGGCAAAATAGACAGTGGGTGGAACTCCTTAACAAACAAGCTGGAGAAAGGAACTATCAAAGACCTCCCCCACCGGCCAGGGAAAGACAACCAAAAGCGCCAGCACCTACCAAGTTCACTGGAAAAGCGGAACAGGTAGAGTCATTCATCAGGCAGTGTGAAAACGTTTTTCAGATTGAATCCCTTTCCTTCCACCTGGACGATACCAAAATCCGTTATGCAGGCAATCTCATGGAAGGAACAGCTCCCACTAAGTGGTATGAGGCCTATCACAACTCCATTGACCAAGAAGCCGCAAACCGGATAGCAGGACAAGAAGTGGTCCTAGATGAGAGGTACCAACAGTGGGGAGTCTTTGTCCTTTCGTTTAGACAAGCCTTTGGCGAATCTATCTCTAGGGATGAAGCAGTAGCCCAGTGGAACGCTCTCACTCATACTTTGGAGAAAGGAATAGACTCTTTCCTAAATAACATCATCCAGTTGATGTGGAAAACCGGGTATGAGGGAAGCACAGTGGATGACAAGATCAATGGTGCTTTGAACGAAGACCTAGGCCTTAGTTGGGCCCTGTTCAATCCCAAACCTGGTACACTCATGGAGAGAATTGCCGCTCTGAGGGAGCTAGGTCACACTCATGAGAGGTACAACAGGAAGAAGAAAGTCCCAGTCTCCCACAAGCAGAAAACTAATCGCTCATCTACAGGCAGAAGCCAACAACCTTCAAACCCAGGTGTTAACAAACCTGCAGGTACCGCTTCCTCAGAGAAGGAGCGGAAGGATAAGACTGTTGAGCTCAAAGGTATACCAGAGAGTATCCTGTCTGAGAGAAAGAAAGCTAACCTCTGTCTTAAATGCGGCAAAGGGAAACATAATTGGTTCGACTGTTGGACTAAGGAGCCGATCACCATCAGGGTAGCGGCTGTAAGATACAAGAAAAGAGGCAGAGGAGGAGAGGCATCAGGCCCTCCTGGCGAACAGAAGAAGACCAAAGTAGCGGCAGTACTAGCGGTAGGGCCAGATGCTCATGATGAAAACAGTTCTTTTGTTATGGCAGCTCAGGATGAGACTGACCAGGATATTCTCTTTTAATTTTATCTCTTATGTGGTGAAGGTTCATCAGGCATTTCATTTTGGTACAAGAGACCGGGTTTTTATCTTTTATGTGGTGAAGATTCACCAGGCATTTCATTTTGGTGTAACGAGGGCCTTCGGTAGAAGAACTGTACTGGGTAACAGTATGGCTGTCGTTGCAAAATAGAAAGTATTGAGTCAGGTTGCAAGTAAAGATTCTATCGCTAGAACTCAATAATCTTAAGGGCTCTCCTTTCGAATACTAAGTCTGGATCCTTTTTTTGCTTGAGAGCTGGAATCAAGTTCTCGGGCAGTAGAGGTGCCAGTAATTATACTGTTGTAGCACTCCCTTACCATCACTTCGAGTTCTATACTAAGTTGCCGTGGCTTTCCCAGCGTTTCCTAGAACCCCCGATAGCCCCGCTTCTGTGAAGAGATTTCACCTGCAGTACAACCATCGGAGCTATTACTAGATCCACTGTAAACCCTTAGTCAAAACCTATAGATGCTCCGCCGATAGATTAATGCATAATCTACCCTGACTAGAGTTACTACTCTTGGTAGTCATCGGTTTAAATTGCTGTAAGAGTGTTTGCATGTCCGAGTTATCCTGGCCACTGCCTATCAGTCTCTGCTGATTAGGAACTGCACAGAGTACTGAGGATCGGTGCCTTCCTATTAGTTTTCTGCTAATAGTGAGCCCACTACCTTGATGCAGGCTGGTACTCGTCAGTACCATCCTCTTCAAGTAGTTCCTACTGACTAAG
The DNA here is from genome assembly GCA_033030345.1 of Verpa bohemica. Taxonomy (NCBI): domain Eukaryota; kingdom Fungi; phylum Ascomycota; class Pezizomycetes; order Pezizales; family Morchellaceae; genus Verpa; species Verpa bohemica. The sequence continues at coordinate 508,063 of JAUFSE010000023.1, read as the reverse complement.
GAACGAGAAGTAGTTAACTCTTACTACTGGTAGCTAACCACTGTAGTAGGTACTTGCTTGCCTTCGCTCACATGATACTAGTCACAATCTCTTAAACATGTAACTGCCTTGTAGGTCCGTTACATTTGGTACAAGATACCGATTTTCTTTATGGTGAAGGTTCGCCAAGTTTTCTATAGTTTGGGGGTAAAGGTTTACCACAAGAATAAAAGTCATTTCCTTTAGAAGCACACTTGCTGAGGATGGGTTTATTACCCGAAATCGCTGGCCGATACAAGTGAGAAAAAGGACTACACTGAACAAAGATATCTGCCAGCCTCTGACTTCATTTCACATCACTATCATACATACATTGCGGGACTCACAAGACTTTGTCGAAAAGCTAGCAGCAATGGAAAGAAAACACCCCAGAACCCGCTCTCAGGAGCCTACAAACAAGCGCAGGAGATTAGAGTCTCCGCCACCAGAACCAGTACATGGGCAGAGACCTATACTGAAAGCAATACTCACCTGGAAGGTGAAGAATCATGTGGAGAGAGCCCATGGTAAATTCCTCTTTGATACCGGTTGCACAGGGCCAATTCTCAGCGAAGAATTCGTGAAAAAGGAGAAGATTCCTGTTCACAAACGGGAAAATCCGTTGGCTATGTTTGATGCACAGGGAGATCTCATGATGGGAGCTGGAGAGTACTTCACTGCACCCACCGACATGATCATGGGAAAGCATGAAGAATCTCTTCGCTGGGAGATAGCCAATTTGGAGAAAGGAGTCTCTGGGTATTTGCCAATAGCGTGTGCTATAAGCATAACCCAGATTTTAATTGGGAGTACAACACAGTTAACTGGCGAAGTGACTATTGCAAGAAGCATTGTCTCCCAGCTGAGGTGAAGATAGAGCTCATACCAGACACCGAGATCATGGGAGAAGACCAGATCTATTACATTGGTGCGGCAGTCTGGCATGATGATCAAGGAGAAGATATTTCTCTTCGCTTACCTAGGGACTACAGAGAATGGGCAGATGTTTTCAGTCAAGAGAGGATTGAGCAATTACCGGAGCATTCCTCCTATGATCATGCTATCAATCTTCTGCCTGGAACATCACCAGCACTTTTAGTCCTCTCTATTCTTGCTCAGCCTCAGAACTCAAAGCTCTCCGAGAATATCTCGCTAGAGAGATACAAACAGGCAAGATCTCGAGATCAAATTCCCCAGCAGCTGCCCCAATCATCTTCATACCTAAGAGTGATGGAACCATTCGCATCTGTGTGGATTATCGAGGCCTGAACAAGATCACCATCAAGGACAAGTACCCCTTGCCCCTGATGAGCGAACTCAGAGATAGGTTGGGCAAAGCTAAGATATTCACTAAGATTGACCTCAAGAATGGGTTCAACCTTCTCAGGATTGCAAAAGGCCACGAGTGGAAGACTGCATTCAGGACCCGCTATGGTCTATATGAGTACAATGTCATGCCTTTTGGTCTTTGCAATGCACCTGCAAGCTTTCAAGCAATGATCAATGAAGTTCTAAGAGAGCATCTAGACGAAGGAGTTATTGTCTATATAGATGATATACTCATATATTCGGAAACAATGGAAGAGCACAAACGGCTGGTCAAAAGAGTTCTCAATAAGCTCAGAGAAGCGAGACTCGTTGCCTCCCTAAACAAAACCTCTTTCCATGTCAAAGAAGTAGAATACTTGGGATATCAGATCTCCGAGAAAGGCATATCAATGTCAGAGGACAAGGTTCAGGCAGTTAAGGACTGGCCTGTTCCTAAAGATACCAAAGGTGTACAAGCTTTTCTGGGTTTTGCAAACTTCTATCGGCGGTTTATCCAGGGCTTTAGCAAGATATGCAAGCCACTGACAGACCTGTTGCAGAAGGACCGGAAATGGTTTTGGACCGCCGCTTGTGATAGATCTTTTGAGGAATTAAAAGATCTTTTCACTAGTTCCCCAGTGCTGTCCCACTTTGACCCAGCCAGGCGCACAGTTGTAGAGACTGATGCCAGTGACTTCGCAAAAGGAGCGGTGCTCTCTCAGTATGGGGAAGATGGCAAGTTACATCCTGTAGCCTACTACTCCAAGAAATTTTCTTCTGCTGAGATCAACTATGACATTCATGACAAAGAAATGGGCGCTATTGTGGCCAGTTTCCGTGAATGGGAGCACCTGCTTAAGTCCTGTGAGCAGGAAGTCACGGTTTTCACAGACCACAAGAACCTAGAATACTTTAATAGTACTAAAGTATTGACAAGGCGCCAGGCTAGATGGGCAGAAGACTTAGCAGGCTACAATTTCAAGGTCATCTACCGCCCAGGAACACAGAATGGCAAGACAGATGTGCTATCAAGGCGTTGGGATCACCGCCTAGGAGAGGGAGGTGAATCTGCACAGCCAGAAGCGCAGATGTTCTTTAGGCCTGGACAATTGGTGTTAGATCCAGGAAGGCTAGCGGCCATCAGGGTGAACCAATTGCAATTCCCATTTCTAGAGCGCTTGAAAGAAGCAGCAGCTCAGGATAAGGAGTATCAATCCATCTACAGTTCCTTGGAGACTAGGAAAGCAAACATTGACCCAGAGATGGCAATGAAGGATGGCTTAGTGCTATACAAGAATCGGTGGTACATCCCAGATGATAGGAAGCTCCGTTTGGAGATACTCAATGACAGTCATGACTCTAAGGTGGCAGGTCATTATGGCCAGTTCAAAACCTATGAGCGGGTGAAAGCCAACTTCCACTGGCCCAACATGAAGAAAGATGTTGAGGAATATGTCCGAAGCTGTGACAGTTGCCAGAGGAATAAAACCTCGAGGCACAAGAAGTATGGTGCCCTGCAGCCTCTAGAAGTACCCTATCGGCCATGGTCAAGTATCTCTATGGATTTCATTGTGGGATTGCCAGAGTCTAATGGATTCACTCGGATTTGGGTAATAGTGGACCGCTTTTCAAAGATGGCTCACTACATCCCTCTTCCAAGTCATAATAAAACCGAGGACATGGCAAAGCTGTTTCTTAGAGAAGTATGGAGACTTCATGGGCTTCCTGACGACATAGTTTCAGACAGAGATAGCAAGTTCATCTCGCATTTTTGGCAATCACTCATGAGCCTGTTAGACATCAAGCTGAACCTTTCCACCGCATTCCACCCCCAAACGGACGGCCAGACGGAAAGAGTCAATCAGGTCCTTGAGCAGTATCTGAGAAGCTACTGTTCCTATCAACAGGATGATTGGGCGGACCTCTTGCCAATGGCAGAATATGCCTACAACTCAGCGGTATCTGAATCATCCAAAGTATCGGCCTTTCATGCCAACTATGGATTTGAACCAAGAACCAACTGGCCTGTACCTGAGGGAGGAGCAATTGGGATAACCCAGCGAGTCAAGTCATGATCTCTCAGTGGGAAATATTGTGGCACCAAATGCAAGCAAGTCTAGGAAAGGCTAGAATCCGGATGGCAAGATGGTATGATAAACATACTACCACACCTCCAGAAATTAAGCCAGGAGATGAAGTGATGCTGGACAGGCGCAATGTACTTACAAAGCGACCTATGAACAAGCTGGATCACAAGAAGATGGGACCCTTCAAGGTCTTAGAAGCTGTAGGAAAGCGTGCCTATAAGCTCAGTCTTCCTCCTAAAATGGAAATCCACCCAGTTTTTCATGTCAGTCTCCTAGAACCCTATCGAGTGCCACAAGACCCGGAGCGCAGAGTTCCCCCACCTGAGCCAGAAGCCATAGAAGGAGAAGAGAACTGGATAGTCCGAGAAGTAGCTGGTAGCAGGGAAAATAAGCGGAAAAAGAGAGTGGAGTACCTAGTGCTATGGGAAGGTTGGGAAAACGAGGATGCCGGCAGGAACCATGGGAACACCTATCGAAGACAGGAGAAGAAGCCCTGATCGATTTTCACAAAAGGTACCCAAAGAAACCACAAGATAAAAGAGTGGTTGGTCTGTGAGCCTTTCTAGTCGTTATTATCATTTCCTCTCGGCGTTATATGGGATTTCATTACTCTAGACTTATAGAAGAATAAAATTGTTTTAGAACTTGGAGACCCAGTTCTAGGAGAGGGAAGTACTGTAACGGACCTACAAGGCAGTTACATGTTTAAGAGATTGTTACTAGTATCATGTGAGCGAAGGCAAGCAAGTACCTACTACAGTGGTTAGCTACCAGTAGTAAGAGTTAACTACTTCTCGTTCCTTAGTCAGTAGGAACTACTTGAAGAGGATGGTACTGACGAGTACCAGCCTGCATCAAGGTGGTGGGCTCACTATTAGCAGAGACTAATAGGAAGGCACCGATCCTCAGTACTCTGTGCAGTTCCTAATCAGCAGAGACTGATAGGCAGTGGCCAGGATAACTCGGACATGCAAACACTCTTACAGCAACTTAAACCGATGACTACCAAGAGTAGTAACTCTAGTCAGGGTAGATTATGCATTAACCTATCGGCGGAGCATCTATAGGTTTTGACTAAGGGTTTACAGCGGATCTAGTAATAGCTCCGATGGTCGTACTGCAGATGAAAACTCTTCAGAAGCGGGGCTATCGGGGGTTCTAGGGAACGCTGGGAAAGCTACTGCAACTTAGTATAGAACTCGAAGTGATGGTAGGGGAGTGCTACAACAGTATAATTACTGGCACCTCTACTGCCCGAGAACTTGATTCCAGCTCTCAAGCTTGAAGGATCCAGACTTAGTATTCGAAAGGAGAGCCCTTAAGATTATTGAGTTCTAGCGATAGAATCTTTACTTGCAACCTGACTCAATACTTTCTATTTTGCAACGACAGCCATACTGTTACCCAGTACAGTTCTTCTACCGAAGGCCCTCGTTACAGGGAGTGCTACAACAGTATAACTACTGGCACCTCTACCGCCTGAGAACTTGATTCCAGCTCTCAAGCTTGAGGATCCAGACTTAGTATTCAAAAGGAGAGCCCTTAAGATTATTGAGTTCTAGCGATAGAATCTTCACTTGCAACCTGACTCAATACTTTCTATTTTGCAACGACAGCCATACTGTTACCCAGTACAGTTCTTCTACCGAAGGCCCTCGTTACAACCATTTGTCTCTTGAAATCCGAATTTAAGGTTAACGATATGGGACTGCTTCACTATCTTCTCGGTATCCAAATTGATTATACTAATGCTGGTATCACCTTGTCTCAAACAGCGTTGATTGACAAGATTCTATCTAGATTCTCGATGACATCTTGCAACCCTGTCTCCTCACCCATCGACTCCAACCACTGTCTGATAAAGAGTTCTGATGGAGATCCAAGGGCCAATGCAACTGTCTATCGCCAGATCATAGGATCTCTCATGTACCTTGTCACTGCAACAAGACCAGACCTAGCATATACAATAACTCACCTATCACAATTCTGTTCCGATCCCTCCATTGAGCACTTAAATGCTGTCAAACGAGTACTCCGCTACCTTCAAGGTTCCAAGGACTTAAAACTCCTCCACCCCAAAGGCACTGATCTCTATCTATCAGCTTATTCTGATTCATCTCACGGCAACTGCTTAGACACACGAAGAAGTTTCTCTGGATATCTATTTCAACTAGGACTTTCTCCCATCTCATGGCAATCACAAAAACAACGCTCGGTTGCTACTTCAACTGCTGAAGCTGAATACATGGCAATTGACCTCACTGCCAAACACTATCTTTGGCTAATTCGTGCCATTCGGGAACTCCTAAAGATTGATATTCCTCACACTATCATATGTGACAACACCGCAGCCGAAGATCTCTCACGGAACCCCAAGCTTAACGACAGATCAAAGCACATTGACCTCGCTTACCATTACATTCGGGAACTCCTCGAAAATGGAGAAGTGAATCTCATCCATGTTGCTTCAGCCGATAACTATGCGGACATCTGTACCAAGGGACTCAACAAACAGATCCATGACCACTTATGCAGTCGGATATTCAACCATACTACAAAGTGAGAAGGAGTGTTATTTTTTCTGGGTTACTCAGTTTGTTTTTCCATTTACTCTTATTTTAACTCTCTATACGAATATTTGATGTTTTACTGGATTTCAATACTGATCGTATTTTTCGGATACATTTTTACATTTTGTACATTTTTACTGTATTTCTAATTACGGGTTTTGGGCGCTGCTTACTGCATATTACAAGTCACATATGTGTCATGTATGCATGTATATGTTTACTCATACACATTTTTCGCTTACACGGCCACACTGTTTTATTTTATGTATTTTCTGGAATATTTTGAGGGTCAAACGGCTTTCCCACTTCGTTTTCTCGGTCGGACATTTGGGATTTACTTTGGTTACCTTTTGTATAAATACTGGCCTTTTTTCCCTTCGATGGAAATCTTTTGTTCGATATACATAGAGACTACAATAGACGCTTATACAGTATCTTCATGCTCCTCGAAGTGTATTTCTTCTGCATCTTCTGTCTAATTATTTATTATACTGAAGACATTCGCCTAAGACAGTTTATCTGCATCATCCCCCGCAGGTGGTTTCATTAGATCTAGATTTAATCTCACGATTAAAGCTGTCCTTCCCAGCCTCTGCAAATCTTTCTTGTCAAAGATTTTCACCTTTCTCTGGTTGGTGTGCCGAGTCTCTGGTAACTCCTCTGTGCAGCTTGTGCATTGAGGAGGGTGGCCCATTGGCAGTTATGTCTTTCCTGTTCCTTCTGGAAATAACTTTTCCATGCCCTTGGGTCATTGCCCTCTGGTTCCTTGTCACTGCTGTGATCTGAGGGGCAGTCTCCTCCTCCTGTTGCTCCAACTGGGGGTTGTTCTAGGGGTGGTCCTTGTCCTCCATTCCCGCCAGCTGGGGGACTTTCCCTTAGAATAGGAGCGAGGGGGAGTTCTTTTTCGATTTCCCTGAGAGCTTCTTCCACTGGGGTTTGCCTTCTTCGTCCGGGTGCTAATGGAGGTGGGGCGGTTGACACCAGCTGCTTGTAAAAGTATCTAGTACCTGCTAGTAGTGAACAACAGGTGATGCCATTGTGAGAGTGTTCTTGGATAGGAAGCACAGGAACTCGAAGAAAGGCAGGGAGTACTAAAACAGGTGTTCTAGTATTGAATGCAAGTTGAAGCGTGAGGAACTAAACTAATCTATGGAAAGAAAGCTTTGTACTTATAGTACAAGCCAAGACAAGATGTAGAGTGGAACGCGTAAGCGTTCCTACATGAAACGCAATATGAAACTAAGGAGATATCGTGAGGTGGACATGGTACGTGTCATCATAATACATGAAACAAGGCTGAGATGTAATTCCAAGCTCCTGATGACGTGGCCTGTCACATCATCCTCTCTATATGAAACCAACGTGAAACAAGGGTGTTGGTAGAACAGACTGATAGCCGAGTGACTGTTGATGATCGAGTGATGACTGGTGATTGATAATTTGGGGTTCTGTAACGGACCTACAAGGCAGTTACATGCTTAAGAGATTGTTACTAGTATCATGTGAGTGAAGGCAAGCAAGTACCTACTACAGTGGTTAGCTACCAGTAGTAAGAGATAACTACTTCTCGTTCCTTAGTCAGTAGGAACTACCTAAAGAGGATGGTATTGACGAGTACCACCCTGCATCAAGGTAGTGGGCTTATAATTAGCAGAGACTAATAGTAATGCACTGATCCTCAGTACTCTGCGCAGTTCCTAATCAGCAGAGACTGATAGGCAGTGGCCAGGATAAACTTGAACATGCAAACACTCTTACAGCAGCTTAAACCGATGGCTACCAAGAGTAGTAACTCTAGTCAGGACAGATTATGCATTAATCTATCGGTGGAGCATCAATAGGTTTTGACTAAGGGTTTACAGTGGATATGGTAATAGCCCCGATGGTTGTACTGCAGGTGAAATCTCTTCACTAGAGCGGGGTCATTGGAGATTCTAGGAATCACTGGGAAAACCATAGAACTTAGTAAAAGGAATTCGGAGAAGTGATAGCCGAGGGAAACCAGTATAATTACTGCCCCACTATCACCCAAAGACTTGATTCGAGCTCTCCAGAATCAGGAGGATCAGGGAAGCAGAGCCCTTAAGATTATTGAGTTCTAGCGATAGAATCTTAATTGCAACCTGACTTTTATCTTCTTTGCAACGGCAGCCTTACTGTACTATCCTCTACAGTTCTTCTAAGGAAGGCCTCCGTTACAGGTTCTTGACACTGCTGGGGGATCATATAGGAGGCATAAGTGGCTCTAGGGCCAAGGCCACCAATTCGTGAGCCTCCTCCAAAAGGACCCCCTCTGTCTCTTTAGCTTGGTGGTAAAAGGGACGATATGCTGCTGGCTGAGAGTCCTGCTATTGAGAAGGGTATCTGGGGTGAGGGAGCTGATAGCTGTCCTACTACTGTCTTGCTCCTAATAGGGAATGATTGAAAAGTGCAACGGGGGCCTTCCTTAGAAGTACTGTAGAAGATAATACAGTAAAGCTGCCGTTGCGAAGAAGATAAATGTCAGGTTGCAATTAAGTTTCTATCACTAGAACTCAATAATCTTAAGGGCTCTGCTTTGTTGATGCTACTGATTCTGAAGAGCTCGAATCAAGTCTTCAGGTGATAGGGGGGGCAGTAATTATACTGGTTTCCTTCGGCTATCACTTCTCCGAATTCTTTTACTAAGTTCTATGGTTTTCCCAGTGATTCCTAGAATCTCCGATGACCCCGCTCTAGTGAAGAGATTTCACCTGCAGTACAACCATCGGGGCTATTACCAGATCCACTGTAAACCCTTAGTCAAAACCTATAGATGCTGCGCCGATAGATTAATGCATAATCTGTCCTGACTAGAGTTACTACTCTTGGTGAAAATCTTTGACAAGAAGATTTGTGGAGGCTGGGAAGGACAGCTTTAATCGTGAGATTAAGTCTAATGAAACCACCTGCGGGGAATAATGCAGATAAACAATCTTAGGCGGATGTCTTCGGTATAGTAAATAATTAAACAGAAGACACAGAAGAAATAAACTTCGAGGAGCATAAGAATACTGTATAAGGCGTCTATTGTAGTCTCTTTCTATATAGAACTATTTCCCAACCGGAGGGAGAACAGGCCAGTATTTATACACAAGTAACCAAAGTAAAAACCCAAAGATCCGACTGAGAAAACGAGGTGGGAAAGCCATTTGACCCTGAAAATATTCCAAGACATAAAAAATACATGAATAGTAAACAAATGTGATATTAGCGAAAAGGTGTGTATGAGTAAACATATACATGCATATATGACACATATGTGACTCGTAACATGCAGTAATTAGCGCCCAAAACCCGTAAGTAAAAATAAAAGTAAAAATACAGTAAAATGTAACCGAGAAATACGATCAGTATTGTAATCCAATAAACCATCAATTATCCGTAAAGAGAAGCGAAAAAAGAGTAAATGGAAATAACAAACTGAGTAACCCAGAAAAAAATAACACTTGGTAGCCATCGGTTTAAGCCGCTGTAAGAGTGTTTGCATGTTCAAGTTTATCCTGGCCACTGCCTATCAGTCTCTGCTGATTAGGAACTGCACAGAGTACTGAGGATTGGTGCATTACTATTAGTCTCTGCTAATTATAAGCCCACTACCTTGCTGCAGGCTGGTACTCATCAATACCATCCTCTTTAGGTAGTTCCTACTGACTAAGGAACAAGAAGTAATTATCTCTTACTACTGGTAGCTAACCACTGTAGTAGGTACTTGCTTGCCTTCGCTCACATGATACTAGTAACAATCTCTTAAGCATGTAACTGCCTTGTAGGTCCGTTACAGTACTTCCTTCTTCTAGAACTGGGTTTCCAAGTTCTAAACCATTTTTATTCTTCTATGTGTCTAAAGTAGTGAAAACCCCATATGAACGCCGAAGGAAAATGATAAATAACGACTAGAAAAGCTCACAGACCAACCACTCTCTTATCTCGTGGTTTCTTAGGGTACCTTTTATGAAAATCGACCAGAGCATCTTCTCCTGTCTTCGATAGGTGTTCCCATGGTTCCCAAGTGGCATCCTCGTTTTCCCAACCTTCCCATAGCACTAGGTATTCCACTCTCTTTCTTTGCTTATTTTCCCTGCTACTGGCTACTTCTTGGACTAACCAGTTCTCTTCTCCTTCAATGGCTTCTGGCTCAGGTGGAAGGACTCTGCGCTCCGGGTCTTGTGGCAATCGATAGGGTTCTAGGAGACTGACATGAAAAACTGGGTGGATCTCCATCTTGGGGGGAAGACTGAGCTTATATGCACGCTTTCCTACCGCTTCTAAGACCTTGAAGGGTCCCATCTTTTTATGGTCCAGTTTGTTCATAGGTCGCTTTGTAAGTACATTGCGCCTGTCCAGCATCACCTCGTCTCCTGGCTTAATCTCTGGAGGTGTGGTAGTATGTTTATCATACCACCTTGCCATCCGGATTCTAGCCTTCCCTAGACTTGCTTGCATTGCCACAGTGTTTCCCACTGAGATATCATGACTTGGCTCGTTGGGTTATCCCAATTCGTTCCTCCTTCCGGTACAGGCCAGTTGGTTCTTGGTTCAAATCCATAGTTGGCGTAAAAAGCCGATACTTTGGATGATTCAGATACCGCTGAGTTGTAGGCATACTCTGCCATTGGCAAGAGGTCCGCCCAATCATCCTGTTGGTAGGAACAGTAGCTTCTCAGATACTGCTCAAAGACCTGATTGACTCTTTCTGTTTGACCGTCCGTTTGGGGGTGGAATGCGGTGGAAAGGTTCAGCTTGATGTCTAACAGGTTCATGAGTGATTGCCAAAAATGCGAGATGAACTTGCTATCTCTGTCCGAAACTATGTCATCAGGAAGCCCATGAAGTCTCCATACTTCTCTAAGAAACAGCTTTGCCATGTCTTCGGTTTTATTATGACTTGGAAGGGGGATGTAATGAGCCATTTTTGAAAAGCGGTCCACTATTACCCAAATCCGAGTGAGTCCATTAGACTCTGGTAATCCCACTATGAAATCCATAGAGATACTTGACCATGGCCGATAGGGTACTTCTAAAGGCTGTAGGGCACCATACTTTTTGTGCCTCGAGGTTTTGTTCCTCTGGCAACTGTCACAGCTTCGGACATATTCCTCAACATCTTTCTTCATGTTGGGCCAGTAGAAGTTGGCTTTCACCCGCTCATAGGTTTTGAACTGGCCATAATGGCCTGCCACCTTAGAGTCATGACTGTCATTGAGTATCTCCAAACAGAGCTTCCTATTTTCTGGGATATACCACCGATTTTTGTATAGCACTAAACCATCCTTCATTGTCATTTCTGGGTCAATGTTTGCTTTCCTAGTCTCCAAGGAACTGTAGATGGATTGGTATTCCTTATCCTGAGCTGCTGCTTCTTTCAAGCGCTCTAGGAATGGGAATTGCAATTGGTTCACCCTGATAGCTGCTAGCTTTCCGGGATCTAACACCAATTGTCCCGGCCTAAAGAACATCTGTGCTTCTGGTTGTGCAGATTCACCTCCCTCTCCTAGGCGGTGATCTCAACGCTTTGATAACACATCTGTCTTGCCATTCTGAGTCCCTGGACGATAGATGACCTTGAAGTTGTAGCCTGCTAAGTCCTCTGCCCATCTATCCTGACGCCTTGTTAATACTTTAGTACTATTAAAGTATTCTAGGTTCTTGTGATCTGTAAAAACTGTGACTTCCTGTTCGCAGGACTTAAGCAAGTGCTCCCATTCACAAAAACTGGCCACAATAGCGCCCATTTCTTTGTCATGAATATCGTAGTTGATTTCAGCAGAAGAGAACTTTTTGGAGTAGTAGGCTACTGGATGTAACTTGCCATCTTCCCCATACTGAGGGAGCACCGCTCCTTTTGCAAAGTTACTGGCATCAGTTTCTACAACTGTGCGCTTGGCTGAGTCAAAATGGACTAGCACTGGGGAACTAGTGAAAAGATTTTTTAATTCTTCAAAAGATCTATCACAAGCGGCGGTCCAAAACCATTTCTGGACCTTCTGCAATAGGTTGGTCAGTGGTTTGCAAATCTTGCTAAAACCCTGGATAAACCGCCAATAGAAGTTTGCAAAACCCAGAAAAGCTTGTACACCTTTGGTATCTTTAGGAACAGGCCAGTTTTTAACTGCCTGAACCTTGTCTTCTGACATTGATATGCCTTTCTCGGAGATCTGATATCCCAAGTATTCTACTTCTTTGACATGGAAGGAGGTCTTGGTTAGGGAGGCAACGTGTCTGGCTTCTCTGAGCTTATTGAGCACTTTTTTGACCAACCGTTTGTGCTCCTCCAATGTCTCCGAGTATATGAGTATATCATCTATGTAGACAATAACTCCTTCGTCTAGAAGCTCTCTTAGAACTTCATTGATCATTGCTTGAAAGCTTGCAGGTGTGTTACAAAGACCAAAAGGCATGACATTGTACTCATATAGACCATGGCGGGTCCTGAATGCAGTCTTCCACTCGTGGCCTTTTGCAATTCTGAGAAGGTTAAACCCATTCTTGAGGTCAATCTTAGTGAATATCTTAGCTTTGCCCAACCTATCTCTGAGTTCGCTCATCAGGGGCAAGGGGTACTTGTCCTTGATGGTGATCTTGTTCAGGCCTCGATAATCCACACAGATGCGAATGGTTCCATCACTCTTAGGTATGAAGATGATTGGGGCAGCTGCTGGGGAATTTGATCTTGAGATCTTGCCTGTCTGTATCTCTCTAGCAAGATATTCTCGAAGAGCTTTGAGTTCAGAGGCTGAGCAGGAATAGAGAGGACCAAAAGGCGGCGATGTTCCAGGCAGAAAATTGATAGCATGATCATAGGAGGAATGCTCCGGTAATTGCTCAATTCTTTCTTGACTGAAAACATCTGCCCATTCTCTGTAGTCCCTAGGCAAGCGAAGAGAGATATTTCCATCTTGATCATTATGCCAGACTGCCGCACCAATGTAATAGATCTGGTCTTCTCCCATGATCTCGGTGTCTGGTATAAGCTCTACCTTCACATCAGCTGGGAGACAATGCTTCTTGCAATAGTCACTTCTCCAGCTAACTGTGTTGTACTCCCAATTGAAATCCGGGTTATGTTTTCTAGCCCAAGCTATTGGCAAATACCGAGAGACTTCTTTCTCTAAATTGGCTACTTCCCAGCGAAGAGATTCTTCATGCTTTCCCATGATCATATCAGTGGGTGCAGTGAAATATTCTCCTGCTCCCATCATGAGATCTCCTTGTGCATCAAACATGTAACGAGGGCCTTCGGTAGAAGAACTGTACTGGGTAACAGTATGGCTGTCGTTGCAAAATAGAAAATATTGAGTCAGGTTGCAAGTAAAGATTCTATCGCTTAGAACTCAATAATCTTAAGGGCTCTCCTTTCGAATACTAAGTCTGGATCCTTCAAGCTTGAGAGCTGGAATCAAGTTCTCGGGCAGTAGAGGTGCCAGTAATTATACTGTTGTAGCACTCCCCTACCATCACTTCGAGTTCTATACTAAGTTGCAGTGGCTTTCCCAGCGTTTCCTAGAACCCCCGATAGCCCCGCTTCTGTGAAGAGATTTCACCTGCAGTACAACCATCGGAGCTATTACTAGATCCACTGTAAACCCTTAGTCAAAACCTATAGATGCTCCGCCGATAGATTAATGCATAATCTACCCTGACTAGAGTTACTACTCTTGGTAGTCATCGGTTAAAATTGCTGTAAGAGTGTTTGCATGTCCGAGTTATCCTGGCCACTGCCTATCAGTCTCTGCTGATTAGGAACTGCACAGAGTACTGAGGATCGGTGCCTTCCTATTAGTTTCTGCTAATAGTGAGCCCACTACCTTGATGCAGGCTGGTACTCGTCAGTACCATCCTCTTCAAGTAGTTCCTACTGACTAAGGAACGAGAAGTAGTTAACTCTTACTACTGGTAGCTAACCACTGTAGTAGGTACTTGCTTGCCTTCGCTCACATGATACTAGTAACAATCTCTTAAACATGTAACTGCCTTGTAGGTCCGTTACAAAACATAGCCAATGGATTCTTCCGTCTGTGAACTGGAATCTTCTCCTTTCTTACGAATTCTTCACTGAGAATTGGCCCTGTGCAACCGGTATCAAAGGGGAATTTACCATGGGCTCTCTCCACATGGTTCTTCATCTTCCAGGTGAGTATTGCTTTCAGTATAGGTCTCTGACCATGTACTGGTTTTGGTGGCGGAGATTCTAATCTCCTGCGCTTGTTTGTAGGCTCCTGAGAGCGGGTTCTGGGGTGTTTTCTTTCCATTGCTGCTAGCTTTTCGACAAAGTCTTGTAAGTCCCGCAATGTATGTATGATTGTGATGTGAAATGAAGTCAGAGGCTGGCAGATCTCTTTGTTAAGTGTAGTCCTTTTTCTCACTTGTATCGGCCAGCGATTTCGGGTATTAAACTCATCCTCAGCAAGTGTGCTTCTTAAAGGAAATGACTTTTATTCTTGTGGTAAACCTTTACCTTAACTATGAAAACTCTTGGTGAATCTTCACCCTAAAGAAAAAACCGGTATCTTGTACCAAATGAAATGCCTGGTGAACCTTCACCACATAAAAAATAATATTTTAAAAGAGAATATCTTGGTCAGTCTCATCCTGAGCTGCCATAACAAAAGAACTTTTTTCACCCGGAACGTCTGGCTCTACCGCTAGTACTGCCGCTACCTTGGTCTTCTTCTATGTAGGAGGTCAAGAACACCCATTTCCTAGTCTGCCTTGTCTATTCCCTTGTTTCATATCTTGTTTCATGTATTGTTTTATGTATCGTTTCATATCTCGTAGGATCTCTATTATCACTGGTCATGTAAGAAATACGCCTCGCAGGACGAGACGTCTATAGTTTCATGTTGAAGGAGGTCGCTCCTTCAGTTTCATATTGTCTCATTGTTGATCTTGGCGTCCTTCCAGAAAGGGTATAAAAGGGACTCATCTCTGTCAGTTAGTTAGTTCTTCACGCAACAACTTATATTGTTAACCATACCTACCTTGTGCACTGAGCCGTCTGCTCTTCTTGTCCTGTGCTTGGGCCCATAGTCTCTCAATACTATTCTTTAACCTTTGATTATCGCCTGCTGTTCTACCAATAGGTGATCAGTTTTTACAAAGAGGGCCTGATGCCTCTCCTCCTCTGCCTCTTTTCCTGTATCTCACCGCTACTACCCTGATGGTAGTTGGTTCCTTACTCCAACAGTCAAATCAATTGTGTTTTCCTTTGCCGCATTTAAGGCATAGGTTAGCTTTTTTCCTCTCAGTTAGGATACTCTCTGGTATACCTTTGAGCTCAACATTTTTATCCTTTCGCTCCTTCTCTGAGGAAGCGGTACCTGCAGGTTTGTTACCACCTGGGTTTGAAGGCTGTTGGCTTCTGACTGTGGGTGAGCAGTTAGCTTTTTGCTTCTGGGAGACTGGGACTTTCTTCTTCCTGTTGTACCTCTCATGAGTATGACCTAGCTCCCTCAGAGCGGCAATTCTCTCCATGAGTGTACCAGGTTTGGGATTGAACAGGGCCCAACTAAGACCTAGGTCTTCGTTCAAAGCACCATTGATCTTGTCATCCACTGTGCTTCCCTCATACCCGGTTTTCCACATCAACTGGATGATATTATTTATGAAGGAGTCTATTCCTTTCTCTGTGGTATGGGTAAGGGTGATCCACTGGGCCACTGCTTCGTCCCTAGAGATAGATTCGCCAAAGGCTTGTCTAAACGAGTGAACGAAAACTGGCCATTGCTGGAACCTTTCATCTAAGACAACTTCTTGTCCTGCTACTCGGTTTGCGGCTTCCTGGTCGATGGAGTTGTGGTAAGCTTTGTACCATTTGGTGGGAGCTGAGCCTTCCATAAGATTGCCAGCATAGCGGATCTTGGTTTGGTCGAGATTGAAGGACAGGGACTCGATTGAGAAGACGTTCTCACATTGCCTGATGAAAGATTCTACCTGTTCCGCTTTTCCAGAGAATTTTGAAGGGACTGGCGCTTTGGGTTGCCTTTCTCTAGCTGGTGTGCCAATTCTCTGGTAACTCCTTTGTGCAGCTTGTGCATTGAGGAGGGTGGCCCATTGGCGGTTTTGTCTTTCCTGTTTCTTCCGGAAGTATCTTTTCCATGCCCTTGGGTCATTTCCTTCAGGTTCCTCATCACTGCTGTGATCTGAGGGGGAGTCACCTCCGCCAGTCACACTAGCTGGGGATTGTTCTGGAGGTGGTCCTCGTCTGTAAAAGTACCTAGTACCTGCTAGTAGTGAACAACAGGTGATGCCATATAGAAACGTTCTTTGATAGGAATCACAGGAACTGGAGGGAAGGCAGAGAGTACTAAACAGGTGTTCTAGTATTGGATACAAGTTGAAGCGTGAGGAACTAACTAAACTATGGAAAGCATGGCCCTTATATATCCTTCACTGGGCCCTGATGACGTATACTAATACGTACGCACTTGCGTAATAAAACAATATGAAACTAAGGAGAAGGGATGACGTGGACAAAGTACGCGTCATACTAATACATGAAACAAGGCTGAAACGTAGCTCCAGGCTCCTGATGACGTGGCCTGCCATGTCATCCTTTAGGGGAAACTATGAAACCAACGTGAAACAAAGGGTGTTGGTGAGGCAGACTGCTAGTCAAGTGACTGTTGATGATTGAGTGATAATTGGTGATTGGTAATTTGAGGTTCTTGACATCGTCCTCCATTCCCTCCGGCTGGGGGACTTTGTCCGAGAATAGGAACGAAGGGAGGTTCTTCTTCCATTTCCTTGAGAGCTTCTTCTATTTCCCCTAAAGCTTCTTCCACCGGGGTCTGCCTTCTCCTGCTGGGTGCTAATAGAGGTGGGACGGTTGATACCAGCTGCTGAGGAGTCCTATAGGAGGCATAAGTAGCTCTAGAGCCGAGGCCACCGATTCCTGAGCCTCCTCCAAAAGGTCCCCCTCTGTCTCTTCTGCTTGGTGGTAAAGGGGACGATATGCCCATGGCTGAGAGCCCGGCTATTGAAAAGGGTATCTGGGGTGAAGGAGCCGATAGCTGACCTACTACTGTCTTGCTCCTAATGGGAAATGATTGAAAAGGTGACTTGGACACCTTTCTGCTTTGCCTTGAAGCCGTTCGAAAAATGGGGGTTTCTGGGCGATTGATGACTAGTTGGCCATTGTCTATTGCCTTCTGAATTTCCGAAAAGTAGTTGGGTGGTAGGGCAGGATTGGTCCACTCAATTTCCATTAAGTTGTCTTTATTTAGGTCATCTGTTTCTGCCTGTTTGGTGATTAAGCTAATCAGTTCTCCCTGGAGAGCAGCAACTTATTGTTGTAGGAAGTGGGTTGCGGATTGGTAGATCGCGTTCTCAGCGTCCTTCCGGTTCTGTATCAGTGCTAATGCTCCATGTGCTTTCTGAACCTCCTCTTGTACATAGTTCTGGATCTGCTCCTGTGCTGTCTGGAAGAACTCGGTTACTGAGACCAGCAAGGTATCTGACCATTGGGGTTCTGCTCCTGGAAAATAACGCTGTAGAGCTGTCTTAAGGTTTTTGACTACCATGGAGGTGTCTGTATTTGCTTTGGGATCGAGGGGAATCTGTGTCCATTCAATTCTGAGAGGATTTGGCACCTCTGGGAGTGCTGCCATCATGGCTGCTGTAGTTTGTAAAAGTACCTAGTACCTGCTAGTAGTGAACAACAGGTGATGCCATATAGAAACGTTCTTGGATAGGAATCACAGGAACTAGGGGGAAGGCAGAGAGTACTAAACAGGTGTTCTAGTATTGAATACAAGTTGAAGCGTGAGGAACTAAACTAAACTATGGAAAAAAGCTTTGTACTTATAGTACAAGCCAAGACAAGATGCAGAATGGAACGCGTAAGCGTTCCAACATAAAACAGATATGAAATTAAAGGAGATATGGTGATGTGGACATAGTACGCGTCATACTAATACATGAAACAAGGCTGAAACGTAACTCCGGGCTCCTGATAACGTGGCCTGCCATGTCATCCTTTCTATATGAAATCAACGTGAAACAAGGGGTGTTGGTGAGGCAGACTGCTAGTCGAGTGACTGTTGATGATTGAGTGATAATTGGTGATTGGTAATTTGGGGTTTCTTAACATAGTTAAGGATGCCATTTCTAATGAAGTAGAGTAGGATAATCGCAAGGTGACTAGAGCTTAAGATTATACTGTAATGGGGGCCTTCCTTAGAAGAACTGTAGAAGATGATACAGTAAAGCTGCCGTTGCAAAAAAGATAAAAGTCAGGTTGCAATTAAGATTCTATCGCTAGAACTAATATAATCTTAAGGGCTCTGCTTCGCTGATGCTACTGACTCTGAAGAGCTGGAATCAAGTCTTTGGGTGATAGTGGGGCAGTAATTATACTGGTTTCCCTCGGCTATCACTTCTCCAAATTCTTTTTACTAAGTTCTATGGTTTTCCTAGTGATTCCTAGAATCTCCAATGACCCCGCTCTAGTGAAGAGATTTCACCTGCAGTACAATCATCGGAGCTATTACCAGATCCACTGTAAACCCTTAGTCAAAACCTATAGATGCTCCGCCGATAGATTAATGCATAATCTGTCCCAACTAGAGTTACTACTCTTGGTAGCCATCGGTTTAAGCTGCTGTAAGAGTGTTTGCATGTTCAAGTTTATCCTGGCCACTGTCTATCAGTCTCTGCTAATTAGAAACTGCACGGAGTACTGAGAATCGGTGCATTATTATTAGTCTCTGCTAATTATAAGCCCACTACTTTGATGCAGGCTGGTACTTGTCAATACCATCCTCTTTAGGTAGTTCCTACTGACTAAGGAACGAGAAGTAGTTATCTCTTACTACTGGTAGCTAACCACTGTAGTAGGTACTTGCTTGCCTTCGCTCACATGATACTAGTAACAATCTCTTAAGCATGTAACTGCCTTGTAGGTCCGTTACATATAATTACTGCCCCACTATCGTCCGAAAACTTGATTTCAGCTCCTTAGAATCAGTAGCATCAACGAAGCAGAGCCTTTAAAATTATTGAGTTCTAGTGATAGAATCTTAATCGCAACCTGACTTTTATTTTCTTTGCAACGGCAGCTTTACTGTATCTTCTATTACAGTTCTTCTAAGGAAGGCTCCCGTTACACTATACTGTTATTAGTATAGTTTATCTTCTGAAAGGCCCTCATTACATTAATTTATCAGTAGAGCATCTATAGGTTTTGACTAAAAGTTTAGAGTAGATTTAGTAATAGCTCCAATGGCATCACTATAGTGAAATCTCTTTCCAGAAACAGGGCTATTGGAAGTTCTATAAATTGCTAGGAAAACCACAGCAACTTATTAGAGAACTTGAAGTAATGGTAGGAGGAAGCCAAAAGTATAATTACTGGCTCCTCTACTGCTTGAAAACTCAATTCCAGCTCTCATCAGCTTTAGCATCCAAACTTAGTATTCAAAAAGAGATTCTTTAAAATTATTGAATTCTAGTGATAGAATCTTTACTTGCAACCTGACTCTTTACTTCTATTTACAACGGCTGCTTTACTGTTCTTCAGTACAGTTCTTCTAGGGAAGGCCCCCGTTACATAAGCATGTAACTGCCCTGTAGGTCCGTTTCAGTGTGCCCCCAACGCCCGCCTAGTCAATTTATCGAGTCAATACGGTATACAAAAACGCTCGGATTTTAGGCATTTGGCAAAGGAAAGTGCGGCTATACACTGGCTACAAGGGGCATATTAACATTACTCTGCACTGAGCTATTTTCGATCCTTGCCCCTTTTTCTAGCTCCCACCGATTTTCTCCATCAATATGCTCACTATTACCTTTCAACTTAACTCTCCTACTACAGCACGATTCAAGAATGTCATCACGCCCCCTTATGTCAACTCTGGAGTCTGTATCTCCCAATAACAGCATCCTCCTGGGTTCAGACATTCCTCTTGGGAAGATACTATCCCTTGGGAAACACCTGTCGTTAACTATTACGAAGGATTCTTTAATCATTCTCGGTGTGTTATGCTCTAGTTCCGTATCTGCCACAAGCTAACTTCCCTAACCCATTGCCCAGATGAGATTGCTGATAGATCTTCTCGATCTTGCTGCAGTGTTTTGTCGAATGGTTTGCCAATCTAAACCCATGTATTCAAGCTTGCTAATATTCTGCTAGGTAAAAACAGCAAACGCTCCATTTCCTTGTACAATGTCCTCTGGGCCGATGTTGGTACTACATCGATTACTCTCAATTTTGCCAACCAAGTCTCCAAGTCTTCTGTTCAGCCCGCCAGCTTAACCTACCCATTTGAGATTTCCCAGCTCCAGTCAGTTGAGAAGTGGGTGCTACACCTGTTAGATAGAGCATACGAAGGTTTTCCTACCGTTTATGATACATCTACCCTCTTGCTGAGATGGCCTAGGTTCACTCCCGTCAAAACGTTTCAAGGTTATAATCAATCCCTTCGGTGGCTCTGGGCAGGCAGTCAACATCTTTAATAAACAGGCGAAGGCTTTGCTTGAGGCCGCGCGATGCAAACTCGATGTAGAACAGACAACTCACACTCAACACGCAATAGAGATTGCCGAGAAGTTGGATATCAACGCATTTGATGGTATCATCTGCTGTTCTGGCGATGGTGTTCCCCATGAAGTTTTTAACGGCTTCTCCAAAAGGACCGATGCGGCTCAAGCCCTGAAAAAGATCGCTGTTTGCCAACTACCTGGAGGCTCCGGAAACGCAATGTGTTGGAATTTGACCGGAACCGGTAGTGCAAGCTTAGCGACTGTTGCGATTATCAAAGGCAAACGGAAAAACATCGACCTTCTTTCCATAACCCAAGGTCCTCGCCGCATCATCTCTTTCCTCTCTCAATCCGTTGGAATGATTGCTGAAGTTGACCTTGGAACCGAACACCTCCGCTGGATGGGTGATGCGCGATTTACGGTCGGCTTACTACAGCGTATATCAAAGCAGACTATCTACCCATGTGACATAGCGATTAAGGTCGCGATCGGAGACAAAGAGTCTATCCGAGACCATTATCGCAATGGTGGGAACAATTACATGTTGGAGCAGGGTGACTTTAGCGAGACTGGGCTCCCAAAATTGAAATATGGGACTGTTAATGATCCAATACAAGAGGATTGGGAAACAGTGCATCATGCGGAGATGGGGATCTTCTATGCCGGAAATGTAAGTTATTACTGCCTCTTCTATAAATCTCTGCTTCAGCCTTCCACCCCCTAACTACCCAACTAAATATCTGCAACAGATGGCATGGATGTCTGCTGGTGCCAACTTCTTTCCTGCATCCTGTCCTCGTGACGGACTTCTTGATCTCATAACCATCCAGGGTACGCTCCCCCGTTTTGCTGCCACAAAAGTGCTCCTTGCTGTCGAAACAGGAAATCATTTCAACCTAGAACCAGTCAATTACAAAAAGGTTCTTGCATACCGAATCGTACCTCATAAACGGGAAGGTATTACAGAAGAATATATTAGTATTGATGGGGAACGAGTAGAGTTTGCACCATTGCAAGCAGAGGTGCACCAGGGGTTAGGGACAGTACTGGCAAAAGGGGCAGGCTATGAAGCCCCAGGTGTTTAATCTCTTTCTCTTTTCTTGCTAGCGATGGGCTGAAACTAGGAGGATTTTTAACACTCTTCTGGTTTAATATGATTTTTAGGTATAACCTTATTGAAATTATCTTATCACACAGATTACTAAACCATATATAGTCTTAAGTTATATACAATATGATTGGCGGATCATTTTCCTACCTTAGAAGCCGAATTTTAATGTATGAAACTGCCAATTACCATTCACGTCAACCAGTAGGCTTTGCGCCACAGCTTTCTAGGCACTCATCGAGGAGGAGCGACTGCTGCCATTATTAAAACCCCAAAACGTCAGCTGTCGTAGACCCATCATTTCAAGTTCAGGCCGGGTAAATTGTAGCATTCTACCAAATGTTCATCGAAACAGAAGAATACATATATACATGTATTAAAAGATATATATATAGTGCTTTGAGGCCCTACACCAGAACCTATTCAGAGACTCTTAGCAAAGATATTTGATTATGACTTCTTTCCTTCACTCTTAGCCAACTATAGAGCGCGAAATACGTAATGCATCTCTTAGAGCTAATAGCTATATATATTGTCAATAGTTTCTCTCAGTTTAGTTACTATCACTACTTTACCATCTCATGCCCCCTTAAAACAATCACGACCACTTAAATTAGGCCAAATGAGAATCGATCTCTTACACTAAAAAACCTAGGCATAAACATTAGCAGACAAGAACTATATAGGAAGTAGTACAGCCTCTAAAGGTTGGCTAGATAAACCATCGACATAGATTCTTTAGTTTCGACAAATTAATCAAGACTTGTGAACCCAGTTGAGTAGAACTGTCTAGGTACTCTTCAGAGCTGTAAGTATTTTAGTAATTCTATAGCTATAGTAAAGTTTAGTGGTGACTATTATAATATTCGTTTCACGGCTTCTTAAACAAAACATCTGATTCATCATTGAGAATTCACATGACCTAGCTAAACAAGTCTAAATAACCTAGGTCGAATTAATACCTAACCATTTCCACTTATTTTATACATAATTATATATAGTTCATCAACCCTCCTAGGCCCGGTTAGAATATTCCTCTTGCATTAGGTCCCTGTTGTTTGAAATTTAAGGGATTTCATTAGTTGAGTAGCTAGTCGAAAGCTACTTACGTACAGTATTATCTCACTTTTTCGGAAAGTCCCCAAGCAGCCTGGCTTGCAAAACTTGGAAGTGATCAGAGCAGAGCACAGCAGAAGAGCGAATATCCAACTTTGGAGAGAAGGATCAAAGAACAGAAGTGAGAATTATGTATATTTCCCGCAAGCCACGCCCTTGTCAACCGCCCGAAAAAAGTGAGATAATACGGTAGCTGGCTCAGCCCAGCCTAGTCTCGACGAGATCCGTCTATGTGGTTAATTCTCCTGTAGTAATAGTGGGCCCCTGTCATATCTTATACTTACAAAAATACCCATCATATAGGTACATACAATTGTCACGGGAGTGTACTCCGTCTAGCTCCATATCCTACAACCACTATCAACCTAGCCTTTTAAAGCTTGTAAGGATATCTTGTATCCTAGGTTAGTAAACGCTGTAATCGTATAAGTCTAGTTAGAATGAGGCATGTTACTGATATCCTGGCGGTTTAAAACAACCATCTGTTCCCTGCCCCATGCACCTTCTGATTTTATTATTATTATTACTATTATTATTACCATCTGTTCCCTATAAATAGGCTCCACTAAAAGTATATAGTATGCTTTTTGGGGTATCTGTTATCGAATATATAGATATAGAACAGGTACAGTGATGCTTTGAGGTCTATGAGAGGGGGAGGGAGACTTGAGTTATACAAAGGCTGCAAGACTCAGAGGATTGATGCTTTTAGGCCATTATATATATACATGTAGTGTATAACTACTTGATATAAACAAAAAGGCATAGAGGCTGTAGGAAGGCTCATTAGAGCTATTATACTCGTAGTCTACGTATACTATACCTATTCTTTCTACAATACTTCATAAAAACTAGTAGTTTTCCCATGTTTTAAAAATACATAGGACTTCGAAAGATTTAATTAGAGCCCATTAATTGAGACCGAGACTATGGTCAGAAAGTCCAACTCATATACTGGTTACCGTCTAGTGCTAGCATCTGATCTCACCCTTCACCAGCACCCGTAACTACCCGTAGTTAAGTTCCTCCCTAATATAATCCCTTGCCATAAAATGTTTATTTCTTCCTATCTACTCTATTAGACAGGTTTTAGTATGGACATACCCTATACGCCTTATGGAAAGTACTAACTTCAGTCTACTATAGTAATCTCACAAACCCACTAGTACCAAGTTTCTGTTTAGCTAAATTCTCCAAAAAAAGGCTACAATTACGACAAAAAGCACACTAGATCCCCTTGAAGGTTTTCTAGTCTCATTTCCCCTGAATTACACTAATCGCGAACTCAAGATCGATAATCATAATTAGCCGTAAACCAAATACTTTATTACTTTACACTATTCACTGAAAAACAAAATTTATCGTCTGGTACATCGCTTCCTGATATAGAAGCCTGGTTGCAACTCGTACCCAGGTGGTAAGCTTTACTTTTCAGCGAGTAGAAGTTATACCTGCGATCCCGCGATGTGGCGTTGTTTAAAAAGAAAGTAATTAATTACCTCTTAAAGGAAAAAGATGAGACGAATATTTTTAATAAGTTTTTTAAAGTCACTTGGCGGTAGATCTAGATTATTTTAAATAAAGAATCTAGAAATTATAATCGTACGCTGGATCCTAATGTATAGCCTTCATGCCTACCAAGTGCGCTAAAGTACTTGACATGACGATAAAGCACCAGTGAAGATGACTTCAAAGCCATTAGCTCAATTTTTCTGAGAGGGGCCTTCATATTTCAGTAGGGCATATTTACAATGACTGCTCGTTAACGGCAGCTGTTCATAATATCGTTCCAAGTCCATCAGCACTCCTCCTACCCATTACGGCCGAGTCCCGCACACATTTGACGAAAATGACTACATGTACTTATATGTATTTCGATTGAAGAATTAACACTCCTAGTAATAGCACAAAATTTACTCAGTAGTCAACTCAATGAGAGTTTAGCTAGAATTATATTTACATAAAGAGAATATAGCTTCAAGTTCTATTATAGGACAGGTAGTATACTAGAAGATTTTTCTCGGCTATATTTAATTATTATTTCTATAAATCTATTACTATTTGTAAAGCTCAATTAAATAATTATAATAATAGTATATAAGCAGCAAAATTTTTAAAAATATATAAATGAACTACTAATTTTTATAAGTAATATTATCTATTTATATTACAATAGTTATGCAAGGGAAAAAATAGTAAAAGTCTTTTCTAAATTGATATACTATAAGCTACTATATATTAATATAAATAATATGAGTTTAAGAAAAGGACTTATATTAAAAACCAGTTAAATATATAGTAGGAGTTCTTGGCAAATACCTTTACAGCGCCAAGACCACTAGTGAGGATGTATATATATTCTGTATTTGCCAGCTTGTTCTTTCTTTCCACACATCAACACCAATATCAGCAACACTAACCTCCACAAGTAATACTTTTACAAAATCACTTATTGCTACATATAATATTCTTTTACAGGTATTTCCCTAAACTATATTGTTTTCCCATGATTCTTTTTACTACTTCTGTTATTCTATAGATTATAAGCACTTTATATCAAAGATTTTCACTATTTTGTACTACTCTACTACTTATCTCTATTTTCTTAACCAGTATTTATTATACATAGTTTACCTTATATAGTTTTTAGCATTCCTAAATCCCTTTGACTCCAGCTAGCCTTGCCCACTTACATGATAACTATTAATATTATTAATGTCCTCACTAGGTATAATGGTTGGAAACAGAGGGATAGACATGTCAAGAAAAACGTCTTCTGCCAGCCCAAATACCTCTTCTACGAGAATGGGGGCTACTAACAAAATCGGGGATCCGGAATTTGAGGTGTGTAAACAAAAAGGGCTCATCCACTAATCCTAAGCTAATGGCGCTCAGATTCTTAGAATTATTTCTCAGACAACTGTAAATTCTAGGGAAGTATGTATAATCACTCATACGGTGACAGTTTTGTTTTCAGTCACCACAACCCCTCATCTCTTCCTATCATCTCTATATATACCGTCTAGGATGTGTCTGGGGGTGGCGCACCGGATGCACTAAGATTATTTTAGAGGAAGTATCTAAACTGCTTGTAGTTTTATGAAATCGAATGGAAAGGTTACTCAGGAACTACCTGGGAGCCTAGAGTAAATCTTAATGGGTGTGAAATGATGCTCAAAATTTGGCATCAAAAAAACAGGTGTGTAATCTTTACCCCCAATTCTATCTCGGATTTGATAGGAACCTCGGGAAGACTAGACAACGAGAAGAAACCAAGGAAGCGGTCCACGTCTTCCCCAAAGAGACAGAAAGCACCTAAAAAGCTTAAAACGAGTAATTATACACAATATGATCGAGATTCAATCGAGGAGTTGACCTGTGGGGCAGTCACTGCTGGTGTCCCTACGGAGATCGAGGTGAGGCAAATAGTTAGTAGAAATTCTCTCCGATACTTCCGCTATTATATTTTGGTTTTGGTTTCAAATATTTACATACCTCACAAGGTTTTGTTTTATAGTACTAACCCTAAAGTTACGATAGTCTTCAAGATATAATTCCCCTCCGATCAATACAACACCTGATCACCCAGAGACTGCTCTTTTTCAGAAAAAACTTGACCAACTAAGTGGTCCTCCGATTACCCTAGTCAACACTACTGGTGACGGTGAACGCTCACCTCCACTGAATTTTGAGCTACTTGGGAGTCTACGCCTTGCAGGTGGAATACCAGGGTTTGACACAGGATTCAATTGTGGTTGCGAATGCCCGTCTTCTGGCTGTACCGACTCAAAAATGTGTGCCTGTGTTGAGGATGCGAAGCCGCAGCAGTTCGCATATAAAAATGGCCGGGTCAAGAACGGCCGGTCAAATGAGGACTGCATTATAGAATGTAATCGCGCATGTGCTTGTAGCATAGAATGTGATAATCGTGTGGTACAGAGAGGAAGGCAGATCCCATTAGAGATCTTCCGAACAAGCTCTAAGGGATGGGGTATGTATGGCCCACTCTATGTTTTAAGGGCACCTTGTGCTAATTCTGGAATAAAGGTTTGCGTTGTCCTAAGACCCTAGAAGCAGGTACATTCGTTGAGTTGTATCTTGGTGAAGTCATTGGAGCAGATGAAGCCACCCTCCGTGCTGAGCTGGGGGACGCAAAAGGCGCCTCTTACCTGTTCGATCTCGACAAATTCTCTGAACTACCAGAGTACGAGAATCTTGAAATCTTCACTATTGATGGAGAGAATTGTGGTAGTGTGGCTAGATTCATCAACCACTCCTGCGAGCCGAACCTCCAAACTTTCGCTGTGTTGACAGATCGTACAGATCGTAGGGTCTACAACCTTGCATTGTTTACAATAAGAAAAATCAAGGCTTTCGAGGAATTGACCTTCTCGTACTCTGATGTTAATGAAGAGGTTGGTATTGATGGGTTGCCAAAACCTAGGGTCGAAGCAAAATGGGCGTGCAAATGTGGAGCAAAGAGTTGTCGTGGATACATCTGGAATCATTGATTTTTATTCTCCTATTTTCTCCATCCATCTGCCTTTTTGATTTCTCTAGTACGGTAATTAGAATTTATGAGATAACATAATGGTGTATAATAGTTATAGACATATTTTACAGATTATAAGGCCTTAGTCCCATTCTAATAATACTAGAATATATATTATTATAACCAAATCTCTCATACCAACTTTTACTCTTAGAATAAGCCGAGATATAGTAGCTCATGATAATTATAATTGACTTTGATGATTCTATGCCTTTACATACATAAAACTCTCTAGCCAACTCTTCTGCTGAATATACGTTAGGTAGCCTGACCATCCCAGCCCTAGACAAATTTGTTTTCTTGTTATATGGTAATGGTAGTAGCGGCTATACAAATTCACTTAAGACACATACGCTCAGCTTGTGTAGGCCATTAGAAGCAGCCTTCAACAGTTGTTGCCGCTGCTGAATCTAGAATAACGCGTATCAGAGAACAATAGTATGCCATAAAATTAGCACACAAAACTCTAGTGCCTCCTCTTCCGCCTGCGGTTGTTGGCTATCTATCTAATAATTTCTACACGGCCGCCCGCGTCCAAGTGCCCCTCATCACTATAATCCATAGCTACTACTCTACTCTATATATTACATATACCATATAAGATATACACCTCTACAGCCCAAATCTTTGATCCTCAATTAACTCAAACAACCCAGCACAATGTGTAACCTTCGGCCTCGGTTCCAAAACATTCAACCCATCTTGATACGCCTCATCGCCCTCGATTTGGGAAGGCTGGCTACTAACGGGGTAGAGTCCATAAAGGCTCAGTCCTGAAGGCCGGCGTTGGATAGTATGAGGAACTGCACTGCTAAGTGTCAAGTCCTGCATTATGTTGTGGTTGGGGTGGGTAACAGGATATCCCGATGATGACGACTCAGATGATGTAGAGGACGTACGACGGCGGTTGCCGAGTCGGTCTCTAACGGCTTTTGGCGAAAGGGAGCTGAAGGATGGAATGCGCATCTTAAGCCGGATTTATGTAGATAACCCGAATGACTTCGTTTTAAGTTTGTAATTAAGCTAGTTTCTCGATTGTGCTTAACGTAATCTCTCGAGAGGAAGCGATATGGTAGTTCGTAGGTTCGTTTTCGTTGAGTGAATATTTTAAAGGCTCAGCCTTTCTGATTTAATAGTATAAGAAAGAATTGAGAAAACAAGAACTACGTAAAGAAGGACTAGAAAGGCGCGATGTTTTGGCCGGCAGGTGAACTTGTAAAGAAAAGAAATGGAGGCAGGCAAGCAAATTCATTTTATGTGGTTTGTACTGAGGTGAATTTTGCGATAAGGAGACGGCTTGGCAGGGGTCTGAAACGAGGAATCCATCAAGCGGTCTCATGTTAAGGAGGAGACGGCCACATTGTTCGCACAAAATTTATTAGTGTCACAACACAGTTTCCACTTATTACCCAATTGTCTAGGATAAATGTATCGCTTCAGTCTGACAACCCCCGGATCCCTACAACTATCTACCAACTACCCCATTCCGGAATGTCACTACCGATCCCCACTCTATTACCAACCATGCAAATGCCTATCATACACTATGATACACACACACCTAACCAACCGCTTTTAAAGCCACACCTCGTCTAGCGAGGACTACGGGAGCCTCCCTGGTTAGTAGGAGAGTTATTTCCTGATCGACTTTCAATGTAGGAGCGAATTTGGTCCCCCCATTCAGATGACTGAAGAACCTCCAACACATTTTGCGGTATTACCTCGCTACCTTGGCGTGAGCGGGAAGAGCCATCATTCCCTGACCCACTACGCGACAAACCCGCTTGTGGTCCTAAGCGTGGACTTGCAACGGGACTCATGTTTGGACTCATGTTTGGGCTACCACTAGTTGGACTCCCTGAAGGCGAGAGATCTAGGACTATTCCTTTTCCTGGCCTTTGCCGGAGAATTGATGGGGATTCCTCCATAGAAAAAGGTGACCCAGATACAAATGGGTCAGAGTTCCCGAATTGCGCGGCGGATGACGACCCAAAGCTATCAAGTGGGTCGTTGAAGTTTGGAGATCCACCACTTAGATCCAGCGGTGGCGGTACTTGCCTAATTGGGGTAGATGGCAGCCCCCTTAGGGTAGCCGCAGGTGAGGTATCTAAGGGAGAAGGGATATCGCCATCATCTACCAATATCTGAGGCACGAGTGGACTAGTAGTCTGATGAGAGCTTGCGTCGTCTACAAATATTTCAGGCACTTGGGTGTTAATTCCAAGGGGTTTCCTTAGGGTTGCTGATCTTCTATCCTTGAATCTCTTTGACCAGTATCTAGTAATTATTAGATATTATAGGAATAGATATCATAGGGGTAGAGATCAAAGGAAGTAAAACCTACAATGTTAAGAAGAAGTTTCTAACACAATTTCTCTGAATCTGCTCTTCCACCCTCTGTAGCCGGAAACGCCGGCGAAGATACTCTTCTAACCTAAATAATGTTAGATGTTGAGCTAGTGGTGTAGATAAAGAATAACATACTTTAAGCTTTTGTTGTCGTTGATGATCTTATAATGAGCTAAGACAAGCAAGACGGTACCAAACTCAACACCATAGTCTTTATCGGCTGATACAAGACACTCTTCATAAAATAAAGTATATATGTGTCTTTGTTTCTGTATTTTTTGCTTAGGTATCGACGCAATACGCCTATTCAGAGCATCGAGGTTGATCCCCTCCACGGTGCGGGGCATTCGCTTATTCCTGCTTGTCTGATCTACCTGGATATCCTTCAGAATTTCTGGAACAGTAAAGGGTTCCTCATAAATTTTCATCGCGAATATTCCAGTAAGTATCTAATAAAACTATCAGTAAATGGAACCCATTCTGAAAATAACTACATATGACTTACACCCAACAGTCTTGGGAATTTCTCCTTGGAAATATATCCTGTTCCTTCTGGATCGAACTTTTGCCATGCTTCTTTGAACTTCCTGATTTCTGTTCTAGACACCGCCGACGAGCCTCCAGACCGCTGATAGACGTAACTGAAACTCTCGAAGATAAGAGATATGAACTAATAATGTTAGTTCCCTAGAACAGCCCAAGTTGGATATAGCTAAGTTATACGTACCATGCTCACAAAGATATACATGCTGATGATGTTCCACGAGACAAATAATGCACGTGCATATCCTTGACTCCCACAATCACTCTCATAGAAGCTTTCCCCGCGGACACACATAGGAACAGTAACTTCGTAGTCGCTCATAATCTCATTCCATCCTTCACTATTTGAAGTCAAAATGATAGTTCTTTTTACGAAATATGGTTATACATACCCGCAAGTCATTACAAAAAGTAAAATCAGCGCCTTCGGAACCGTTCTAAAATTCATATTACCGTTTCCACTCGGGCCAATTTTAGTGAGGCCTAAGAATAGTCAGTCTAAAGGATAGAATAAACCCAGTTATAGAAGCCTACCAAAGGTTTGTGTGAACGCAATAGCATAGACTAGGAACAAAACGAACCATGTAGCCATCAAGCTACCAATTGCGGTCAAAGATGCTCTGAGTTAATAAACAAGTTAGAAAGTTTGATAACCGAGAGGGGGTGGTTAACTGACGCTGCTGTCTTAAACAAATGATCGAGATCGTCGTTTCGGGGAATTAACATCATAAGAATCTTGTACCGGAGGTCAGCCTAGAATGAGGAAATAGAAAGATATAAAGTGAATAACTCACCGAAACAAGAAAGAGCTTCTGAAGTTGAATGAAAGTACGTTCCTCATATCCAGCGAGAAGGAGCACAGTCGTGATCGATGTACCACTAACAGAAACCAGCGCATAGATGTCCCACCGACTCTTCAAGAAATTACCCCAAGTCAATCCAATAACTCTAATTACTAAGTTAAGGACAAAAATAGATGTAAAGCCAAGGAAGACCCAATCTATACGTTCGATAAGCCTCCATGCTCGCTTATTCAAAGATTTATAGAAGGTATTTACCTCTCACACGATCTAGTCCAGGAGGGGCCGGATGATATTCAATGAGTAAAAGTACACCATGAAGGATCAAAACAACAGTTAGTGCCCTCTGCCACCACCCATGCTTATGAGTAGCACGAGCGTAACACCAATTCTTCCAGCCTGAATCTGAGCCTTTATTTGGACGCTTAGACGGACGGATTTGGCGGAGCAACTTCCGCAGTTCTAGCCATGACCTTTGGTCTGACGTTAAGAACGCAACTCCAGTTTGCTCAGTATAGTTACGCATAAAAACTGACACAAACAATGTCTACTAATATTCAGCCCCATAGCCACCTAAAAGAGAGAGATTACTTACCAAGACGAAGACAGCACCAAGCAAATTGAAAGCAAGGAAGAAGATAGAGTTTAAATCAGATGCAAATGGCTGGGGTTGTTTTCCTAATATCTATTAGCTACAGCACTCATAAACCAGTTATTGGTACAGATGCAGGGGGAGACCTCTTCCAACAATACTCTGGGCGTTAAACATCACACCAGTCCATCCTTCTTGAGAGACGATTTGAAAGAGAATAAATAGCGAACTTCCAAAGTTATCAAAGTTAAAATATGGATTATCCACTGCCCTCGGAGCCAAAACATCCCACTGAAATGGTGTGCTAGAATACTCGTAAACACAATCTGATAAGTTCGTAATATCGCTAGAGCCATCATTACAACTATCCATCAATCCAGCAAAAAGATTGACTCCGTAAATGGCAAACGGAATGATCAAACTAAGGGAGACGAATGCCGCAGAAAGAACCTTCTTACCACCAACAATGATGACTGAGTGGAAAGTATTTTGTGCACGTCCAGAGATATTGAGCAGACGAAGAGCACGTAACGCCTTGAACGCTCCAACTGATCTTGAAATCTCACCCTGATTCCGCAAAGATGTCCCAACACTGATCCAAAGAGTTATCAGCACAAGACAGTCAATAACACCCCACGAACCCCGGAGATAAGCATTTGGAGTCCAGATTAATCCATCCGCGATGATTTTGATAACTGACTCTAAGGTAAAAAGTGCAGCGAAGCCTAGATCTGAAAAAGTGAACCAGTTCTTAAGCGAACTACCATGAGCCTCAAAGTACTGCTTTTGGTAAAGTGGAGTCGTCACACAAGCTATTATTACCATAGTAACAATTGCACAGTATACCACAATAGAAAAGGCGTAGCTGAAAGGTGTATATGGAGGTAGCCCATCATAACGAATATGAGCACGACTAGGTCCAACCATTCTTTGACAAAGACGCCTGAGAGGGTTTAAAGGCCTAAATATAAATAACGAGACATTGTAGTTGGGGTACTTTCTCAGGTACTCTCTCTGGGCCTTTTTCCGCTGATCTGCTACCATCACAACTTCCTGGGCCATTGCAGTTGGTGCAAGGTTTGCAACGGATCGGGTTCTATATAGAGGTTAGCCTAAACTGAACCGGATACAACCCATGGGAGAATCATACTGAAAAGAATAGAACGGGTTTGGCTCCTTATCTCCCTGAAAGATTTTGGCAAATCTATCATATATCTTTTTGAATGGATTGTGCCCCTTTTTTTGCTCGGCGTTCACGTTATCCACAGCTGCAGAGAAATCAATAGCTGCAGCCCGGGTAAGAGGCTTCACTGGGTTAGATAGATACACTTTTGGAAATTTTGCAGGAACATATACCTGGCGTGTATGGAGCTGTCCTTCATCCAGAAATGACTCAACAACAGCCTGCTTTGTTAACATTTCGAATGCAGCTTGACGTGAGTGCGGGTCTTTTGGACGCTTCTTTCCACCGAATATACTAGATAAGGATATTCCTTGCGTTGGAGCTGGATGGTCTTTATTTTTTAGGAAGGTCTTGACCTGATAAATTCGTTTCTCGTCCTCTGTAACGTCAAAATTCTCTTGCACAACAGCAATAAACATATTCAACACGATAACTAACCTATCAGCAACTCAAATAATTCAAAATACTAGTCAACTCTAAACTTACAGTTTCCTAGGATGAACCAGCCAATAAGGAATATAGCAGTAATCCACCCAACATTATACTGCGATTGAACATCGGTAGCCATGTATAAAATCCCCGTCCAATTCTCACTAGAAAAGATCTCATACATCCCCAAGAATGCATTAAATATTGTGTTAAATGTTATTGGCGATGTTTCACCTTGGTACTCCTCAGGTAAATCTCCTCGAACAATCTGCACCGCAAACAGAGCACACAAAAAGGTGAGGAGTAGCACGAAGAATATCAAATTTGTTAAACCGGATACATTACCAATGACTTTTGACTAAATATTGTAGTCATTAGTGCACAGACGATTAAAAGGGGATTACCAAATAAAACTAACCAAAAGATTTCGTGTAGCAGGAATTGCCCAGACAACTCGATACACTCGAAGAATCTGAAATAGTGTCAACCATTCATAAACCCTCCCAGAGTTATGGATCTGTGGAAGTTGAATAATGCATGTTATCACCACCAAAACTAGGTCTGTCCAGTTTTGTTTGCTTTTACGGAAACGACGCCAATCAGACAGAAATCGAAGCAGCATCTCAACTAGAAGAATAATAGTAACCCCTAGCTCAACCCGATCTTCGGTACTATCAGTTTCAAGCTAAAAAAAAATTAGAAAAATTAGAAAACATACCAATCAGCGTCTCTCTATCTTTACTCATTGAAGAACTACGGAATGTTGAGGAAAAAAGTCCAATGGCAATGATGGTGACCCAAAATAATCGAGTTCCTTCATAGACCCTCTTTAATAAACTTTTCTTCTCTTTGACCTTGACTCCTTCATCCTTATTCAACCCATTACTACTAGAACTGTCAGAGTTACATAACTACCAGGATTATAAAAAGTAACTTACTCATCCTCAGCTGCGAAAGCAGACTTTCTTGACTCCTCTCGAATAACTTGGAACGAGGTCGTAATAACAGCGATTAACTATTTTCAATATTTTTTTACTTGATTAGAATACATCTCTGTATGAAGATTTATCTCACTTACCAAATTAGCTAACCAGAACGCTAAAATAACAATTCCAAAGGCGAAAACTAAAAATCGCTGTCAATAGTCTCCCTACATATGTCGTAGGGTTTACTTACATAGAGCTGCTGCAAGATAATCACTATCCGCCATATAATACAGCAGATCAGAAAACGTATTTGCAGTCATGATAACAAACACCAACTCAAATGATTGGATAATATTATCAAAGCTGACAGTTCCACCGTAAGGATTGACATCAGCAACGCAAAGTGAGTTCATGGGGCAAATGTATCCTTTCGCCTTTTTAGCCCCCACTGTGCCGTCTGAGTAAACATATGGTAGCGCAAGTCCTGTTGCAGCATTTATATAACCTCCACAAAACTGGAAATCTTGTGTGTAATTAGCCTGTATGCCTTCGGGGTCTACCCAGACGCAAGTCCTTCTAAGAGAGCTCTTGAAACTCTGAACCCCAATTATAGCAAATATGAGCCAGAAAAAGCCTATGAGCAATGCCACATTTACTAGCAAGGGTGCAGCCTTCTTCAAACTTCGCAGGATGACTGAGGTACCGCTAGTGATTCCAAGTAAACGCAGAATTCGAAGACAGCTCATCATCCGGAATACATAGAGATGCTTTTCAGCTTCCAATCCAGTAATGCAAAGGTATAGCGATATCCAATATGAGACAACAGCAACGAAATCCAGTCGGTTAAAGGAGTGACGAAGGAATGCACGTCTCGCCATACGATTTCGAGCGAGAGCTTGGACAGTTGTTGGTTCGCTATCAAATTGAAAATTGGTCGTGATTGTCCGTAACAAAGAAGGAGGTTCGTCAGGCCGTGCAGGTGAAGGAGCCCGCACTGATTCACTCCGCTTAGGGGAAAAGAGTCTCTGACTTTTTTCGACAATTTGGCGGCGAAGATTACCCCTCCCTCTAGGATCGTTCTCCCGATGAGGGTTTAAAAATACACCTGAGACTATCATACGTGCAACAATTTCAAGGCTACACAAACTATTAGAACATTCCCAGACCTAAAATTTACCCAAGACTCCTTACGTATAGATGATAAAAAGTACAAGCAAAGCGTAATCGATATTTGAAGTACCCCAGCTTTTAGCGCGAGGGTCATTGTAAACGCTAGGCGCAGCATCGATTGTAAGAAGAATGGTTTGTATCAGAATCAAAAGCAGAATCAAAGGCTCCGCCATTCTAGTATCTCATCAGCTACAAACTCAAATATGCACTAAAAAAACTAGGCTTACGGGTGAACTAAGATATCACACAAGAGAAGCCGTATGGGGTTGCTTGGGCCAAATATGCGAAATGTATTTCCCTTAAGTGGGTTGGATTGTATATGCCATGGGCGATTGTCCTGGCGATTAGACTTTGTGAGGGGCGTTGTGGGCTTCTCCTCTTGATCCGAAGGCTCGGTATCATCGAGTGGGTAAATTTCAATAGCAGGGACAGAAGGCCGTCTCGGCGCATCGCGGTGAGATTTTGATGAACTTCGTCGACGCAAAGTTTGCTCTACAGCCTCAGGGTCATTGCTCACATTGACTACTCTCTGGGCCATATTCTGAACAGCAACCGAAACTCTCCGGACCGGTGAGGCTCCAGGTGATAGCGAGCGACTCTTAGATAGTGACCCAGACTTAGAAGCCACGGACCCAGACCGAGAACGAGTCCCACCTCCCAAACCTTCCTCTGCAGCAGAATGCAGATCTTGTCCTAAGGAAGGCCCAGGAGCAAATTTCACTGAGTGACTCGACAATTGTTTTTTGTGGTTTGAGAAGCCGCTTATGGGCTGTATATTTGCTGGTTCTGTAAGATACGCAGTATCATCCTCCTGAGATATCTCAAAACTGGGAAATGTTCCCGGAAGCTCGTCGTCGGCTGCAACCCACGGGGAAACTGGTTCATTCACACTCCGCCGTGGTAGCCAGCTACCTCTTCGACCCTCATCACCCAGCGCCTCAGTAAACCCTTGTTTGACTTCAATAATTGATGGAAGATCTGACTGTTCTCCCATTTCATATTGCGGAACCTGTAGATCGGGAATCTTTGGTACCGGTGGAGGAGGAGAAAACTGTGGTGGACTGTCCTCCCGTACTCGGTCGTAGCTCTTCCTTGCCCTGTGTGTTGATATCCTCCGACCAATTTCAGCTCCCAGGTTGCCCCCACGCAACAAAGATCGCGATCGCGAAGGGCTAGGGCTCAAGCCGGCATCTTCGTATCCATCTCTGTCTCTCTGTCTCCGTGATCGGGACAGGTCTTGAAGGGGTATTGGGTCGGAAGAGGATGGACTGTATGAATTGCCATTTGATGCCATCGGATACCAGTTGGTATAGAGTGGCAGGTAAGGTTAGGAGGTGCAAATCTATATATGAAGCTAAACGACCAAGAGACCGTACGTAAGGTTAAGCAATTATTGTGAGACCCTTACAGAGCGGGATGATGTTGAAAAATAAAACGAGAGTAAAAGGGAGAGATGTGAGGGCGTAGGTTCAAGCCAAAGTCAGCAAGGTCTAGATAAGCTGCAGCGGAATTAATGTTCTAACTTCTCTAGTTATCGCAGCGCTGGTGATTACGAGTATTTGCAGAGAACCCCTGCATCACTGTACGACTTACACCCTAAAATATGCACCCCCTGATATACAGTCGCGACAAATTAGTGAGCGGACAGGGGTATTTCAACGGTTTACTCAACCACATAGTAGAAGATATAGGCTCTATAACTTTGTATAGTGGTAGATTTGTTTCTAGTCACTCCTAATATATATTTACATTTGAACTAAACCATGCTGTGGTGAGCTGGGAAATTTTGAAGTGTGTGAGGTTGGTTGCATTGCCAAATCCCCACCAAAAACGAGTGATTTTGGCGCATTTTTTGACCCCACCAGCTTCTCAGCTATACAACTCAACTAGAGTTGAACTTAAAAATCCCAGAAAATAAAAGGTCAAATTTCAGAAGCATTTTGATTTTTGTTATAAATGGGGAGTTTATTGGATGTTTTTTTTTACTACTAAATAATAGCGTAGAATGTGCTACTTTTGGTGTAAAATGGCCCCTGTCCGCTCACTAATTTGTCGCGATTGTATATCACCACAACAAACCCATAAGCTATTGTCAGGTAGCAAAAACACCCGTACATTCGCATGACCACACGGCAACGCAATATTGGGAGTCAACACAAATGAGCAGAAACTAACAAAGGCGTGGGATAAACACTAAAAAAAATCTTTTAATCTAATATACATTAATACTTGTTTTATAATCAAACAGTCTCGGTGACTGCCTAGGCCTCTAAACCATAGGCTATATGTATGTTAAAATGCCAAAAACTCCGGAATTTAAATCCTCAAAAAATGGATTATTAATACTACTACTTGTAGCTCAAAAATAAAATCAGGCTCGGAGGTACAAAGGTCCACCTAGCAACCACATAACACAAGAAACAATAGCCAGCAACACAACAGAATTTGGCCTTAAGGAGATCCAAGAGATAGCTAGCAGGTGAATTTAGTTATCAAGAGTTTTATAAGACATTTTATATAACCTCTAGAGAAGTATACGGTTTATGTTTGCTATAGAATTTTGAGTGCCCCCGCCGTTGCAGTGAGCCGCTTATATATACCCACGAGCCTGACTTTGTTTTCAGCCAGTACAGTCGTGTATGAAAAGACTTGGCACCCCAAAGTATTTCGGCCATTGCAACCCGGCTTCTCAAGATAAAATTATCTGATTAATTTATAACAAGGTCTCAGAGGGCCTCTATCATATCATGGCATGGTAACCTTTTTTTTTGCTTTGGTAAAGTAGTATGTGCAGATGTGATAGAAGTACCTGCTTCTTCCCAAATAGTAATTTTGCTTACACACAACAAAGAAGCCTAAGTATCCAAAAGTAGGCATATTAGAAGAATAAATTAGATTTCTTTAGGTGATAGAATTGACCAAACCAAACTTGCACATTCATTTTCAGCCTACCTAGTTTGATATATAACTACCTCTTGATATATCTCTACTGTTGTTGGATGTGACGCTCACTAAGAGAGGGGGGTGCCAGGACTTTTCGTACACGGCTGTACATGTATCTCTATCTAAAGAGTGCTCTAGGTATATTTACTATATTTCTTCTACAACTACATGTACCTTACAAAAAAAATGGCTATCACCAGTTTATGCCTGTATCACCCTCTGGTAGCACCTGGCCACCTTTTAGTCCTTTTTTTTACTCCACTTACCCAGGCGTTCATTAATAGGCTGGAAAGATTACAACCACGATGACATGCCAAATTGATAGTGAAGAAACAACAATACCAACATGAATAGAATAAAATCACAATCAATATGGATAAGGAATATTTAGCCCTGAAATAAGTTTCTCCAGTTTAGACTGTCTTTAGGTTGCGTCATAGTGAAGTGGGGCAGAGCCGCACTCTGGTTCACTAGTAAAGGGGAACGTCTATTATTTGTCGGGTCGCAGCGCTATATAGTGCAATTTAATATGGGTTCTAGGGTGATTTCAATTGAAGAAATAGCAAGTATGATCACTTAAGCAGTACTACTGAGAATGGTCATTTGACGGTGGGTGACACGTTACACTTTACAGGAGAAAATTATTTTGCTATGATAACTTCTGATATTAGCAAGCAGAAATGAGGGAAAGCCTTAGCTTATCTATAGATAGCCTTTTTGTTTCATGTATAGCGAATTCCGGAACTACATGTAGTTGGATGGGCTACTGAGAACTCCAAGAATATGCCTCGTAGACTAATTGTATTTGTCAAGCAAGATACGAGACCGAGACTAACAAATGGATTATACATAATAGATGCATGCTAGTTGATAGGCACATAGTACATCCTGGGTGAAAACAAGAGCTTTCGAATTATTAAATACTAATATAACTATTGCCCATGAAAGAAAAAAAGGGGATTAGTGATGGAGTAAGAAGAATGAACAAGACGCAAAAAAATTACACAAGGAAAAATTATAGTTGCTAGGAGTCACACGCCCTTACGTGATTCGAGCTCGGAACAAGAGGGTATAAATTAAGTCATGACAACTATAGAAACTTTAGCCCAAAAGAGGCCATGACAATCGAGGGTTTGCAGACTAATGACAACAATTTCCAAAGAAAGTAGAAACACGAAAGAAAAGAGTGGCATGTTGACATCACCGAATCGAAAAGTAAAAAGTAGAAAATGAGATGCCGATTAGATGAAGATGATACAGGATCCGGAGAGCGCTAAATCCAGAAACAAAACAGCAAAGAAATTTTCATACCGGCATATCAAGATATTATTCGGGATTTAAGCAGTGGCCTGAACTGGTGCTTGGCCAACGGTAACAGCTTCCGGAACGACATCTCCAATGGAGGTAGCAGTAACTGGCACATTGGATTCCGTAGGTACTGTAGTTGTCTCGCTAGCTTCAGTTGTTGCAGGAGCCGGAACAGGCTCCTCAACAACAGTCTCAGGAGCAGTAACCTCTTTGTTTTCAGTCTCCTTTCCAGCATTCTTTGTAGATTTACTGGCCTTGCGCATTAAGCCCAAAATTCCACCAGCACCAGCTTTGGGAAGGGGCGAGGTTGAGCCAGATTTCTGGGCTGGCTCAGCATCCTCCGAATCAGACTTAACATCCTCAGACTTCTTATCCTTCTTGTTGAAAGAGAAGAAGCTAGATTTCCGCTTCTGCTCTTTAGGGCTTGTTGCAGGGCTGGCCGCATCAGGGGCGGCTGAATCATCAACAATAACGGTAGTAGGGGTTTCCGTGACTTCTGTGGGGGTCTCAGCGACTTCACCAGCCTTAACCTCAGTTTCCTAACGGTATTAGTAACAAGATATCAAAGGGATTTTAATGAACAGTAATCTTACCTTCTCAGCTGCCTTGGTAATAGGGCTCTTCTCCTTTTTATCAAAGAAGCTAGGGAAGAATTTAGGTTTAGGAGGGGACGAGGCAGACGCTGGTGTCTTCTCTGTGGCGGCTTCGACAGGTACATCAATAGGCTTAGCTTCAGTGACAGCTACTTCACTAGGCTCAGAAGCCTCGGGCTTAACCTCTTCTTTCTTCTCCTCATCAGCCTCCTTCTCCTTCTTCTCGCGCGTAAAAGGATTAAAAATCGAATTTCTTTTAGTGATTTTAGGAGCTGCGGTGGGTTCGACAGATTTCTCGGTATCATCACCTTCGGCGACTTCCTTAATCTCTGTAGGAGCATGCGTAGAAGCTTGGTTCTTGTTAATACATTTCTCATAAAATAAGACAGGGTAGGTAAACCTTCAGCTACGACAGTAGGGGCAACAGCTTCTTGCTCAGAGGGCTTGACCTCATCCTTTTGATCATCTTCTTTCTTCTCAACATCCTCTTTCTTCTCCTCGGGCTTCTTCTTCTTGTCAAGGAAAGCAAAAACAGAAGCCCTCTTATTCTTCTTAGAAGGAGATCGCTTAAAGTCAGTCTTTTTATCAGCAGGACCAGCTTCCTCTTCGCTAGGCACAGCAATGTCATCTTTTTCAGGCTTGTTCTCCACGTCCTTCACTTCCTCGGCCTCCGTGGTTTCTGTAGCCCTTTCTGGTGCTCTAGCAGCAGCAATTACGGTAGGTTTGGCTGATAAATACTCGTGATTAGATACTATTTGCCCAACTATATCACGAGTAATGACTTACTGAGTTTCTCAAAAGCAGCCTTATACCCCTCCGAATTGATAATCTCCTCAGAAGTGGCTTTTGCCTCATTTATCTTATGGTTCAGGGTGAATACCCAGCTATCACGTTCAGCAGCAGGTGACTCAAAGTGAAGCTCTTGTGTAGCAAGTTTTAAGACAAACTTTGTAGTCCCAGCGGGAACTACTTCTATGACATCGGCCTAAAAGATAAATTAGGTCTTGCGATTTTGATTAAAGCAGGTATATATTGCTTACCAACTTGATGATCCCGTGAGGAACCTCCTTTTGCCCCTCTGTCTTGGAGTAAAGGAGTAGTCCCTTCCCTGTCTGACTAGCATATGCAGCTGTGGAGCGAGAAGCGGCATCCTTGTGGAGATACACATTCAACTTATCCTCAGAAATAGGTTCGTCTTGGAAGTAAAAAAACCGCTTTTGTTTGAAAAAACTATGGGAACTATTAGCT
Organism: Verpa bohemica; assembly: GCA_033030345.1. NCBI lineage: Eukaryota > Fungi > Ascomycota > Pezizomycetes > Pezizales > Morchellaceae > Verpa > Verpa bohemica. The sequence continues at coordinate 466,721 of JAUFSE010000023.1, read as the reverse complement.
TATTATATTAACAACATCCAAAATGTCGTATTTTAACTTACGCAAGAAGTCCACCATGAGCCTTAGCTAGAGTACCTTGGGTGATCTCCTTTGGCTCAGGCTTCTCCTCTTTTTTCTCTTCAGTAGCTGTTGACTCCTCAGCAGACACATCAGCGACTACTGGGGTAACTTCATCCAGTCCTGTTGTCGGTGTTGCCTCTGATGCAGTTGGAATCTCTTCAGCAGCCTTAGGCGGCTCGAGAACAACTGGCTTCTCCTCTGGCTTTACTGAATCAGACATTGTAGCTAAAATTTGATGCGTGTAGATATTTGAGGCTGTATCTAGTATTACTCCTGTAAGGGATGGCAGATACAACTAGCAAAGGAAGAAAAACAACTGTTGTGACTTTGGAGGGATTTGCGAAGGAGAAAGAGAAGTATAGTTTGTGGAGAGGGGAGGGGAGAAAGAGGAGAGAAGAGGAGAAGAAAGAAGAAGTGTAGAAAAAGTAGTAGCAAAGGAGGGGGAGCACATGAGAGGGCCCAGTTTCAGGGCAAGCAGGGCTCCCCAACCAATAAGCCAACCCTCCAGCAATTCCCAGCCATCCAGCCAGTCCAGCCCTTTCAGCACACGCTCTCAACTGGCACAGCTAAAAAATTATCTCTATGCTCTTGCCTTCCATCAACTCCTACCCTAATACCGTTAGCCCGCCGTCTCAAATAATATTGCGCAGGGTGCTCGGCCAGCCATAACTACATGTATCTACTTCTACCTCAAGAGATTATTTTCCCGAGATAGAGTGTGTGGGGACTCTAGAAAATAAGAAGCAGGCAAACTCTGACATCCATACATGCGCAAATGGGAACAAGCTCGGTGGGCGTACACAAGATTGCTTTCCCAAATCTTGTTCCTATAGGTACCTCTTCACACCCTCCTTTTGTCTAGGTACCCTTCATATGTTTACTCTATTCACTGATCGCATGACTTTGTTTCATCCCCCAATTCTTTTGACTAGTCTTTGTTTGGAGGTTTGATGCGCTCTCATCTATCTTCCTCGCGTGCTCACCTGTCCACCCACACTCACGCACACACCACAACAATCTCATGTTTTGGGATATGGATGTTAGATTGCACTGTTTTGCTCCCCGCCAAGACATTATTTATTGACTAAGGTCAGGGTCTTTCCGTTGTCCAATCGTGTAGGTCGGGAACCTAGCCCTATCGAGGTGGTCTAATCGCTACACCTCCCAGGGGTACTTCCTAGTCCTTGTCATGCATGAACCAAACGAACCAGACGCAAAGGAAAAAATAATTCACCAGTAAGAGAAGGACTAGCCACATGACTGAGCAAGGCGTTTACAAAAAGCAAAACTAGAAATACCAAATACCACCCGATAGCTGTATCGACCATGCAAGGAAACGTTTTTGGCTCGTGCATCCCATCCTCGCATTGTTCAAAGCAGGTTTTCAGAAGTGAATGTGGAGCACAATCACCAAAATCTTCTCACCCTCCTTATTTCAATCTTAGGCCTAGTACGTATGTCAGTGTATGGTACCTACTCCTAGCGTACATGACATAATGCACACAGCTGTAGCGATGTATTGAGGTACCGTTTTCTTTCGCCTAGTTCTGGGACGGCTCACACTAACCTTGGCTGTCCATATACCGCTCTGTGCACTGAAGAATTTCCCATTCCTAATTTCCCATGCCCGGATCTAGCTATGAGTTGTTGCAGGGGGTCTAGGCACGGACGCGTTATCTTGGCTGCTTCTTGCTAGTGCCCGTTTAAATCGCGTGGACTCGCCGTGGGTGAACGTAATCTAAGAAAGGCTTACCTATAGGACAAAGTCCATCAACAAGCAACCGCCACACTTGTGATCGGCGGGGGGAAACACCAGAACCCTTTTTTTATGAGCTTCGACCAACCGTTAACCACCGGCGATCTGCGTAAATGCCAACGGCCTGGCTTCCAAATGAGTACATAACTATGCACTCATTCCATCGCATAAGGCGCGTTTCGATGGTGTTAGGCTGATCGTACCGATCTAAAGGGATACTATACGATAATACCTATGTTTTTTTTTATAGGCGCCCAGCAGTAAGTACAATATTATATGAAAATTTGCTCCCCCAACCCACTCCGCACTATACCCGCTGAAAAATAAAGTCTGTCGCCTAGGTACGAGTTTCAATCAGGCTTTGTATTAGAAAGTAATGTATCCAGACGGCATATTTGATTTTTCCAGCGAGTAGTAAAGTGACATGCCCCATGGTTTTCAACGAAACGGACCCAAATAGAAGTACCATTGTGATTCATTAGCCGTACCCACTAACCAACTTCAACCTCCTTAGGTCTATTATCAAGATTCACAAGACTAGGAATTTTATAATATCGATGTAGCTCCATTAATTTCCACACTGAAATATCCCATTAACCAGCGCTCGTTAGAACGTAACTGTGAAACAGGGTTTTTATTATTAGCTAAATGTGAGACAACTTGATATGGATAACATGTGCGGTAGCCGGGTGACAATTAGGTAGTAATCAGAATGGTGGTGGGTCTAATTACCTAGTTATAGCTCCCATGCGCTCACTTGTAAGCTTCAGTGACAGCTTCAAGAGTTCCTTTGCTACATCTGGCTGCTTGTCTTGTAGCACTTGCCAATTCTCTTCATCAAGCACCCAAGCCACTGCATCCTTCTCAGCGAACATGTTGGCAGTTCGGTGTGTTTCGGAAAAGAATGGCAACTCTCCACAAGTTGTTCCTAATCTTTGTCAAAATCTTTCTTTTGTAGGGCTCCACCCTGGGAAATCTACCAGCCACTATACTCTCAGAAAATTTTCCCTGTTCAAGGTCATACTCAGCAACAAATATGCCTTTCTCTAGAAGATAAAATTCAGTGGATTTATCCTATAAACACTTAGCCTCAGCCTTAGAGCATTATCTTTGGTGTGTTTGTAATACTAACCCCCCTTCGAAAAAGAACGGTTCCCTCTGGATATTCTCTTCTCGTAAAGAATGGTGCCGCCTTGAACCAAAAATCTTCGTTCTTTTCGGTCATCTCTGAAAAAACCTGCAATATCAGTGGGAGTGGCTGCTTGAAATTCTGCCATTTTGAAGACTGAACAGTCTCCTCATCTTTAAGGGTTGAGGTCGCTGCTTGATGTACTAGGTTCCGCCGTGGGGAGTTTAATGATGCATCCCCACCAATTAAGCTTAGGCTAGACTTCTTATTTGGGACATCTATGCTATTGTTAGCAATTAGTTATATCAGTAGGATTGAACCCATTTACCGAGATATGTAACCTCGTCATTACTTTCCCGCCTAGCTGTTTCATCCCGTTGGCGATAAAGTGCAGATAGGAACTCGTTCTCGCATGACTCAAGTGCCGCATTTAAATCTTCGAAAACTTGTAGTTTATCGTTATCGCCCCAGAGGCCAACTGCTCTCAACCCTCTCCCAACTTCATCTTCCGGTTTTACTCCAGATAGAATCATTTCCACTTTCCGGGCGCCCAAAAGCCTCCGCATTCGGGTAAATGCCTCGGCTGCAGAGAAATCGAGGCCAGTAACATTCCCTACATCAATGATTAAGTATCGTATCGGCTGGACATCGAAATTTTGCTCTTTAAGAAGGTTCCTGATTGTGTTTTCGACAGACGAAACAGTGCCAAAGAAAATATATCCAGCAAGCTTATATATCTGGATTTGACGGCCAACTTTACGCAAGAATCTCTGTTGAATTGGATGGCGTCGGACTGTTGAGCGGGCAAAAACCCCGGAATATGATGCACGAATTGCAGATTTCTGCGAGGTCTGCACAACGAAGGACATGCAGGCCAAAATTATGCCAATCACGATACCAATCACGAAATCCCAAGCACCCATTGTGACAACAATTATGCAAATCTAAATAATTAGCGAATACTGAAAGCAGGATATCATGAAAGGGGGAATTGTACACACCGTAAGATATTCGAGTTTAGATAATTTCCCCCATGTATCATAAAGTGCCTCTCGTAACAGCTCAATCCCAAGCAAGAAAATAAGTGCACCAACAACCATGATAGGTATGTATCCAATTACTGCAGGGCCCATCATCATAATGCCTGCCGTCCCAAAGGCGAGCATGATGCCAGCGATTCTACTATCACCTCCACTGCGGATGAATAGAATACTGTTTGTATAGACAAGGTAGTTCTGGATACTGCCTACAAGGCCAGAAAGTGCGTTGGAAATTCCATGGGCAATGAGTTCTCTGTTTACATCAACATTATCTTCCCCGGTGGATACTCCTAGGGCAGGAACATTTATAGGAACATGCAATATCCCAAAAAATGTCAACGCAAACATTGCCGGTACTGTGCTAAGCAAGGCTCTCCAGTCTACTTCTTTAAAATCTACAAAAAACAAAATATTAATAACCATCCCTCATAACCACACCACAAAGAAAGAAAGAAATCAATTAGAATAACTCAGGTGCACTTACCATAGAGAGTGTAAAAGTGCCAAAATGGCACATTGTCTGCAGGAGCATCAAACAACCACCCATTTTCTCTTAGGGTAGCAATATCAAGTTGCGGAACTGCTGCAACGATAGTAAAAAACAGCGCGGGGATAAAAATAAAGTATAAAGGCACGAATAATGGCCACTTGATAAACCTTTGGCATAGTATTAGAAATATAGCCAGCAATAAAGGTACGGCCCAGAGAGCAAAAGTCGAGGGATCAAAAAGTTTATGTAATGTTGGCAAGTCGTAATTTAGATTACCCTCAAGTCTAGCGGAAACTTCAAGGCCTGTTGCGACAAGAAACCACCCGACACCGCCTATACAACCAACCAAGATATGTCTCGGGAAGAATCCAATTAATGATCCAAGTCTCATAGAGCCGAGGCCAAAGAAAACTACACCTGTGAGGATAGAGCTAAGAGCGTAAGAAACAATTGTTGTTGCTAAAACACTTTTGGGATTGTCTTCGCCGACTCGATTGAGGATTGTAATGGCCATTTTATGGAAAAAAGGGACAACCTCGATCTAACATAAATCAGTAGTTTGATAGATAGAAATGAAGGAATGAATGAATAAGATATAAGATCCAATATTGGTGGTGGTGGATTTGAGAACTAACCATTTCAGAACCAACCCCACCTTTGAATACACTTCCACCGCACGAATAGACAAGCTGTGACACTATACAGCTCACATAAAATATTGAAAGGCCATCGGGGCCAAGGCTGCTGAAAACATCATGGCCAAGAGGGAATAAAATCATCCCTATCTAATTATTAGCCTAAGTTCACTTTAATACACTAGAAAGCTCCCATACCATACGATAAACCATCTAAAATATTTAGAAGAAGCCCTAAGAATACTGCAGGGAGGCATTTTGACGTTTTAACTACTCCTTGTTCCCAAATATCTTGTTTGTTCCATGTCTTATGACCAAACGCGTTTTTAACAGCATTCAGCCCTTTCTCCTTAGGCCAAGTGATCGCTTTTTTAATACTAACCCTTGGCACCTGTTCGAGCCCATGCTGGAGCTCATTATTAGGAGTAGCGTCATATCCCCTCCTTTGGGTAATCTCGGGGTAAACTTTTGGGAGTAGGAATGATTGTTCGGTTAACTGAGAGTCAGAACCGATGGCCTCCGGCTGCTCACCGGAAGTTGGTGGCATGGATTTTACTTCCGAATTGTTTTCTGGTGGTGAACTCCGTAAAAGATGTGTCAGATATGACTTCCCCCTTGCTGTACCCACTAACTCATCCGGTGTCGTAGGCTCAGATACCTCGCTTATAACACCTGTACTCCTAGAGGAAAGGAATGGACGATAATTTGCCCTATTGAAGCTACTAGCCAAGAATCCGTTTTCGAGGTTAATGTTTGAATGAGATGAGGAGATGACTCTAGGGGGTGGTGTGCCACTGTGAATAGAATTGACATCGGACAATACTAGACTCGCAAGTTCGGCTGTATGCTCACGAACACCAGAAGAAGAATATTGTGGCCATGGAAACTTATCTGAGTCTGTTCTCAAAAAGGTTTTAGCAGGCCTCTAAATCTAGTATCTATATAAACAGAAGTACCAACCGTTTTGAGAGTCATGGTAAGAACTATGCAAAAAAGAGCGGGCGTTTTGTTTGCCCAGCAGGGTTGGTGGGGATGGCGGCGACCTCGAAATAGGGACAGAGTCCGAGTGAAATGTCAATGTACGCCGTACGTTAGTACGAGGAGTTCCAGATTCCAAATCACCTTCAGGGTTTTTCTGTTGTCGATGTGGTTGTGGTTCTAATGGCTGCTGAGCAGCGCCTGAGGTTGAACTTGAAGAGTTCCTCCGAGGATACGATGACGAAAACATCTTTAGCCCAGTCTACACACTGCCACAAGATGAAGTCTATCTATTGTTGCCGAAGTTCAATCAATGCTGCCCAGCTACCAGAATAATTGAGAGATATCAGACTACGTCAATCCGACGGAAGTGGACCTAGAGAAGTTCTGATGGTAGCTGTGTTATAGGTGGCAAAGAGATAGAAGCTAAGTAGGGAAAAAAGTAGCAATTCCACACAAGCCGAGAAGTTGATATTCTGTGACTATAAGAGGACCGGTTTGGCATTGAGCACATAGAGAAGGGGGAAAACTAGCAAGTTGCGATTGGGATGAGCTATATACATGTAACTATGTGGGGACTTTTAGTCTAGACCTTCTCAAGCGTACACACAGATATGGGTAATATATTGCTGGCATGCCCGAGGTGGGTCACTCCAAGGATACTTTTGGGGAGTACTCTAGCAAAGTGCATTTTACATAGTCAAGCAGCTGGTGGGAACTTTCCTCGTGGAACTTCCTTTGGAGGACATGGGGATGTTGAAGTGCTTTTCTTGACGGGTGGACGTGCACTGGGTAAGACCTGTTTGGGCGCCACTATAGGACTGGGGGCATTGGTCACATTACCCGGGAGAAAAAAAACGGTTTAGGACTTCCGTGACCGTCCAGGTGCATACCAGCCAGGACTCCCTTCGATTTTTCTTTCTCGGTTTTTCATCAATGAAGATGTCTCAGGTACACGTTTTCCCCCTGCAAGACGTCACTCGCCACCAGCGTGATATCAAGGAGCTCCTTTAGAGTGTGTGTTTTGCATAAAGCCTGGGATCCGAGGCCACACAAGCAGGAGGTATATGTATACCGTGAGAAAATATTGATGGAGGATGACGAAAGCCCACAGTTTCCCGGCTTTTAGACATCGGGGTGCGAAATTTTACAAGAGAGGTCGCTGCCGTCGGACCGGCTGGTGTCGCTTAGCACCCCAAGCTGCAGCCTCATGCAGTCTGGTTAAAGATTTTCTTGACAATCCTGACCCTGGTAATTTTTCCGCATTCCCGTTGTGACGCCAAAAGAAATACATTGACGTGAGCATGAACACGATCATGACCTTTAGAACTGCCGTACTCTAACTAAAGCGATATTTCCGCCTTTTCTTTCTGTCTGTTACTTTTTTTTTACCTAATCTGAAGTTACACTGTCATACGGTAAGACGAGGTAAACACAGCGGGCCTCAATGTTTTTAACATCTCTTGGAAACTAGGACCAAGACTTCTGTGAGCGGTTCTAGAATTTCTCGCTACCTAGCGGAAAGAGTGCACAGACCCCTACGTTCGCATTGCTTAAAAGTCCGGAACTGCTGTCGCATTCTCTAAATTACGTGGTACGGCTGGGTTATTTCGACATTCATCAATAATAACACCCCCCTGTTATGGCACTGATCGTAGCTATAATTTTGCATTTTGTGGGGTTGTAATGGTCGTCGTTTCCAGCGTTCATGCACTTTGTTACTCTATTGTCCAATTGGAATTACCACCTCGGATTGCTGCCGCGGTGGGTGATGCCGGCGTCTGTGGTTGGGGAAAAAGCCAATACTATCAAGTTTTGTACTTAAGCCTGGATGACTGCCTTTTATTTATTACATTTTATAGACTAAACTGCTAGAATCTACATTTATCCCTAGGGGCACCAAAAATTCCGCAACCCTCCTATATATATATGTATTATTTGGTCTTACATGTAGCCTTAAGCAAATACGGAACTCGCCATTTTGCACAAAAGTATCCGACCGCAGGTTGTGGCATTTCTTATCCAGGTGTTATTGGATGACTATTTAAATGTGGTTAAGAATGCTACATGTAGGTTTGGGAGGAGAATATAGCCTTTTATACTAACTAGCCTCAGATTATGTTAATCTAAGGGTATGATAGGATTTGTCTATGTGGTGCTATGAGGTGCTAGGATTGCGAATATGAGCCAAAAACGTCAAGGTGGTGAGTGATATTCTATGATCATGTGGTTGAGTCCAATTATATCTTCTCACATTTATTCACCTTATGCCATTTATTAAAGGGTTTATAATACACCTATCATGGCCAGTAATAATCTCTTGGAAAATCTGTATAATACTATCCGGCGTAATCTTCTAAAGCTGAGGGGCTAAAATATAATTCTCACACTACATGTAAAGACGATATTGCTTCAAATTTGTTGGGTTGTGAGTTAGGCGCTTACTATAGTAAAAAAATAATATCTATACTGTTTTTAATTAAAGAGGTATGTAGAAGCTATAACTTACTACAAGATATATATATATATATACATATATTTCAAAGACTTTACTAGCTAAGTAAGTACATATACATGTACGTAGCCACTTACACAGTCTCACTTATTATTTTTTCATACTAGCCAATTTTTCTACTTACTAGCCAATTTATCGGAAATAATAAGAAAAGATGGAAATTAAATTTTGGTTGTACCTGTCTCTGTCAGATAATTACTCACAATAAAAGTATTTTAAAAATAGGTAATATTATATTCTACAATAAGAGAGACTACATGTATTCTGTATTTTCGAGGAGCTTGTATTTATCGTATGAGTATTGGTTTATTGAAAAAAGGGGTTTTCCTAATCAACTCACATGTAAGCTTCAGCTTATTACTAGGGCATTAATTCAACTACAAGTTCTTTATTAGTAAGATATTAATTTACTATTAACCTAATTAAACATTGGTATTCATCCAGTTTAACGTTATAACGTTAGTATCACTACGGCAGCTATAATTCTACACTTAATCCCTAGTGTTATAGGTAATCAATCTCAATAAACAAATATTCGATAAGGTACTGCAGCTGGTTATGAGCTCGAGTTAATCAAGTACCTAGCCCTATAAAAGGCCCTCAATGCTAAAGGTACCTGGTTATATTTTATATAATGAGCTTAGTAGACTAACCATTGCTTTCTGATCCCTTTTGCAACAACTACGTAGTGCTCCGAAAGAAGTAAGTAAATTTCATCAAACGCTCCGAAAGAAGTGGATGGTCGAGTCGTTTTCCCCCTGGGTGGCTGCTTTGTTCAAGAAGTGCCTTCCTCGCGTGGGATGGAGGGGTATCCGTTCTTTTCAGGATCATTTTCAATGCTAACACATGTCTATACTAGGCTCCAGGCCAATTCTTGGCTCTTGTTTCTTGTTTAGAAGTGAACAGCTTTTCGGCACTTTCTTTCGCTGTGTAGGGTATTGATTTTTAATATAGCACTACATGTAGTTATAAATACTTATCTCTAACCTAGATTAAGTATTCTCTTAATTTGTTTCGAGTTTGGTATTTTCTCAGAGCGGGCAACTTACACAATATTTCTTGGAATTTGAACTAAATGTTTAAAACTGATTATAGTATAAATATTCTTTTCACTTATCTTAACTTCTATACAATATAATCGATGTGACGAGTATTTTACTTTACTACAAAAATGGGAATCATAAAAATTACGACAGGAATACCCGAAATATGATTCAAAGTGTGTCAATAAGTACCTGTGTGGTCTCATTTCTCATTTTCGCCCTTTGCAATTATTTTAAGATCCTAGAAGGGGATAAATATTGTAGATAAGAAATCATTAATCTTTCCAGGTGTAAATGGATGTAATCTGTCACGTCTCTAATTCAACTTTTGCAGAAATCCTTGTGTGATCAACCGTTCAACATCCCCCTGTCTCACGAAAAACTGACTGTTCTTAGTGAGAGTGATAGCGCTGAAAACCGGTTAGCCGTGAACTTAGTATATTATCTAAGGGATATTCACCCATATTCAGTCTGAATCTCCCCAGCATCCTTCAATACTCTAACATCGATAAAGAGATCTCTCGGTGGCTCTAAAGATCCTGTTAAATCAATATCTGTCCACTGGCCCTTATATGCTGCCAATAAATCGCTATACTGTCTTGCATATTCCGCCTCATCAGGACTTAACGAGCTCGTATTTACGCCGTCAATAGTACCCAGGGCTCCCGAACCGCCCCCCCCACTAGTATCACCCATCCCCCCATTTCCCTCTTCAATTCTCTTACTTGTACCTTGTTGTATCTGCTCTAATAAATCGCTTCCATTCCAACACATCTCTTCTATTTTATCAGATCTGACTCGATGGTATGCTAGGAGGCAGCGCTTATTTCTACGCATACAGAGATGCCGGACTAGGAGTGAGCATGCTGTTGCTGGATCTTCCGAAGGGTCGAAATGCCCATCAAACGGTTCCAGCATCTCAGTGACATCTCGGTCGAGATCTCGAACTTCGCGAGTCACGGCTCTGATCATCTCTGATTGGAAGGGAGGGAGATGTACGAGTGATTGTGTCCGTTTGGCATGTTGTACCTAGTGTGTGTATTACCGTCAACACAAAGGGTCGACCTTTATTTTTGTAAGATGAGTTGGACCTATCCAAGGAGAAAACGAACCAACTTCAAACCAAGGTCTCCGTACATTTGACAGTAGGGCCACGACAGTTTAGTAGCAGTGCGGATGTAGTGGACTGTAGGAAACGTGTTCTAGGAAGACGAGGAGTTGTGTTCAGGGCTGCGCTTGTATGCTTACAGGGGATACCTAGTGGTAGTTGGCTATAATCCGAGGCTATAGAATAGGTGTATAGGTTACACAGGCATAAGCTAGAAATTAAAGATGTGCTACGACCACCACTAACTCAGACGGCAAAACACTCAGAAAGGCTACCAACACAGCGCTAGAAAGATGTACATACCGCCCGTATGAACGTATATTCTATTGGTCACAGACCGCCTTGTATTATAGACGATACCTACTTATTCCATATGAAGTTTATAAGAGTCCTGTAAACTACATGTAATTTCATACCTTGAAGGTTATCATTCAGATTCGCCACTACATATCATGAATGAATAGAAATATACCAAAATAAAGTTATCGGGAGAAAAAGATGAATAAGAAAGGCCTATCTAGGGTGGCGTAAAAACAACAAGTACTCAATCACTAGCAGATATGCCCCAAACAGGTAAACAAAATAGTTAAATAGTAAAACAATAGTCACTGCATACGCGAAACCGAGAGGAAGGAAAATGCTTTAAAAAGCAAAAATGAGGGATGAAAGCAGGAGCAAAAGCACACATAGACCAACAGGACACGAAAGAAATAACCTCCCAGTACTAGATAATATCTCACTCCCTTATTTAGATAATTCTTCTGCATAGCCCCCTGTATGTTAAACTTATTATAGAAGGCCTTTTTTTCTCATACCACCCTTACCAGTTGTTTTTAAATTTTTTTATAAAGGTTGGATTTTCATTGTAGCCATTCGTCATAGCGGAATTGGTCACCATCCTCATGCCCAACTTCTCCGGTCACGTTCCATGGATCCTGGTTATCCAAAAAATCCTGCATGCTTTGGTCATAGCCGGGCAACTTTCTGAGGTCAAACCTAGGATTCAACCCACTTCCGTTAAAATTACTGATAGACTCTGTAGGAACTCCGCCGTCAGGAAAATGCATATCGGGAATCTGACTTCCTGTCGCAGCAGCAAACAGACGATCGATATCGAATTGGCTAGCTTCATAATTTCCTTCATCGGTAAAATCACTACACAGAAAATCACCTTCATTGATGTTTTGTAGCCTGCAATTGCTGTACGGATTTATATGAGCTGGTTCACCGTCGAGGAGAGCGGGATCGACTTTCGAGTTATCCTGAAGATTCTGGAAGGCGGGCTGTAAGACATAACTATCGATTGAATCCATCTGATAAAGCCTATTCTGATTCATTACACCCATCGGAGCTTGAGTTTTCCGGATCGTCACATCTTCGATTATTGCTGGGTGCATTAAATGGGAAATTGGTGTTGTGGAGTTCGCGCGGACCGTTGTTTGATAATACTGACCACTCATATCGGTACTACCCATGCACATTGGTGGCGTCTTTCCTGGATTATTATGGGCGAAAGAAGATCGTTGGGCACCGCCTTCCATGTGATCATAAGATAAACCCATATAACCATTAATAGGATTCCCTATAGTTTGAACTTGAGTCGAAGTCTTTTGGACCTTCTTCCCGCCGCGGGCATTTTTCCTCAATCGAGAGTTTCCTGGTGTGTTCGTGTAATCTTCATCGGCATAAGCCTCATTGTCACTTGCTTCAGTGTCCTCAACACCCTTTGGATCCTTCCTTTTCTTCGAATTTTGGGCTTTGCTTGGCGAAAATTTATACCCAGGATGAGCTGCCTGGTGGTTGCCTCGTTCGATTTTTGCCAGTTCGTTATACTTTTCTCTAATGGCAGCGGATTCAAGGGGCCAACTCTCACCACTAACGGATGAGACGACTTGGTGATTGTTCTGGAGGCACCATAGTTTTGTACGTTCCGCAAAAGCCGAGCGATATAGCATAAAGCTGTTCATAGGTCGTGTGACATATCCTCCTCGTTTATCAACCTCCTGCCTTCGTACTTCCGCGGTTCGATGGACCCAGCATTCCATATTTCTTATAGGCAAGCCCTGATAATCCCTGGTGAGTTCGCTCAGGGGTTTTGTCAATTTCGGTAACTTTGGCTTATCGACCTTTTCCCCATTGCCTTTGCGTTTCCTAGCAACCCTACACACTCTAGCCACCTTCATAGCTTCACCATTTGGCCCACTTTTGGTAATGATCGAGGACTTGTTATTAGTCACTCTAGAAAGATCGCCTCCCATACTACTGGTAGGCTGTGTATAAGGTGAATGCGTTATTGGTGACACCCTCTGATGCGTATCTCCAGAATGGGCATACTATAACAGTAATTAGTTGATAGCCTACAAGTCTCATGGAAGTGGCAACTTACCTCTCCACCTATTGGAGAAAACTGGTCTTGGAAGTAGCCATCCTGCTTACACTTAGGTGTTAGAGGAAGGAGGGTTGAGAAATTAAAGGAATAAGTTGAGCATACTGTTAGATCGTGGTACCCACTATCTACCAGATTGTATTCATCATTCTGCTTTACTATCCTGTCAGATGATATTTGAGGCCTTAAGGTATTGTAACACTAACTAATAGTTCCATACTGGTTTGAGTGTTTATTCGAGATGGTAGACCTGCCATGGTACTTGATGTCATATTTTTCTAAAAATATTTAGCCTTCAGGGAATCAAAGAATGACAAGAAGTAACACACGTTAGACTTTTATTTAATTTCTTTCTCTCCTAGTATTTTCCAGTGCCGTGGGAGACTTTTGCTAACAGGAGATAACTTCTCCCGCTAAGGAAACTCTTAATTAGATAGTTAAAATCACGATTGGCACCCAGGTGAAAGGTAAGATGCTTTGACTTCAAAGAGTAGAACTTTGGTTGAAGGAAATTTCTTTAAGATGTTTCGGTGATGTGTTGAATGTTATGGGGTGGATCTGGCTCACTGTTTGGTGCGGTTGGTAGTGGTGGTAGTGGTGGTAGTGGTGGTGGATATTTTTCTGTCACCGTCATGGGCGCAGTTAGGGTATTTCCACCAATCTAGCAGCTTTGCTAACAACTTGCACGATTTAGGGGGCCCCGGGAGTTATGGTGTCAATGATTGCTGTTTAGTGTACGGTTGGCTCATCCGGTACAGAGCTGCTGATGAAGAAGAGTAGGTCCGGCCTGGGATAGACAGTAATATAAGAGAATAGTCCTACAGCGGCAAGCTACTCCAAGGGAACGTGGTTCAGCTGTAGGGCTTATGGATCTAGTAAACTGCGCTAAGGTGACTTATGCCTCTTTGTCACGAGAGAATGCTGTTGAAATATGCGATGCAGACTGAAGTTATCCTAGGGAAGCGTTTGGTGACAATCTCTGATATTCCAGGGTTTGATTGTGATGATTAAATGGGGGGTGATTCCGGTATTTTGTAGGTGGCTTTCTATTCGGAATGATGATTTGGGTTTCCTGGAAGGGTATTGTTCATCCGAACTTGAACTTGAATTATATCTACGCATAGACAACTTGACGTTTAGTTTTATAGACGATTGAAACCATAGCCACATACCAAAATCTTTCAACAGCAAGATAGAATGGAATATGGAATTTTTAGATCGAACGAACCCCATGTATTAGAATTGCCCCTTGACATGCAATGTTATCCTGAAGGTTGATGGCCAGCGGGAAGCTGCGATTGGTATTGGCTACACGCTTGGATTACGCAGTTCGACAGAAAGGTGCGAACAAACATGCATGCCCAACCCCCGAGACGTGGTATTTTGGATGCTCTTTGTTCGCTAGTAGTAGGGGGAAGGCTCAGAAAATTCAACGATAGAAAAACACTGGTGAGAAGCCAGTCAACGAAGTTCTTTGTTCTTGGTACTACAGCAACGGCAAGTAGGCCTATATGTACCAAATCCTAACCATGTGGGAGGCTAGTCGATCAAGGCAAAAGAGAAGGCATGCGTCTATAAGAGAGGTGTGCCTGGCAACAGATGCCTAGAAAAAGGCGTGCGATTGCCACCTAATGTAGTAAGCTTTTAAAGAATTTTTCGATGCAGCCATCTACATCGTAAGTTATACTTTTCGGCTGAACAGCGGGCTCAATGTTAATATAGACAGAAACTATCAATGTTATTTCTCTAATCCGGCAACCACACTACCAAAGTATTAAGAGAAGTCTGAGACAGAGAGGGTACTTTACTCTACATATTGCTCCAAGTGCCTGGCTCCCAGCGCATACTAGTCCCACTCCAATACGCCATCTAGCAGGAATTTCTCGTAAAACGTTAGAACGGAAATTACAAACAAATATTGATAGGGACTAGCGAGTGTCTATTCCGCATAATCAATCGATAATCATATCAAAAGGGCTTCTACCACTCCATCAGAGGGCGAGTGCAGGGATATAGCGACGGGACTACATTGCAGTAGCGGGCGAAGCAAACCATGGTACTGTTACCGCTTCTGCACAGTAATGCACGAACAAGCAATATAAGGTACAGAGGAGTACCTGACACACTACCTACGCATAGAAGATTCATAGGATTGTCTGGAGGAGGCAAGTGCATGCTTCGGTTCCTTACATGTGCACGGTGTACGCATCCAGACCTCTGGGAGCAGAAAGAGATGTGTGGCTTTCAGGTGCGTGCACCGATGACTTTTGGCTTAAGCTGCCCGCATACCTCCTGGCTACTGCGTGAAGTCATTGGTAGCTGCATACGCCAGTTACAGCAAGGTAGCCAGGACAAGACTTCTTCAACAACCCTAATCACATTACGCCAGGAAGCTCTCACTAAGTGTCGTACCAGTTGGAAGCGGAACGCCAGGATTGTAAGACATTACTCTCCATAATCTGTATAGAAGCCTCACGTCTCTAGTTCTGCAGCAGGTTCGGCTATGGCCTACACAAGCTGCTACCGTGACCAATAGAGAGGCTATGCCCCTTAACTCCTCCATATCCAGTCATATCACATCACTCGGTAATCGAGTTTGTCTTGGCGAGGCTAGGCGAGACCCTCAATGGCAACCGTTTCCGTCCTACCGATTCTTCCTTTATGACTTGTGTCGTTTATAGTGAAGCGCCTGTTTTTACCCTGTGTGAAAAGGATTTAAAGCTATGAATTTCTTTCAATTATCTAGCAGTGCACAACTCCAGTAAATATGCTACAGGTTCTAAAGATTATCTATTTTACATATGTAGCACTTGGCCTGTGGAGACAGCATATCATATAGCGCTATTCAATTGAGCTAGTATCCCAAAGGTACATGTACATATACCTTTGTTCTTTATGATTTCAGCCTCACATTTTGGTTAACGCTAAAGCTAAATCAAATAAACGCATATAGCTACTCCATACCTATAATATTAGCTAATACGATATGGAGTATTTACCTAGGTAATATTTATTATTGCTACATGCCCCATTGCTTTGCCACAGAAGATTTTTTGTAAACTAGCACTTTTCCTTGCAACACTCGTGATTAGTGTGTGCACACTGTTTTTAAAAAACTAAATCTAAGACATTGACGCATTTGTCATGATAGCTCGATGTCCCACCCCCCGCGATAACACAGGCCATAGGCATATTAGTTACCCTTACACTAGGGCTAAGATATACATATACTTGCTAGCCTTTTTACTTTACCTACTAATTTCTAAATATGTACATGTGTAGTGGACTTTAGACATAGAAGGGGAAACGCCTTTTGCAGCCCAGGCCTCAATAGCAAAAACGGCTAAGGTCTAGGCACTTGCGGATCTTACCGGGCCGGCGAGAATGTTCTGGGTATGGGTGTTCTCATGATAAGGTAGTGCATTGCTCTTTCCGGGAGGATCATTTCTAGCAGTATCGAGAGTCCCCATAAATGGAGTGGGGGATGATAGATGATCAGCGAAGCCACCGGGATCAGCATTAGAGATACTATTTTTTAGCCCCGAGGATTGCGTGTGGGATTGATATTTGTCTTCGTAGGATGCGTAGAGGGGAGGCTTTTGTACACTATTGACAAGGCCAGAGGTTTTAGTTGTACCACAATTCCCTGATTGGGAGTCAGATTTGCGATGACCCGGATCAGCCATGAAAAGGAGGAAATCAGCCGAAGTTTGTGCTGGCCCTCCTCCCACACTATTATTGCCTCCACTACTCATTACTCCACTAGCTCCGGGGTTTCTTGATGCAGATAGTTCCTCATCTATAGTAGACTCTGAGTAGCCCTGTACCTTTGCTTCCTTACACTCTCGACCACCATCGCTGTGTCCGGAAGCTAACTGTGGCTCATGTCGGGGTTCATTCAGAACATCAACTTGAGATACCTGTGGGGGATTCGTTGGTTGATCAGGGAATTTTGGGGCTGTGGGCGTATTTTTGTATTGGGCCTTAGGTACATCCGTCCGGGAGATATTAGTCGAA
This sequence comes from Verpa bohemica, assembly GCA_033030345.1. Taxonomy (NCBI): domain Eukaryota; kingdom Fungi; phylum Ascomycota; class Pezizomycetes; order Pezizales; family Morchellaceae; genus Verpa; species Verpa bohemica. The sequence continues at coordinate 449,564 of JAUFSE010000023.1, read as the reverse complement.
GGACCGATACGGAGCTTTATGGTAACACGTGAGTTATTGGTTACTTCACGAGCGGCCTCACGACGCCTGCACCGCTCACAAGTAAAATCGCCCTCTATAAATGAGGGTGGGAGGTTCTGACAGGCAAGATGTTGCCAGACAGCACATTTATCACAAGCAATAATCATTGATCCGCCAGCCTAAAAGTTTGACCATCAGTTTCACTACCAATTAGACATTTTTGAGCTTCTGCCAAAATCTTACATGTTTTTTTCCTAAGGAAGAAAGATAGTGAGTTAGTGCTGAAATAAAATATTATAGGTAAAATGGGGGTAAGTCTACCGTGAACGCCGCAGCGGCAATCGAATATCCAGTCGTCTTCCTTCTCCTCGGCCGATGGTGATCGCTGCGATTTCCTTGTATGGACTCTCGACGAGACCCTACGACTATTGACACTACTCTCGTCGCCTGAAGTAGCCCTACTACTTGTAGCTTCTTGTGCTTGTAATTTTTTCTCTCGTGCCTTCTTTTGTCGCTCAACTTGTCGCTCATGTGCTGCTAGACGAGCCTCTCGCTCCTGTAGTAGATGTAAATATACATATGTAGTTGTAGTCCATAAATTCAATAAGGAGATAATGATCGCTAACCTTATCCCGCTTCCGCTCTTCCGCTTGAGTCTTCTTCAGGAGCTCCTCTTGTTTGCGTATCTTAGTAGCCTTCTCTTCTTCTTCCCTCCTACGGATCATTTTCTCGTCAATACGGGAGGATCTCTTTCTATTAGCTACGGCTTCTTGTTTTTGTCGCTCTTTCTCTTGATCGAGTAATTGTTTTTGCTTGAGCTACAATCGTATCACTTGTTAGTATATTAGATATATTGGGCTACACAAGCAAAACTTACCTCCTCGCCTCGGCGGATCTCGGGCAACACATCTCCGTTTAAATATTCATAAAGAATCCTCTCGTCTTCATCCTTTGAACCTTTTAAGCCTACCACAAAGGTTTCCCAGTCCTGCGGCGATATGCAAACGCATGCCCATTCCCTGCCTTCGCTAACCTTGGCTGGGGCCTCGTCCGACTCATCAACATCAACATCAACAGCAGTAGTTAATATCCTTCTTCGCTTACGCCCCGTACGTGGCGTTTGTGCCTTCCTTTTCTTCTTGGACACCGTGGCAATGGTTTCTTTCCAAGGTGTACGGCGATATAACCGATTATCGTCAAGTATGAAGTATTCATTTTCTCTACTATCATAGCCAGCGGGCTCCATTCTCTACTAAAGATTAGCGTCATTTACTGAAGTAATAGTTGTAAATTTCAAAGCTCACCCATGAAAGTTCTTCAGAGGTATCGACCATCCCCATCTTCTCACGAATTTGATTTGGTCGGGTGAAAGTCCATACAGAAAGCTGGTGTAATACACGAATCTAATCCAAAGGGCATTGGCTATTAGCATCACAATCACTACCATAGAGCGATAGTATCGACAGATCTCTAAGTAGATCACGGACCTTTGTGAACAAGTCCATATCCTTAAAGGATCTTGCAGTCTCATCGTCACCTTCGAAGGGATTCGCTTTAGGCTTATGCAATAAGTACTGCTTTCTCGCCTGCTCATCGAATTGCCCAATCACAAGCCGTGAGTTCAACGTCACTGCCTTGATGAGCGTTAATTGTATCTGCTCAACAAGTGTTTGTTGTGGCGCCAATAGTGCTGTCTCAAGCTCCTGATAGATAAATGTAAGTAAACAAACTAGCATAGTTGTCCCTCTATAAGCTAGGGGGTTATCACAAAATAAAAGTCGCTAGCTTACCTCTCGGCCAAAGTCCGGTAGCTTCAGGGCCTCGACACCGAACATGAACAGATACTGTCCTAGCGCTGCGAACTCCTCCATGTTCCTGACTCGGTCCAGGTCAGACGGCGGCGGGTGAGCTACATCTCCAGCAGTCTCAGCATCGCGTCTACGCTTTAGCGGCATAATTTACGTATTCTTTTTCTTCTTATCGACGAACTTAAGGTGAGTTTATAAGACGTGTCAGTTGACTATGAGACGGTTGGTCTTTATCGCGTTCGGAACGCTGCTAGGGCAAAAAGTGTTACTACTTTATTATAAACTTTGATCTAGAGATGCTTGTATTGCGTATAGAGAGGGATGAAATCTAGACAGGTGTAACGTAGGTAACTACAGGAAGGAGAATGAGCGTTGGTGCTAAAACTGGGAGTGGATATGATACAAGAATCTGTGGTATAGCTGCAAGCAGTGTTAAGGGAAACGCGACGCAGAGCCGCAAATTTCCACCAATTTCTCCTTAGTCTGCAGTATGAATTAGTTACCCGGCTGTGCCTCCCCTTTTATTTCCATCAAGTAGGTACATGTAACTTATTATTTCTAGGTATAAAATAGTTCTATTGTCTATGTATTTATAAGGTCTTCATGAACAGAGGGGTTTTTGTATCTACGCCTAATAAGTACATGTACATGTATACTCTATAGAGATAACCTACATACACGTGTATTTAAAGCGGTTTTATTAGTAACCTTTTTTCTTTTTCTTTGGCGATTTCCAGGTTTATGACATTATGAAAACCAGCTCTTTTTCAAAACCACTGGCTTCATTCGCATTCAGACCCCTAATGACATACATAATGTACCTACTTTGGCAGGATATAAAGTCCAAAATCCAGGTAGCGGCTCTCAATCTCTACTTAGAAGCTACCTCTTAACCTAGTAGGAACTAACCTAGCTACTCATATATACAGGAAGATACTAGGAGCATACTAATAGTCCTATATTTAATTATACAGAAGACCATGTATCAATGAGATTCTTAAGCGTTCGGCATAGTGGCTTAAGGCCCGACTGTCAAGCGCGCAAGCACCAGTACACAGAGCTATACTTAGGTACTGGTTCTTATGTGTTTATTACGGGGGTTTAGTTGAGGCGACTTATAAGTATTACATATATATATAGATATCTATATAGTAGCTATCAGGTGTTTCAATATTTGGAAGAGTTCATTCTTGCGACAAGCTATGAGTTATGGCTACCATACTCAACACTTACCTAACTAACCTATATCATACATGTAGTAGCAATAAACTATCTCACTCACTACTATCATCATCATCACTATCATCATCGCCCCCAAATATTGCCTTGAATACGTGTTCCCCGGCCCTCTCTGCTTCTAGAGCCTCATTTGTCCCGGTATCAACCGTTGGCACAACCTTCTTCGCCCCCTCTGGCAAAGTATAACTCTGATCACCCCTTGCCTCACGCATCATCTCAGTCATTTGTGCTTTAGATACTAACTCTCTCGGTGGATTAGAGTTTGACTCCCAGTCCCTCGAATCCTTTTTGCCATTGCCCCCCACTGGATCTACGTGGGTAGGTGGTCTAACATTGAAGCGTTTACACAGTAATCGTGTCGGGAAAAACTCAATGATAGAGCGTGTTACGGGTCCATACATCGACATTTTCGCTGCTGCTTCTGTAGGGTCCTCTGGCTTTGATTGGGAGCGGTGGATCAGCACGTCGGGATCGATGCCTGCAGAAACGGCAGTGGTGTTGATTTGGAAGTTAGATGCATTTGTAGTTGCGGATGTGAAACGGTTCGCTATCATGCCAGTCAAGGGCTTAAAAATGCGTGCGGCACCCATGAACTCATTAAGCTCCTTTATCCAGTCTTGGGTATTCATACCATATTTCTTAAAATCGTCAATAACATAAACTTCTAATTATATCATCATAGGATAGAGTCATGAAGACAGATACACATACCCTATCTGGTAAACCCTCTTTGAGTCCTGCTTGAACTTCTAGAAACGTGCGATATCTTGTTCTTTTGTCCAGATCATCACCATATGGCATAAACCCACCCCTAATTGCCCCAAGTGCGACTGTCTGGTCTAGCTTCGGAACTAGGTCTGCTAAAGAAGAACTTGAGGATGAAATTATTGAAGGAGGGGCCTCGCCCATAGCTTGTGGTAGGTTGTTATTCCCCGTAACGGAGGCGATTCGATCTCTTGCTGCTGGAGTCATGAAATCAAATACAGACTTCCCGGGCAGAGGTGTTTCTCCCAACAGTGATCCACGAGCTCGAGGATCTAGCCTTGGTACCTTTTCTAATTCCGTCTGGATAGTCACGGTTTCCTGGTTTTGTTGGTTTACATGACTTTTGCTCTTTTGTGGCCCACTAGGCCCTAATGGAATCCAATCCACAGGAACACTAGGAGGAAGGTACCACCCATCCTGTGACTGAACAGAGTCAAGTGAAAGAGTAAAGCCGTCTAAGGGGAACCGGCCGTCATGGCATTTTCGTAGGTTAACATTAGACTTAGCTTTAATCGCTTTTTTAGAAATAAAAACATGTTTCGTAGGTTTTTTGACGAGAGTTTTAGGATTCCTTTTTGGTTTATCGCTGCCAATAAACCGGTTGTACGCTGTCTTTGGACGAATCTCGTAAGGGTCATCCTCATCTTCACCGTCATCATTCAAAACCCCAACACCAAACCCACCCTTCACTACCTGTTTTTTTGACTTAACACCAGATAGACGGTCCATTTTGGATTCTTCCACCTGCTCATCCTTCTGCTCTCTTAAAGAAGTCTCTCTAACATATCCTATCCCTCTCGTGTCTAGTTTTTTGTTGAAGGTTACCAGGGTCGAATTTATAGGCGCAAGTAAATAGGAATTTCCATCAGCAGTATCGAGATCCTTGCCTTCATCCGAAACTCGAACTTTTCTCTGAATTTTAGGGCCAATACCCTGACCCTCTTTCCAACCCATCCTCTTCAATAGCATTACACCCATAGTATCTTTCACAGCTGGAGTCAATAGATCCATCAAAGTAATCTGTTTGCCCCTTTGTGATAGTTCATCCTTAGTAGATCCTAAACCGGTAAAATTTTTGTTTGTCTCGATCTTTTGGGCTTCGGCAGCTTCGGCAAGATCTTCGGCATCCATAAAGTCCTCGGGGCGAGCTGAAGCAGTCTGGGCACGAGCAGCACGAGAGGATTTGAAAGTGGCGGGGGTCCATCCTGTGTGTTGTGTAAATATTAAATAAAAAGAGCGGTCGAGAGAAGAGCAAACCTTCTTTAGATCCTACTGTATTAAAATACCTATGTGGCAGTAAGGTAGTTAGAGATTTGTCTTGAGTATCGCCATGTACAAACCTAGTGAAACTTACCCAGCACTAAAGCCACCTGTAAAGGCACCATGCAACCTTTTTCTGCCTCGTTCATCCGTGACTTCCTGTTTCCACAGGGGTACATAGGAACCGTCATCTCTAGTTTCCGAGTCCTGGGTAGGTAAAGCTGTTCCGTAAAAGATAAGTGAGGATTGTTTTGACTGGTCATCAGTATCAAAGGCACTTCTGTTTCTTTTTAGGGACATTTGCAGTGGAAATTATATATTTCGGAGTAGAGATAGGCTGGACGACGTGTTGTTTCCTTACGCGGATAATATGTAGGATGATGTCCTTGGGGTCTAAGCACGAGAACGTCAAAATACAAGACAAGATATGTCTCGTTGGGGAAATTGGGGGCTTCGTGTGCCGACGCGGCACGCAATCATTGCCGAGTGACGTTTTCGCCCTAAGACAATGTCCAGGTTGCCCAGCAGGGATTTTGCAACCCTAATAGCATTCCTACTTGAAACACCATGATAGATACATGTAGAGTACCTATATAAGTAAGTACATGTACATACATGTACTCGTGTCAGGGCTAAAGTATTGGGACAGACCAGGCTGTCACAGATCTGAGCGGTCACAGTTTTGCTTTGTTTCTACCACCGTGCTTCACTGTTTTTGGCTGTATTTATTGCGTCACGGGTCTGTGCAATTGTTATATTTCCCTTTTCAGTGTGTCCCAATACTTTAGCCCTGACACGAGTACATGAGAGAGCTAAAGTTTACCTCATCCATAACCAACCACTCGGTAGATGCAGCCATTTCATCACCGGCCAAGCTACCTTTATATAGTACGGCGTTGTGGAGGGAAGAAGAAGAAATTGTACATCATGCAATTACATACATGTGCGTACGTAGGTACCAACACGGGTTACATGGGTTTAGTGATGTTGATGTCTTCGGCTTCTTACCGAAACCTATCGCTGTTGCCCAGGCCTGCGCCGGCCTGGATCATGATCACCTGGAACTGTCAAAAGGCGGGGACGGCTATATTGATGAGGGCCATGAAAGCTAGGCGCACGCACCTATGCTAGATTTATGAGTCTAGATAAACCTTATGCGAAAACCAGCTCCATTTTTGTCGCGTACTTACTAGTAACATTTGAATTTGGTATCTGTGGGTTATTACATGTATTTATCCCCTGCTACTGGGTGTTACTTGTAGCTAGTGCTACTGTTGGTCCTGCTTATTCTTGCTTTGCATCTCTACTTATCTCCACTCCACTCCCCAAATCCCCTCTTGATCACTCTGAGGTCTGCGCCGTCCGTTGCGCCGTGCCCACGTTCACTCCTATCCCCCCTCCCTCTCACTCACCACCATCTTCCTCCCTTTCTTGTCTTCTCCATCTCTTCTTCTTCTTCTTACCCTTTCCTACCGCCTCTTTCACAGTCATAACAGAAGCAAAGGCCGGGCTAGGAATCGCAGTACCTGCCACTCCCATAGGTGCCCATATCTACACGCGCGCGCACGTTCCAAATAGACATATATACACACATACACACACACACACACACACACCCCGACACTCGGTTCTCTCCCGTTCCCAGGCTTGGGTTTACATCGGTCCCACTTCTGTTACAGGCCTGTCTCGCTTCCAATTGTTAACCCTGACTGGTCCCGCCTCTTGTTATCCTGTGTATCCCCCCGCACCAACCCTAGTCTCTCGGTCTCTCATACCTCGATCATCTCCTCACCTAACGGCCCCAGGCTCCTACTCACCTACATCATCCCGCGTGCATCATCTAATCCAAAACACCGCAATCTAAGTCAATCAAATCCAAAACACCCAGACATACATCAGTAACCATCATCCATCTATAAGGTTTTACTCAACATGCTACCTCAACAAGCACCTGTTGTCGTTCAGCGGCAACATAGCACTCGTCACCAGCGGCAACATTCCTCTTCATCCTCATCATCGCCATCTAAACCCACACCGTCATCTCGCCCACCTGCTACTGACCTCTCGCCTATCAGTGTCCCACCTGTTCGGGAACCCGAGTCACAGCGATTGGCTCCTGCTGTTCCCGTCGTTGTTGCTCCCACCACATCTTCATCACGTCCAGGTGGCCATTCAAGGAGAGCGTCTGATATGTCTGAGGCTGCCAGTACTGTCACTACTTCTAATGGAATCCCTGTTCATGCACCAACTACAGTTCCTGAAGAAAGTAGTAGGTCAGGCCATCACTCATCCTCACAGCGTCCCAGAAAAACCTCTATCCATGGTTCTAGTGGAACATGGATTCTTGGGAAGACCATCGGGGCTGGTAGTATGGGGAAGGTCAAACTCGCAAGGAAATTAGATGGTTCAGAACAGGTTTGTCTCATAACAATTCTTGGTTATCTCCTTTCCCTTTTTCTTATAGAATCTTTATCTACAGGTTGCGGTGAAGATTGTCCCCAGGCAGATTATCCAGGAGCGGGGCATAGACCCAGCAACTGGTCAGCCACACCCGCCTCGTCACGATGAAAGCAAAGAGGTCCGAACCGCTCGGGAGGCTGCTATAGTTACACTTCTCGATCACCCCTATATCTGTGGCATGCGTGACGTTATCAAGACCAACAATCACTGGTACATGCTATGCGAGTATGTCAACGGTGGGCAGATGCTGGATTACATAATTTCTCACGGGCGATTGAAAGAAAAACAAGCTCGCAAGTTTGGTCGACAGATTGCCAGTGCTTTGGATTACTGCCATAGGAATTCAATCGTCCATCGTGACCTGAAAATAGAGAATATTCTAATTTCAAAAACTGGGGATATTAAGATTATAGACTTTGGTCTCTCTAACCTTTTCGCCCCTCGATCTCACCTTAAAACTTTTTGCGGGTCTTTGTATTTTGCGGCACCAGAGCTTTTACAGGCCAAGCAGTATATTGGGCCAGAGGTTGACGTGTGGAGTTTTGGAATTGTTTTATATGTATTAGTTTGTGGGAAAGTTCCGTTTGATGACCAAAGCATGCCCGCATTACATGCCAAGATTAAGCGTGGGGTAGTGGACTACCCACAATGGCTTTCCGGGGGTATAATTCCCCATCAAGCATAAACCCTGGACTTTGACTAACAGCAACAAGATTGTAGAAATCTTTTGGCAAGAATGCTAGTAACCGATCCTAGGCAACGTGCTTCCCTACAGGAGATCCTCAGTCATCCATGGATCCTCAAGGGTTTCTCTAGTCCTCCTGAGAATCACCTACCCCATAGAGAACCTCTTTCTGGTCCGCTCGACCCCGAAGTTATTCGTGGTATGACAGGCTTTGAATTTGGAACTAGTGAGACGATCGCAACACAGCTTACCAAAGTGATCGAATCGGAGGACTATCAAACTGCTGTGCGAAATGCAGCCAAGGAGCCTCCTATGGCATCTCCGAGTCTCGAGAAGCGGAAAGCCTTTGGTTTTGAATTCTACAAAAGACGGTCATCGACGAGTTCTAAGGATACCTTGACGAATCTGAGCACTGAGGTACTCTCTCATCCAAGCAATCCAGATCCCATAAATGCATATAATCCTCTTATTTCAGTTTATTATCTGGTCCGGGAAAAACTGGAGAGAGATTTTGCCAGTAAACTACCTCCTGGTTCGCAGCCCCCACTGCCAATTCCAGACGTCGAAAGGTTACGAGTACCAATTCCTAAGCAGCCCGAAATTGCACACACAAGCGAGACCAGTTATGAGGTGAAGGGAGAACCTGCACCTGCAGGCGGAAGAACACGCCCTAGAGCAAGGACGCACGGAGATGAGGAAGTTTCCGAGGCCATGAAAAAGGTGAATTTGGGAGGTGTATCTCTTCCGCCATCACCAGTAGTGCCACAGTCGGCCATCAAAGAGGATTCTGTTGTCAGAAAGGAAAGTACTATGGGTGGAATGCTTAGACGTTTTAGCACGAGAAGGCACAATTCCGGACGAGGTGAACCCAAGGCGCCTGCCCCGCCAACCTTATCAGTACAGGCCCCTGGTCAAGCACCAGTTGAGATCGCGGCTCCTCGCAAAAGTCTTTCTGTGCGAAGACCTCCGACAGAACGACAACCTGTCTCTTCTAGTGCGTCACAATCGGGCGCACCTGACCTTCTCACTCCACCCACCACGGCTGACGGCCTCCCCAGCTCAAAGAGGTCGGGCAAGATTGGGAGGTCTACTAGCGTTTCTGAGGCGGATTGGCGCCGGAAATATGGCAGGCAACACCAACCAGGAGACCCACCCGGCACAAGTGGCTCAGATCGTTCGGCAGTTTCCGCCAGAGAAGATGTTATACAGAGTGACAAGAGTGCGGCCAGTACGGCCAAGCCTATGGCAATGCGGGCTAAATCTCTAGGCCATGGAAGAAGGGAAAACAGTGCTCGGCGTGTCCGCAAAGAGGAGGTCATAGCAGCGGCTTCAGTTCCCAACGATGTTCCAGAGGAGGACGTTGGTGACGGTGCAACCTCAACGGGCAGTGGAGATGGAGCATCTACTACCCCATCATCCGATTTTGTCAGGCCCGTTTACCTAAAAGGATTGTTCAGCGTAGCAACGACGTCGACAAAGCCACCTATCGAAATCAGGATGGACATTATCCGAGTACTAAAAGAGTTGGGGGTTTCTTATAGGGAGATTAAGGGAGGATTTTCCTGCGTTCATAGGCCTAGCATCGATCTAAAGAGTGTGCAGGAGAACGTCCCACAAACTCCTGAAGCAACAAATATGGTCAACCCCCCATCCCATAGGCGTAAGCTTTCCTTTGGGGGGAGTACTAGTGGCAGTTCTGCGCCTGCGCCTGCACCCCCGCCAATGAAGGGACAAAACAGGAGGAACAGAGCAGATACAAGTTATACGAATAGCGATGTTTCGAATGAGTCGATGCACGATGGGGTTCTAGGAGGGTCGCTGATTCTCAATTTCGAGATCTATATCGTAAAGGTTCCCCTGCTTTCGCTGCATGGAATTCAGTTCAAGAGTGTGAGCAAAACAAATACGTGGCAATACAAGGGACTGGCGAGCAGGATCCTTCAAGAGTTAAGGCTTTGAGTTGTTTATAACTATCCGTTTCTTTCCACTTGCTGTTTGGTTTTGGCCTACATGTTTTAGCTTAGCGATTCCTTACACTTTTTTTTCCTTTTTGATGTTTTTCTTTTGGTATTGTTGTAGGCTTTTGGGATACTCAGGCCTTATATATGCCTGGTGTTTTACTTATCGATTGCTGAGTTGCAATTCTGCTTTTTCTTTTCTTTTCTGGAAGGGGTATCCTTCTAATGAATACTTTCACGTGAGATGCGCAAGGTACAGAGTGAGTAGGCGACCGAGGTTTGTGCTAAAAATAAGAAAAGGAGGGATGTCTTTAGTCCAGGAGTTTGTTCTAGGCACAGGGTATGGTATTCGTTATGATTGTTGGGATTTCTAAGGAAAGTGTAATGATGATGAGATTATTCGGATATTTCACTGGTGACAGCTCAAATTCTTATATTTTTTTCTTCTTTGTATTGTTTTTTAAATTACGAATATGGTTCCTTAGTTGCTTTGTTTAATTCATAATTTAGGGTTGTATTGGTATTGCAGTTGCAGAAAGCATGTGTGTTTGACCTTGGCCGGCTCTAAAACTTGTTCTAGATTTTGTGGCGCATGCTGTTGCAACACTGCTAGTAGAAAGTTATATGTATCGTATTTAGCGTACTTAGGTTGGGGGCTTATAACACTAGAGCTATAGCTGAGCAGTACCTATATAGATTTACTAGAGTTGGGATTTTCTGTGTTCTACCGTGTAATCAAGCGTTTAATCTAAAATCGGATTCGAGTGAGTGAGTGTGATCTGCACTAGGTTTCGAGCAGAGCCGCCTTAACTACATGTAATATAAGGCAACAATACACAGCTAAAACGCTAAGTGATGCATACATACATGTACATACATTTAGTACATTTATATTCCCTATTTATCTATCAATATTTATTATTTATTAATATTCCTTATTTGTTAATATTCCTCATCTATTACTCTTGCTACTATTTTTTTATACATATAAAACTCTATATAGTGCTAAGTGTGTTACTAAATACTTATGTGGTATGTATGATTGTATCATTGGTAATGTCCTATAAATCTTTCTTTTGTTTGGTCTATTAATTCGGATACTACATGTAGAGTTAAAGTGAGAAGAAGGGTCCTAGGTTAGGGGCAACTGACAACGACGTTGGGGCGTTGAGAACCCTGGCTGAACCAGCCGCCGAGCCACTAGTAGTACCAGACTGGGGTTAGCGCAGTGTGCCCGATCTCGGCTGTCTCTCCTCCCCGCCGCCTTCTCTCTCTCTGTTCCTTCCCTCTCCTTCCTCTCTTTTCTCTCCTACTGACTTTTATTATCTACCGTTTTTTTCTCTCCCTAGAGAAAACATTACCCCTGCCATCTTTCAGATCTCTCTCTCTTTCTCATTCAGTTAATTCTACTCTCTGTTAGCATACTTAGGTTTCTCTTTTGCATTATACTTCTATATACACGTTTATTATCGCCTCCATTGTCGACTCACGCATACCTTTGCTAGTCAAGTCACCCCCCAAGACATCCCACACATATCTAATTCAGTAATGCTGCAGTCGCAGCAGATGTTCGGCCATCAGCAACACTTTTCCCATCCCGACCAAAATAACTGGCACCATGCCCAACAACAACAACATGCTCAGCAGCAGCAGCAGCAGCAGCAACAACACTCTCAGCAGCAGCAACAATTCGGTATACCAGGACGATCTTCTTTAGCCACACCATCCGGACCGTCACCTGCCCCCAGTTCAAATATGGCCATGATGGGCCAGGGAAATAGGCACACAACAGACGAGGATTCGAAAGTTTACCAGTGGATCGCTGAGTTGATGCAAGGAGGAAACAGGGAGACAGCTTTGCTAGAACTGAGCAAAAAGAGAGAACAAGTGGATGATCTTGCGTTAATATTGTGGCATTCCGTCGGTATGGTTTATCTGATTACCACCATATAAATATATCGGTATGACTTACAAGGGGTGTGATTTGATATAGGTGTAATGACCGCTCTGCTACAAGAGATCATTTCGGTATACCCGTTGCTCATGCCATCTAGTTTGACAGCAGCCGCCTCCAACCGTGTTTGTAACGCTCTCGCTTTACTCCAATGTGTGGCATCTCACAACGAGACCAGGGCTCTTTTCCTGAACGGTTTGTTCCCTAAGGCTCCTGGAAAATGTGACACCCATGTCTGAATACTCTCTGGGAAACAGCACACATTCCGTTGTTCCTCTATCCGTTCTTGAACACCACCTCAAAGTCTCGTCCCTTTGAGTACCTACGACTCACCTCCCTTGGTGTTATTGGTGCATTGGTTAAAAACGACAACACTGATGTTATCAACTTCCTCCTAAGCACAGAGATCATTCCTCTGTGTCTTAGGATTATGGAAACTGGATCAGAACTATCGAAAACAGTAGCTATTTTCATTGTCCAGAAGATCCTTTTGGATGATATGGGACTCGCATACATATGTCAGACGTATGAACGCTTCTACGCTGTGGGAACTGTTCTTAGCAACATGGTCACTCAGCTGGTTGAGCAACAGACTGTGCGGCTTTTAAAGCATGTTGTTAGATGTTTTCTTCGGTAAATTATAGCTAACCCCTAGGTAGCTTCTTTATAATTTTCTAACTAATATGATTTACTATCTAGTTTAAGCGACAACCCTCGGGCGCGTGAGGCTTTGCGCCAGTGCCTCCCAGAGCCTCTGCGTGATGCTACTTTTTCATCTGTTTTACGCGATGATGCAGCTACGAAACGGTGTCTAGCACAGCTACTAATTAATTTGTCTGATTGCGTCGTCGAATAAAATCTCAGTATATTCTCCATAACTAGATTTTTCTTTCTCTCATCAGCCAGAAGTTTTTCTGGGGTCAACCTTTTCGACATATAAAACTTTAACACGAACGATCTTTATGAATACCGTGGTGCGATAATGACTAGGCCGGATATGGGGTTAGGATGAAATTTTCGTCAGTAGTACTCTGGAAGCGTTCCCTTGGATTTCTTTTTTGTGTTTTGTTTGGTGTTCTTCGGCTGGAAAGGGATACAAGGGGATGCGGTCAAAATTCTCCCCTGATCACATTGTTTTTAAACCTTGGTGTACTTTTTTTCTCTTTGTGGTCAAATCATTAACTGCCCGCAGTTTTGTTGATGATATAATATTCTTTTATCGATGCATATTTTTGTTGTGGATCTTTTTTCTCAGTGCCTGTTGTCATTTACTGTCTGTATATACTTTAAAAGTTATCTACTTTTCTCTGTGATTTCCTGTATCTTCCTTTTATCTTAAAGATTTGTGGGGAGAATGACAGGCGGGGGGCTTTAAAAGATGATTAAATAGGATACCTGATATGATTAAATGTAAAGTATTATTAACCTAGAATGGCTTAAAACCTCGTCCTTTGTTAATGAGTCTTATTTTATTACCAATAGGACCCAAGACCCCATGCCTGCTCTCAGGGTGACGTTTCACCATGAGAGGTACCTGTGTTTCACGAACGTATGTATACTGGCTATGGTGAGTCTGATTATGCATGTGGTGATTGGATCAAGAGCTATAGCCTTTTCACGCTTGAGGGGTACGAGGGGTACCTGAAAGTAATAAATTTTTACAAAAATAGTGTTGGTTCTCAACTATAACATTAATTGATAAGGTAAAAAGGGGCAGGAAGTGGATGGGAATGGCACTGGGAGTTACTGAAGTTAGTACATGTAGCTAAGTACTCGAAAATCTACTAAATAACCTTATATGAACTAAGGTCTAACACCCCTTAGTAATGTTAAAAATAAATTATTTATGAAGCTCTATCCCTAAATCCTCAGCACAAGAGTATGAACTTTCAGCTTTCTATAAGAGTGTAAAGTTAACTAGTAGTATGTTAGTACCGTTGAAATTAGGGTTAGAAAGTTTCATATAATTATACCATTCAAGTTTCCTTCAGTTTTCTTATTTCTTAGTTTCATTACCAATAATTTTATAAATCCTTTCTAAAGTACGTGTGGTCCGTGTTGGCCTTATGTGTATTTATTAATAGGATGTTTAAAGTAAAATGACGTAATGAATTTCAGCCCCAGAATTAGTCCAATCCCATACAAAATTACGTCGTGGCTTTCCATCTATATTACTACCCGTGGAGATCAGGCCTTCACCTCAATCTGAACCCCATCTCTAGCACAAATAACTCTTGCTCTCACACCCCCCACACTATTCTCCACCCAAGCATCCTTTGCACACTTACTAATCCTCTCCATAATCCTCATCGCGGTGCCATCCGGCCCATCGGCTTCATCATCTTTATATCTAGAACTAAAATGGTTTAAAATCAATAAACAGTCCCTTTCACTTTTTTCCATTACACCTTCCTTGACCCCTAACTTAATAGCACCTGCAAACCGCCCAGCCATCTCTGGCGTTGAATGACCACGAGACCTCGTTCTCTCTTCTACAGCCTCATAGTTCTCGGATTCCTTGGTTGCTAGGTCTAACCCGGGCAAATATGCATTTGTAGCTTCGTGAATAAGCACATCGCTATACTCCGCCAATGGAATGATAGGGCTCGGATCACACGTATCACCCAACACGGTGATCTTTCTCCCACTCTTCAATGGTGGCCTCGTAAGTCTCGTCCCATCCGGCAATTCTAGCACCGTATTAGCAGGACAGTCGGGCGACTGTAGTACCCTAAGAAACTCCATCGGGTTTTTGAAGCCACTAGTCTCCAGCAGTGCTTTTCTATGCGTAGTAATACGTCTAGCATAGTCGGAGGGAATTTTTCCAGGGAGCGGGGATTCGGTGAGAACATAGCCGACGCTAGGGACAGAGTGCTTGATTTCTGCGGCAGAAATTGTAAATTCAATGCTACCACAAGTAGAGCTTGCCCAGAATGTTATGCCACGCCAGAAGCCTTCTGGGTCCTGTTGAATGTTGGTACCTGATGGTAGCTCCTTTAGGTAGAGATTTTTAGAAGGATCAGAGGGAGGGTCGTTGCGAAAGTGTAGTTCGTGTACGACGTACCAGCTAGCTAGGTGCGTGTAGCTAAGGGTAAGTCCAGAGCGTATATATTCCCGTAGTCCCCTAGGACCATACAGCTCAACTCTTGCCTTTTGTGGTGGGGATACACTGGATTCATTAGTGTCGAGGAGCCGAGGATCGTTATCGGAGCCACCAGCACCGTTCATGAGTGTTGCGAGAAGTGGACAGAGACCAAAGATGTGGTCTCCGTGGAGATGAGTTATGAAGATCTTTTCGATCTTGTTGATCCTGATTGGGAACCGCTGGATACGGTGTTGGGTACCTTCGCCGACATCGATGAGGAGGGTTGAGGATGAAGGGAGAATTATTGCTAGAGAAGATTGGTTCCGAGTAAGTGAGGGGACTGCAGAGGAAGTCCCAAGTGGGAGGATGGTTATTGAAGGAGGCATTTAGGAAGTGATGTTGAGTACTACTTAGGGCGTTGAGTGTGTAACTGCATGTATGTCATCGTACATACTTTACATATGTATATGCAAATGTGCTCCAAAAACTACATGTACATGTAATTATAGCAAAGGATCTAACAAGGAAACATAGAGCCACGCCTAAAAAAATAGAAATCCATAAAAATCCATCCCTCCTTTGTGCCAGTAAGTACAGCCATTTCCCAAAAGACTTGGCACCTTGCGATTTGACCCTTTCCCCATGCAAATATGGTTCCATAACACGAACCCTTGTGGCAATGGTAACTATATTATGAAAATATATAAGGCCAAACATCATACAATATAGCTAGACTCACACATAAAAAATCCTGTTATACCAGAAGTGAGGGGCTCAATTCTTGGAAGGCTAGTAAACTGAGCTGAAATACATGGGGAACCTCTGCAATGCCTTGCTCACCAAAACTCACTGCCATGGACAGAAAAATATCTATATGCAGCCTAGAGGGCACATGTGTAAACCACTACATGGGGTTATAAACCTGATCAATTATGGCACCAGTAGTTATTGATCATTAAATAATTTATAATTTGGGTCTCAAACCCACTATTTCTCCAACAGAAACTTCTCCTTACTGAAATTCACAAGCACAAGCAAGTTAGGCAGTCTCTCAGGTATAGGTATTAATTTCTGTGCTTTATTTTCTCAATCCTAAATGTGGTGGTGGAGTAGTTTATATTTTGGTATATAATTAAGGGGACCGGAGGTGCCAAGTCTTTTGGGAACTGACTGTACATATAATAAAAAGACAAAGGAGATAACGAAAATATTAACTCTAAGTGTGTAGTAGAGTACAGTACGAAAAGAGGGGATGGATTGGGTACATTATTTTACCAAATACAGTAGAAACCCTGTAGCAATAGTATAGGATACGAGAGTAGTACAGTATTCTTGTCTAAGTTCTGGTTTAATACGGTATTTCCCTTAAAATGCTGCAGTACTGTAGCTTATCTAAGGATTTAATATTTTACCAGCCTTTAGAGGTACGTACTAGCCCATCCTTCCCTACAATAACTATACTTGATTTAAAGAACTTACTTCGGGGTTACGTAGCCGTGTATCACTCCCAAATTTAGTAATAGCTTCTTTTGTAGCTATATGTATTCTTTTGATAGGTGGTGTTGGTATTCTACATGTATATATGCAGTCGAGAGTGATGTAGTCAGGATGTGCTCACATGTACTGAGTTACCCGATACTATCCCATAATACATATAAATACGTACCCACAGATACACTTACTCCCGAGATACCTTCGTGATGACCACTTGTCCCTCCGAGCCTCGGTTGTATCGGTTGCGTGCATATGCAATAGTTTGGGTTGTGTTACGCTACCACTATTACTACCCAAAGCCACCCAGAATCTCCCCACAGGAACATCCTCTCCTACACTTGAATACAGCTAGAGCTTATCTACTATTAACTACATCTCCTTAGCCAAAGTCTTTACTCTACCTTAGGTTTACATATATTTATCCATAGCCCCCGCAGATTCACTCGGTCACTATCTATATACATCCTTCTATCCACTATGGCATCCATGTGCGGCCCATCAAACGCGCTATCTTCCCTCAAAAACCATACAACCACAGACCGGAGTCTCCAACAGGACCGTCTCCAAACGCCAGCCCCCCCCCCACAGGTTAGTCTACTCTTGACTCTCTACCAGAGATTCTAGCTAACCAATAGCCCCTTGCCCCAAGATATTCCGTAGTCAACCAGCAGATAACCAACAGTTAGATAACGAGTTTGAACAATTCACTTCCAACGGTGGAATCCCTCAAGATGCGCACCTACGTTTGCAACACTATGTAGCTGCCCCTAGACTAGATGGGTGGGCGTCAGATTTTCAACGAATGCATATTAGTGCGCCTGTGGCAACTCCGCCGTTACTGCAGCAACAGCAACAAGGATGGGCTGTAGCAGGTTGGCATGAGGAATTTATGCAATACCAACAGAAACCCTCCCATTTACCAGAACCTTTGATAGGGGGACCAAGTTTGGGCATGTATGCAGGGGGGTTTAACCAGATGTATATGAGTGGAGGGTTAGGGAGTACTAGAGTGATGCAGATGAGTAATAGTCAGCAGCAAGACATAACTATACAGTTCGACGATGCGGCATTTGAGCAAGCATTTGAGAATGCGAAGGCGCAGCTGGAGGAATCACAAGACCGAAAGCCGTTGGTTGTACAGGACACTGTGGAACCGGTGGAGGTAAAGATAGAAGAGGCGAAGGACAAAGAACACGATTCAGACGAGCTTGCAAAGACGGCGGCGCAGTTGCTCGAATCGTTGAGTGGGAACCAGTCACAGAAGTTTCAGGATAGTACATTTCTAGCGTTAATGAGACGGCTTAGGGATAGAGAAGTCAAAGTCGAGGGGGATAAGATGGTTGAGGTGAGCTCTCATGGTTGGTAGTTTCTGGTTATTAATATACTAAAGTTGGACTACAGACAATTTCGGCGGAGCCTAGCAAAAGACCGGCGGCCCAGCTTTCTACATAGAAGAGTGTTGATGGCGTATAAATGGTATCATGGGTAATAAGCGTTGATTCACATATATGTATGTACGAGTATGATTAGACCTTAGGATGAATGTCTGTATATCATCTAGTATTGCTATTATCTTTTGCTTAATGACTATTTAATCTATGGCAATACATCATCAATCCTTAATACCGCCTAGAAGTAAACTGGGTAATAGAACAAGGCTACCCTTATATCGATATTTTAACATTGCCATGTAGGAATCGCTACTATACAGTATTCCATAATACATCTTAATAATAGCAAGTACAAGCTCCTCAATATCTAGTAAGCGACTAGGCTGTGAAGTAGACATCGATATCACCGAAATGACAGAATACTCCTGAGCCTAGAGGCCTATGGTTATATTGCTACATTAAGTGCTAAGTTTATCTTCCTTGCATACTTATATTGTAGCCACGGGAATACCCACTGATAGTATGGGGGGGGGGGCTAGAAAGGTATTAACCATATTATTCTATTACCTACTTTTCCTATGAAAAATAGTGGTTGAAGGTATACGGTGCTAGATAGGAAAAATCGCCCTCTACCTAGGCGTTTGGTACTAAAAACACTACGAGATCACGAGTATAGGATGGAGTTTCGTGGTATCTATTCCTGATGGGAAGTGATATGCAGAACAGCGCTTCAAAGGATAGATTAGGACCTTCACATTCACCTCCCCTATAACATCAACACCCTACACCCAGGTCTCGATCCTCTTCCCCCCCCCCCCACCTCATGGCGAGTCAACCGCCCAACCAAGAATCGGAATATTATCCCCAAGATTAGCAGTCAATCTAGTCTCCTTGCCCATCAGCTCAGCAAAAATATCCTCATCTGACTTCTTATGACGCTCTTGAATAACAACCATACAATCCTTGATAACTTGCTACTCTTTGTCAGCATTACTGGCCGGATCGCGGACTGCACCTCAGCGATAGAGAAAACAGAACATACTTTCATTTGTGCAACATTCATTAAGAGGCTCATGATATCCATCAAGTTATTCACATCATTTGGGAAATTTTGGAGTGTCTCGTGCTTGAGAAGGCACATATACCCCTCTGGATTATTCATGCGGACCCATTGGAACTGCAAGCCAGCTGTGGTGATCCCAATAACCTGGAGTTTGCGTACAACCCTTTGGTCGTTCTTGACAAGATCATGCAGCCGGCCTTGCATGTCCCGCATTGATCGTGCCACCTTGAACATATCTGTGATCCACTTTGTCGAATTAAGGCCCTTGAAACTCCGTGCAACCTCGACAGCACCGTATTCGTAGAAATTGTCTTCCACAGTCCGGATGATCGCGTCGAGACGGGCACTAGTCTTATTACGCTTGCTGGCCGTTGTGCGTTCGCGGTTTTTGCGAACCTTAGTAGCCCAGCAGGTTGATTCCTTTCGTTCTATTGTCATACCGTCAAGATTGAGGAAACAGTCGTCGATTACGGAGGACCAGATGTGTGATGTGTACCAATCCTCTAGGTGGGCGCCGCGAAGAGGTTCATCACGGCTCTCAAGAAGCCGAAGACTATAAAGTTTAATGAGCTATAAGATTAAAGCAAACACGAAAAAAAAAGACCTACAGCCTCTGAAAAACAATGTCGGCCCACTCGCAGTCTGAATGCAGCCTCCTATTATATGTTACGCCCTCTAATATATAACTCTTTTTCAGAGCCTCTCGAAGCTCATCAGTTGACTTCACCTACAAAGGTCAGCTTACATCGCACCGCACCGCACCCAAAGGCCAAGTACTTACATGCCAAAACCTCTTCATCGACCCCAGCAGCACCTCGTCACGCGGTGGTAAAGGTAGCACCCGATTCTCAATCTCTTGCCATTCCTCATCCCTAAACCATGCGCGCATCGTAGGATCTCCCAAGTCGAGGACAAACGACTGCGCTATGCAATCCCCAAACAACTTCGAATCCATAACCATACATGCTTCATAAACGATGTCCTCAACGTAACGCCCACCGGGGAGTTCCCATTTATATTCCGTCCGCATGGCGCGGTAGGTGGCCTGGAATGAAGGGTAGAGCTGAACTAGATCTCTTTTTTCTTCGGGTTCCTTGTTTTTGGGGCCTAGATCCTCATAGTTGCCCTCACTATCATCCTCACTATAATCATCCTTATCGTTACCCTCACCACCATCATTATCATCCTATCGAAACGAATCTCCACTCCGGTCAGAAAATGACTAAGTAGGAACTAACACAATGTACTCACTTCATCGTAGTTGCCATTATCCTCGGCTCGGTGAGGGCCTTGTTTTTGAGTAATGGATACTTTATCAACTGAACCCTGAAACAAAGCACCAATCTGCACTGAAGGAGCAGCACTCTTTTCCCTGGCCTTGAGCCAATCCCGACCCCAGGCCTTATCGGAAGCACCCCCCTAGAGCGATTCTCGTGATATGTATTAGCAGCGGTAATCAAACACTAATCACATCCTCTCCCTCAAGGTCAACTGCAACAACCAAGCTCCACTGATCTAAAACAAGCGAACTAGCTTTTTTCCGACCAAATGGAACCATTATATGCAGACTTGACCAGAGAGCGAGTAGCCCAACTGGGGTTGTCCACAATGGTATCCAGCGAGGGAGGGTACAATGCAACGTACAAGACCCGTCACAGCGCCAGTGGTTGTTGCAGTATCGCCAGTAGAAGAAGGGCTTCACCTTTTGTTTGTAACGTTCAAGGAGCTCAGCAGCACGCCCACGCTGCGCCTCAGTGAACTCAGCGCCGGTGCTTTGAAGTATAATGATCAAACACTTCTTCCAATCATCCAATATATGCTGTGGTGTCATGTCACCATGTTTGTATTTGAGGTAAGCTCGTAGACCCCAGTTGGTAGGATCTGGAAATCGTTTGAAAAACTCAAGGCCTCCTTTACGCCGTTGAGGAGGCATAGCTAGCTAGAGTAGAGTAGCGAAGCAAGCCCACAGTGAGTAGCCCGGAAGTGGAAGGGTGGGGGTTTGTGATGGCATGGTAGCTGGGGTGGTGGGATAGAAATTGGGAGGCTGGACATAACATTGTGAGTCGGGCATATCACCGCCAAGAAACGGCCGATGTTATAGAGCCTGAGTACATAACCTATATTATAATGAAGTTAACATCGGTTATCTCTAGACTATATACTTAAGTCAGTAGGAATGGGGACGCGCATTATAAAGCGAAGACTATCCATCACTTCATCCTTACTCAGGCACCGAGAACCCGCTACTGACCTACGAGCGAAAGGGCAAAGGGTAGATATGTAGATACCACGTGGAGCTGGAGGAGAAAGGGACTTGGTGATGGGGTTTGACGAGGTTCTGCCCAGCTAGAACTAAGTAGGTAGCATGAGTCAGCAACAAACACCCTAACTTTCTTGATGACAACGAATTAACCAAACACAGGGAAATACATAAAGGACCTTATCTAGCTCCGAGCTTTATCAAGAAAATACACTCAGGGAATACACCAAAACGAAAGCCTACTTTGCTATACTATCACTGCCCTCCAGATAGACAATATGGCCCTAACGTTAGATAACCGTGAGAGCTCTCACCAAATTTTCTCCGTGTGTTATTCCTATTTGAACTCCTGTTAAACTGAGTAAAATAGTGTGGTGGTGGTTCTGCAGTGAGAAAATAAAGTCTGTTCGGTTTGGTACAGTCGTGTCTAAGTAGTTCCCGGAGCCCCCCCATGACAATGGCAAACCTACAAACCTCAGAACCACTATAAATAGTGTAAATATGAGAATGCATTTAAAGACTAAAGAGAGTATGGGGAGTATAAACGTATACAAAAAAGGTCCGAGAAAACTATCAATTTGGGTGCCCCGTTGCTATAGGGGCTCCGAGAATTAGTTAGACACGGCTGTACAAAACCAAATAGACCCTACCCCCTCACTAGTAGGAGGCTGCTGCTTGCCCTAAAGCAATATAAATAGGAATGACGACACGATTGGGAAGCGAGGTTGTAATTTAATAGAGAGTATGAGAGTTAGTATGTTAGAAGGGGAAAGACAGAGAGTGCGCGCTCTTCACCCATCTTTATAGAGTAAGGCTTTCCTATATCATCCACTAGTAGCAATATTAAGTGGATATGTAGATATGTATGTGTATATAACTCTACGACTCCCTCTCTGTTATCATACAGTGGATAATAACTTCAGGAGCTTCTGGTTAATTCTTAGTGCCTTAATAGTTTATTTTTACTCTTCCTAAAGTGTTAAAGTCTTAAGTAAATTGTGTTATAGAGCTATTAGCGTCTGTGACTGTATAAAAGTGTCTAACGGAGCGTCATATAAGATAAATAGTAAATACTACATTTAGTATAGAGGGCTTGTCTTTAAAGGGTTTTGGTAGGGGATATAGATGTGATGTTAGGAGCATGCGAAATCACTCGATATTTCGCAGTTTTGTGATCTTGGCGACAAAGACCCTCAGATCTGACCTGTCATCTTTAAGATTGCACACACCATACCTTGTTTTGATGTTGGCGCCAGCAAAGGGAATACAGCATCTAGAAGAAACTTTCCTGGTCTCTAATTGGTATCCCTAACATAGCATAACATTACAGCGCGTGTAATTAACCATCGCCTGCCTACAACGTTTGTTCGTTGTCTGCCCAGCCCAGTATAGTACAACGCAGCACAGTGCTAAAGTTAAGAGCAGGAGCAAGAGCAAGAGCAAGAACAGGAACGCGAACAGGAACAGGAACAGGAGCAGGATCAAGAAGCACAGAACCACGCCTTATCCCATCATCGCATATTCTCATATGCCCCCTCCTTGAAAGAAGCTCGCTCGTTCATCTTGAGTTAGACTAGTATACCCTACACCCCCGTTCGGCCTCCCGCTCAAATCCCCGTCTTCCAACACACGGGTTCCCTCGCGGTTTTGTCGTCTCACGTCCACTCGCTGCAGTCCCAATTGCCTACACAGGCTACATCCTTCCCATCCACTACAATAATACTACCTCTCACTGACACAGCATTGTCAACCCCATCGTCTAATCATCCCCCCCCCCTCCCCCTCTCCCCTTCCTCCTCTATTCAATCCCCTAATCCTTACCCCTCAACTGTGCAGCCCTCAAGGAAATCTTCATCTTCATCTTCATCTTCATCTTCACCCCCTCAAACAGGAACAGGAACTAAGGCACCCCCAGCAAGCGCTTCTCCTTCACCTTCGTACAGCAACCAAGACCCTGAGCCACCGCCACCGCCCTACACAGAGTCCTCTTCCCCGCTACCCGAGTTCGTTTTCTGTATGGCTGCCGCAGGAGGTTCCGCCTCCATTATCACCCAGGTCCAACAAGGGGGACCTCAACTTACTACATTAGGTGGTATGTAGCTTGTCACATGAAAGGACAAATATGGAGGGAGTGGGAGGTTTGGCAGAAACTGACGCGCCATAGATAATGTTAATAATGAAGAGAATTTGACCTTGGACCTTCGGTATGCTATCTATTTAATTATTGTTGGTCACGTTTTATGCGCTGGTGCTGATAATATATGATACTTTAGGGGAACTCAATTCGTCCTCTCTCGCGATGAGTTATTGACGCTTCCGGAATTCGTCTTGTTATCGTTGTTCCCAAATGGACTCTTCCCTGATGGCCAGGTCAACTCGTTCCATGATGAAGGCGTGTACTCAGTAGACGTGCGTACCTATTTCTCAAATGTATCAAGTTTTCCCAAGAAGACTGTTTTTTTCGCTTTACTTAATGTGTTACGAAACTTCTAGTTTGATCCTGTCTGTTTACAATACATGCTCGACTTCTTCCGGAAAGTATCTGCTACGATAACCGCCACTGCAAATGAAGATGATGACGAGGCTATGGAGAATGGTGGTACTTCACCATCTAGCCCGGCAAATGTCCTTCAAGACCGCGCAGGCATAATCGTGTTGAGGGAGGATCTCGACTTTTATGTCATCCCGCCCCGGAGAGATATTAGTCATCCGGAGATGATGGTCGTCAAGAGGAGCGCGGGGAATGTTCTGTTGAAGCAGGATGGTATTTTCTCAGGACTTAGAAGAACGGATGATGCGGGGACGACGGAGCAGCATCTCATCGAGATGTTGACTGCTGGTGGGTTTAATACAGATGATACTTGGGGCCATCGCGCTGGAGAGCCGAATAAAGCAGTTATTTGTAGTCTTGCGCTAGCGAGATTGAGGACCGATATGAGAAATACATCGGGTGATGGTAAGGATAATAATGCAGTAGGGATGGCTCAGAAGTTGCTTCTCTTTTGGAGAAAACCGGCGGTATGTTCATCGTCTAGTGGATTTTTTTAGTAGTGGTCATCCTCACTGATGGAATTTATAGAGACGATGCTGGTGGGAAGGTATGGAATTGGAGGGTGTAGATGGTGTTGAGGGGAAACTAAAAGTTTGGATTCGGCGTGTTTGGACTTTGGAAATGGTATGTGCTAGCCACTCCCCTTGATACTTCTAAACTTCGGACTTATCTACTTATATAAACAAATACCGACTAATCTTTTTTCGAATAACAGAGTGTCATTGGACTTCGTTAAAACAATAGAGCCCATTATTCAAAAGCTAGCCGGTGCCCTGGTGGCGGTGGGCTCGATTTCGGGAGAAGAAAAGGGTTATAGGAGGATATTGTATTGGAT
Source organism: Verpa bohemica (assembly GCA_033030345.1). Lineage (NCBI taxonomy): Eukaryota > Fungi > Ascomycota > Pezizomycetes > Pezizales > Morchellaceae > Verpa > Verpa bohemica. The sequence goes on along the minus strand of JAUFSE010000023.1, from coordinate 424,756 downwards.
TATTGTCCAAGAGCCATCTTTTTTACCTTTACGTTTTTTCTTTTTTCTAATAATATATTCAGCACCATACTGTAATAAGCCCCACCTCAGCGACTGAAGAATGGAGGTGATTTTTTCTTTGCCTTTTCCTGATATCTTTTTTTCCATTAGTTTGCTTGTGTTTTGAGAGCTAGGCATATTGTGTTTTGTTCAATTAGTATACCATTTTCGCTTTTTTCCCCTTTAACGTGAGAAAATGTTATATCTTCTGAGTTTGAGGGGTTTTGGGCCTAGTGAGTGAACGAGCGAGAACAAAGGGATTTGAGATCGGTTTTGGATCCCAGGGGCTGAATGGGATATGAGAAGAAATCGGTGCGTACTGTAGGTGCTTGTTTTGGTTTATTAGGGGTAAGGTAAGATGTTTACGGGGGACTATGGACGCGGACAAGGGAAGAAAATAATACACTTAAACCGTTGGTTGGTGGCCGAAATAGTGTGCCCGTTTGCCAGTCGTTCTGGATGTTAAGTTATGTTATTGTATTATGAAGGTGCTGGTTTTTATTTGCTGGGTGGATGGGAAAGCTGCCTCCAACACGCCCAAGATGTCAAAAATTTCTAGTTGTGGTTCAGTGGTGGTCTTTAAGTTAAGTAATGTAGGTTTAAGTCCCTTCTTTTGAGGAGGGTAACTACTTGTTGTGCTGAGTGATCTTATAGTCTATCTTACATGTATTTACTAAGTTAAGTCCCCAATATCATAGATTTATAACCACATGTAGCTTATCGTCTTTCTAGTAGGGGGTATGGAAGCGTAAATGTGTCAAAATTCAATTATCCCACCAGTGGTAAAAGTAGCGGATCAAATGCTGGAATACCATGTAGACCCGGTCCACTTGTCAGGAATACTATGCTAGTCCACAGTTCGGCTGCCTGGTCTAATAAAGAGGAAAAGTGTCACTAGTGGAGAATTGGTGGTTTAGATACTGGATTAATACCAAAATACTGGACTGGATACTGGAATACTGCCCAGGTCCGGTCCACTTGCTAGGAATACTATGCTAGTCCTCAATTAGACTACTGGTAAACCACAAATAATCCAATTAAGACATAATAGACTATTAGTGGACTAGCATGGTATTCCTGACAAGTGGACCGGACCTACATGGTATTCCAGCATTTGATCTGCTACTTTTACCACCGGTGGGATAATTGAATTTTGACACATTCATGCTTCCATAGTTTTGGTGTTTTTGATCTTTTGTAACGTTAGCGAGAGGTGTAAATGTCCGAGTGCTAGGTAGTGACTAGTAGTCTTGGATTTTTGTGGTCATATTAAATATACCGATAGGAGTGATAGTGCCTTTAAGGATATAGTACGGAGGAGCGGAGTGAAATCGCTACGATAGTGTTCTAGCATTAAAAAAAATATACCAGATTAAACTGTAATACTTCTGCATTATACTATTGCTACGGTATAGTTATAATACTCGAGAATATATATACATGTAGTGTAGCCAATATATCCCCTATTTTATTACTTTATTGAGGCATTGTTAGTGCCTTTGGTGAAGATCAAAAATAGGGTGTGTATGTAATGTCGATCTAGGTGCTCGATCTGTTGTTTTCTCTCTAGGGATCCATATAATGATTTTTTGAAAATCTTGTTCCCTTCCCCCCCCCCTTCTTCATATTGGCTAGGTTGGATGTATGTGCTTCCGAGTGTTCGGAAATGATGGGGGAGAGTTAGAGTTTACAAGGGTATCAGCTCATTACCCCACACATAAGCACGAGTTGTGTGAAGCTGAATGTTCCTCTCCGCATCCATGCACGCATTGTAGGGATGCGAGCTGTCTATGTCGATCTGGCCGGCGCTCGATCTACTCTTCTCGGTATAAAATCTTATTGGGTCGATGTAGCAGTTTAAGTGTTTCTTTAGTTTCTTTAGTTTCCGGATTCGCGGCTATGGGGAGGGGAGGACTTGATCGTGACTCATGACTCCGGTGAAGGTTGCATATAGTGGCTGACCACTAACGGACGGATGCTCGAGTGCTATGCAGTGATGGGAGTGCGTCGGTGATGTGCAGTAGTTAGAATAGGGTTGCGTACATGTGGGAATGCGGCAAACAGTGGTAGTGATGGTGGCTTTCGACCTACTTGCCTACATGTACAATACATTCGACTTTTCCCTCCTCTCGCTCTCTCACTCTCACACTATGACGTTTAGTCTGATAGTTGTTAAAATGGGGGCACCACGGATCTTCGTGATACGAGTGCATTAATATTATATTACTGCCCATTACTTTTGAGCTACATGTACTTGAATACGTATGTGTAGGTTAAATGTAACGGGCCATTAAATATTTACCATATCTCAGTGTCACGCCAACTGAAGATATAGTTTTTTTCTTTCCTTTTTCTCTCAACCTTACTATTTAAAAAAATCGTAGATACGAGAGGATATGTCTTTTCATAGATTATGACTCTTAATATACTGATTCTGGATTGAATATTCGATATCGGATTCTTTTGTGGCTTGCATAAAATGATTCAAGGATAAGGTGATCAATTCATTTGTTCATGCTCGAGGCGTACTAAAAGAGTGCTTTGAGGGCCGACGTGTATATGCTAGGGAGCTTTGTTTTAAGGGAAACTACATGTACATGTAGGGTAGCAAAGTCTTAAAGATATCAATCCGGACCAAGAATCGTCGGGTAAGGAATTTACACGAGCTGTTCACTCTCCCAGAGAAGACGGGGGGGGAGTGAACCCAAGCACCAGGACTTGAGTATCTGTACCACCCATGCATGTGAAAAAGCCTCTCTACAGCCGCACGCGCCCAGGACAGGGAACTGGGGGGGGGGGGTTGAAAACTAAGTCTTTGAGGTCTTTAATTCACCTAAGTACAAGGGTTCCTATAGCATTGTAGCCTTTGTGGATTATTCTTCAATTGCCCTGCTGACTGTACTGGGGAGCTGAGCGTTATTTGCCGTTCGAGAGTTGGATGTCAATGATAGATGATATCGAACTACATGTAGGTCTAGCGCACAGCACCTACATGTAATTAGGTGCCTTAGATTTTGGGATCTGGGCCCTATCGCGGTAGATGGAGTAGATTTTGCTGCAGATCGCGTCAAGTGAACAGGCAGTGCCCCAGGAGAGAGAAAGGAAGCTACATGTATCCCGCATAACTTTCACTTCTGACTCGGAACTTAGCTGTGATCGAAACAAGACTGGATGAAAGAAGGATCACCAATAGAATCCAATCTCAATATAACCATCGTTTAAAACCACCCACCACCACGCTGCATGTCAATGATCATGATTCCCCCTACAAAGATGAAACGCAATAGGGAAAATTAGACTAGTCACTTGACTGCTGAAAGCGACGTAATTTAAGGTGCACACCTACGTATTCTAGCAAGGGGAAATGAAATGCCCCCTCGAAACGTAACGGGGTACGCGTCAAGAATCCTAGTGTTGTTGATATGAAGCAACACGTATGGGATTTGTGAGAGAGCCGTAGATGTGTACGTAACAAGAAGGGGAGGAAACAAGAATGTGCCCCTAGGATACTATGTACATACATGTAAGTATATGTATGTACGGTACGGTATATACTCAGGAAGTGAAATCTACAACCCCGTTGTCACGCCGTGACGGCGCGGCTTCGGTCGGGTATGCCCGTCGGCTGGTTGACCACTTGAGAGCTACCTGCGTTTTTACGCCGTTATGATGAGGATTCACCGCTTATAGATAATATGTACGTCAAGTGATTGACTCATAGCTCATCGTCTCCAATTGGAAATGCAAGCATTTATAGAATCAATATATACATAGATAACAAGGTAGACTAGACGCATGAAGTGGACTTGTGTACAGTGAAGACTGGATAGGGGAGGGGGGGTATGAGAAAGTACTTGGGGGTTAAGAGTGGGGAGGGTTGAAGAATTTGGAAACGTCGTTTAGGGATCCTCAATTAAGCCTGAGAGATAGAGAGGGGGTGAGGCCCGTCAACTCTAAAAGCACAACTACATGTATACAAGGAAAACCGAGGCTATGTGCGGTTTTGTCCGGCGGGCGTGTTGGCCGTCGGCGACTCGGCCCCTTCATGTATGTTAACAATTGAGATGTTCTTGTGACTGCTGGTTTTGTTCCCCTTTGTGTATCCGCGCCTTGATTAAAGAGCGTTGCTGCCTAACGACGTAGCTGCATAATTCTTACAGCCTTTTTTTTTGCCCAGCTCTCGAGAATTCGTATCCCCCGTATCGATAAGTAGGGTTTGGCACAATAACTCATGTACCAGCAAGCATTGCATGTATTTGTCTGGTTTGTCTGGAGTCTGGAGGGGAAATTTTCTAGTAATAAGCGAACCATCATAGACTCGGCTATTGAATTTATTATTTGGGATTTCGCTTTATGTTTTATGCCTTTTATTGCCTCTGAGATACATTTCGCGTTACTTTACCGCATCTGTTAATGCTTAGCGGTGGGGGCAATTGGATTGGAAATCGGTGCCGGGAGGCGGGACATAGATGGGATCGCTGTGTGAAGGGAAGTGGAGGAGGTAGGGGGTGTGTGTGTGTGTGGATAGGAGGGTTGCCGGCTTAACCGCTAATTGCGATGCGATGGGCAGAATTTTTGGACAAGGACTTGGGGGGTAGGAGTAGGTACAGTAGAGTGGGAATGAACGAACGCATGAATTCAGTGGGGTGGAGACTCAGTCGGTTCAAGCAGGAACTACAGTCTACACTCCCCGATTGTGCGCCGTTTGGCTCTCGGTTTCTACTACATGTACTTGTTGGTTGAGATAAAACCAAAGGTGCAGGCCGGCGGACGATAAAGAGAAGAAAAAAGGCTCGTCTCACTAGCTCAGCCGCAGAGTAGAACTCGCAACAGTTCACAATTGGCTATGTCTTATTGCACATGCGAGCCTAAGCCTTGTATCACACACATAACAGAAGAGGGAAGGCGGAAGAGTACACTGCTTAATAATTATCAACAGTAACCCATGCCAGTAGCAAGTCCGTTGCGGGAATTTTGATTAGGCCTTGTGTGCATTTGCTCCAATCAATTTTTCATCGTTCAATGGTGGGATCTCTTTTCTTTTTTCCCTGAGCTGGGTTTCTGGCCAATGAATTGGGGAACGGACCTAGAGATGTGGTCTTTTTCTGTGGACGATGAGGGGTGCATGCATGAAGAAGCCTAGCTGTGCGCCTTGGGGCAGGGCGGGCCTCAGCCTGAGTGCGAATGCTGTGTGTGTGTGAAGTGAATGGGATATGTTGGATGGGGTAGGGTAGGGTGGCAGGGTGGGAATAATGGGGGGGGGGTGATGAGGGGGGTGAGAGGGGGATGCAAGAGAGGGAAGGAGAGAGACAGAGAGAGAGAGAGAGAGAGAGAAAGGGTGGGAGAGGGACAGATAGAGTGTTTGCTTTGGGAAATTTTGTTACTGTGCTGGGAAATTTAACGGTAAACTGACTGCTTTTTGGGGTACATTTACGCTTTCTGGTCGCTCTTACTCTCTCTCTTACTCTCTCTTGCTTTTTTTGGTATCTCTCTCTCTCTTCGTTTCCTTGGCAGCCTACACCCACGCACGCACACTGAACAATTTGGTCGTTTCCTGCATCTTTCAGACGCGGCCACTCAACGCGACTCCTATAAGATCTGACTCATTTCCCTCCACCCCTCCTCTTTCTCTTCCTTTTTCCTTCTTCTTCCCTCATCTCCAGCTATTTCAAACAGACTCATATATCTACCCTAGTTCCCCCCGCAGGAATCATGGACGCTTAGATCCCCCCTCTCAGTCCCGTTAAATAAAAACCTCCTTTTAGGAACAGTCTTTTAAAAGCTTTCACCACGTCTTCCCCAGAGATCCAAGGACCTCTGAGCTCTTCGCTTAGCGACTTTACCCCCCCACCAGTAGTCACCATTCTTCCCCCGGAAGCAACTCGTTTCCCCACAAACGACCAGCCATGGCTTTCACCAACTCCACTTCAGAGGCTTTCGCCGCAAGTACAATCGATAGACTCCAGACCTCCTCCAACTCCAAGGTCTCCAGCCGTTGCCAATTTCGACCCTACAAACGAAATCAGTTTCGACGATCCTGTGCTCTTCCCTTCGTCGAGATCAGCGCCTCCTCAGCCATCACCTCGTGCAATCCCTAATCAGGTGCACCAACCTCAACATCCACGAAGCGCTTCTCTTCCCCAACCACGTAGAGTAAGTGAGATCGTGTCAGGTCTTGGATATAGTACATCGCCTTCTTCGTTTAGCCACCGGCCAGCTCCTCAATCATCGTATCAACAGTTCGCTCAACCACAGTCTTCAGATCCTTCTCTTCGTCAGCCAGAATCTAGGCAGCAACAACAACAACAACAACAACAGCAGCAGCATCGTCCGCAGCAGCCAATTTTAGATCCACAAACCGCAGCTGCTTATTTCAAGAACTTGGCTCAAAATCAGCTAGAGTCTACCGTACGCACATATAAGATGCAGCAGGGTACGGTTTCTTCACATAACCTCTTCGCTTCGTCGCGTTTTAATAATCTTACATCATCTAACGCTTTCACAACAGAGCAAATGAAGGCCTACGATCCCGAGGCAGCTTTTAATGAGCTGTTCTCGCCAGAGTTTGGTCTCAAGTCCGAGTTTTCGTCTCCTCAGTTCACAGCTGCCCATGACTTTTCAGTTCCTACAGTGGGCCCTACTATTTCTCCTCAAGAACTTCTCATGAATCCACCGGCCTCAGCTGCGACTACACATCTTACTTCGCCACTGTCGTTTTTTGATTCTCCCACAGACAGTTATGATACTTCCCCACTATTTGCACCTGATGATATCTCACCAGACGGTGGATGGTATTCTCTTTTCCCGGAGGCTGGCCAGGATGCCGAAGACTCTAGCGGCTCTCCTCCAGTTCCCCAACAGCAGGATAATTCTTCTGCAATGGGGGGGACTGGCTACTCTGACGACGACCTTCTTGACCAGAGTGGAGATTCTCCTAGCACTTCACCTCGTTTCCGCAGCACCAGTGCTGGGCCTAACCAGCGCCGGTCACAAACCTCAGGAATCCGTAAAAGGGGACCACTTCCTCCGATTGTTGTCGAGGATCCTTCAGACACTGTTGCTATGAAGCGAGCTCGTAATACGCTTGCAGCTCGTAAATCGAGGGCAAAGAAGTTGGAGAGGATGGAGGAGATGGAGGTTCAAATTGAGGAGTTGAAGGCACAGGTTGAACACTGGAAGAATCTTGCGATGCAGCCCAACAGGCGGAGATCGTAAACTTTGTGTCGTTTGTTGCAAGGGGAAAAGTAAATGTTTTTTTATAATTCTATTTACGCAAGCCAGCTTTATATTTTTTCCGCTGTGCTTTGTATGATTTCTTTGGACGACTTTGGGGTGGATCCTGTGGTTTTAGTTCACGTTTCCGTTTGCTTTTTAGCGTTTAGTTATTGGAAATTTTCCTTGATACTTCTATGATTATGATTTTTGCGTACTGTAGCAGTCACTTTTTAGGGTTATTTTTTTCTTTCGTTATTGCGCTCTGGCTCGCATTTATAATTGAAGAAACTAAGTTTCAATAAAAAAGATCATATCCTCTATCGTCCATGCGATGTATCTGAAGTCCTAACTCGCCCCCGTTTCTCTGCGCACAACTACGCACCATTAATTCTCTGTTTGAATGATGGTAGTCACGTGGGCATTATAATTCAGGTTTCACAAGGGCCCCCCAAAATGTGACCCCTTCAAATGTTTCCCATTAAGTCTACCGGACCCCGTTGCGTGCTGACATTCCATTGTAGCTTTAGTATATTTTGGGGGGTTATTTTAGGCAACCAGCCATGCAGCTGATTCTAAACTAAGGTGGAATGATGGGTTGCCACCGTATTACTAGGGTAAGGTGAGCTCGGATTGTTGTTTAGGGCCTCCCGGGCCGTTACTGCGTGGGGAAGCCGTACGTGACAGCGTGACGATTATTAAAGCTACATGTAGTTATTCCATCAGATTATACAACTGAGAGGTATGTATATATATATACTAATAGCTAAAGTATACTATAAAGAAAAACTGCAATAGGAGAAAAAGGTATGTAACATGGGATAAGATGTAGAGATGTAGTGTAACACTATAGAAAATAGTTGGTAAAGAAATTTAGAGAAGTAACTCGTAGATATAAAAAAAAACCTTTATATACTAGATCTATAACTGTAAGATAATAGCCCCTAACCTATAAATAAAATAAAAAGGATTTTTTTTTGCTGAATAATCTGTGTTAGCGCTTAGACTTAGACTTTATTAATAGTTTTACTAACCTTTAAGAATGCTCTCCTTGCGTCTCGCGTTGCACGATCTTCTTGTTATCCTTGATGTATTGATTGCAGACATTTTCGAGCCTGTAAACGTGGTGCCTTTTTGCTGACTCAAGGATATCAATGACAGTCTCTGGTCGGATACACACATCCTTAGAAAGCTGATCCCCCAGCTTGGCTTTCAGATCATTGAGTCCCCATAAATCCGAAACCTCCAATTGGTAGATAAGATCGTGGTAGGTGCTTTCTGAATTGGCATATTTATCGATTTCAGGAACCTCACCAGAGTATATATAGTCAAGGATAGCATTGACTGACTTGATTTCTAACTCAGGGAGTGGAATAATTCGTTGGGTTGACTCTTTAAACACTGATGTGAACATTGTTTCGAAGTAATCTGTCGCAGCGGCAAGAATCACCCTGTGAGCTCCCAACAACTCCCCCTGTACTTGCAAGAAAACGTCGATGAATTTCCCTTGCTGCCTAAATTTTTGGAATTTGAGGAGTATGAGTTGTGAGTGGTCTTCGAATTCCAGAGTATCGCTTAGGTCAACTGGTGGCACCACCTTTTCTACACCATAATGATCGAGTAGTTTGGTAAATGGAACGAGAAATGTCAGCACAGATTGGACACTACCAGAATCGTGTTGCTTATTCATGCAGAGATCTTCGCTACATTTCCAAGCTCCTAGGAAGGTATCCAAGGTCATTGATAGGATATCTTCTGCTTTGACATTGAGCCAAATTTCGGCCTTTCGGTCTCTGATGGGGATTTCGGTAGTCTTTTCCTGGAGGTATCGATAAACTGCCTCGATGTCTTTAACATATGCCTGAATTTGGTGTTGCTCGATATTATGTCGGTTTTCTGCAAGAAAAATGAGATGTTTTAGGACTATCGTTGTGGAAGGCATGCCATTGGAGGGGATATTCGCAAGAACAATTCTTCCAGGGGTACCGTATAGGATCGGACACTGGCTCCATGCGATACTCTCATATTCTTCAATGATAGATCTGCCGAATTTCGCGAAGCAGCTGTTTTCGACAAGCATTTCCATTCTAGGAATCCTATGGCTGGGACAGGCACCAAATTTCGTTTTGACGGGTACAGGGGTGTTATTCAAAAAGGTCCAGGTTTCAGGGGCCCAGGAGCCCATATCTCGAGCATCGAATGTCAAATGCTCAAAAACAGTCTGGGCATCCAGGACCAGTTGGTCAGTTTTGACTGTTGGTGATTCTGCTCGTCGCCGCTCGATCGATTTCACGCACTCTATGTAGCAGCTCTCGTTCATATCTTTGCGTAGCCCTACATTTGACCAAATATCCAATTCTCGCAAGAGAGGATGGATAAAATGTGTTTTTTGGCAGTCTCTGAATGCTGCGCGAAAAAACTTGTCTTTTGAATCATACAAAGAATTTGACATGCAATGGTTTCTATTTCCATCGATGGCCAATGGATGTTTTGAGAAAGCTGGAGGATGCCTTCCGTAGAGTGTTTTGAGAAAGGATCTATAGCGTTGGATCTTGTTACTTTCGATCGATTGGCCTGGACACACGTTATTTGCTAGGAGTTCATCGATAGTCATCTTCTTAACCCCGAGAGTTTGTAGGCTTGAACCGTAATCTTTTGCAATACTGGCTTTGATGAAAGGATCGTTTTCTGGTATGCCCGTAAAAGGGATGTCAATATCCGGTGCCAGAATCGCCTTCGTTGCCGGTCTATAGGAAGAAAATTGTTCTGATTCAGAAGGCCATATTGGAAGTTGTTCTAGGTAAACCTTTGATTGAGGTTCGTTCTTTAGTAAGATGGTCATTGTTGTAGGTTCAAGTAATCTTCGTAAAGCCTGAAGTTTTGGGATTAGTTAGAGTAGCGGTGGGATATAGAAGGGAATATGATCTAACCTCTATTCCATCATGATCAAGGGTCTTGGTGACGTATTCTTCTATAGACAGTCCAAGCTGAGTAGCAAGGACTTTTATAGATCTCAGGAGTCGGTTAAGGCCTTGGGAACCCGTGACATCTTTTATAAGTTCTCGGGGCACTTGGCTTTGTGGAAAAGTTGATAAGTCTAGTATAATAAGTCCTTCAAATGACTGTAGTAGAGAATTATTAGAGCCTTGGTTTGGTTGCTGCAAAATAGCTGCAAGGGTTCCGGCGTAAAACTGAGCGGGTGAAATAAAGACTGTATCCGCATCAGGAAGACCAATAGGAGTCCCGCAATATACCTCTAAATCATTTAGAACAGCAAGGTACGGGGTCTGATTTTCTGGGTATAGCCGAATGCAAGATTCGTAATATGGCCATACTTTTTCAAGCCATTTTTTACGGTGTTCGCTCTCTTGCTTATTTACTATTTTATACAAACTTGTAATATCCTCAAACTGGAAGTACTTTAGGTTAAGATCCTTGGCCATAAGACTTTGGAGAACTGGAGCCCTAATATCCTGGTGAACTGAAAGGTTTGGCGCAATATCTAATATTTCTTTTTCGATTGGTGTTTGAGCTACTATGTAGTTTTCGGCTGCCGTATTTAGACGAAAGGTGCCTAAACTGTTATCTGCGAGTGGTAGAAGTGCGCAGCCTTTTATTGACTCAGGTGTAGTATCACTGGTGACGAACGATAGTAGTGTGTTGAAGAATTCTATATTGTTTTGCTTCCCTCTCCAAATTTCTAAAAGTTTGTTGTTGTATGTCGTGGAACGCATAAGATCTAGGAGATAGCTAGGAGACAACAATGTGATCGATTCCGGATTACACGCAATCAAATAATTCCGGATCCTCTGAGGCGGGGAGACAATATCATGACGTCCAAACTGTAGAAGGAGGGGAACAATAAAACCGCTATGATCAGGATCTAGGAGGTCAAAGACAGCCTTCTTGAAGTCAAGTTTTTGTGGTGCCTCAATAGCCTCTAGATTCGTTCTAGGAGATGTTAGAGGCGGGACAGATGGGTAGAGTTTATATGGACTTGAGATCAGTCTTCCCCAGAATGCTGTCGATATGATCCTTGATATATTATCTGTGAGGTCGGATGGGTATGGTGGCCAATAGTAGTATCCATCGGTACCATATGCCTCCATTAGGTGTTTTATCAAACTCAGATATAATGGGGCAACACCCATTTCGAATATCCATTTGTTCCACTCGGAACCTTCTTCCATCTCGGAATCTTCAAGCGGAATGGATTGTCGATTGCTTTGAATTACCAGGTTCTGAGAGAACAGAGGTTAGCCATGTAATAGATATAATTCAAGTAAATAGTGTAATCTCGAATTTTCATGTCTTAAAAGCAAGAATCTAATGAACTAGGGTATGTTTTGGAGGAAAATATTTTTTCATCTTTTGGCTGTGAATATTACTTACCGCATCTATATGGACTGGGACTTCCATTTTTCCAGCCTTCCGTAATGGCAGACCCATATAGTTCCTAGCGTGGAACTCTCCTTCTCCCTCTCGCGATATTAGTGCAGCTAGACCATATCTTGCTTCAAGTCTATCGTTTATCTGAATATTCACTAGTGAATTTGTTGGGAGATCATCTTCAGATTTCTTGCCTGAAATCACACACCACTCCTTGGTAATTTTCAGAAATCCGTTCTCCTGTGTTGTAGATCGCGCATCGACGGTGAGGTCCTTTATTTTGGAATTTGGTATGGATTTCTTTCGTGATGATACTTCCCAGATAGGTTCAGTAGAATATTTCTCTAAGAAGGAGATATTATTGATATTTTCGAGGAATAGCAGAGAATCCATCGCGTCCGTATAATAATTTATGAGTTGCCGACGTGTTTCGCCAATATCTAGGTTCTTGCTACTTAAGACTGATTTGGAGCCTGGCTGTCTAAATGGGAACCGAAATATGGTGCCCTTGAAGGAGGTGGTGTCATTATCGAATCCACAAATACCCTCAAAAGGAAGAAGTTGATCAGGGTCTTGGGGCTGTTAGTACAAGAGCAAATTCCACTGGTGATGCACTGAGTAGATTACATTTTTTGCGGACATCCTTAAGCTTTAACTTTAGTCCTGCTCGTCGCTTCCTCGTTGCTGTGTTTGGTGGTAGATAATTTTCTTCTGGGCTATTAACGAATTAGCAACTGATATCTGGCGCGGAACCAGCTATGTAGTCAGTCATGACATCATTCTTACTCAAAAATCACAAAAGAGTCGCCTGAGATAAAACTAGGCACTGATGTCCAATGGTACCTAGAGATTCGATCATGAGTAAATTTCTACTTAAAAGTCTCAATACTGGTAGTTATAAAGGTATACTAACATTGTCAACGCCCCTCTCCCAAACCTTCCAATCTTAGAAGCATCGTCACGTTTCGATCCAACCCCAATATCGATAATTGCACTGAAATCCTTCTTTGAAAATTCTTTATTAATGTCAGTATTTGTAGCTTAAGTTTATAGTATAAGTTTTATAAAAACTGCTCACCGCCATCGTTGAAACAAAAGAGAGCAGATCCTTGAACCTTCTCTAGTTCTGGGCTAAGTAATCCTGTCCCAGAATATCTCACAGATTTGTCAAGGATCCAGCTTATCTTTGTTGCTGATCCGCAGTCTTCAGCATTTGCAAGATATTCACTAAAAGTCGTAGTAGTTGCATATCTTTTTAGTGTATCTGCAATGGCTGTGGCAGGGCTTTCTTTCTGAGAAAAATCGTCTTCAAACTCAGAGTCAATCAGGGACTCTAGATGGCGATCATTAAATGTTGCGAAATGTAGTTGTTTGATTGTTTCAGGAGAAATCCCTTGGTGAAGTACTGGTCGGCCCTCTTCACCAGGGCCGGGGTCACCAGCTGTAAGGTCTTTCAGGGGAAGAAGCAGTCCTTTATTGTCCGGTGCTTTAAAACCCTCAAGTTTTTCTTCTGCAAACCTTCTTCCTACCTCTTTCACGATAAAAAGCGCTACACCTAGGTCTTCCTTGGTAAGGATCCCTTTGGCAGAAAGTTTTTCTTGTAGTTCTTTTAACTGTAATAGACACCAAATTAAATCTTGTACGGTTATAGAGCTATGAAATAAATTCTGAAATACCTGGGGAAAAGATGGCATAGTATTCATCCCCATAGCTATTAGAAATCGTTCGGATTTTTCTAGTCGTTTGAAATCGGGGGATAGAGTGCCAAAATAAGGTGAAAGATACGGGAGATCATCAAGAAAGGTATCGCAAGGTCTATGATAGGCTCCACGAGTATCTGGGACCCATTCCTCCTGTTGAAACTCTGACGTACATTTGCTCAGGTTTACCCCTCCGTTGATAATTAGGTTTCTTAAAGCTCTATTATCTTTAGCATCTACTGCACCCCTGAGCTGCCGCAATATTTGTTCTGCTGAAAGTGGGTTTTTCCAGCCCAAAATTTCTCTCCAATCATCAGTAACCGGAAATTTTGTGAGGGGCATCGCATATTTCGCCAGAGTTTCAGCTTTCGGATCCCGACATTCTATAGCACTATAAAGTCCATCTTCTTCTCTAAAAGAGGCCGGAATCCACCGATAGCTCAGGTACTCTAGAGGCAGAGTACGAGGAGGAGAGTATCTACTGATTAGTTTTTCGACTTTCTCCGCAATAATCCCCACCGAGTGATTTGACGTATTATATGTTGATATTCTTTGGAGTATAAGATCTTGATTCATTGTCCTAGCCATTCCTAGTGCTGTGAGAGCCCGGAGATGGCGATTGTAAAATGTGTGCTTAGGTATTCTATACTCTTCGGGAAAAAAAAACTCCTCAAAATCCACACTCACTGTGTCTTTGGGGCACCTGTGTATTTCATCCGCATTAATAACAGGAACAATCTTTGTTTCTGAGAGCTTCTGCTTAGACTCTTCCGACAGAATATCAAAGTTATTGAGGGCAAAGTTCGCGAGAGAGTTCCGTAAATTAAAGTCCGTTGCATCCATGATATTGGGGATAACGAAGTTTTTGATTATTTCATCTCGAGAGGGACAGGGCATCAAATCTAGACTACTGACTAGTTTCTCGGTATTTTGACTGATATCAATGAATATAATATTATGGGCATGTAGTTTTATGGGAGTATGTTTGATGCCAATGTAGTTGACCCGGTGACCATCTCGAATAGGGTCTAGAGAAATCCAGGGTCTATTTTATTCTAGTCAGCTCTATTCTAGATGAATCTCCTATTATAAGACTTACCTGATTGTACTAGAGGTGGGTTCTGCACGTCGAAAAAGGCTCAGCATACGCACATTTTGCATGCTAGCCATATCTGAAGAGGTTTTTGAGTATTTTAGAATTTTAGCCTCGCTACTTAAGTGCTCAAGGATCTTAGCCTTTTCATCATCGCTCAATCGATCAATAAAACTCTGTGAATTTTTAACCAGCCAGTCTATTAAAGGTCCAATGGTTTCGCAATCTCCGATATAACGCCGTGTGCGAAGTACATTGGTTGTTGTGGCTGAGAACCCTTCTCCAGTATAAATCGGGTATTGTGTACCATCGAGTTCAAAGTGGGAACGTGCAACTTCATGAATAAAAAGACCGATAAATCTGCGGCTAGAAACATCTATAATAGAAGATTTCTCGCTTGATATTCTGTGGTAATAACCCCCCATCGTCGGAATAAGCCATAACCCATCCAAGAGATGAGGTTTAGTAGAAAGTTGTATCTTGTTTTCAGTAAGGTCAATCCACCCCCAGAACAGGTCTAAGAACTCGTTGAAATTCGGACTAGGTGTAGAAATTTTGTCCTCGTTTCGGGATTTGACGGCGTTAAAGATAAAATCTTCACAATACGAGACCGCATCTGGTACTTTCCATATAGATATGGCCGTGGTATGATTAAGTTTCGTGATATCTTTTCTCATTTGGTCCTTTATGCTGGGCATCAATTTTTCAGTATCGATCATTCTTGGTGAATTTTTGAAGAGTTTGGCCTCTTTGCTGGTTGTTGGAAAGTACAATTTCGCATCCGAGTGACTGAAGCCACAGAACTTGTCGCCTAAGACTGGCAAGAGAGGAGCATGGCAGAACCCTAAGCTTTCATAGTTTTTGTCTGATAGGACGTATCCCAGGAGAATTTGTCGATTTTCTAGAGATAGGTGTTTGAGTGAGTCTCCTAACTTTGATAGAGATATCCTAGCTGTTTCTGGTGTGAGACGGGAAAGTTCCAAGGTGTCTATTTCCAGTTTTTCCAGTTCGAGTTTCCTATCTACTGGAGGAATAACAATAGGGCACCCAGCACTCTGTAGTGCACCCTTGATTTCTCCGGGAACTTCAAGGGTAAATAAGACTTTCGTTCGAGCCCCGGTCTTACCACAAACTGTGGGAAGCAGCTTCAGGTTTTCCTTCACAACTCGCTGAAATATTATGCTAAGAATGCCCATCCATAACTGCCCCATCTGCTCTCCTTGAGCACCTGCGGGCCAGAAATTCCACCCTATAAGATTTGCCCCACTATTATCGTTTATGGTATCTAAAAACCGAAGGTTCCGGATCCATGTGTAAGGTATGCATTCCTGGAATAGCCATGTGTTCCATCTTGCGCCAAGTTTTGTTTCCGAATTATCACTCATTGTCCAGTCATCTCCAGAGTGGATATTCGATCGGTCGGGGGTGATAGAAAACATGCCGTGAATATGAACAGGGTGCTTTGTATGGAGAGGGAGAGGGAGAGTACTGAAGAGTCGTCCAGTAAAGTCTTTACAACCCTGGATTTTTGAGGTTAGTAGGGATAAAAGGGTTTACAATCACTGGACTTAAAAGGTGAATAAACCTTTAGTGGGGTTGCAATAGCAATCCATGGAAATAACTTTTGCCCCCTTGCCCATCTCTGAAGCTCCTCATCATCGGCTGCTTTCCTGAGGTGATGACTGATGACATACTGGAAATTTTCCTCAGTTTGAGACTGATAATCATCTTTTGCATCGCCACGAAAAAGGGAAATATCTGTCAAAAAGTCTGTCTCACACAGGTCTTTCTTCTGGTTCACAAAAACCTCTTGATAGCCATTGTTGATGATCTCCTTCGCCTTCTGGTGAGAGGCATCTGTAGTTGATAATACTTTGGCATAGATCCCATCATCGACCCGTAATATGATGGTGTGTATGTTCCTCAGAAAAAGAAGGGACTCAACAAGCTCTTTGGTGAACTTTGAAAATACCTCAAGGATATTTTCTTTAGTGGTAGCCTGGCCTGGAACAATTTTGCTCTCTTTTGCCTGCTCTTGGGTCCTGAGTGGGAGGCGAATGATAGTCCCTTTGAATTTGTTGTCGAAATCTTTCATTATGCTTCCGAATGCGGATAACTGGTTACGCATTTCCGGAAATTCTTTGATGCTCTCAACGAAGTCCCAGCGTGGACCACCCGGTGACTCGGGCGAAATTTCCCGCGACCATGTGAAGTGAGGGTCAAGAATTAGAAGGTTCTCACCGGAGATTATAGAAGGCGTATCAGTCCAGTTATAGACCTTGTGTGGAATTTAGTAAAATATACAAATCTTACAATAGGGGAATTCCTCACACTATTGAACCCTCTGCCAAACTTTCCGGTAGAGTTTAGGTCTAGCACTTTCCCACTGTCACCAATGCGACTCAGAGAATCGAAATCATTTTCGGCGAATTCGCTATCGTTGAAAGCTAGTAAAGCCGGGCCTTGAAATTGGGCCAAACCGGTATTTAGGATATTTTCCGTTACATAACTCTTTGTGTCAAGAACGAACTCGACCTTAGTAGCTCCCGCATCATCCGCATTCTGACATAACTCTCTGAGAACGCCTCCGCCAGCAGGGTATTCCCGAATGATATTCCGGAGTACTGTAGTGAGTGGCTGGTGTTGAGCATTGTTCCGCTTGGGAACTGGAGGCATTTTTGTGGTGCTTTGGGGTATATTGAAAGTTCAATTTCTAGGTATTTGGGTCAGTTTTTTTTTGTGGATGGTAGGTATGGAAATGTAAAGTAGGTAGTAGCTTGCCTAGTTTTATAATGTGGCCATACAGCTTCGTTATATAGTAAGTTAGGTTTGTTTAAGCTTAACCAAGAAAAATGTGCAACTCATAGTCATATCTAGGAAGAGAATAGGTAACTACTGACGCCTGAAAGAATCAAGGGCTAAGATGAACCCCCTGTCTCCCCCGCAGCTACAATCAATGAAATGATGTCGGATTTGTATGTGGGTTTAAGTGCTTCTAAAGGCCCAAGGGTTTGAACTCCCGTTCAGCTTTCCAATCAGAGACTCTCTGCATAGAAATTTGCCCAATCGTAGTCGACAAATACCGAAGGGTTGTCATAGAAGATCAGGCATCCAGCCAAATGAGGTGGTTGCACAGCGCATGCGGCGGGCGATGAGCACCAATGGGGGGTTAAGATATTGATAGGCACGGGTGTCAAGGAGGGGTTATCTAGGAGTTTCGACCGTAGGACCCACCAGCGGGTAGCGAGAGAGAAAAAGATGTAGAAGAGGGTATATATGGGCGCTATGAGGAATAGGCATCTATACGTACATATATTAAGGCAAAACTGTAACAGACCATACTCAGTTCTCAAAACCAGTCATATATGGAGGTTGAGTATGGGACAGCGTTAACAATTATTTCTGAATCTGCTTCTCCTCTCCTGGTAAATCCTATCACCCATCACCACAACCCAAATAAGCCTTGGCTTGATCACTGGCGCTCGATCAAACAAGATTACCGATCTTCAAGACACCCGAGGCTCGGGCCGAACCCTCTCCGCTAACGGGCTTCTTGACGCGTCAAAGAAGAAACGCTCTGTCACGCCTTTTCATGAGCCGTGTTTTGCGGGGTAGACTGTGGCTGCGTCCTTCACTGCCACAGGAACGTTGATCAAGGCCTGGCTCGACCACTTGGTGCTCTGTGTTACTTTCAAGCAGATCAAAGATCGTGACTCGGGAATTTTAACCACGCACAGTCCACAATGTCGTAAGGGAAACCCGGAATTGGATTAATCTCCTCCTCGCCTCACACTCGCTTTCACCAATGGCCTTTGAATGTGGGGCTTTAGGTCTCGTATTGCTGAGTCAGAAACAAAGAAATGTTCTAAAATCATTGCTAGTATGAACTTGAGGGAAATAAGGAAGAGGACTATTTCTCACAATAAACAGTCATATGGTCTCGCATTGAGCCGGGAACTATATACACATTTCAAGAACCAGTCTTTCTGGCCTAGAGGAAGTGACGGGGTGATGAAAAGGAAGATAGAAAGAGGAAGGCAATAAGCGCGTAATGTACAGCCCCACCAGGCCGAGAGGAGGGGCAAGGTAGAGTAGGTTAGGATAGTGGGGTAAAGAAAAAATGAGCCCATTTCATAAAACAATGGTGGAGAAGAATAAGGAATAGAGATAGGGGGTATAAGGAAATACATGCAATAGGGACCTAGATAACATAACATGGTAGATCTTTATATCGTTATTCACCCATCTTTACTCAAATCAAGTCAAAACAGAATGCAAAAAATTTCCAAAAAGGAAAAAAGGTCATGAGCAGAGAGCACCCAAGGAGATAGGAAAAAAAACCCCCAAGCAATGAGACAACCAAACAACACACCAGCCTTCCCTAGATTTCCCATGAAAATACCAACCAGACAAAAGTAATTCCAGTCAATTGAAGCAAGCACCCAATGCCAATACACCAAACCTACGTAAAGACGACACCATAAACCTAGAACCCACTACCATTTCACTCCTTAAAGGTTGAGGTCGGTCTTTCACCGAAACTCAACCGCCCCGAAATACCTTTCAGGCACATGCTTTAATTCCAACCTTTGGAATTTCTCGGATTTCGCGTGGAAATATATTCCGCTGACACTGCCGGATACCTGATTAAAGCAGATGTAGTAGAACCCCTCAAAACTTGCCCCGGAGATCTGCTTTACTCTATGGTCAGGCACCAAGAAGTATTCCTTCCAGCGCATAAAAATGTGTTCTTTCTGCGCAAAGTTCTTGTAGTTGAAGTCTGGGCGCTTGGCTCGGGTCGCTAGAGGGCGATATGCAGGGAATCGTGCCCAGTGTTGAAAGTCGTTTTTCTCACTGGATCCCCACTCTGGGCGGCGCGTTTGAAATGTGTATTTATCACCGATCATTTCTCCCTCAAAATATGTTGTCAATGTAGGGTGATCTGCCGTGAGTCCTGTATTGCTATGATATTAGCGCCCGAGCGTGTGTGGAGGAAAGAAGAAATTTTCAATTGGGTGACGGTTCGTACCTTGAATGCGGAGGTAGCCGCAGAGGAAGGACTCATTCATATCAACATGCTTGAGCTCCACATGAACATCGTAGGTGGACCTGTCCGAGGTTTGTTTCCCAGAGAACTTGCTTCCAGGGCGTAGGAAAGAACAAGAAGATGAAGGTAGTAACTGTCGAACGAAAAATCAGCGTCTTATCCTCTCGATAATCAACAAGATGTTACAATGCGGGTATCTGAAAAGGCGACATACCCGTTTCGCAGAAAATTCGTGCGAGAGCGACGGAACAAAGGGTGATTCCGAAGAAAGCGGCAGCCCGTGTGATGCGGGTTGCTGGGAATGGTCGAACTTTGGCTCAAGGGTGGGTGATGGCTCGGCAGAGGGGACATCTCTGTCCATTTCCTTCACTACTGTAGTGGTGGTTGATGTTTCGTCATCGGAAGAGGAGCTATTAGTAGGCTGTTGACCGTGTTGCCAGTTTGACAGGGGTGGGGAGTTGCGAAAAGCGATAGGTTCCTCTGGAGGGCAGAGCTGGAGACGGGAAGGACGGGAAGGATCACTGCCGCTAGGGACTGTAGGAATTACAGTAATAGTCTCATTCGGTGTTGGCATATTTGTCTATATATTTTTCTGTTTTCTATCTTTATTTTTAAGATGGATGTTATGAGGGGGTTGTGGGTTTAGTCGGAGGGGAGGATGTTGTTTATGGATGTGCACGGGTAGCAGAGCGGTGGAGTGAGATGAGACTGAAGAAGAGAGTAGGAAGAGGGAAATGAAGAGAGGAAGAAGGGAAGGGAAAATGGAGGATAAAGATGTAGAGGGGAAACTATTAAGAGGATTCTTCCTTCCTCTTTAACTTTAAGGTGGTTAATAGATGAAGGGCTCTGTCTGGCGGGTATATTGACAGCGCTGGCAAGTGCACAGGGAGAAAAAAAAAACCGAGTCTGAGAGAAGATTGGGTTCTGGACGAGAGATGCTCGAGTGGCCAGCGTTCGGGCTGGGAGAGTGTGAGTGGTTGGTTGACAGATGGGTAAGTTGCAGCAGTGCAGCAGCGCAGCTGGTGGATGCGCCGTTCTTGGGGACGGATGGCGAGGTAGCTGCCAAGGTTTGTGGGGAGGAATCACTGGATAAGCTGTGCTAGCCGGTATCATCTATCGTTCTCTTGGAGCCCGTCTAGAGCCCCTCTACTGGCTTTTATTGGCTTCAAAGGGCTCAGGAGAGGACCAGACCACCTGCGGGGATAAAATAGGCATGGCTCTAAGAGCAGGCACACAAACGGCAATCCTTACGGCCTCTGTTGTGCGTCTCGTGCGACATAAGACAACGGCCGCGGCAGTGGTGGTGGATAGGCCACCTGGTTGCCTTGTTGCTTGCAGACCCACTGCCTATCAAAGTAGAATAGAGTAGGGTAGGTCCTACATTTAGAGTTCCTTCTATCCTCCTATTCCTACTCTTGCTCCTGCTCCTGCTCCTGCTCCTGCTCCTACTCTTACTCCTGCTCCTGCTCCTGCTCCTGCTCCTTCCCATCCACCCCTCACGCTCCGCGCTCTGTACGTTCTAGAAGTCTATCCGTAGTAATTATATGGTGTTGGGTGTTGGGTGTTGGGTGTTGCCGCTGCGGAAACCTAGCTCATCGAGACTAAAGACACGCAATCCTTAATTGCAATAATCCACGATCGCATCCTGGCAATTAATCGGAAGGTAGGGCAGACATCGACCGAACTCATCCAGCTACCCGTCCTTTCGGGTCGTCCCATTCGAATCATCTCCGGTTCTATCGTTTTCATAACTTATTTCCGAGACACCACACCCGCCTAGAATGCGATTCGTAGGCGCGATTAAGTCCCGCTTACTTCAAAGAAAGATTGGATTCTGATTCCCGGAAATCGCCCAAAATTAAGCACGTGATATTCTAGCGGTGAACATGTCCGCTGTCAACTTCGAAAAGTCTATGCAGGAGTACATACATAAGAGTACATGTACCCTACGGTTTGATCGGGATTGCGCCTCAACCTATCTTGCTATATGTCCGGTAGTTCGGTTCACTTTGAAAGAAAAAGTCTTTATTACTGGACCGCACAAGGCGCACCACTTTAGTACTTATATGTAGAGTAGGTACTTTATGTACATGTACGTGTGCTAGAATAGAAAATCCCGGGCAATTATGCATAACCCTTGTTTTAACCTTGATCTAGGTACTCTCATATTTTTACCTTGCATGATATTTCATGCACGAGGTCCTGGACCATAATATCCTGCCAGATCTACCGTATAACTGCATGTAAGTAGCCACAAGTACCCTTTTGGACACCACACATGGTTTCTTAGATGTTTATCTATTGAAAACAAAGTGACGAGTATGTAAATTATTGTATGACGTGAAAGTTCTTGTTTTAATTTAAGGAGAAGCTACGTAATAGTTAGATTTTTGATACCCCACCTTGATTAGTTACGGATTCTCCTCTAGATTTCACGAAGATAGTCTGAAATAGCGCCTATAGTACATGTTGTATATACTACAAGGCCTGTCTTCGCTAACTTCACTAGTTTTGGAAAGATCAAATCTAAGCATTGCAATATAAACGGTGGCGATCTAAGTAAGGATCTAGATCTCATTATTGAACGCCGATCATAGATGTACGCTTACTACATGTATGTAGTCGTGGATTAAGTATCTGATGATCGCAAACACCCGAGTGATATCCTGTGAGTCAGGCTACGAAATTCATTTACGTATATTATACTTAATAGTGTGAGGCTAAAATGTATACTAACGCTTTCCGGGCGTCCTAGGGCTCTAGGTTTTAAATCACCAATTTTGTCTACTTTATATTTTTATTAACTGTATTATGTCAACTCTTTAGAGGTTCTTATAGGCTCCTTGAATTTCGACTGTATCCGTGTATTCTTGGACTAAAGTCTATTGGATTTAGTGTTATGGTACCCGTCCATCAATACTGTCTAGAAGTAGTAAATCTCAGCCTATCAAATAACAGCACTCTAGACTTTAGGTAATATCTTAGTACTGGTGGCATATTGGTAATTTTAGCTACATGTAATTGCTGAGCGGTGTAGATCATTATTTTAAACTTATATCATAAGAATTCTCTGTTTCGCTAATGTACGTATGGTAATCGTCCAAAGGCTTAATCAACTCTAGCGGTGAGATGATGTTTACTTTTTAAATTTGGAGTGTGCTGTGCCCTGTCACACCTTGGCTTTAAAATCCGGGGCCGTTCATTATTCTTGCTTGTTTTAATCTGCTGAGACCTGGTTAATGGTTCCTGAAACCAAGTAAAGTCACTGATCAATCAGGTATTGATCATCAGCGAGCAATAACTCATCATTTGCGAGCTATCAACTTCCTAGGTTTTGTAATGGGTTGCATCTAGACTCATTTAGGAAGGGTGAATGGGATGTTCATGTAGTGGCTCGTAGATCTATGCGGTATCATGACGGAGCTTGAGTTTCGGCATAAGTTTCAAACCTTGAAGATGAATGGAAAGAGATGGATCATATTTTTTTTTCCCTTTCTTCATAATTATTGCTTACCGGCAAGATATAACACTCAGTGTTTACGTCCGTCCAGTAAGAATCTATGAAATCAGTTGAAACGAGAATCCAGCTGCAGGAGCTAGCGAATCGGAGGTTTTATTTTGAAACTTGTTTTACACAGTTAAACGCACTGAAATTTTGCCGTTACATGCACCATATACATTCAGATTCCGAGAAACGCTCTCTAGATGAATGACGCCATCATACTACTAGGACATCGGGTTTTGAATATCAGTCAAGATTCAAATCATACACTATCACTCGGCTTCAAGCCACAACCAGCCGGACAATTCCTGCACTTATTAGTCTCCCGCGCGAAATGCACAAGAATAGTCTCCGGCGGTGTGTAGAAATTATGGTGATAGGTTATCTTTTCAACACATCCTAAGGCTCGGCTGACTAAGACTATATTTTGCTTACATGTACATGTACATATGTAGTTACATATATGCATTTATGTAGAGAGGCGAAGAGTGATGCATCGCGTCAAAATTCTCTATAACGTATGGATAGACCTAAAACCTGTCAGTTACTTTGAATTGTAGGTTTTTATTTTTGAAAGCTAAATTTTCTGGTGATTGTTTATCATGTTGGCACCTTTTGTCAAGAATCAGCCCCGGGCACTTTTTCATCTAATAAACATCTTTTTCATAAAATAACGTCATGATTTTTTTGGGGGGGGGTTAAGGAATTTGTTCTATTATGGAGATCCACGTACGTTGTATCAGGTATTTGGGCTAGGTTGAATACATGTCATGTATGTATCACGTTCCTGAATCCATGCACATGTCACGGGCGTGGGGGTATTCATGCATTACATGTATGTATTCTTTAGAATTGTACAAGTTCCTGAAAAAGTGCACTCCGCTTAAATATATGTTAGTCACTCTTGGCATTCGCACCTTTTGTCTTTTCTTGAAGACGTTGATCGGCCTTAAAGCTTATCAAACGTTAATGGAGTCTTTTTGGAGTCTTAAAAGAAAGTTCTTTTATTATAATTGTCTCTAGCGACTCAAAACTTCAAATCACGTAAAGAAAGTATATTAATTGGCTGCTAGCTTGATCGTTGGCATTGTGCCCTTCTTAATCATTTTTATTATCATCTAGCATTAAGAGGCTAATTCTCAGAGGCTATGGGTGTTTGTTATAACATAATCTCTCATTATGGCTAGGATTGTGTTATCGTTTTTTTTGTAGGATCTTTTGAGATGGGATGTACTAAACCTGTTACTATGCGACGACATGTATAGCATACATGTAATAACAGTCACTGCGTGTTTATATTATTTTATTGATGAGGTGGATTCCTCCTATGCGGTAGTGTACACTGAATTATATTTAAGCTACGACTACATGTAGTATTAAGTCATTTATATAGAAAAGAATAATATTTTAATTACTGTATTAAAGCATATAGATGTGAAGTTTTGGACGTCAATTGGTAGTTCATAGAGTTAGGTGTATATAACATGTGTTGGTACATGTAGTCTTGTGTTCTGCGACGTTCCATCACAACTACATGTACTACAACAAAAATAAACCTCCATCCTGTGGTGGGTGTTTTCTTCTTCCATCAACTCTACCCCCTACAATTAGAACGGAAGTGATCAACTCAGTTACTCTATCACCTTGGCCAACACTTATTTCATCTACCCCTTATCTCAAGGAGCAAAATGCCAACAGACTATGAGTTCACAAACTCTTGGGAAGTGATTAATGATGGGAAAGTCCCAGTTCGTATGGTAAAGGCTCCTAAGTCTGCAAAATCCAGGATTACTGCCAATAGTGCACCAGACGCTGGTGACCCTATAAATGGTCAAGATGAACAGAAGTTGAGACCTGAGACTCCCGTCTCGCACATCACAAATACCACCGCCCCATCTCTGTCAATTACGTCTCTTTATACTTCCCCTGAGGCAATTGGGCTAAAGCGTCCCCTTGCTCGCGCCACGGGTTTTAGACCTGTTATCTCACAATCAGAGGCAGTGATCAATCCCGCTTTCAACAGTAACCCATCACACAATAGAAACTTCGGTATTCATTATAAGAAAACTTATTCGTCATCATCAAATAGTAATAGCCAAGAACATAAGCATGGCCAACTTGGCTCGTCCTTTTCGAATGTCCAAAATATATACCGTGGTGGGTTACAGCGGGTACAAAACCAAGCTCGTGGCCGTATGTCCTACACAAACACTATACCATCCGCAAAAAGTTCTAGTACACAGCCTCGTTTTCGGCGCGGTTCTTTCTACCGAGGATCTGATATAGACGGAGAGGGAAGCACAAACCGCTCAGTTTATACTACCCCAAATCTCTACTTGAGCGACCCTGATGCCTTGGGACTTGGACCAGACGGTTACGAAGGCCCTGATGGCTTTTTGAGGGATAATAATGCTGATAGGGCTGAAAGAGCTGGTCTAGAGCCGGACGGCAAGTTTATTATTAATCCTATGTGCTTGGTTTTTAGCCTCCAAAGATCTCAAATAACTAATGATAAGTCTTTGCTATATAGCATTCTTTAGCTTACCGTTGCGGCGTCACCCTGAGTTTGACGAGAGATTCTTTGGCCCGCGAAATACAAATCTTCGTCATATTGCTGTAAAAACAAATACCCATTTGTCAATGCCAGGAGAAGTCGATTCCCTTGTGAGTTCTTTGTTACTCAACTACTCAACCTGAATATCTCAAACTAAAGCTATCTAGGATATACAAATTTGGGGAGAGCTAGATGATACTACTCTTGCAAAACGGGACCTCCAGGCCTTGATGGATCATATCAATTTTGACATTGCAGAAAATGCGATTCGTGTTGGTGGTACTTGGGCAAAGATCAATGCTGCCCCCAGTGATCGTAAACAAGCACGCATTGAAAAAATTGCCCGAGATTCAGCTATGCGTAAGAGATACCGCCAAGCACCTGAAGAAGGTGCATCTTTTGGCGCTGTCGGCGTGTTTCTCTGGCCATCCCAAGAGATCAACCCGCAAACCACTCTCGGTATGGGTTTCGAAGCTCTCGATATAATTAGGTTTGAGTGCGAGGTTTATATTATATTCTCTCGTAAGAGAAGCATGTTCCGTGTTCTGGGAGATGATCCAAAAAATGTTGAGGTGGCTACCAACAGAATCTTCGGCGCCTTCTGTGAAATAGCTGCAAAGAATCGCAGGCCAAACAAGAGGTTTTTAATTCACCCTCCTTCCGCGGAGCTCCCCGGAACTATCGTTCGTATTGTTAAAAAGCATAATCTTGAAGGCCGCCAAATTACAATTAAGCGTCTCCCTCAGAACGTTGGTGTTCAAGTCTTCCTTACTGGATCTCCTCCTACACGATCATACCTGCAAGAATGGCAATTGAAGAGAGAGGCTATAGAGAGGACAAATTATAAGTATTTGAGAGATGTATTTCAACAAGGATTGAATGACGTCTATTACTTTAGAGGGTACTCAGCCCTAAAGGTTCATTTTGGAACATTAATGCTTTTTGGATACAAGAAACCAGCTGGTGGGGTGTTTGAACTGCAGGACTTTTGCCAGATGATGGGGGATTCTCAGACTGCGGGCGAGATTGTGAGATTGTAAGCTACTCCTATGTAATATAAGAGTATCTAGTCCAGGATACGCGCTTACTAGCTTTACAGTGTTGGGGAAGAATATGTCGCTAGAGCAATCATTGAAGAGTGTAACTCTAGATCGGGCCTCTTCAGTCCGGCAAACAGTAAAAATCATATTTTCGACGGGGACGCCTATGGAAGTGATTACTCTAATAGTATCAATTATGGAGACTCACTAGCTGCTCTTGATTCTAGGGCCGAGCCTGCTGTTTTCGCGACCTTCCAGGTCAGGATGTACGATGACAAAGGCCAAACCAATGACATTCGCCTCGAAGTTAAATTTGAGCTAATTCCAGGGGACCACCCAAGTGATATGGCTAATGAAGTTGGGGAATTGTGGAAGGTAGGCACAAGAAGATGGCTTCATGTGCGTAGCACAAATGACAATGAAAGAGCTAGAAACGTTTTTTCCCGCCATAAGGGACCGATTGATATAAAAGTTTTTGATCTTGAAAAAGATATCTCTTGGCAAATCGAGCTTAGTGCCTACCAATTCTACAAGGATACTGACATTTATCCCATCTTTGCGGAATTTGTTCGAAAACTCCGAATTGAAGAAATCCCAGATGAATCAGACCCGGTCGGAATTCCGGCTGAGGGCGAGCCCGACCTGAGAAGAACCGTGAAAAGAATCAACTACGTTAACTTGCCTGGAATGACAGTTGAAACTGTAATTATGAAGACCAAGTATCAGTACTGGATAAATGGGACGTCATACTTGTTTGAAGTTACTAGGTATGATCATTTTGACACGGAACACGTCAATCGTCTTTACCCTGATGGCATTGCAATCTCTTGGAAGGGTGTTAAGACCCAACATGATACTCGTTGGGGTGCCTGCCTTACCAACGCAGATGTACAAGAAACGCTCTCGAAACAACAAGGGTTAGGAGTGGGCTGTGTTGGGGGCTGGGATCCTGATGTTGATGCGGTCTTTAAAAGCTCTGGTATAGGTGGGTTTGAGCATCCTGAGTGGACTAGAGATAGTAGTATCCGGGGGCACGGAAAACCAGATCCTTGGGAGGGGGATGGGTTTAGAGAAATGCATCACAGGATTGGGGAATGTGCGAGGTTCATTGCTAGAATTAGGGATGAGGTTTTGGCAAGAGATATGGAGGGAGTTGTGCTAGAAGTGGAACCTCGGTACCCTAGGGTTGATGAGTACTTATAGTTGTGCTAGGGCTCATACCTCCCCGGTAGTTTCTAGAGGCAAAACTAGAGGTTCTCTTTGATCATTTATTTTCTACTAGGATAAGGGGTAATCTGAGAATCTGGAAATGGGATAGTAGGTGCCGATTGTAGGTATACATGTTGTGTTCTAAAATGTGGGGGACAGACATCAGTACTTTACTATAGCTTCAGACACCTAAGGTGTGAACTGTAATCTAGTAAAAGATCCTTTGGAACACTTCTATTTATTTATTACTGAGATCTATTGATGAAAAGGTTCTCATATAGCTTATAAAGATTGAGCTAATAGATTACTATTGAAATCAAGGAACTGCTATAAAATACCGTAAACGGTTAGAATAGTTTAAACTTGGCATACATACTTTACTAAGAGGTCTGCCAAGGCTCGTTCTTACTGGCCATCTTGGGAGCCTAACTAAAGCCTCTGGTAGAATTATTCTAGAGGCATGGGTTATCAGCCAGGGGTTTGTGGCCAATCGTACTGCTAGAATTATCACCGAGAACCCTGACTTGAAGGCCAAAGTCTTTGATATTGCACGCCATATCTTCACCGGAGATTATCGTTCTTTTATATAAATTTATATCTAGATATTGCACTCTAAGATAGAGTGGAATGGCTAAGAAAACTTGCCGCTATATATATAGATGGTATAAGCCCAATAGCTAAGTAGATAAGTAGTGATAAATATTATCTAATAGCTGGTAACGGTCCCCTATAAGCTGCCCTAAAAGTCTAAAAGCTTATCATAGGATCCCTTCACCAGTATTTCAATGGTAAGATCCGGGGTTTATACCTAATATCCATAATAATAACCCCAAGTGAGTGGTTTATTCTAGTGGCTCTAGCGTCGTAATGATATGCCAAGTAATGCGGCTTTATCTACATCTCTCGGTAAGGCCTTATAGAACGTCCAACGAAACTCACTACGTAATCTAAGATTTCATTTATCATGCTTACTATATCCGCCTCTTATCCAATTAATACCTCCGATTGAGCGAGAGCATACGTCCCCCTTTCCAATAGTTTTTTTATCACAGTAGATAAGAGGCGGATAGGCGGAATTACTAACAGGGATCTTAGTGGAGGGGTAAATGAGACAGGTGAGGTACGCGCGTCCTTGCACCGGAAAAAAATTGCCTGGAGTAGTTATTGTCCTCATATAACTAATTCTTATGAGGTAGCACGCCAGTCTATAAGAGCTTTCTCTGCCCAGAATTCGAGGTTTCACTGCTATCAGAAACAAGGAATGCGCTGAGTTTTTATTCAGGATGCTGATACTAACTATCCTTCCACTGCTTGCAACAGCAGTATCTGCTTCTAGCAACCAGATTCCACTTGGGAGAAAACCGAATATCAATAATGGGGCAGCTGAATCCGAAATCGATATTTCACCCTTCGTCTTCACCTCCCTTCAGGGACTGCTACGACAATGGCAGAATGTATTTGCGCCAACAGGGCACACGATAATCCCTGGTACTGTACCGGCGCACACATTGCTGTATCATGCCCGACGAGATATGGAGACACCTCCAAGCCCTGAGTGGTTTGCTTTCGATATGTAAGTCTCCGCAACCAAGCACCTAAAAAGGTCTATGAGACTGAATAATCTGTAGCGAAATGTCATATGGTATAATCGCGCCTTTCGGGGTCTGTATTATGAATACCTATGCTGCGACACGCCCTCTCAACATTCTCTATTTTGATGGAATGTCCGCTGCGCTTGGAAGAAATGGCACGCTTGACTCACAGAACGTGTTTTTGTATGGGAAGGTTGTAGATGATGACTGGGGTCATAGGCCGGGCGGGGATGATAAGCATAATGAAACACGCCCAGGGGGTCCAGGTAGTCCAGGTGCACCTGGAGGACCGTTGTATGGTGAGTATAAGCGAGCGAAAGAGCTCTGCGATTGGGCAAACAGCCTTGGGGGGGGTTTGGTGGAGGGGTTTGTTAGGATGAATTCTGGATTGTAAGTTTCCTAACAGTTTCGTTGTGTGGGTTCCTTTATAGTTTCCAAGCTTACATTAGCCTTTCTATAGTGAACTGCTTTGGTGCGATTTCAATTCTTCTGCGATAGAACTGGTATCAAGACTCAATGTCACCATTCCAGCTCCAGAAACCACAGCTTTCACCTTTGAATTCGAAGAAAGCGCAGAAATTGACCTAGGGGATCATCCACATCACTGCCCACCACCCAAACATGAAGGAGATCATCATAAAAACCCCCCATCTGAACATGAAGGGGACTATCAGAATCCCCCGAAAGGTGATCACCTCCCACCTAAAGATGGGCGCAAGAAATCGCCCAAGGGGAAGTATCCTTCTGATTGCTATCATGAACATCCACTGCCAAAGGGACACTGTCCCCCACCGACAGGAGATCATACACCCCCCAAGGGAAACCATCCACCACCGAATAAAGATCTCCCACCCCCAGATTGCCATCATGGCCCACCAAGAGGGGAGCACCCACCACCCAAGGATGGGGAAAGGCCGGATTTTCATCATGGGCCTCCAAAAGGAGAGTATCCGCCAAAAGGGGATCATCCTCCTCCAGACTGTCATCATGGTCACTATACTCCTCCTAGTGATGACCATCCACCTAAAGACGGTCGTAGGCCACCAAGGGGAGATCATCCGCATCACCCACCTCCAGACTGCCATAACCCGCATCATCCACATCACCCACCCCCTCATAAGAATTGGAGGTACGTAATTCTAAGGTTCTTACGACGATTCTTCTCACACCATCCTCCTCCGGATTGCCATCATGGTCATCCGGGCCACCCGCCAAATGACGGTCACGGGGAACGCCCACCATGTAAAGGGGAAAAGCCACATCATGGAGATCACTCGCCACCAGGATGCCATCGTCCACCACCTAAACATTGCCCGCATCCACCGAAAGATGACTGCCCACCACCAGATAAAGATCACCCTCCACATTACGGAGAACCACCAAATGGAAGCTACCCTCACTTCCCCCACGACCCTCGCCAACGCTCTCCCTTCTCCATTGAATCTCGTTGGGAATGGGTCCGTAGTGCGACTTGGCACTATAATCTTGCTCCTGAAAGTCGTGTTATACTCGATTATTGTCGCATGACGTCTTATTATAATGTCTCTATTCCAGGACGTACACCGGCTGGCACACCTAATGCGAAGCGGCTACATCGGTTAGGAAACATTACACTAGAGCAAGCGGATCTAGTTAAGAAGGAGATTGAACATAACCTTCTTAGCTACCAAGAGGAGGACCCTTACTGTTCTGGTGTTGACTGGCGGGAGACTGTAGATGGTATTACAAGGCGCTATTTTGGGCGGATCATCGAGTTGCGAGGTCTATTATCAAAGGCACAACACATCTTCAGGCACAAGAGCCAGGGTCCAGTGGTTGCGAAAGTGATAAAGCGGATCCGTGGGTTAAGCCACGCGATGGCTATGCCTTTCTTCCAACTAAGGGACCAAGACATAGAGGCAGCACAAGAGAGATGTGTGAAGGATTACACAGGCCGTGTTGACCTTGACCGCATAGGAAACTCGGAGAGAATGCTAGTCGGCGCTGTAGAAGGCGTTATGGAGAACGTATGTAAGGCGGTGTTTGGTGTTTATGGAGATTTTACAATTTCTGTCAATGAGGATGTTGTGAAGAAGTGGAGTGAAGAAGTAGAAGCACTTGTAGGGTGGATAGATTGGGCAGGGTGGCATCGGTGTAATGATGCGTGTGGATGGGATGAGGTATGTGCGATACCCTTATGGCCTATTCTAGGGACGCCATGGAACCAAGGGGCAGATAACGAATTGCTTTTCAATCCAAAGTGTATCGGGATTGAGTTTATGGAGAGTGGGAATGGAGGGTGGGGACCAGGAAGACCACCAGGTTAGGTGCTTAAGTTCGCTCTTTAAAGGCCTTTTATTTATTTTTGATTATCTTAACTATGAAACAAGACTCTCTCAAGCATTCTCTTTTGTCTTCCTTCACTTTTGTATTGTGTATTTTTCTGTTTTATTTCAATTAGTATTCATGTTGCAGAGATTTTTTATAGTATCATAGTTTACCCCGGCTTTCTCAACCCGCTCCTGGCTTAAACCATGATTATATGTAGGGCTCTAGGCTGTGTGACTTGATTATACAGTCACTGGTTATAGTATAATAATATCCAGAGGCTGTGGCTATGAGTAATAGCTCTGTGTAGGACAGAAAACAGAGCCATCTTTACTGTTTAGTCTTTATATCTCACTATTCCGGAGGAGCAAACTTTAAATGTCCCTTGAATATTTTGATAACCTGAGCCCTATTCTTGTATTCGAGTGATAGAACATGATTCGCATAACGTATCACACTATATTTTTCTTTAATTTATAACTCCAGTTCGTTTTTGGGTAAGAGTTCTTGAGCCCGAGACATGTAAGCTATCGTACCTAGCTAGGTTATACTTCTGTATGTTTCAGGTGTCATTCTTTCACGTCTTATTAGTGTACTAGACCATAAAGTGTTATATCTTCACAAGGTGGGATAAGATCCCCTTTTCACGGGCTCCTCCAAAAGCCTCGGCTATTGTGAATACTCTCCTCATTGGCCCGTTGGGTTAGGGATCGATGATGTCCTCTTAGATTCCCAGAGGCAGGGGAGGGAGGTTCCTTAGAGAAACTTTCAAATTACTAGAAGATTATTACTAGTCTGATGAAATAAAATAGTTCTCATTTATTTTCGTAAAGTACATTTCTCCACTTTATTCCTCATGTATATGGGGTAGACCTGCTTATCCCCCCCCCCCCCCAAGCTAGATCACACAACCCCCGAGCGCAAGCTCTCTGGCTATAGATGAATATAACACGTCAAGAAAGAGAATGAAAGGGAATAAAAACGTGATAATAATACTAAAATAAAATAAAAAAGTACAACCTAATGTATTTAGTAAGGAATAAAACAAGAATAAAACATTCAAAATCAAACTAGAATAACCCAAAATAACTCCGATAACCACCCATCATAAAAGTATCACAAAACACGCTAGAGAATAATAATAATATGGTTAACTCCCCCCTAACTAATCCTACACACTAAACACCATGGAAAGGGACTTATCAAGTCAACACCGCATTGAAGTGGCTTCTCCCCACTGATTCCATCCCATTCGAAATCACGCGAGAGAATCCAATGCATCCGTTATCCTAGTTGCACCCTCGTAAGGGCAAATCCATTCGTTTGCATTTGTAGACCCGGGGCTACGGGTGAAATTTTGCTGCCCAAGAATCTAACTCTGGCCTTTGGTATAATCTCGCCATGGACGCCTCTGCGGTGCTGGACGAGATTATCGTTTCGATTAAAACCTTTTCTCCCCACGCGAGAACACCCAGGGTTTGGACAGTCGAGTTTATTGACTGTATGATGGACCGAGGTGTAATGGCGATTAAATTCGCCCCTAGCTTTAAAGATGGCCTTACAAGGGTCACCGAGACAGGAGATCGTGAGTCTTCTAGACTTCCGGAAGCATTCATGAGCACCACTACGAAATAAACCTTGTTAGCTCTATGTACTCTAATCAATTATAGCTAGGAAAGTATATTGAGCATATACAGGAAGTTTCCAACGCAGCTATCTCCGCACTTGTAACCCTGGGAAAAGGCTCGCCTATTCCCTACTGTCAAAAGGATTGTGTAGTTCTCTTGATAAGTGGCTTCGAGTGGAAAGTATGATCCCAATACGGTTCCATTCATGTTGGGAGTGATGTGGATTGGGCTTCCACAGCAGCAGTTGACCGGATGGGTGTTTTGGGGAGACATTGGTGGGGTGATATCCAGTCGGGACATATTATAGGGATATTGATCCCCTAAATTTTCTAATATGGGTGAGTACGGATCCATGAGGGGGTTTGAAGCAATGTCGTATAAAGTGATGTCTTCAGAAATTTGCTCCATTATAAGACTGTGAAGAAAATTTCAGCTTTCGAGTGACCTGCAGCGTCTACGCCTTCCAGATACCCGCAGAGATTTTCTCAATATATATATACAATATATGATGAGTGTTAAGTGCGCTTGAAACGGCTTCTCGGAATTTTACGGGCATCAAAGAAGGCTCTGGGCAGGGTATTTTTTGTGTTAAGCCTTAGAAAAAGCCCCACGCAGAGTACTCTACAGAAAGAAAGATGGTGTCTTCAGCCACTCCAGCTAGTCCTCGAGATCGAAAAACAAACTAGGACCTATGTTTACCATATTTTGCAGATATATGGACGAGATTCTTAATCCTAGCCTCAGTACAGATAGTGCATACGTTAGCACTAGGATTAAAAGGAGGAGAAACGGGGGAGGGGAATTCCTATTCCACTTGTCACAAGATGACTGGTGTAAATATTTAATATATTAACAAGGGTAAGTCCGCATATGCTCTTAGTAGTTATTAATACGGGAAGAGGTTTTTAAATTAAAACCCTCGTAGGCCATACACCGATCCGTGAGGCAAGGTCCCCTCCAATAACCATAGAGCTTTCAGAATTCCGCACCTCTCCCCCCTCCCCCCCCTCCTCCCTTGATATTTCGACTGATGGATTCCCCGCCCATCATAAGTGTGGACATTCCATGTTCATAGCTCATTAATATATGGGAAATCGCTGTCTCGATCGAGCTTATAGTTACAGCATATTCGTTCTATAAGATCGAACCCTTCGGGACCCAGAATTTGTGCAGCCCTAGCATTGGTAAATTTTGTAGAAGGCCCAGTATATACACAGGAGACCTGACCAAGACTGGGATTGTACTTGTGTATATTTGTATTGAAGCTTCACTGTGTAGTGGGAGTATATTGTATCTGATATAAACAAGCTCCTGATCATTGACCGCTGATGAACAGTTGAACAAAAGACCCGCTGCCTAAAAAAAGGAACCCTGGGGAGGAAGATGGATATTGGGAACCAATCGGGGGGTCTTTCGAGTCGGGGAATATATTTATATCTCGGTGCTCATAGGATCGGTCCACCGGGCCCCGGAAAAGGACTGTAGATGGGAATGGGAAATATGGGGGTACCAGTTTTACGGAAAGGAGAAACAAGGGCCTCCGATTTGTGGAGATACAGGCCTGATTTGTGGAGATACAGGCCATTCTTTGGGGAGGGGAATTAAGAATCTATGTAGAAATAAATACTTGGCAAAGTGATTATGATCTCATAGGAAGAAAATGTACCCCCCTTCATAACCGATGAACTGATCTAATCGAAAGAAACAAAAGTGCATATCGGGATGGGGGAGAGTGGAGAGTGGATATGGAGGGTGACGACGTCCTCTGAAAAATGTTTGAAGTATAAGATTCAGAGTAAACTCAGCCCCGACCCCACACGGATGAAATATAAGGCCGAGCTACTAGAAAGAAGTTGGATTATAAGAATATACTGGGGGCGAAAAATAGAGAGAATAAGATCACATTAACTAACGAGATAATACTGACGGAATCCGGTCATCAGAGAATCGAATCGCCCCTTTATATCTAAATTCAAAAAAAAAAATCTAGGTCTAGATGCCGTGCGCAGTCAACCGATTGATTAGACATTTACCCCAACCCTGTGCATAAAAACCGCTTTATTTCCCTCAAATTTAAACCTGAAAGACCATACACTCGAATCTCTAGAACATATGATAGATTCAATACTGCACCTTTTGGGCCAAGGTTAGATAGTAAAAGGGATCGGGCTCGAGGGTGTGTGATCGGACTTTTCAGCCCAACATCTCACCACAACTATGACCACAAGAAGGGTTCGCACATGTTGAATTTCTACTCGGGAATAGCGCTTACATTAGAGCTAATATCTCGAGCCTGAGGTAGAGAGAGAGAGAGAGAGAGAGAGAGAGAGACATCATGCAGCCATGGGCGTGGTGTTGGTGTCTTATTTCGTATTGGCCTAAGAAAAAGCCACCTGCAGTTATTTCTATACTAAGCCCGTGTGTATTACGAGAAATGGCGTCGAAACAAACCCTCAAAGTTACTCAGAGCCCTTCCTCGAAGCACAAAACCAGTCCAATTCAAAACAAAACGCAATAGAATCATGACTTCACATGTTATAATATTCTCTAGATGAAGGTTATCGTCGTATAGCGGTGCAGATTCAGAAGAAAGTGTATTTCTACGCGAAAATTTTCATGTTACACTACCTGCTAGAGCCTTTTGTTCTAGGCGCACATTCTCAACAAGTTTTTTTTCTTTCTTTCCAAGACAGTGGGCGTGAGTGATATATGCATTCAGGCGGTGTTTCTGACTGTCTGTGGAAAGTGAATTTGCTTCAAGATAAGATAGGCCACTGATTAGGACATATGTTATCACTCGATTTTCCTGCATGGAATTGTTGGGTACTCTGCCCGGGTTGGCGGTTCACTTCTTGAAGGTTGGTTGTCTTTATAGAAATAAATATTAGTTCAAAGAACAGGTTCTTTGATTTTTTTTTTTCATTATCCAAGATTTGCAGATGATATTATCTGAATCTCCCCTCCCCCTCCCTTCCCCTCCCACAGAATATCCAGTAGGGCGCCAATTTTTCCAATAATTTAGGTGTAAAATATCAAGATTCTAAGTACGCGCTAACAAGAAGAAAAAAGTACTCCCATTCCACCGAAAACCCGCACACATCCTAAGGATACCTGTATGTACCAAATCTCCACCCATAGCCAATTAGCATCTCGATATATTGTTGAGTGTGTGTGCAGTGCTCACCACTATTCAACTAAGATTCCGAGGGGTTATTCCGAGAGCTCAGTTATTAATAACTTTTTCTTGTGAGCAACTCGATTTCTTTTGGCTTAATTTACAAGGCATGAATAAAATAGCTCACTGAATCAGTACACCTGGGTGGTTAATTTTCGGCTAGCCAAGAAATGTGAGATTTTTGCTGTCACATCAATGGATAACGGGTAGGCTTATCGGTCCATATGACATTACCTATATAAGGAACAATTCCTTTGGGTACGGCGCCGGTGCTTGAGGGAGTGTGATATCAAATTTCTGTCCCTTTGAGCTCCTACTAAACTACATAGTACACAAGGAAGTATCAGGTGAGTAGCTACCCCCGCATTAAAAAGAATTATGGATTAGTACGTGTATTTATATAGACATTCACTGATACTCTTGAAAAGGTTCGATCCTACATACCCCCGGCAACCTCAACACCATGGCAGCCTACAAAGCTTCTACCAATAGCTACAAACTCAGCTTAATTATATAGAAGAATCTTTCAATCTATAATCATACGCAAGAATAGTACCTTTCACCAAGAAATTATAATTTGAAGCGGCCAGTCCATTGGTAGTCTACTTCCCTCTGCAAGAGCACCCCTCTCCCCCATGCAGTTATTCCCGCATATTATTCCCCATATATCTATTCGACTTTCTGTCTTTATTCTACGGTTTAATTCATACAACCTTTTCAAGATCTCGAATTTGAAATTTCTCCTACTTGGATAATTCCGTGTAAAATCGCTCCTGAATGTATGCATAGCGAATCTAGGGGTAACAAATTCCCAAAGGATTCGAGAATAAGGCCAAATAATTATGAATACCTGCTCTAGGT
Source organism: Verpa bohemica (assembly GCA_033030345.1). NCBI lineage: Eukaryota > Fungi > Ascomycota > Pezizomycetes > Pezizales > Morchellaceae > Verpa > Verpa bohemica. The sequence goes on along the minus strand of JAUFSE010000023.1, from coordinate 387,408 downwards.
ACTTAAAGCATATTTCTGATTTCCAATAGGTTTCTCGAGTTTCCGTTAGGTTTTCTTTTGATCCAATTTTCGGCGAGATACGCCGCTCCTAGTTTAGTTACACCTAGGAGTGACTATATGAGCCTCTAGCCAATTGAAAGATACGCTCTATAAGAACCGGAAACTATGAGTCCTTCATTTCCATCCTAATTGTTATCCTAAAAAATAAAATAAAATAGGGCTAAAATGAACAGCTTGGTTTTCTACAGGCTACCGAGTGATAATGTATGACGAATAATATTCCTCATCACAAGAGGTCACTCGACCCTTCTCACATTATCCTTGAAATTTGAGCGCCAAAATTTACCCTAGATCTTTTCTTGACCTTATGTTCATTATCGCTACTTAAATGAGTACTAACACACCTCATAATGATTAAAAAGGCTAACACCATAAATCACTATAGAAAGGGGTAAAAATACCTTATATGTACCCTTTGCTCATTTATATACATCTACTAAGGAACTACAACCCTTAAAGCTCACTTATACCTACCAAAATATCAAAAATTTCCGACTCAAATCTCTACCCCAACTTATTTGCCTTAGCCTATTCACCTTCATTCTCCCACCCATTTATCCTCCACATCACCATCAAGCACCAAAAACGCCTCGTCTCCTACCTCGACGCCCATACTACCACCATCACTACCATAGAGCTCTTCTTGCTCCGCAAATTCGGCTGTAATTTCAGCATCCAAAGAAATCGTTGGCCCCAATCTCTCGAAAATCTTAAGAGGTGCGAGAAAATTCCCCTCCAGCGGTACACCAAAGGAACTTAACAATGGGGCCCCAAGCAAAGACCTTGTATTCCAGTTCACAAGATCTTCGCCGACACCACCCTCGACATAAATATAGGCTTTGGGTCGCGTACTTATGATTCTGCCTAAGCCAGAGCGAAGAATTGCGGGTCTGATACCTTCGCAGCCATAAGCACAGGCGATATTGAGGAGTGATAACTGGGGCCAGTAGGATGATACTGAGAACAGTTTATGACAAATCCGTAATTCGGAGTTACCGCGGAGGATAAGTTTCGTTAGCTTTGGCGCCAGCTTGACTACAATATCACAGAGGTGGTTTCTTTGCGGGTTTAGCATCTGAGGATTCCCATGACGACGGGGCGATGAGGACGGATAAGATGCAGTGAGGGTGATTTCAGTGAGTTGGGATCCAAGCTCAGAATATGCCCAAAGGGAGCCATATATGAATGAAGGGGAGGTTGTCATATTGAGAACCTTGAGTTCCGGAAGAGCCTTGGCAAAGTAGACACCTACTCCTGGCTCATTAGTGAGACGGTAGGGAAAGTGGGCATCGATAGTGAAAGAGCGAACAGTTGTAAGTGCTTTTGCTGGCCAATTCTTGCTTGTGGAGGAGGCAGAGGCGATAAGAGTGGACATAGTGTGTGTTTGGAGGGTGCGGTCGCGTTGCATGTCGTATGGGTTATAGACATGGCATGAGGGCATGAGGATGGTGACAAGAGAAGTGAAACCACCGTGGAGCATATGTTTGAATTGCTCAAGGATGGATTCAAGATCTAGGCCCTCAAGCTGGATTACCTGAAGGGACAATCTTGAACCAGCAGCCAAGTAGTCCAGAAGTCCATCTTCGAAGCCAGTCCGGGCACCTTTATTCCAATTCAAGTCCTTCTCAAGCGACAGTTCATGCAGACCAGAGCAGACCGAAAGAATACCACGAAGGAGTAGGAAATTATCATGATCAATTACCCGAAAATGGGACGCGTGAACCTTAAGCTTACGGATACAAGCAGCGATATGAGGGTAATCAGCCAACAACGGACCCAGCTTCCCAATCTCACTCTTAACCGTAATTTTCCTGTAAATAACAGTGATGGCCAAAGCACGCAGCACACTGCAGCTATGTGCGATGCCCTTCAAGACACTCAATGATTCGGGGCACTGGGCAGTCGATGGGGCACTTGCAGCGACATGACCGATTATGTCTAGCAAGAGCTCATGGGGAAGTAGAAGAAGAGACATTGAGGCTTAAAAATTAAGAAAATCTTTAGCTACTCTGGTTGGACAAAGACTGCTGATTGTGGATTGTGGATAATGGTTTATGGTTGTCGTTGGTCTTTGAGGACTATAGAAGTCTCCGTTGTCGTTGGTGGTCGTTGTTAATCCAAGCCACCAGGTTGTGGGGGTCCCACCCACACAGGTCACGCCCTTTCTTTGCGTGGCAGTGTTTGTTTGGCTTTTCCCCCCGTCACAATAACACGTGATACCTCTCTATCAGTCACAGGTTTTATTATATATACGGCCATTTAATAATAAGGTCACAGGTAAGACCTCTATGCCTATCGGAAAGGAAATGATTGGAATCTGGAAGAGAATGTGCTGCACAACATAGAAGCAAAAAGCAAACTATTTAGGCACACCAGAAAAAGAAAGGAACGCAGTGACAAAAACGAAACAGTTATATGCCAAAAGATTAACTCTAGATGGTGGAACTATATATGCTAGTGGGAATTGATCGAGTATCTATTGTGTCTAACTTTGGTTAAATGTACAAACCTAACACAACGAGCATCTCTCAAAGCTACAGGAACAGCATACAACCCAACCCCTTGCATAACAACAAAAATGCCAAGAACGAGTGCTACCTTATGATGTATTATCACACGTCAACAGAGGAAAAGATTCTAATAGCTGTAGGAGAGAATATATTACTAAAAGTTTATTTGGTTTAATTTAAGTATATTATAGCCATAATTCTCCTATAGTATCGTGCTACAAAGCCTATGGTGATCAAATAACAGTTTGAAAGCCCTAATATTTGCCCAATGTTTGTAACCTTTTCGCTTTCATCAACCTCTACCACTACCTGTTTTTGTTTTTATTCCCGAGATCACTCCTTGTCATAAAAACTAGAGTATACTCTCTAATATGGAAACGTAAATCAGTCAAAACCTAATTTACCACCAATAGTAAACTCATGTATATAATACAGACTATGGCTCTTCGAAATCTAGGGCCCTATTACACAATCAGTAAGAAAAAATGGGACTTTTTATTTATAAGTTTAGCTAGAGGAAGGTATAGTTCGAAACTACAGCTTATTAATGCTACGTAGGGAGCTACAAGTGATCGATGGATTGGTGATAGGCAGCTCAAAAGCAGCGAGGACTATGTAGCTACTGTACTACATGTAGGCCTCAAATCACCAACCCAATTCTAAGAAGTTCTTACCAAGGTCTATAACTAAAATCTAAAGAATATCAAAAGCTATATTAATATAATATCCCCTTTTAGGTTTGGGGGGTTCCCAGAGAGAAAATCCAAATATACCTACCAAATTAAGCCAAACCATGATATAAAGGTAAAATATAATATAAAATAATATTTTATAACGCAGAGAGCCGAGCCACGGGTGTTTTTACGTAGGTGTTATGGTCTGGCAAACACTTTTACCGTTAGGCTAAAGATGCTGCCGATATTCTTAGTTGAGCACCGCACCCCATGAGCCGGTACAGCATTATGCCAGCTTGGGGGCTTCCCCGATAATTTCTTGAGTGACAAGCCCTTGTTTACATTCTGTATATATCAGCACTTGTACCTATAAGTACATGTACAAAACCTGAGGGTTCTATAAAGACACCTGTACTTTTTATAGTCTTTCTAATCCTAGTTTAGGTCTAAAAATTCATAGGCGATCACTCGGTAAGCCAGTTTTCCCGCCCAATTCTTACTCCATAATCATATTATATCTTAAGGCTATAGAGGTACACCATAGAATTGTATGTGAACTTATTTATCTAACTTATTATCAGGAATACTTAGGCAGAGAGTTAGCCCAGTAGTTTTTTTTTACGAGTGATATCAGATGCTCCATTCTAGCCTAGCCTATGATCCATTGAATGGTACCCAAAGCGGTCGAGCATCTAAATCTCAGACTCATACTTAGAGAGGAAGTAGCCCTAAGATATTAGATGTTCCTCTTGCCATAGAACTCTATCGGTGTGGGTTTCTTTTAACTTCTGTTATGAGACAAGGCTACTAAACCTAAATGCAGTTCTATCTGCGGTTAGTATGAGCCAAGATGCCTTAAGAACACAATTCACCCACAGTAGGATGGTTAAAGCAACCCACACGATTGAAAACTGAAAGTGAATCAAAACAGAACGACAAGAAGCTACTAATCTCGATAATAATACATTCACGAAGAAAATCTTTATCCCGAAAGATGCACAGAAACCAACCGCATAGCGTAGAAAATGGGCAAAAGGAAAAATACCACAAAATATACGCCTCGTACCTACCCACGAAAGGAAAACAAAAACAAGACCCCTTTCAATTCCCGACAGTTCTTCTACCCCTCGTCTTCTTACCCTGCACCACCTGTTCTCCAACTCCCTCATCTTCCTCTTCCTTCCCTTTTTCTAAAACGTCCTCTAGTCCCCACGCCTCAGGATCATACCAGTCCTCACCATCACTCAATGCATATCCGTTTTCCTCATCCATCTTTTCACCAGGTTCAGTAGTCATATATTCCCGTGTGCCCTCCATTGCCCTACACCAGCCCCATACATATTTCCTGAGCCTTTCTGCCCTCAGGAGCCCATCGCGGACTTTGCTGAGACCGCGGAGAAATTCGTCCTGTCGCTGTACTGCAGTTGCGAGAAGCCTCCGCGTATCTTCAGCTTCTAGAGGTGGTAGACCAAAATTACGGTCGACACTGTAATTTGGCGGGTAGAAAAAGGCATCAATTTCGACCGGGTGGGTAGGCGGAGCGGGAGAGAGAGCTGGTGGGGTTGGGTGAAGACTATTGTGGGCTGAGCGAGTAGTCATGCGGCGGGGCGGAGGTGGTGGGGGGGAGTCAGCCATAATCTCCTCCATTTTGTATTCTTGTGTTGCATCGGGGTCCTCTTCGGGTGGGGCGTCCGGTGGGGGGTTGTGGGAATCTTCAGGATGAGGCGGCCATTCAGAGTGCGAATCGAGAGTGGTGGAGGAGGCACCGTTGGGTGGGTCCATTTCTGTGTCTTCATCCGTATTTCCTTCAGCGTTAGGCACTTTAATGTCGTCCGGGAGCATGTCTTTGGTACCGGATGGGCCGGAAATGCTTTCGCGGGCAGACATAGACTCACTGCCAGGGAGTGCACCGAGTTCGCGAAGAAGCATTTGCCCACGTTCTCGGGCTATGGCGGCGTAGTCTTCGTTTTCCCAGGACATCTTTTCAAGGTTGACGTATGGGTCATCGCCGAGGAATACAGTAAGGAGGTTTTTGAGTTTCATTGTGTGTTCATGTTCTTCGCAAAGCTTGTCTAGAGATTGCTGGAGGAGTTCATTGAGGGTTGTGTTTGTGTAGATGTGTGCGAGTGAGGGGTGAGACGGAAGGTCTGCCGCTGATTCGAGAGGAGCAAGAATTTCTGTATAGAGAATTATTAACATGGATCTATGGAAAAGAAGTGCTGAGAGAAGGGGGATTACTATCGAGCTTAACATCCGCATACGGGTCTGCATCATCCTCGCCACTCCCCTCCTCATCATCGTCACTATCTTCGGAACTCTCGTCCTCCTTCTCTTCAACTGTTTTACGGGGCTTCTCTTTACGCCATATTATCTTCCGACGTTTACCGAAATACTCGATTTCCTATTTTTTTTGCATTGTTTACTATTGTCAGCACAATGTCATTCATTCCGAGGTACAATCAAATATGCAATTTTTTCTTTACCTCTTTATAGGTTCTAGGACCCTTTGCATCGTTCAATGCGCCCTCGTGAACGAACCTCGCTTTGCGCTTAAGTTTCCGGCCACGGTTCGATGGGTACGCTATTGAGTCGTCTGATTCCGAGCCTGATTGGAGTGGTGGTCGTGTTAGGGTAATCCATCGCGCAGCCGGAAGTGGGGGGAGGGGGATGTTCAAATGAGAGACAACGCGTACCATCTGAAGCTACTGCGAGGGCACGTTTGAGGTCACTAGAGAGGGTAGACCGAAGTCAGTCAGACACTTTGGGGGAGGTGATCTCACGAGCAATCCGCTTAACACGAAGAGCTGTGGACAAGGCTAGCCAAAGGGGAACGCACATTATCGCATTCAAAGTTTTCCTTTTGTCCTGGGCGGCACTCATGGTGGGGCAAAGAGTAAGACCGCGATTTTGATACTTTCAGTTGTATCCAGCTATGTACGGTAATGTACGGTTATAGTTATGTCCAGGAACGTCGGTGTCTGTCTGTCTGTCTGTGTCTGTCGAAGATGCCCTGTTGGTGTGGAGGAAGCCAAGCAATTGTTAATCATCACGTGACAGGATATGCGGACGTTCTGATGTCAACGCGGGGCTTTTACACACTGGAGTCCCCAACACCGCGATAAGCCATAGAACAGCTCCTTCTACAACTATACAAACAACCAAGGATTGCCTGTAGATATCCAGGAATAGAAGCTGAGGCTTCCCTAGAGAGACTGTGGCTACTAACCGGTAGCTGTCATATCACCCCGCTATGGACGCATACCCCCCAGAACTCGTTACACATGAGACCCCACTACTGCTGGTCTCCGGTTTAGGCTCCCCCGAAAGATATTCAGACTTCAACACAAGTGATGTATACAGCTATCCCCAGCTCTCACAGAACGGCACCCTTGTGTCAAGTGCTGTTGCGCCGGTTACAACACCGGCAGGGGAACTGCTGCTGGATTACTTCATAAAGACTGATAGCTCTGGGATCTGGGCGGGCCGGACAACAGAAAAGTTGAAATCTCAGACTCCTGCTTGGAGGGTTAGGCCCGTGGGAAGGGTGATTATAATGTTTCCCCTATTACTTACGAGTGCGAAACTATGATGTTTCTGTTTCAATTGCACTTGCATTGGGGTCAATGACTAACTTGCTCATTCATCAGAACTATATCCTCCCCCCTCGAAAAGCAAACCCCCCCCCCGATGAGAACTTCACCTCCCCCCTAGAAGGCCCACCAACACGAATTCAAGCCCTTCATTCTCCCATATCCCCACTCTCCCCGGAATCCCCTCTCTACCCAGACGGTGTCATCACCCCCTTCTGGCTACGGAAACACCAGCTGCTTCTCCCGGCAGCTTTCTGTGCAGCCTACGAGTTATACACAGAGTCTAACGATCTCCCTACACAAAACCTAAAAGACAACGAACTAATCGCAGCCATAAACACACAAAAGAAACTCTTCTCTCCAAACTCCAACACATCGACTGTTGGTATCAACGGAGATGATATTAGGAGCTCCGGGCATAGAAGCAAGTTCGTGGTCGTTCTATTATCTGAGAAGAGCATCCTTTCAAGCCCAAGGATCGATGATCGACTCACCTACATTAAACGCTCGACCAACCTAGTCCCTGGTGTTACGTTCTTTTTCCTCCCAGCACATTCCTCGCCGGTGGAGGTGCAACAGTTTGTTGTGACACTACTAGCAACACTATATCCAGGGGCTATAGAGTACTATCGAGAGCTATCAAAACATTCACGACGTAAACGTAACAAAGGATCCATCCCACCCCCCACTATACCTAGCTCCCGAGCATTATCACAGCAAGCATGGAACCTCCGCTTCGAGTTCAAACTCGGCATGTTTGCAGAGTTTAGACAAGAAATGGACGTCGCAGCACGCAACTACGAAACCGCGTACGAAAAGCTCTTCGCCGAAGTCTTCGAGACAACTACAAGCTGGAGTGAGAGATGGACCGAAGCGCGCTTACTGGCAGACATAATCAGTCTACGAATTGTCCGCTGCCATCTCTGGGGTGAACAATACACCACTGCTAAACGTCGCTGGGGTTATCACATCTCGCAAATAACAGGAGTCCTCGACCGTAAAGGTTTGGGAACCAATACGTATGGCTTCAGTGCATGGATGTCGCGCTGGAACCGCTGTCTTGCTGAGCTCCTCCAAGCGGCAAATTTACAAGTATTCACACCCATCACACCGCTATCACCGCGGTTACCGGTGATGCTTGCGCTAGATGTGGTACCAGAAGCGCAGACGCTATATGCACTTCCTGAGAAAACAATAAGTGTCAGTGATCGACTTACACCGCAGGATTATCTACATCACCAGGGATTCTACTTTCTTAGAGCAGCAGAGTACATGTCTGAGCGAGCCCATAGAGCAAAGCGGATTTCATTGTCTGACGCTGAAAATGCTCATGATACATACCTATGTCCACCTCCGGCCGAGGAATCAAGCAGTGACCATAGTAGTGCACAGGTCACGCTTCTCATGCTAGCTCGGCGGGAATTTGAGGTGCGCCAGCAACGGAGAATGGCAGATGGTATAACCTATACTATTGCTAAACTTAAAATGCAAGCTGCTCCCAACAAACCTGAGCTCTGGGGAGATGCGTTAAAAGATTTGCGGACGATGGCGGGAATATATAGGAAGGAGGGATGGTGGGAGGTGCTAGAAGATGTTCTATGGGGGATTATCGAGTGTGGGCATAATAGTGGAGATGGAGGAAGTGTGGTTGTAGCTGTGTTAGAGCTACTATGTAAGGGGGTTTTCAGAGAGAGGAAAGGGTGGAGATATGATCTAGGACGCTGTTTAGAGGGAATAGAAGCTGTTAAAGTGAGGCCGACGATGGTAGTAAGAGGGGGAGATGTTGTTAGTTTTTGTAAGTCCTCTCTAGTATTCTTTAGGGCGTACGACTAATTCCGCTAGTGGCTACATCGTACACTTTTGAAAATTCCAAAGTTCACGTTGGGGACTCGGTCGCCTCACAACTTGTCATAACCTCGTCTGCACAGCCAAGTTCAGCACCAATAGTATTCTCAGAGCTTAAGATTACCTATGAAGGCTCTCTAAAGACCATTCTTCTCCGCCACGATTCTTCTACCACTTCTCCAACTTCTAATAAAGTAACTAAATTAGATCTTAAAAGGAAAATCCATGAACAACATCACAATCACGATGAGCCTCTCCCGTCACCAACATCGACCAAATCTTTCTTAGTCGCAGATACAGATCTCTCCCTTTCTCCAGGAGAGACAAAGATCTTTGAACTCTCCTCAGTTCTCCGTGAAGCGGGAGAGGCAAAAGCTATCTGTGCAACCTTCGTATATATATCTGATGGATTTGAACTAGATTTTATGATCATGCTTGACGCAGAAGACGAGGAGTCATCTGTACATGCACTACCAAACGACGCAGCACGAAAGAGACAGCTAACCGCAAACGGCGGGAATGGAGTATGGTGGATTGAGGCCCCTAAGAATGGGGAAGACAATGCAGTTGATTTACGTCGGAAACCATTAAGAGCGCCAGAACCAGGGAGAGTAGAGATTCTGCCGAGACCACCAAAGATGGATGTTACCGCGAAGAGTGCAGTGGAGGGAGATATTTATATTAATGAGATTGTGAGGATTAAGTTTGAGGCTATGAATGGAGAAGATGAAGATGCTGTTGTGAATGTGGAAGTTAAGATTCTAGGCTGGCCAGGTGATGAATGTGAGTCCGCCCCCCCTTCGTCTCCCACCGAGTGATAAGCTATGATTATAGAAGGGACGAGATGCTGACTATTAGTGGTGACTAGCACCTCATATTACATGGCTCCAAGAGGATGGAGCCGAGGAACCTCCAACTGCGTCGATTTATCCACTCGGGAAGCTATCACCCTCTGCGTCTGCAAAACGGACATTCACGTTCCCATCCCCGTCTATGCCTGCCGATTGTGCAATCGAGATTACAGCCCATTACCACCTTATATCGGACCCTGAAACACCAATCTCGAAACCAGTTGTTGCTGAAATGCCAGTCATTAATCCCTTCCGCACATCCTTTGATTTCTCCCCTCGTGTACATCCAGAGCTATGGCCGGATTACTTCTCGTTATCCGAAACCGATATGACAGCTGGGGAAGGTGGGAAGGAATATGCATTAGGTATTAAGCAACGATGGTGTCTCACCGTTGGAATTGTTGGAATGGGGGAGGGGGAGGTTGAGATTGAAGGCTGGGAGTTGCCAGTCCTTGGTGTGGCTGGAGGCGTGTTAGTGAAAGTCGTAGAGGCTATAGATGATGCAAAGGCCACGTTGAAGCAGGGCAGTACATCTGAGTTGCGTTTTATCATCGACGTCCATAAAATATCTCTCGAAGATCGTCGAGTTGCAAGTGCGGATGTTAGCCTAAACTTGAAATGGCACCGGAAAGGCATTTCTCCTGAATGGCCAGTAATCGTAAACACCACTTCACTTCCTGTTCCACGACTCCCCATCCCTGGAAGCGAACCGCGGGTCCTTGCAGCTGTCGTAGCACCTGCTCCCCCCCAGTTAATACCAACAGCTACTGAATTATCACCTCCAAGATCACCTCCTACAACCACGTTAACGAGGGCTCGCACTACCTCTAATACTGGTTCTCTCATCCCCACTCCTGCAATATCCAATATTGCCATCCCTGGAATTCTCCACCTCGAATACACCTTAGAGAATCCAACAAACTACTTTCTCACATTCAACGTCGTAATGGAAGCAAACGAAGAGTTCGCGTTTAGTGGACCTAAGCAAACAAATTTACAGCTATTACCAGTATCGCGGGTTACGTTAAGATACCGTATCTTTACATATAAAGTCGACCAAGCTGCAAAAATTAGAAAGAAGAGTGGTGGTAGCGTTGAGTGGGCCGCTGGAACTAAAAAGGGTGATGAAGAAGATGGGGCAGAAGCAGTAGTTGCAAATGGAGGTTTGTGGGTTAGACCAGGGTTGAGGGTTGTGGATAGATATTTTAATAAGACCTTGAGGGTGAGCCCAGGAAGTCAGGGGGTGTCAGTTGACAAAGCGGGATTGATGGTTTGGGTCCCATATATAGAGGAAGCTGAGGAGTAGGAGGGAAATAACAGCTACTAGGTCTTCTTGAGATCTGGGTGACTTGGGGGTGTAGATTTACTTTAGATAGGTAGCTATACATGAATACTCCTCCCTCCATCTGCAGCTGCAATGATCGGCATCGAGTGATCATTGATGATATAGCTTTTTATTTAACTCATAAAGTGTATACAGCCTTCCAGCATGATACATAATACTACATATTTATATATCACCAAGCCATCTGTTTGACTTATCCTCTATCAGTATAGATAAGGTATATATGTAAACAATCAAACGATAAACTAACAACCACATTTATGAGTCTGGTAATAACCTATATATACATGTATGTATATAAAATTTAAAACATTTACCAAAAGTTATTATAGTATATGAATTTTGTGACTACTTAGAAAAAATCGTAAAACACAGTTTAGATAGTAAGAGAAATATAGAGATAAAGGACAGCAAAAAATCATCTGTCTTAACGGAAATAAACAGGTTAACCTCACTCTAAGGTGAGCTAAAGAAAAAAAAACCCCCCTAATTTAATTAGTGCATGAAATATCACTCGATATATATATATTTGTTTCAATGATAGCTTGGCGGTCACGTAAATGTTTACATAAGTCACTTGGGGCTTACTAGCGCCACGATAGCTAAACACTACAACGTCTCTTCCCCCCGCTGTCACATCTTCAGCACTACGAAAATCCGCAACAATGTCGATGCCCAATGAAGCCCTCCAGAAAGTTTGTATTCACATGCTTTAATACTGCCAAAAGAGAACTAAATAAAACCCGAGAATAAAAAACTAACCCACTGTCACTGCAGTTGATGCAAGAGATCGAGGCCCGCGCCATCTTCTCCCAGCAGCAGCTTCAAATAGTCAAGTCCCAAATGGCAGCTAAACAGCGCGACATCCGATTGCTGCAACTTACGTCCCGAGAGTTGGATACGTTGCCGAAGTCGACAAAAGTGTACGAGGGCGTTGGGAAAATGTGTGTATACTTTTCCGACCTTTGATAAAAACCCGGCCCTACAAAAAAACAAAAAACAAAAGATATCAAGGTCATACATTAATGGATCGATACGCGAGATGGCAGGTTTGTTCTAGAGGAGCTTCCTTCAATTCAAAAACGCCTGGAAGATGAAAAGAAAGGTTCGGAAGGCGACATCAAAGATCTAGAGAAGAAATTCCGATACCTCGAGACTACATATGAAAAGGCACAGGACAACATCAATCAGATCCTCAACCGGGGGAGATAGTTAATCGGAAACAGCGATGATTAGGGGATGGCGATGGAAAGGGCTGAAGCAGCTGGCCGGTAAAGAATGGAAGATAGCGAGCGAACGAACGAAACGAAACGAAACGATGCCGAAATGAACTGAATCGAGACACCTTCGAATGATGACTTGGGGTGGGATGTTCCGAAGATCGGTAACACAAATGAATCATGATATTGTAAATAGGGCTACCTAAAGCAGGACAGGCGGGTATATTATTCATTTCGAGGGCTACGTTGGCACCCACATGCTGAGACTCAGATCAAGGGGGCGATATGAGACTAGATGAATATATTTTTCTTTCTAGAATTCTGTTTCTAGTTATCACTTTAGTGAATAAATAAAGGATCGAGCGGTTAAATATTTGATAATACTTAATTATCATTATCTTAATTTCTCTGAAACCAATATCTTTTGTGGTTAGGTACATAATTATTGTACGTGTAAAGAGATAGTAGTATATAGAACATATTGCAAATTGTCTTCCGAAGTAGTCCTAACTGCCTAGGCTGTAGTTGGTTGCTTAGCCACCTCTGCAGTTCGTCCAAGCCCTAAAGTGAGGTGCATGCAGAGCTTTAGTTGTATTCTAAATCCTACTAGATGTTCCTGTCTCAGTGTGGCTTAAATCCCATGCTTTTGTGGACCTAGCAGGACCCTTCACCTTGGAACCGGGTCATTGGAGGCTTGGGGCGTGAAGTCGGCCAACACACGATCCTCGGATATTCGCCTTATATATGCGACCGGAAAATCGAAGATTTGGAGACTTAAGAAGGAGGTAGAGTACAAAATATAGCCTTAGTGATCTCGCATCTTCTGCCTGCAGATAACGTGCATAGAGACGCAGCTCTTGTCAGAGTAAGAAGAGTAGGACGCATAGACAGCGGCCACTAGGCAATCTACAAGCCCACACACAACCTAGGGTCATAGGGTTGCCTAGAGCAGAGTAGACTCATCTTGCCTTATACGTTCCTGTTCAAGAACCCCAGATGGCAGCATCCGAGTCGTTGAGGATATAGGTTTCTAGAATTGCCTCATCTTTTAAGGGGGGGTTGTTTCTAGAAGGTCTGATACACCAAAGAAGGGAAAGCTTATTAGGAAAAAAAAAAAGAAGAAAAGACTTCCCTAGTGATTCCATCCATCCCTCCAACAGTTCTTTCTTTGTTAGGGTAAGGATCGAGTTGTGACAACACACCCGCACAGCACCAAAAACGTTCACTGCGCATTGCGCCACCTGCCGTAGATACAGTTGCATCCCCGCGCTGCGGATTTTTGACATCTGGAACACCATCGGCCCTCGATAAAGAAACTTCACCCCAGAACTGGAAACGATATTCACAAAATATTTTTCCCTCCTGGGGCGTTTAATAGGGCATTGGTATGAGCACTCCACCAAAGCCATTCGTCAGCCCTCAATACAATCATTAATCATCGAATCGGTATTCTATACAATACAGTCATGATAGATAGCATTCGAATGAGTAGGGTAGCCCTCGGGAACTGTCATCCAGCCAATCGTGTTACCGGTATCTGTGCCTACCCGTAATCTTGTCCTAATCGACTTTCAATTGCATCTTAGACCGAATATGCTGCGTTCCAGAAGACGTTCTATACTCCACTAAAGATAACAAAAAGGGTACCTTGGATCTCGGATCTCTATCCGAATCTGGTTCTTGCAATATTTCTCCTTTGACCGATTTCTCGAGTAAAAGAAAGAAAAGCCGAATTTGATGTGTTATCTGTGTACCGTCTTGGCAAGTTGCCGAACGGACAACACAGAGGCCGCTGGCGGATTTTGGCAGTTGGGGGACGAACCATCAACCTCCCGCACTGGAAGAAAGGGAGAAAGAAAAAAAAACTTGTCGTAAACTGTCTCGGCACATCTGTAAATGTGGCGTTTTTCCTTTCTTTCTTAAAAGATAAAATCGTAGGTAACATATCATAAGGCCCAAGATTTAAGAGTCGCGCTACATGAAGGATCCGCAGACATCTAAGAACCTAAAGAAATATTGGGGGGTTTAAGCAAGGACTAAAGCAAGAAAAGAAAAACATACGTGCATAGGTGATTTCACATAGATTACGTTTTTCCCTCCCACTTTTAGCCCTCCTGCCTACAATGCAAGAAATCACGGGCGCTTCTAGTGCCTAGTTGAGATGCTAACTTCCTGGTGCCTTTCTTGATAGGCACACACGCAGAAATCGTCTGTAGGGTAAAAACTGTGGAGAATGTCACAGCAGCAGCCAATCTAGATATGTTTCAGAAAAACTCGCCATATTTTTTGAGAGGTTGTTCCTATTTTCATGCATGCATGAAGGTGGCATAAGCTAAGGGTTGGTGGATCCCGGGTTCACGGTAAGGATTTGACCAGTTAGGAAACAAAAAGCTTGATGAGCTGTCCAGAATTAGATGTTTCCAACCTAGAGCCTGTTTATCTGATTGTATTGGAGAGTGTTCGTCGAAGCCATACAACTTCTCCTTGCTGTTTCCACATCATTGGCCCCGGAGTTCTGGTTACCATGGACATTGGACCATATTGGCTAACTCTATGTGGAACGTCCACCCGTACGGTCTTTGCTAGCTGCAGTATCAAAGATCAATTCCATATCATCTGATCTCTAGATTCATACACATGAGACGGGAGAATAATCTGCGTAGAAGGGCTACATGAATTTTGGCCACATTCACTTTAATTTCATACATCCTAGAAATGTAGCATTGACAACGAAAAAGAGAATAGAAATTATTCTCAAACACTAACTCCTGTTTTTATAGTGTTATATCCCTCAACTGCATTAACCAGCACTAAGTATTCGTACAGGATCGGCAAATTTTACCAGAAGGTCAAAGTTTCTCCCGAGATCTACACCCACGAGAATGCTAGCATTCGCTAGGGCTTTTGCTCGTAAGAAGCCTTTAAAGTTTTTCTAGCTCCCCTAGATCATTGAAATTTCGGCTGCCGTTGATTAAAACATTAGTTGCCGCCGAACCCAACTGGGTGACCCCAGATTGTTTCTTCAAGTCTCGGCATTCTTCCCATAACTAGTTAGACCATAGCCTAAGCAAGCGAACCGATAAGTGAGCTTCAAAAACTATAGTTAAAGAGTGAGACTGGTGTACAGCGCAGCCGTAGTTCCCCGTGGTACATGCAAAGAAAAAATTACTACGTCGATCCAACTCACGTGGATCGCCTCAGTACTCCAACTTTCGTGTAGATTGCAGCCTGCAGGAGTGATAGGAGGTGAAGCTTTCGGGTTTCGGATGATGATTTTCCATAGTTTAATACTCAGACAGCATAGACAGCAACACGATCCCCGACTACCAACGTGTTGGTTGTCCCCTCGAAATTCTTATTTCCATGTGGCCATGCACTGATATTGTTGGAGTAAGTCATAGTCGTTATTTTCTCCACGCAGCCTGCAGCGGGTGTAACATACTTCTCCGCCGGCTCTTCACCGATATGTTCATTCCGATCCACTTGAAAAGTCGCTATATTCCAAGGTGCAATAGTGACCAAGTAGTTAATCCTGGGCCAAGTATTTGGCGAGAAGCGTAGGTTTGTTGATCCCCGACGCTTCTGACCTTCCGAAATACCATTTCCTAAAAATAAACTGAAGACGAAGTATTGGTTCATCAATATTCGAAACTTGCCGCCTTGACATGTCAAGTACTGATTGGGAATACTGATATTCCACTATTTGTTGATGACCGAAAGTGTAGTTGAGACCTGGACCAAAAGGGGCAGATATGCTGTACAGTCAACTCAGTTGATTGACCAAGGAAGGTTTAACGGACAAGTACATACATACGAGAAAGAGGGCAGTCATTAAATAAATCATCAAAGGCCAATTGAGTCTAACCATATTGACATGCAGATTGCACATAGAGCTCCAAGCCCGCTCTGCCTATGAACGGTGTTACACTGCATCTATGAGCGACGAGTCGGGTGCTTGAACTATCGTGAAAATACTAGAGCCCGTGTACTGAGTTGAGTATTCTAAGCTATGACAAGGAACAGTACAGGGAGGTTGGGGTGGTGAGAAATTGTCTTGGCAGCTCATTTCCGGGATGCGGCGCGGTAAACTTGAGGCTCTGCTCTAAACCCTTCCGAAACTCGTGTGAAACAATAAGTTGACCGACCCCGCGCGATTTTGGCGTTTAAGGTATTGGCGTTTATCCCCATCTCTTGACTACTCTATAAACGCTTAACCTCGGACAATAGACCTAGGTGTTATATAGACTTATAGTAACAGGTTGAGGAGATATGTTTCATGAAAATCAATAGTTGACCCAGAGCTTTATGATAGGAGATGTTCCTGTAAGGCACCCGCAGATAAGGCCCAGCATGCCAGCAATGGCACCCATAACAACAGGTAGTGATGAACGTCAGCGGCTCTCGGGAAATGAAAATAACCCAAAAAAGGCTCAGTGGGAGGGGGACATGAAGTCAGAGGGAACAAAAAGTTCGCGTGCTCTCTTGTTGCATGAACACATCTCCAGGAGGGCCAATACCAGCGCCTGCGGGGGATCCAAGATCGCGATTATTTCTTCTCTGCCCCCGCCCACCGTTTACCTGCAGTTGAGTCATAAATAACCACACCTTACTTGCAGTGTACCGCCCCACTTCTGATGCTTGGCCATTTTGCTACGTGTGACAAAAAGTCCGAAGGACATACCTAGCTTCAGCCGAGAAAGATACTGCTTTGGCTATCTAGCAGATAGGTCTCAGCCAACTATTTTTTACGCTTTATAGACTTAAGACTATGGGTAGGAACTGAAGCAGCACAGAGGGAGAGTTCAGTGGGGTCTCATTTAAAATTCAAAGGAGCCTTATGGGATTAGTTTGCCGTAGAATGGTTAGTATGCAAATGAGGCTATTGGTCCCGTTACCGCATGTATGGACTTATGTATGGGACCAGTGGCGTTTGAGGAGAAGGCGGTCACAGGTGTGGGAGAAGAGGGGTTTCGATTAATTACTGTGGTGCTAGCAAGAGGCGATGGCCTGTGCTGTGGTAGTGGGGAGGGGGTTATTCTAGGTGCTGGCTGGCTGGCTGGCATTCACCCCGTTTGGTGTTTTTTTTTGCTGCTTCTGGCTGCTTCCGTGTGTGCCAGCGCTGACCTACCAACTACCAACTGCCCCCCCTCCTTCAAAGCTTCGCCGCGATATATGCGTGTGTGTGTGACGGGAATCGTTAAAAGGCCCCCATCACCCTCGTGCTGTTGTTGATTCCCCTCTCCTCTCACCATCCCTCCCCTTCTGTCTCTGATCGTTGTCTCTCCCTGTCTTCATCTACTACCACCAAGTACTGATTGACAACCCCCCCGCACTACAGTCATCTATTTATCAACTCCACTCCCCAAAAGAACATCATCAGTTCTACCATCAAACGTAACAGCCTTCTTTTAGTGACTCCGCTTCAGGCTTTGTACTCAGCCCCCCCAGAAAACAGTAAACTCTTCGTCTTGTGATACTTCCCCCACTTCTTCACATCAAAATGGCCAACTATTATGGGTCTAATTCCTATCCATCTCCTTATGTCAACTCAAACTCAAACCCCCCGTTTGCCCCTCCTCCACCTGGCAATTATGACGATTACGCCCCGTCTCCCAACATCCAATATGCTGAGCCAGGATCTCCCCTTGTCTACCCAGTATCCCCAACAGGAGGAATGTCTCCCATTCACTCCCGAGATGTCTCTAGAGACAGGAGAAATACACTTGGCAATGACCACCCATTCATCCATGTCCCGGATGACCGTGGCGGTGAGAAGATGTACCACTCTAGCCATTTGGTTGTCGCTGGTGGACTCTCTCGCTCAAACTCCGAACGCTCTCGCCGTGGCGCTAAGGTCTATGTTGAAGTAGCCAAGAGTGGCGGCAAGAACATCGATAGGGGCCGTCACGGCCGCTCCTCAAGTGTAGCAGGAAGCCAATATTACTATGAAGGCGGAAAAAGATACTCCCGCGACGATGGATCGAACTATAGCAACTCCTCATATGGATCCCGATCTCACTCCAAAGTTCGTCACTCAAGGTCACCATCTTGTGCTTCATGCGATTCCTTCGAGGACCACCACCATCATGACTCTGCACTAGCACCCTACCGTCCTAAGGCCCATGAAGAGAACCTATCTGAGAAGCTCCGCAAGGTGCAGTTGCAATTGGAGCAAGTCCATGCTGAGGCCGATAAGCGAAAGAAGGAAGAGGAAGATGCAAAACTTGAGAAGCTCAGGAATGACGAGATCGAACGCAAGGTTTCAGAACAGCTACAACTCCAGAGGAAGAGGGAGGCTGAAGCCGCCGCCGAAGCGAAGAGGAAAGAAGATGCTGAGAGGGCAAAGATTCAGGCGGAAGCCCAGAAGATTCTTGAGGAACGCGAGAAGGCAGAGCAGGCCAAGAAGGCCGCTGAGGAGGCTGAGAAGGCGAAGATCCAAGCCATCATTGATGCAGAGAGGCAGAAGTATGAAGCTCTGAACAGAGGACGTAGGACTTACACCAAGTTCTCCAAGGTTCACCTCTGCAAAGAGGCTTTGGATGAGCGTAATATTGCCTACACAGAAGAGGTATGCTTAAATCAAACCCTTCTCGGTGATAAGCTAGCGGTACTAACATATTATTAGTCCGAGCACTTCCTTGTTCACAGAGTTGTCGACAAAACCGAACAGAACTACCTCTGGGGCCGTACCAAGGAGATTAGGAGTAAGTACATTATAAGCTTTACCAAGAAAAACTCAATTGAATAGTTAAACTAACAGCCCCAAAAGACTACTACAGACAAATTCAAGAGGCTGCAGATAGAGCGCCTACTGTCCGTACCGCTGATGGTAGCTTTGTCAAATACGTTCAGATTGCCGGACAACCGACTCCGATTGCTCTCCCAGTTACTTTTACTCAGACTCCAGGTGGTGGTCAAACCCAAAGGGTCGACCCTATCAAGATCAAGTGGTCTGACATCTTCAGGCCCCAAAAGTTCTAGATTTACAACGTTCATGTCTAGGTATAGCATGTTGTGAGATGAAGTGTGATTCTTATGATTATACGGGATGTTTGTTTCGGGGGTTTCCCCTCATTCCTTCCATTTGTTAAAATTCTGGTGGTTTGTTAATGCCGGTTTTCGTTTTTGGGTGGCGAGGGATCTGGGAGTTTTTACATTTTTTCATACAAGGGCTTGTCATGGCGGGGGGGTCTTTTATTTTGTCTTTTTATGATGCTCACCAGCGAACTTTCTTTGTGTTCGTTTTTCTGGACCTTTTTCTGGACCTTTTTTGATTATCCTTTTTGTTAGATATCCTTTTCGTATCTTTCAGCCGCATAAAACAAACGTTTCTCTCATTCTCAACTTTCTTCCCTTTATGTGTGTCTATGTGCATTTCCTGATTGCAGCTAAAGTGATCCCCTTCTTGTTTATCCTTATTGTCTTTTTCGTTGTAGGTAGTTTAAATTTCAAGCCTCTCTTAAAGATCTAAATTGAGCTTGTCCCTGATCAGGAACACTGCGATTAGCGTGGGGGTTGTGCCTCTAAGGGGGAACGGGTCAGACCGATCCACACACCCAAGCTTATACAGAGTATACAACCTGAGCTACATAACAAACCCACCCGGAGATGTGAAAACGGCGCCCGCATTTACATGTACACTAGAGTAGGTACATCTTTTACCGGTCTGTCGCAATCTATAGTCTATCCAATTGCCCATTCAGATAAACGAAGTGGGGCACGGAAGAAGGGGGTAGGAGGATGAAGGGGAGGGGATGTGGTAGGGGTAGGGGTAGAGCAGACCTCAGCTTCATCTTCAGCCTCAGCGTAAGCTAACCTGTAGTTGTTCTTTTTGTTTTATATATATATAGGCTATGACAGGTTAGATAACTCAGGCCGCGCGGATTATGAAAATGGGGAGGGGGGAGGGAGAGGGGGATGGGGATGGGATGGGGATGGGGAAGGGGGGGGAGGGGGGGAGATTTGTTTATTCGGCTTCGTACAAGTGGCTACATGTACTTTATATCACAATTTTTAGAACTGGCGGCGTCAGCAGACATAAAAGTGTGCATGAAAGGCGGGGATGAGGCACGTGACCGGTGAGATGGTGGTAACGAGTGATGTTTCATGAATGTGTGGGTGGGTGGGGGGGTGGGATGGGATGGATAGGTGGGCGGAAGGAGGGGTTGTTGGAGTTCTGTTTATAGTTTATAACTTAGTACATACTGCGCGATCAACTGTATTCGCTATACTATAGAGTGCTTCATTATCCCTTGTATCAAATGACCTCTGGTGAAGTAGCCCTAATATGCGTGTTATTAACTCAAGCACTCATTGATTACATATGTCTATTGCATGGGCATTTGTTTTTCAACTGTTAGGGGAATTCTAGGGAGGTGGGTGGGGTTGTGATACTAAGTACATATGTACCTCCTAGGGATAGTCGACCACATGTAGGTAAGCCCTGTACTTTCATGCAGGAGAATTATTCTCTCGGGGAATGTTTTACCAGGTATATAAACCACAAAGGTAACCTCCTTCAAGCTAAACCGCGCTTTTAATATGGTCCAGCGAGTGATTCTCCATGATTCCCCCAGCCAACCAGCATATTCACCCAGTATAAAGCCGTTGAATTTCTAACTAGTGTCTTGTAGAGATGAAAACTACATGTATAACCGGGTGTTTTAGTGCAAGCTCAATAGGTCACAACTATTCTAAAGGACTACATGTAATCACTAATCTTTAACCAAAGTAGCTCCAAAAAAAGAGATAACATACGATTACTTTATACACCCCGCCTCACCCCCCGAGAACCTTTTCAGAAAGAAAAACGAAACTCCCATCTGCAATCACTATATCCATGTAAAAACAAAAGAAAACATATACAACGCCCCAATCGCTATCGGTAAAAAAAATATCCCATCTATCCTCACCTCATATCAGACACCAAATCCCTATACATCTGTTTCAAATCTGCCACATCGGCTCTCAGCTCCTCTACCAATTCGCTCTTCTCCCCTAGCATCTCCAGTGCCGTCTCTTCTCTTCTCTTCATACTCTCAATCTCCTTCTCTAATACCTTGACCCTCTCTTCACCCCCTCGCTTTTCTTCCACCTCTCGCATAAGCTCAACGATCTCTCGCCTCGCTTCATCTCTCTGCGCTGTTATTGCTGCGACCTCTTCCCGCGCCCCTGCCATCTCACTTTCGAGTCTGCGAACGGTGGCGGACATGCGTTCGACGAGTTGAACAGAAGGGCCAGCTGCAACGGTGGAAACTGATACCATGTCCCCGCGGTTCGGAGAGAATGGTATATTCTCAAAATAGTCTGTATCATCCTCTTCTGTCGCAGTAGGGAGTGAGATACGTGATGTGCTAGCCTGCGGTAAGGATAGGGCGGAATCGTGGCGGGCTCCTATCGGCGGAGTACTAAACCCGCGGCGGCTATAATACTCCACTGGCGTATTGGCCTCCACGCTTGGACTCCGACTCGGCTTCCGGGTGGAGCCGACGAAATAAGATTCGGTAGTTGAGAGTGGGCCAGATGTCTTCCGGAGTGGAGGGAGAGAGGGCGGTGCCATATGCATATTCATAGGAGAAGAGGGGCGAGATGCCTCTTCACGCTCTCGCTCCCATTTAGTACGCTCTTCTTCTATTTTTGTCTGTAGATCACGCTGCCAAGCGTCACGCTCACGGTCGAATTCGGTGCGGATAGAGGTGAGGTCTGTTTCGAGTTTGGTAAGCTTTGTTTGAAGGGTTGTAATTTTTTCTTGTGAAGTAGAGAGATCGAATTCGAGGTCTTTGATGCGGGAATGGGCAGTATCGAGATCCATGTCCAAGTTTTTGGATTTGATGCTCTGTTTTGCCATTAGTCTTATACATAATCAAGCAAAAATCACCAAAGCTTACCAGTTCTCTCGCCTTCTTCCTAACATCTCCCTCTTTCTTCGTCAAATCATCCCGTTCCTTCTCTAGACTTGCGATCCTCCCTAGCATGCTGCCCTCGATCCCCTGCCAGTTCTCACTTGCAATGGCGTACTGTGTTTGCAGCGTCTCAACCTGCCGTAGCAGCTTTGCATGTGCATCCCCACTCGCTCCACTCGACACCTCTTCAGCGCGAGCCCTAAGTGATTCCATTTTACTCTCCATGATCTACCATAACCATTAGCTCATGAATTGTGATTGGATAGGATGATATACGAGACGAACCATCTGCTCCCTTTTCAATTCCTGCTCCACAGTCCTAGCCCTCTCTGTATCGCGGGAGAGCTTGCTTTTCAAATCTGCGATTTCACTTCTTAAAAGTCCTTCTACTGATGTAGCTTCACTCTGTATGCGCTCCATCTCAGCCCTAAGATCAGCTGTTGTCTTCCGCTCATTATCTAGCGCTTCAGTCTGAACTCTACTCTCTGCATCCTCCGCCCTCCTTGTACCCTCTATAACCTTCTCCCTTAGCTCCGAGATAGTGGCTATAGAAATCTCCCTTTCTTGCTTCAATGCCTGAAGCTCACTCTCGAGCTTTATCGCACCTTTAACCCTCTCCTTATCCCGTTTCGCATCCTCGACTGCACGTCGGAGTTTCTCCTTAGTATCCCCAGACTCCTTTTCCACTTTCTCTAGCCTTTTTCTTGCTTCTTGTGTGCCCTTTTCTTCCTCTTGTGTCTTAACCCGGAGCTTCTTAATGGTATTCTGAAGTTTCAATTCATTCTTAGATAGCTTTTCGCCTTCCTCTAGTAATAGTGCAATTTTCTCTTGCGCCTCAGCAAGCTTCTTCTCGATACCACCGGCTGGAGTACTTGTGGCTTTCCGCCGGGAGGCCTCGGCAGATTCACGCGCAAGGTAACGTATTTTCTCTTCAAGTGCATCGATGCGTTCGGAAGAGGCATGGGTTTCGGAGGCGCGCCGGGATTCACAAAGTGTGAGGTCTGCGCGGAGCTGAGATATCGTAGAAAGAAGTTCCTCACGGGAAGAAGCAGCATCTCCATTTGTATGTCCGTTTTCTACCGGCTGAGTAGTAGATTCTATGGATTGGTAGGATGAATTATTCTGAGATTCGAGTTGAGAAGACTCGAGTTGCGATTCCGTATTAGGTATTGGGTCCGGCTCAGGCCTCTGTTCAGTATCTGTGTTTGCGGGGGTTGGTGGGGCAGTTTGAGAGTCTAAACTTGGTTTCACGGACTCGGGTTCCTCACCCACAGGTCTCACCGAGTCCGTCGATGCCCTCCCATTAGCTTCTTTCAAGCTCGGGGCTGGACTCGCAGTTCTACTCCCACGCCCCCCTCCCGCAGCCGCTTTCCTTGCTACTGCAGCTGCCAGTCGCTCCTGCATGCTCATACGAGAACCCACACTCATTCCCTGTACCGGCGGCGGCTGCGACGATACTGAGATATGTCTAACATCTAACCCACACTTCACTTAGATCCCATTACCTCTAGCTCAATAAGGTGCAAACATACCTTTCTCGACAGATCTTCTGTTCCTATCAACAGATCTTCTTTCTGACTCCAATTGCGCTTGCGGCTCCCGCTTCGCCTGCTGTTCGAGCCGGTCGGTCTCGTCGAGGAGGACCTTGTCGAGGCGGGATTCTAGCCCTGCGAGGCCCTTCTGAAGAAAGTTCATCGAGTTGGAACACCGAGTGGGGGGTGGAGGGTTTGTGGCATAGACTGGTTGTTATTTCGGAGGTGGGGTGTGTTTGGTTGTTAGCTGCAGTAGTTGTTGCGCCGCGGGGGTGTAGCGCAGAGAAGTGCAGCGTAGTGCAGCAATTTTCAGTAATTTACGGTGTAGTATAGCTCGTTTGTGTGAAGGGGAGTTGAAGGTTATGTAGGACGACTGTTTGTGATTCGTGTCTTTTTCAGGATATTTTTGAATGTTGCGTGTATAGCTGTTACACCGAGTCCCGAGAGGGGGGGTAGGAGGTTGCCGTCGTCGTCGTCGTTTGTCGTTACGTGCCCGCCAACCAGGATCAAGAAACTCACAAAAATCACTTTAATTATGAACGCGTGTTTGCCGAACTCCCGAGTTATTATTTTTTAGGTGATTTATCTATAGTATAGGTAGGTAGGTTGTTGAAGACCGGTAGACTCTTTAGCCCTAGTAGTTGTGGAAGTTATGAGAAGCTTACGGTTTCTATTTTTGGATGGGAGTGGAGGGAAGCGAGAGTCAAAGGGAGAGACTTTGTGGCTGCATGCGGGACCAGTGCAGGTACAGATAAGTGATAGCCCAATAGGAGTAGATAAGTACTAAGTCTCTAACAAATATCTTTCTAAAGCTACAATACCGGAATATATATGTATATCTGTGATAAACACATAGGATGTGCGTGTACACTGTATCAAACGTCCTAGAGTAGAGTGTATATACTCTATACTAAACTGATCGCCAATCTCTCTAATGACGATCTCATCAAAGAAAAGCTGTGCAATTTTCTATAGCTCATGTCAATGTCTATGTCCAATCTCCTATTCATCATACTCTTACACCTTCTTTTTATTCAGGGTACCATTCGCTTCAACAACTGGGAGCTTCTTCCTCCTGATAATCGGCAAAGTCCACAAATTCGGCCAGATCAAATCAAACTTCTCTTGATCCCCGTTTAGACAGTGCCGTAACCAAATACCTGCAACCATCACTAGTCAGCACACAGCCCCGCGAGATGGAGTAGAAAAGAAACCCACCATAAACAATATAATAATAAGCCCCCACCCCGGTCAACAAATGCCACCACCCATGACCCTCCGCCAATACCCCCCATGGCAACCCCACACTCCTCCTCCACCCCTTTAGTCTTCTACAAAACACATTATCGATATTCCACAACGCAAACCCACATAAAAACAAAAACAACCCCCAGCCAACCATCCACCACATTGTATTAACACACTGCGAGTCCTTCTTCCTTAGCCTCGTCTCCATGAGATACCACGACCTAAATAGCAACAAAGCCGTAAGGAGCGCGTATGCATTCTGGTGGAACACGGGGTCACCGAGGGAGTGATAGATCACAGTGATTGAGAGTGCGAGCCCTGACAGGAGTAAACCGTAGATTGTTGCCGTGAGAGGTGACTTCCCATTCGATACCGACGCTAAAAGACATCAAACCAAATCCTTGTGGAAGCAGTGAAGAAAACTCACCCCAGGCCATAAGGCAAGTTGTGTATATCATACTCAACTCATCTACCAGCTGCATCGAGTCTACCCACCATCCACATCATTAGCCTCCACAACCTCCACCAACCCTCCCACCTCTTCAAAGAGCACATACACCACAATGTAGCGTGAAACATAAAACTCCCTATACCCACACACAGGTACCCCAAAAACGTAATCTTGAAAATTGTATCATGCCTCTCTTTGAAGCAATTCCTCAATCCCTTTGCTGCAAGCCATATAAACACCGCGTTTGTCACCGAGTTGACTATCTCTGCACAGTCTGTTTTTTTCTCTCTCCTAATAAGCCTTCAATCCCTACCCCCAACCCAATGAAACGTACAAGTAGTGAGATAATAGTCTTCTTCACACCAACTAGTGATTGTTAGCTCACGCACGCGTATATTATTGGGAGGGGGGAAAGGAGGCACACTTCAATGTTGCTGTCTCAGGCCCCCATCGATGTACCTTCTCAGGACCGTAGGGAATACTCCACCGCATATTTCGGCTAAGTACTGAAATCCAAAACCTCGTGGAAACAAGTTTTAGGGAACAAAAAAAATACAGTCCCAGGTGGTATCCGTAGTATTAATTTTGTAGTAGTAGTGATAATGCTGTGATAGTCTAAACGGAAAGGAAAGGAAGGATGAGAGGAAAGGGCCGTGTATCCAAACAATGACGCAATAGGTTACAAAACTTCACGCTACCATCTGAATGAACTGCGAAAAATCGATCCTTATGTACCCCACACTTCAGTTCTTACCGGCGACTCCGCAATGGCATTTGTAAACAGAAAAAAAGAGGGAAAAAAGCAGGAAACAGGAACTAGCGGAACGGACATTCGGCTGGTTGAGTTGCTAGCTGACTCTGGTTCTGGCAGGCTCTGGCTGGCCAGGCACGGTTATAATTCTCGCGTAGCGTAGCGTATGTGCCTGCATATGCTGTATCTTGGCGGCGCTTAGAGCCCACCACTGTATGGGCCTCTACTGCCGGGTAACTCGGAAATAAGTTGGAATCCAGACTCGTCTGCTAATGTATCAGATGCATAGATATCCTCACAACAGGAAGTCAGATGCCAGAATGAAGCTTAGGTTAAAACAGAATTATTCCCTTTCCCTTAAACTCACTCCCCAAAAGGAACCCAGTGACTCCCGCATGGCTCTCTATAATTATGATGTCATACGGAGCGAATGGTGTGCATGTAAAGTTTAATAATACTCTTACCATGCAGTCATAATATACATGAGGAATAGGCCACTGAGACCCTTCTTAGATGCGAAAGGCTACATTTAGTAAGTAAAAGATATAGTGTAAGGTAATATGTGAAGCTATAGAGGTCTAGATTTAGGTATATAAGCCCCTGTTGACGAATGTCGGCAGCTGGAAGATCCGTGCGCCAATGGTAGAATGCTACGACTGTGTTGGCACTGGAGCCCATACTCAGGCCTTAGGTGTTTATACAGGGATCTCTATCTATAAGAATATTCATCTTGTAGAAATACTGAAATTTGGTCCCGAACGTATTCTTATAGACATAATTACCTTAGGGGCCTGACCATCGACAGCACTGCAGCAGCGGGAGAGAGGCCTATGCTATAGAGTGCTAGAGAATGAGCAGCTGAATGATATATTATTCATAATAGTCTAGTTATAAGCGTTGGATATAATATCTTTACAGTGACGGTGATAGTGGTGGTATGGTGGACCCTATTTAAATATAATAATTTGAGGATAAGTGGGCTATATAATGATTGAGAAAAAAGCTGATGCGCGAGAGAGAGGCTGTTGAGTGAAGGAAGGCTTATGATCCTGCCCTAGACTGCTCGTTAGGCCATATTCTCATTCATCATAAGGCAACTCGGCCATGCCAATGAATGTAGAGCAGTCATAGTACTCTAGAGCAGGATCGCTCGCATATCAACACGAGGGGCCTTAATTTACCATCTGTTTGATAGGGCAAAGATGATGTGAAAGCATACGGGCTCCAGTCATATAATTTATGTATCGCACACCTTATGCAGTTACCCTTTAAATTTCGAGATGTATTCGGGTTCTTAGGGCTGACCATTACAATAGGGTTTTTTTAGTTATCGTGAATTAATCAAAACGACACTAACCAACCATTAAATCTATGACGTAACTCAAAACCATGACAGCGGAACAGTGTTAGGCGCCAAGGTTTGGAGTTAACGTTAACTTATGGTTTAAGCTTTAATATGCTGAATTTTATCTGCGCTACAATAAACATGCTACCTCATAACCTACTCTTAAATCTCACAACTTGTAGTGTTCATAAATCTATGTTTTCTTCAAGATAACAGATATATAGTTGTGATTTATTTCCCCTAACCTTCTCCACCCACACCCCGCTCCGCGGAGAGTTGAATCTCCAAACGACTTTCCTCGCCTATCAAATAATACGCCCACTTTTGTTAAAAAATCAACTGCCATAACTCCATATTCACCCCAATCCTTTCTACTACCGATTATAATCATACCTCGACCCCCAAATCCCAGAGCCTGCTCCTAGTACAATTATTTGCTCTTCTGGCTAATCCTGGAGCGTTCACGCTTGGCATAGATCTCGGCAGTGAAAGGGCTAAATTTTAAGATGTTAGCTTATCTATCCTAGGCTCATAATCTGGCATAGGATTAAACATACTCTTCAAACATCAAAGCAAACTTATATACCACAAACACCATCGCAGTCAACAATAGACCGGCTGGCTTTGCGAACCAGAGTGCCGTGGCCAAGAACGATAAAGTCGAACCATAGTACATTGGCGCATCCGTCACATTGAATGGGAAGCAAGTGACACGGGCATCCATAAGAATCCCAAAATAATCACCTTGATTTTAAACGAGCAAATTAGCATTAAAGAAAAACATGTGGGTCATTCGGCCCTAGCTAAAAACGTGAAACCGGGGAAGAGCAATTATGCGTACCAAGATAAGTCCCAGTAAGCCCAAGCGCCCACATGGATGTCAGAACAAGGACATTCCCAACCAAAAATAGCCCACCAGCAGCCATCTTGACAGTATCTGTCTGTAGCACATCCAATGCCGGTTGGTCGCGAAGGGCACGCTCATACCTGTAAAGGATTGACAATGAATATCGATTCATTTATCTCACTTCGCCGAGTTGTAGATAGAGGGTTTAGCTTACAGTGTATCACGAAAAATACCAATTCCGAAGATTACCGCCGCGAGAAAGTAGCATCCATACCGCGAATTGCCCCCAAAGAGTTTGGTGAGGACTTTGTTGTGGTACTCTACATGCGTTATGTTAATTTAGCCCTCATTATTTACTTGGAATCCCTCGGACTTCATTAAAACCAACCTTGTCTCGCAACGACACTGTATAATTTCTCATGTCAGCCAACCATCCAATCAACCTCCAACCGCGGAGTTACATACTTCCAAAATATAGGATTGAACGCGATCGATCCAGCAGCGACTAGAAAACCGACAGATTAGCCCCGCACCCCCATACTAGATAGACAAGACCAACGCACCAAGCAGACTCTGCTGGTTGAAGTCAACCAGGTCAGACACTGATGAGGTAGCAAACGCTTTCGTAGACATTATGATTCGTAATAACAGATTATTCACGTGGAGGAGTAAGACCGGGAATACCTCTTCGGCTTGTGAATGGAAAAGGTGTTCGTTGAGACGGAGTTGAATTGTTGAGTCTTGGTTACTGCTAGGGTTAGGGGTAATCAGCCTCAGCCGCTTGGGCCGACACTTGGCGTTGCGTTGTCGAGCCATGCCTTGGCATATGTCACGTTGTCCTTAACGAGGTGCCCGGGTGGCTAGATAGAAGTGTAAAAAGAATAACGGTAGACCACTGAGCTTCTTTTTGTAGTCTTTTGAATCATTGATATAGGACCTTATGCGAGTGATTCCCTATGATTATTATTTAATACAGTTACGGACCGCAGCTAGATATACCAACTTTCGCACTAAGAGGTTAAAACTAAGTGTAGCTAGAAGATCCTATGCACTGAGAGTAGTTTGGCAGTAGTGGTTTCCCCACTCGCTGCACTAAAGAAGATATCTCCTTCGTCTTTCTTTGCTCAATTAAGTATAGAAGCTGCCCTTATAAGTTAGGTGCTTTGCCACTTCTTATTTCAACCTCTTAGCGCAAAGGTGGGTTTGGCCAGTTAGTGCGGTAGACAAGCTATCGGGAAAACTATCGAGGCTTTAGTATGGTTAACAATAGTGTCTAAATCAATACTAAGGGTATATGAGGGCTATTTATGGGTATTAATCCCATTAGGTGGTATATGTTTGACTTTCTTATACTCCCATACTCTCTAGGTGCATACATGTAGCTATAATCTATTCCTTAACATTCGCCTCATTCTCAATATTTTAAAGTTATATAAGTAAGTAGTTTCTAGCAGGAAGAAAATTTCTAGGAAGTACCATCTAGCGAGGGCGGCGGCAATATCAAGAGTGGCAAACGCTAATATTTCAGAACGTTTTAACACCTCATATTATCTATCAATCTTCATACTACTTACTAAGCAAGCACCTACCCTATGGATATCAACACCCACTCTTACAGCTCTAGCATCCCATATAGCCCCCTATATTAGAGGGAAAGGGGAGCCACTAGGGCTATTTTGTTTTTGCCACTAGTGGTAGTTTTATGAATACGTATATAAGCCTATCTATATTCATGTCTGATTTTTTCCCTCTTATTGCCAAAAAAAGACAACAGATTTTAACCCCTAGCCCCTTTAATAAGTCATCACGCCACAAAGCCGGCTACTTAGTGGTATTAACAGTTTAACGAGAATACTAAACACCGAGGATCTTTAGAAGGATTAATATTCCGTGCGTTGCGCTCTAGAATCATTCTTATCCCATGTTAAGTTACTAATAAAAGCTATTATAGCCTACCTCAGTACTAAAAATTATAGGAGTCTATAATAATCTTAAGGGGCTAAATTCTAACTACATATAACACAGCTTCTATAAGATATAAGCTTTTGTTTATGTAAGCGTTAGTGACAGTTTAACAGCTACCGTGGGTGAAAACGCCTCAAAATTTGGCTGCTTGGTGTTGTAAAGGACCAATTAATCTATTTTGGCAATTATGAGTCATAAATCATATGATTCGAGTCACAAACTGCAGGTCCAGTTATTTTCTTTTTAGTAATACACATTTTGATTGTTACACTAAACATAAGTCACTAGGACATGAAAGATCCTACTTTCAATAAAACCGTTGGATGATAGCAATATACTAGGGGTGAAGATGGAACGGGTCTCACAGTTTTTCTATGGTGACCCCATAGACTGGAGATCTCCGCTGTTCCATCGTCATACCCATACCCCTAGTATACATGTAGCTTACTGTGTTCTGTACCCAAGGACCAATAATTTATGAAAAAGATATATCCTTGTAGCGCTAAGCCTCTGGTAAAATGGAGAGTGGCCACTGAAAGCCATACCTATATCATAAGAAACCTGAATTGCTGATTCCAATGAGTCTAAACTTGCCACTGGTGATAATTAGGCTTTGACAGCCCTCCAGATAGAAGTTACGACTGCCACATAGCACAGTGCGTTTTATAGATATCACCCTGCACTACACAAAATGAGTTACGCTTAAGTAGCCCCACGTCGGGAGCCTTAAGCGTCAAGGACTTGCAGAGTCCATTACATCATGACCCAGATTTTCAGCCGCACGTATTATATGTTACGACCAGATCGCACAATCGGTCCGGTGAGGGATCTCGTACGACATCAACGCCTCAATCATGTTGTGGTCCGTGCACTCACGACCTTTACCAGCACGCGAACCGACATCTCTCTCGACACCAGTTGAAGATGTCATATCCCTGGCATAAACATGTTCCGGGCCGACCTCTAACGGAAATCTCTAGTCTACGTCCAAGCTATACACAGGTCCAAATACTCGATGTTACGAGAGCAGAAAACGGTGCAATAGGGACAACAAGGGTGCCCGTGGGTGAAAATGTGCAGTCTTCACTACCGGATCTTTCCTGCGGGGCGGTTGTTCGATGGATGTGAGTGACAAAAAATCCGGGGTTAAGAGGCTTAATTTTACGCTAACCATTTTCTCAAAAGACACATAAACACCACTGATATGGATTTCGATCTCTTGATGGTAAGTAATATTTTTAAAATTTTTCATCACCAAAACTTTGGTTAGTTCATCTCCTTTAAAGTCTAGGAGGCTTACACTACATTATGATAAGAATTTTGCCCTTACCCACCAAGAATTCTCGAAAGAGGATAGGGTCTCTGTATATCAGCTGTTAAGACAATTCCGAGAAGACCAACAGCGCAGTTCAAACCATGGTAAATACTTTGAACCAGCGTGTCTTCAGCAGACCCGACTCTTTGAAGGTATGCTATGCCTCTACTTCATAACAATAGTCCATAATTCTTAAGCCCTGGTTAAAAAAATCAGTTGCAGGAATAGAATCTGAAAACTCAACTCAACTTATATCATTACCATATCTTGCACTTGGCGATAGTTCTAGCATTTCCGACAGTTTACTTCCCCTTTGGAGCTCCTTACATCCTACTCGATCACTATTACAATACCATTATCGCCGCGAGTCTGCTGCCTCAACGGCTAAAAGAGACTCGGAACAGACTTCCCAAAAAATTGAAGGCCCAGATTCAAGCTCCATAGTTCTTGTCAAAAACTTATGGATTCTGGTACTAAATAAGTGTAGGTATTAAAACTTCAAATGCGGGGTAAATTTTTAAAAATTCTTAATTACTAACATAACTATTGTCCAAAGCAACAATGATCACAGTCTCGCCAACGAATGGCGACCAGCTATGGTCAGACCTCAAACTAACTAGCAAATTTAATCCTCAGCAGCCAGGAACAGAGGGCCCTAACCTCTGGGAGACACTAGATCTGTTGGCTGACAGGCTCCAACAAAAAATTGCGTTAGCGACCGAAGAATTAGAGAATGTTCTTTCGTATCAAAGATGGATCAGAAAAACACTTCCAGCCTCCCTTATCAAAAGAATGATGACAGATTTTCCAGAATCTGAAAAATCGCCGGAAGGGTTTCCGGGATTTCTCTTTCTCGTGAGATTCACCTAGAAAGAGCAGTTTTTTGTTATTCTTATTCAAGCACCAAGCTAATACCTATACTCAAATAGCTCGTAAACATAGAATGGATCCACAGGCTCCAATATCGATTCTCTAGGTTAGAGGACTTTTTAACTGGTAACAAAGCTCGCTTTGGAGGCCTTAAAGATGCCGTTAAGTCTGCCGTTTCTGCAGAGACTGAATTGCAATCGGAATCCCTCTATACATCCTTATACGAGATTGTTGACACGTATATCGAAACATTTACGAAAATACGCAGCAGAAGCACAATACCACTTCGTATGTATACCATTTCTAATAGATTTATACTACCCACTTATGGATACCAAAGTCTAAATTAAAATCACCCACCTTAGTATTCCCATCCAACAAAGAAATACTAGACAGATTGTGGTTAGATGTGAAGCACCAATCACAACTATTCCTATGGAAGCTTTCAGCCATGGACTTAAACGCACAAGTGATGACAGCTACTGGGCTTTCGGAAGTTGAACAACGATACGATATACCTACAGAAGTTGAACACCTAGTAGCCCTTATGGTAGGATCGCTGGTTCCTGGAGATTCGACGGAGTCGACTAGCTGTAGGGTTAGAGATATATACTCCCAGTATATTGCATGCATGGTAAGTCCTCGACATAAATAGGCCTCTTGCTATTATTAATGATTTTATAGCAACTCCAAGCTCAGAAATCTCCGTCAAAGGACTACCTCAGAAATATATATCAAGTAACGGAAGAACTCGAAATCATTAACAGTATAGTCAAATTACAACTTAGAGTTGTGGCCGAGATGGCCAAAGTCTTTCATAAACAAACACAAAATACAAATGCTAGTGACAAAGACCCCCCATATGCAGAAGCCCTCACAACAACACTCCAGAAACTTCAGTTTTTCCAGTCAGATATAAAGGAATACCAACACACCTGTTCCCGGATTGCCTCTCTAGTAAGCATTATCTAGCCCATAATCACTAAAATTACACGTTCTGATCATTCAAAAAGGCGGCACAACAACAATCTGATGCGCGAATGGAGCACGTCGGAAAAACAATCCTTATGTTTACTATCATCACAATGATATTCTTGCCCCTCATCTTTGTAAGCAATCTTTTCGGGATGAACGTTGTCGATATAAGAGAGATGAGAACGGGACAGTGGATATTCTGGGTATCTGCTCTTAGCGTGACCTTAATATTTGGGTCTCTAGCTCTTATTATAGCTTTCTTTGGTGAGAACTTGAAGAAATTAAGAAGTACAGGCGGGCATAGGGAAAGGCGATGGAAGAACCCAAAAGAATCTTCAAAGGAGGATTAGCTATGGTATTATTATTATTTCTTATATTAATTACAATTTACAGAGGTAGTTTATCTATAATCGAATCACAATATCTATTATACCCTTATATGCAAAATCAAAATGTTACATAGCATAAAATTAAGAGTTTCTGCTGTAAGCGCATTTAGGAACCTTCTTGATTTTTTGGAACTACATGCTATTATTTTGTACCCAGAAATGATGAGTTGTTTGATGGAAAAAGAAAAAAAAGGAACCTTCTTGATTAAGCTACATTTATGTACTCCCCCCATCTAAAGTGTAATTTATGATAGTATTAGAGTAGAGTGGTCCCATGAGATTGATAATAGTGATGATAAATTCATAACGTATACGAAAAAAATAAACAAAGTAGAAAGGATAAGGAAAAAAATTCATCTTAAATACATAAGCTAACAAGCCCACACCCTTTCTATCTCACCACTTGTCCGAACCCCCAGATTGATAATAGTATAATACTACATGTAAACCACCTAAAAACAATATTCGAGGATCTTCCCGAGACCTATTCTATCGTTTCAATCGAGCTCAACAAACGATCCTGTAGTGATATTCAGATGAGACTAGCCGGGACCATCTCTGAGACTGTTGATCGAGAAAATATACAGAAGAAATATTAGCCGAGTGCTAATGCATGTTCGATAAATAAATGATCGTGGCGACAAATGCTAGACAGTAAAAAAAGCAACAAGCTCCTGCAAAGTCACTCTGGCGTATCTTAAGAGATAACCTATTTATTTATTTTTGTTTCTCTTGGGTGTATACGGTCACTGTAACCAAATGCAATGAGGGAGAAATTAATAGGTTAAACTCCTGTGATCAAGAACCCCCTGAGAGTTTGGATAACTCATGGGTCTCCAAGCCCTCTTTCTTCAGGTTAGCTATTAATCTTGGGATTGGTCTTTCCCTACTCTAGAGTAGAGTACACCCACCCCCCCCCCCCCATATTGCTTTAGGCTATCAACAGGAGATCCACAAAAAAGTTAAAAAGCCACGAAGATGATGTTTGTTTTTCTGGCGATTGAGAGAGTGAGACTTTGAGACTTTGAGACTTTCGGTGTTTCCCGTGACCGATCCTAGAGTTAAGCTCCACTCCTCTCCCCCCCCTTCTCCACCTGGCTGTTTTTGAGGCGTTCCCCATACCTCTAGTGTTCTTTCTATATACGGGAGCTCTACCCCATGAAGCTCGTTGGAGTAGTATGTTTATACATTTCTATCATTATAGTTATTCTCAACTTGTAACGAAGCCCCGATAGTTCCAGATTTTTCATCATCTCCCTCCCCCCCAAAAATAGTCTATACCTACTTCATTAAGCCCCGTCATACCCTCAACTTGCAGGACTTGATCATCCTAAAACCAAACACTCCCGTTCTATAAAGAGACAGTCAAAGTTGTACCTCGCAGTATGATCCACATCATCATCACGCATTAGATCCCCCCCCCCCCATAAGCACATAGGTATATGACTTTGGTAAAGTATCAAGCGAGCAACAAGTCTCTGATCATGCAGTGATGTTTTTCTTTTTCTTTTTCTCTTTCCCTTTTGGTTGTAGCTAGCCCCATGCGAGGAAATAAATGATGGATACACATACACTTATGGACAATAGGAGTTCCCCGAGATCCCTCTCCCCCAAAACCCCAACCCGCTCCCCGGTCCGAAGCGGACTGAGTAACCCTGTACAGCGATCCCTCGAGGGACATATCTAACGAGAAACAAAGTCGATCCCGATATTGAACCTTACAATTGGGTATGTAGACGAGAGGGAAGGTTCGACCGGCAAGGAAAAGTCTCAAAGAGAACTAGGATATGAAGTCTTCTACACTATAATAAAGGTCCATGCTTTCTACTACACCATAAAAAAAAAAAAGAGGGGTATTTACTACGATCATGAACAAGCCCTCTCTTTTTTTTAAAAAAAAAAAAAAACAAAAACGATCGGAGGGGTTTCATACTTCAACCTGACCGTTTCGATTTTATTCCCTGTGCGCTTATTGTCGATCAGACCGAATTACGTGCCATTGAGCAAAAGACGTAATCCCGATGTTGTACGAAGCCCTCTCTGCCTACCCGCATATGCACCTTGTCTTGAGAAAAAAAAAAAAAAAAAAAAACAGAAAGAAGGAGTAGAGTATCTAGGGCGGCAAAGTATGTACATAACTAAAAAAGACCACACACCACTTCAATGTTGTAACTATTTAACCAACCCTTACGGGGGGAACCTAAAAAAGTAAAATATAAAATAAAATAAAATATAAAACCCAACGATGATCCTCATGCATACAATCCCCCCCCCCCCCTTCAGTAGTGCAGATGGTCCAAGCTATTCAAGACTTTAGCCGTACCTCCAGTGAATGTGAAGATGTCGCTAAAAGTCTAGATCCTACTCCAACGCCTGAAACGAGATCTTAGCACAAGGCACGGTCCAGACCCCGGGCCTCCCCCCCTCCACTGTCTCCTCTCATCCTCTCATCCTCTCATCCTCCCCACTTATTAAAATAGCTTTTTTTTTTTCTTTCTCGGGAGAGACCCAAGTTTCTGTCCAACAAACAAAATAAATAAATAAAAATCTTTTTTATCCCCTCCCTCCCCCTTTAAAAATAACCGAGACAATTCACAATATGATATTATTTTATTTCAAAAAAAAAAACCCCCCTCCCCTTCCCAGCCCCTTAGATTTAATATAGAGATGATAGGGCAAAGAAGAGGGAAGGGAGGGGAAAAAAAAGATTCCGAGATTATCACCTCATTTAGATCAAGACTCTCCCTCTCTCTGTGTGTGACACCTAACTCTACCGAGATATACAAACAACGCGGCGCAACGATCGAGTGAGACACTGTGATGATACTGTTATCTATACAGGAAGAAGAAGAGTCGTTCCGATGTATATATCTAGCAGGGATTAGCGTTATGCTGGAACCATGGGAATTGGAGGTGCTAGGATAAGAAAGATACATATGTA
Organism: Verpa bohemica; assembly: GCA_033030345.1. Lineage (NCBI taxonomy): Eukaryota > Fungi > Ascomycota > Pezizomycetes > Pezizales > Morchellaceae > Verpa > Verpa bohemica. The sequence continues at coordinate 350,782 of JAUFSE010000023.1, read as the reverse complement.
CTTGCATTAATATATATGCTGTTTTTTTTTCTTCTTCCACTAACGATAACTAACCCCTGCTGCGTCGGGAAAGGTCCCCTTAGATAATACGGCTGAACCAAAAACATGTTTCTCCCACTCGCAGAAGGACTAGGGCGAGTGACATCCTATGATAAATCTAGCTGGAGTACCAGCTATTTGCTAACCAAGTGCTGTTTCTTTACAGCACATTAATCGAATACAGAAGGTCGTACCAGCCTTTGCTCAGATATTGTTTATTCTTTGTATTCGTCTTTCTAATTCTCACCACAAATACAGTCGCGGAATAAACAAGTAGCTATTCTGGATAATTTACACCAGCACTATCCTTGGTTCGCCATAAGATCGGCGGATGAAGACTAAGACTAAAACTAGGTAGCGACTCCAGTAATACACATAGAGAGATAAAGAAAGAACCCAAGCCATAAAGCCTTCCTGAGGTAAACAGCTCAAAGTGGAAGTAGTGATAAGGAAACTGACCATATATGAAACAGCAAAAACACCTTGGCGTAAGGACTAGAAGTAATAACAGATAAGAAATAGGAGATGCCGAGTGATAAACAAAAGAGAAAAGAAAAACCGTAGATGTGTACCCCCCCTTTCCTTAAGAAAGAAACAAGCCAGTGATAAACAAAACCCAAAATCGCGAAACGATAAAAACTCCCCAATAAAAAAAACCAAAAGAAATACCCAGTCTTGATAATCAAGAAAAGTCTAAAACACATCGTCTGCGCACGCAGTACCAGGCTGTGACAAGAATCTCTCAAATGGAAACGCTTCTTCCCTAATAAATAGTCCACTATTCCCACTACCCGACATAGCTTCAGCTGATGCCATGCTGTACGAAAAAAGGTCCATCATCGCAGAGTCCTTATTGTAAAAGTCTCGAGGAACGGATGAAAGGTCTTGGATACAACCTGGCGATGATGCCGGGAAGCCGATCCGAGGAGTGATATCTTCAGGGTCCTCTTCGAATTCTTCCTGACCCGCCTCTGTGGAGTTGCAGGGGGTTTGTGGGGGCGACATCTGACTCTCAATAGCAGCAGCTTCATGATTGTGACTACAGTGGTCAAACTTAATGGCTACTGGCTCTATGGAGATATTCTGCTGCACAGATCCCTCCTGAGAATTTTCAGAATCGGCGGGGGAAACAGGAGTAGGCGGTGCACCAGAGTGGGAAAAAAGCTGAGATAGAGGCACATAGCCCAATCCCGATACTGATCCTGAAGTTCGGGGACGAATCGTAGCCCCATCCATTGTGTAATTCTCATCATGGAAGGAGCACTCTGCAAGCCGCTTGAAGTTGATGGGAGACGATGGAGGGGACCCCTTAGATACCCCAGCACCACCGCGCTTACTCAAAGTGGCGCCGGTCGACTTGATTCTTCGCATGGGTGTGGCAGGTTGTAGTAAGTGAGCAGTTTTTGGTTCTCTTGCTGATTGTGGGAAATTCCCTGTCAGCGAATCACGGCGATGAAGGCTAGCAGAGCCAAGTGGAGCTGGCTTTGGCCCTCGGCGCCTAGCAGCAAGAGAAGCCTGCGACTCTGGCTGAGAAGACTCAGATGAAAGCTGAAAAGGCTCTTGTTTAATCTCAACAGACCCGAAAGCTTCAATAAATTCACCAGGGCATGAATCACGACGAACGAACTGGTGCTGATGAAGTGACTCGTCCCAAGCAGCAATATGTTTTTCTCTAACGAATCTCCCAGGTGGGGCTGATGGCAATGAGAAAGTGTTCGACATGGTGTTCATCTGAATCGCTGCTGCAAAAGCGGCGTAATCATCAGTAGGATAGTCGTATTCATTGAATGAGTCTGAGTTGGACTCGTTATGTTCTGCGCTAGACGACTGGGCCATTCCATCATACTCAAAGGGATCTTCAAGTTGACCCGCAGGTGTAGGAGTGTACAAAGGCGTAGCGTTACTGGAACCGTAATCCGAGAAATGGGATACAGGCCATGGACTCTGAGTGCCATCTTGATGAGAGTAGGAACTGTCCTGTTCATCAAGGTAGAGGTGAGAGTGAGGAAACCCATAACTATGATCTTGCAAACCACCATCAAAATTTGCGCGCGCTGCGGCAGCTGCAGCTTGCGCAATTGAACGTGCTAGAGATGCATAGCTTGCCTGAGCAGGCGAATCGTAAGGTGAAGAATCCATAGAATCCTGAAAACGGGTAACAGGGGTTTCTGGAAGTTCTATTGCTGACTTTGCTCGTCTTGGTTTGGGAGTTACCATTGGAGCAACAATATTAGAACTATCTGGTTGATAGTAGTGCGCAGAAAGCGAAGGATTAAAGGAAACCGGAGATGACGGCTCAGTTACTCGCCGTCGGCCAGCCGATTCGAGTATTTGTCTGGTATGTAGTTCCTCCTGTCTCTTTTGTAGTTTTGCTTTTGCGCGTCGATTCTGAAACCAGTTCTGCAGGAAACAAAGAGGATTAGTTAAGTACGTGTGAAAGTAAGCGAAGGAAGATAAACGGTCATTCATGCATGCATGCAATAAAAAAAATCAGTCAAAACTAATTATTTTGCCGGATACCAATCCGCAATAAGGAAACGGGCTGCGGACGGCTGAGACGGCTGGGATTGGGCAATAAGATCTATCTCGCATGTGTACTCACCCCAACACGCTGAATTGAAAGTCCTGTAGTTTCAGCTAATATTCTTCGAACCTTAGTATTAGGTTTAGGAGTCTCCGAAAACTGCCTTTCTAGTAAAAGAACCTGTTCGCGCGTTAGGCGTGCTCTCGGGAAATCCTCAGGCTCGGCCGTCACGATCTCATCGCCTGTGGAGCTGGTGCTACAAGCGGAACCTCTACGCGATAGAGATAAGGGTGGTGGCGAAGACGGGAGAAGACAGGACGAAGAGGACGAATTTGCATATGTGGGGAGCAGGGATGATGCTGAGGCAGCAGATGAGGGTAGCGATGAGGCAAAACGGCTCGCGTTCTCCTGTTGGGAGTGAAAGTGCTGCAGGTTGTGCTGCTGATGCTGATGCTCGGGCTGGTAGAAGTCCGGGAAGAAATTTGAATGGAGGGAATCCATGTTGGTGGGGAGCAGGTGACAGACTCGAGCGACTGGGAATATCTGATTAGGATCTACTAGGCATGTTAGCATTGCCCAATGGAAATTGCTGCCGCTGAATCCATACCCGGCTTATGGACCTATGACGCAACTGACGCGGCTGTGTGCGGTAGAAGTCAGGTACGCTATATACGAAACCAAATTATAGATGCGGTATGCGGTGTAGGCGAAGTAAAGAGAAGAAGCGAGTGAGTGATAGATAGATGTGAGATAGATGAGATAGTGCCGTTAGAGTAGGTATTCACGATGGATGATATAGAGATTTGAAAGCAAGGGCATGAGTATTGTGGAGTATCCAGAAGTGAATGGCCGGGTACTGTTTGTAGTAGTGATTAAAGAGAAGGAGGGGGAGGTTGAAGTGCTGAAGTTGGTTGGCTGGGATGGCTGTGGTGGTGAGGATTTACTTTCTACAAAGAATGAACGCACGCTGAATACCTACACTGAAGAGCGAGTGCAGAGGGGCGGGGCTGCACGATTCTTATGAGAGGGCAAGAGAGACAAGTGAGGAATAATTAATTGATCTCCATCCATCCCCCTTCGCATCCCTTACCACCCCTCCCCTCCACCAAGAAGAGAGGGAGAGTTGGGCTTGTGCATCACGGTCTCACTATTACTACCACCTGCTCACTCTCGCCGAATCAGACTGGAAGGAGGTCTGTTCTTCCATCATCATCACTTTCCCTCGGTCCCTCTGACAGAATGAGTGAGGGAGGGGGGGTAGAGGAAGAAAAACAAAGCCTGAATTAAATCGTCCTAAAAGGCGCAGGAACCGCCGCACGTTAGACACAGACCAGTTTTAAAATACCGTAAAACTTATTGGCGGCAAAGGGTTTGATAGACAAGAAGAGTCTTAGAACCTTGAAGACTTCCCAGGAGAACAAAAAAACCAGCCGATCGCGAACGGACCTGGGATAACCATGTTACCCTCCCCCCGCGCCCACTGGCTATTGGCTGAACCATACTTCCGGGACGAATATCTCACTAAAAAGGCACAGCATCTCATACAGGGTCACGCCTTCTTCTCGTCTCGTCTTTTACTCTCGGCGGTCAGGCTTGGACCGTCACTGACTCTCCGACAGATTCATTTTGGGAATGCCCCACCCGACCCAACGCGGCGGAAGGTTAGAAAGATGGACTGATCCCGGGAGGTTATAATATTGTTGGATTGCTGCGTGACTCCGTTTGACGGTTCTTGGCAATTGCGATACCGCTTGTATGGCAAGCTTGTAATAAACGAATTTAGAGCCTTAGATGTGATATTAAACAAAGTGTACCTGCTTCTACATAAGCAGACACACAGACACACAAACAGATGCACGTGGCACTGTGGGGCAATATCAAATCTTTTTGTGCTCCATCAAACAATTAGCAACCGCAACAGGACATACTCCCTGAACCCACTATCAAAAGACCCCCCCCTCCTCCTCAACCCTCCGATAATAAAGCTGGAGCAGAGACTGTTTCTCAGTTTGTTTCTACCAAATCATGATGGATGGTTGTGTCAGTTCTCCTCGTTCCTGAGAAAGAAATCGCTTAGCGGTCAGTGCGGAGGCTGACGAGAATTCCCAAACAAATCACGAAAATGACCGGGGCAAGAACACTGCAAGCCGAAGCCGTTCTTGCGGAGGCGGGTACTTACGATCTTATGATGCACTCTACGCCGAGCATGTATCAGTTCTCGCAGGAAGGAAAAAAGAACTCCCTCCCTCCCGTCTCATAGCATACCTAGGCATGTCACCCACCAGAAGCGACCCCTATTACATACGTCAAGAAAACGCCACAAAGTGTTTAAGCAGCAAACGCGGCGGACGCAGGTACTCTACATACGTGCAGAGCACATAAGCCACCATACCTTCAACAATCGATTCCCCATCGACTATCAGTCATATGCTCAAAGAAGAAATTACTCCCATCTTCTTCTTCATCTCGGGTCCCCCCCCCCAAGAGGCACTCTTGCTGCGAGGCCCTTACCTGCATAGACGTAACAGACCTACCTCTCATCTCATCCCACCGATGTGATCGTGTTCTGGTCCGGTGCCTGCTCTCATGATGCCCAGCCCAGGCACAAGGGCCAATATTGACCTCATACATGTATAGTTCAAAATTGGACCTGGTGGGTAATCTAGCCCACGCGAGAATTATGTAGGTACAATACAGTACTATCCCGCTAGTAACAGAGAGTTACGAGCGATTGCGATCCCTATGTGCAACTAAAGAGATCGCCCAGCCGCACGAACAGACGAACAGACTTCAAAGTTCATCTTACGACAACGCTAAAATGGCCTTATGCAAGCCTAAACTAGCGTATGTTTATCCTGCGCGCCAGGCTCGCCAAAGCGATTAATAACTAACGAATAAAATGTTACCGAGGTTTACCCCTGGCGGTATCATTCCTGACGTGACGTGACAAATAACTAAACAAAGCCCACCCTTTTTTCTTTCCCCCTCCCACCCCTCGTAAAAAGATACGGAGGCTTGGGCCAGATTAGGAGGGGTGGTTAGACATTAGCTTATCTGCATTCCCTAGGGGAATTCAAAGGAGAAAGGGTTAAAAAGCCATGTAGGTAAACCCTCTCAAGCCTCCTCCACAATAAATATGAAGTTGAGGACCCTGAGGTTTTTACTACCATTTTAGGTAACTCTACTAGCAGGGCTTCCCGCAGGATTCTTTTCCCGACGTCGACACTCTCGGGTGTCGATCAAATATAGATATAATTAAATATTAGGCACCATTTGGTAATCTGGATATATTCTCCGCGTCCCATGACTGGACCGGCTTTACCTTCCACCGCACAGATCTACAGAAACCGTCATCTGTTTAAATTCGGACGAACCCTTCCAAATCTCCTTTCTGACTACAAAGAGGGAGACCGAAGAGCCGAGAAAACCCAAATGTTTCTGGTGAATGATAACCTAGTTCAATGTCTCTCCGAAAATCTGGGAAATAGAACATCCTCGAGAATTCCGGAGGTTTGTTCTAGGCATTCTTACATATTGTTTTCGTCTCTCCTCCCCCTGCATTGCATAGGCGATGGAAAGAGCACCACGAAACCGGCTTCCCCGGAAAAAGACATGAGCCCGTTAATACACATGCTTCGGGTATCATAGATAATGGTGGATCTCCCTCCCTCATCGTGTGGCTGACGTCGTTCAGTACAAGTGCTGTTTTTGGAAAAGAATATAGATTCGGGCGCCGCCCGGGGATAGGAACTGGATAAAGACTCCCCGAGAACTACTATTTCTCCCCTTCATTCCGGGAACGCTATCCGCCCTTTTCATAATATATTTTCACCGGACTTGTACTTTATCAACAAAGCCCTAATCTAGCCAACCGAAACATTATTTACTTCCGGGGTATATTGAATTTATTTCTATAGCTAATTTTGCACCCTTTCATTACCAGCCCCCCCTTCGACTAGACCAAAATTTCTTTTATCACCCTCCCCTCTACTCAGCGCGTGTTTCATGAAACATCCCTAATTCATCAACTCCTGTGGATCTCCCACAAGCACGAAAACCCCACCATCCTTATCAACATCCACAAATTCCACACTTTCTAGATCCCCAACAATAAAATCTGGTTTCGCAGCCTCAACCTCAGCACGTGTGTGCGAAGTTAATAATCCTACAACATCGCAGCCTGCCGCTTTTCCGGCACGGATACCGGCCGGTGCATCTTCGATTACTAGTACGGCAGAGTCCTCGGGGATTGAGAGTCGGGTACGTGCTAAGAGGTAGCCTACCAGCTGTGAGTAAAATGATGACGAATTGTGCTTGATGACAGGAAAGCGTGAGTGGTATATTTTTGTTTTGAATGGCATCATATTACAGCATAGGGCTATGCCATGTCTCCCCAATAATAAAGAAAGACGGGTGAGAAAACCGGGGAATGCTTAGGGCAAGAGAGGACGCGTTTACCTTCCGGATCGGGCTTTCCTTTACCGACACTGTCGGCCGTCACGAACACTTGCGGCCTTGGGAAGGCCATTATCTATCCAGTAATAATACAGAGGGACGTCAACCAACATGATCCATATTCCGACGACACGGTAAGGGATCCCAGCTATCAGCGCCAAACACAACTAACAGCACCAATGCCAGCTGACTTTTTGCCTTGGGTCCAGCTCGGAGAATATTCTTTCTAGTGCAGATAATGGGTAGCGATACCGCTGCCCATTACCGAAGCACCGGCGCTGCTGGCACTGCCTGTTGGTTGGTTGTTGGGTTGAACGAGGCTACAACTAAGGTTGTTGGGCTTGGGGAATATTCGCGAAAGAAGGGATAACAAGTTCTAACTGGCTGGCGTATGCCGCCGAACTCAACAATAAAACATCTGTAGAGGGAGGAGGTTGAAACATCTTAACTGCTGGAGCAGCCCAAGACATTTGTTCGTGGAGCAGGGGTATTCTTTCCTTCCCTGTACCCTTGCCAACCTCACTCCCTCTACGTTTGTAGTAGTGAAGAGCACTCGTAAGATGAGGCATCCCAAGTGAATATAGGGTGATGTGAGAATTTCCAAGACATAATTATAGCAATTAAGCTGAAACCATCTACCAGTAGGTATTTGGCGAGTCTCTGGGTTTTCCAACTTCACTACACTTAAAGTAATAATAAAAACGAAATAAACATACCTTAACCCATGGTTCAGCTAGCGCAACTGTTCCACTCGTTACAATAGCCCATTTACATCCTGTTGTTTCGAGGCGTGAAATGAGTGCTCTTGCGCCTATTAATCATGAGTGACCCTAAGCCGGGCCTACGAGTTTGAGGGCAAGGAGTGAGGTTGATTATTGAGGTTGCGTAGATTTTGTAAATATGAGCGAATAGACTATTTGCAAAAATGAGGTGTCGTGTTTCACCTCATCTTACTATTCACACACACACATAATTCTCACTCATATAATAACTTCACTCCTCAGCCTCTCAAACTCAACCCGGGAATTGGTCATGTGGGTTAGCCATCTTTTACTTTTTTATGTTTCTCACTGTGTAGGGTAGCGCGGTATCCCGAAAGCCGATGATCGGTGTGGGGGACATTCATATTTCTTGAGGCTGGTAAAGTAGGGATGTGATATCCAGGATGTTGGAAATTTCACGTGGTTCGGATAGACTGATACGGGGCGGTGTGCTGTTGGGAGGGGAAAGAATGGGGGGGTAATTACCTGGAAGCTCTTTTGCGTCCGCCGCGTTGTTTTTCGGGATCTCGGCTTCGAGTTCGCGGATGTCTAGTAAGTGGTAGGGTGTTGGATTAGTTTCGGATTCAGAGTTATATTTGGGGGGGAAGGGTATAATTTGGCTAGGTATTAGGTTTTGGATTAAAGTGATTATAATTGGGGACTTTGTTTCTTTTCTTTTTCTTGTCTCTTTCCGGGACCCGCACGAGAGTATCAGACCAAGAGGGAGGTTTTGTTTCTTTTGTATTAGGACTCCATGGGCACCAGTATGTTTGTTGGTGAAGGTGAAGGTGACGTAAAAGCCGTTTCTCACTTCTTGGGACTAGGCGGTAACCCCACAAAAGCTGAGAATGACCCACATCTAACCTAATTGAGAGGCCAAAAGAAATGACCCCCTCCCCACTCTACCCTCTGGGTTTCTCTCTCCCCTACACTACTCGGAATCGTCTCGACAACAATGGTATTTTGAGCTCGTGAGCTCTATATCCCACGAAATTTTCCTTCTCCGAATTACGGGACCGTCTTTCACCTTCGCACGTCGACTCTCTGGGTTTTTTTAACCCGCTAGAACCGGCGTGAAGCATGGAACCGTGGTGGATACAGCGATACCCATGGTGTTGGGGCAACGGGTGAGGCAGGTTATGGTGTCTTGGTCTAAGGCGTTAATTTTGGAACACTGGAAACTGCGATTGCGAAAACTTTTGGGTATAACTTACCTAAGGTGAGAGAAGAGGGTGAATCTAAAAGAAGCAAAAGGTAACAGATGGATAGTATGACAGTGATAATTCCATCTATTGTTCACCATAGTGACATAGCCTATTGGATATTTTTCACCATGAATACAAGGTGCCAAAAGACGCATCTTTCTAACTAGGCGAGTGAAATACTGGATCTGCTTAAGGAAACATATTAACAAGAATCTAGGCAAGCAAGGTCCCGACTTTGTAGGAGAGGATTAAAATACCTCGGTCTTGATTGGTGGATATATCAATAATTCATGTATCACCATCCAGTCCTCATTTTCCCAGTGCTAAGCATCTTGGTACGGCCTTTTGTCGTTTACACAGGGTTTATAAGGCGAATGGCTATGTGAGGGGCCTAATTGGGGTATATTTCGCTGAAGGATGGCGTGGCTCGAGCCCAAGTTGTAGATTCGCAGGGAAAACGTCCCCCAAATTGGTTTCCAACATATAGGAAAAGAAATAAAAGAAGAGTCTAAATACTCACGCTCCTCATTTGCCAATTCTGGCTTCCATTGCCTCACAATATCGATAGTTCGTCGTCCGTGCGAGGTTGCAAGAATCAAAGCGGGATCGATGGAATGCTCCTGGCCGAAGCTGGTCACGGGGTCACTATTGATATTAAATGCCACATGGTGTGGGGGACGTACCGAGTCCAATGCGCAATAACAGCGTTTGTGCTATCAATGAGGGTCCCTTTTTTGTTTTTTCTTGTGTCAGTTCAGCGGTAGGATAGTGAAGGAGTGGACTGTACCGTCAAGATCAAACAGGATGGCGGCGTATTTTTTGAGAATTGGTGCCATTATGAGTGGTTTGCTGCGATTGTAAGTTATTTACGGTAGAATAAATTATTCGATAGTGTAGAAGAGTTGTCAATTGAAAGGGAGCTTTAAGAAGAAAAAGTGGCAAAAGAGGGTCTTTTTTTCACTCAGCTACGTGGAGGGGCCCTGAAGGCTCAAGATTACTATGACCCCTGCGTCAGTCCGATAATGGTAGCCCATCGTCTGAACTAAACTATTTCTAGAAACTAAACTTCATCAAGTGAAGACCGGGTAACGTCCTATTGGAACAAACTGACGTCTTTGCCAAGTGATCCCTCCCCCCCCCCCCACCAGTTACTACGGCTTCTGGATAATAAAAACCATCATAAACATCTTGAGATATGGATGAAAAGGAGAATAAAGAAGCTATTCATGAGGCTTGCAGAGAAGGACGCAGTAATTTCTTCCTAATTGTTTCGCCATCGGGATATTATTAATTTTGGCTGACAAACTCCAGCCGCCGCAGTCGAGTCACTCCTCACCGTCAACCCAAAACTTGCTAGCCGTCGTGACTCTGATGACCGTCTCCCAATACACTGGGCATGTTCCTATAATCATCTTCCCATAGTGCAACTCTTGACACAGACTAAAGACTTTGATGTCGATGCTGTTGATGGTAGTGGGTGGTCATCACTCATGATTGCCTGTAGTGTTAAAGACGGAGATGAAATTATTGATCTACTACTTTCGAGGGAGGCGGACGTCAACTTGAAGAGTCAGTCCGCCACCGCCACAAATTGCTAATATGTTTCTAACAGGTAATGTAGATAACAACGGCCAAGTACTACTTCAACCCCTTCTTCAGCCTTTCGCCCTCCGCCACTAACAGCCACAGACACCACTCCATTTTTGCGCCTCTAAATCACACCTCTCTGCGGCCCGTAAGCTTCTAGCGCCCCCTTACAAAGCCTCCTGCAGACTCCCGGATAAACAGTCCCAGCTTCCCATCCACCGCGCTGCCGCAGTTGGTTCTCTTCCAATGGTTAAGCTCTTCCTTGAAAATAATAGCCCATTGAACGCCAGTGACAGAAGTGGGTTGACGGCCCTGCACCACGCGGTTGCAGAGGGGCACGGAGATGTGGCTATCGAGTTACTCCGGAGAGGAGTAGAGAGCGGGAGGAAAGACGGAGAGGGGAATATTGCACTGGCATTGGCACCGGATGGGAAGGTTAAAAAATGGATATTAGCCGAAGCAGAGAAGGAGGGGATTGAGGTTGTTACCTCGTAAGAATGGGAGGAAGGGTAGGTATGTTTTTGCGGGTTTACAGGAGTTACTTCTTTCTGAGGAAGGATTGTATAGTAGGGAAGATTCAAATACCAGATCTCGTGTGAGTGGTTGTGATACTAAATCCTGCAAGTGATGGGATAATTGCACGAGAGCACATTTACGTAGCTATTCATCATGAGATATCACTCGTATGCTAGTTTACTATTGGTCTAGAATTCGAGACACTACTAAGAGGAATTCTAGATTAGGTTAAGTAATTAATAGGCGTAATCAAGGCGGAGTTGTGAAATTGGGAATCTCGTTAATGAGTTCCCTTGCTTCAATAATCAGGGCCTACCCAATAGACGATCATTCGATTCTTTTGTTTAATCCTTGGGTCAAGTAAGGGGTTATATATCCACCCTTTACAACAAATAATCTTCCAAGGGATGTAGAAACGCATTCGACATATGGAGATCAAGGTTTATATACGTAATGAATTAAACAAAAGGATCGAGGGTGGTAAGATGGGGTAAGGTCCCACAATTCCTTTCATATCCTGCTTATCCCAAAACCAATAAACCTGAAACGGTATTATTGTAGAATTTGATATTATATCTCCTTCTGTAAGGTCTGTAATTCCCTCGGGATATTTCTAGATTCGTCTTGCTGCGATATGTATTAGAGCAGGGGGTTCTGTTGGTTTCGATAGGGATAGTTATTCTTCACTAGGGATGAATGGTAACCTAAAGTATGATGTGAGTGACTGCGGGTAATTTTACAAGTCATAGGTTATTAGAAACTCAAGCAGTAAATAGACCGCGAGTTCTGTGTGGTTGTGTGGGATGTACATGGAATATCACTCGTGAATTATTCCAAATTTTGAGCTAGTATCTTAGAGTAAGGACCGTTACCTCTAGATAGATTAGTAATGAAACTTTATAGGTGTATTCCTAAACGAATGGAGATTCGCTGTTATATTATCGAGTAAGGAAATTAGGGTCAGGGTTATTTATAGTTTAGAGTAATTCTACGTTTCTTGTAATGTGGGTCCTGTTTTTGAATCTTGGGCTAGTTTTGATGTGCTGTAGTACTAAGGATAAGACTTATGAAGGATCACTCGTGTATTAACTCATCTAGTCTTGGCACTTTAATAGTTTACTATGGAACCGTAGGCCTGTCTAGTGGCGTATTAGGTATGTTTTCCTCTAGGTTTTTAATGGCATTTATGGTAACTGTGGCTGGGATAGTGCAGTATTGGAAGGTGCTTCTAGGTTATCTACTTATTGTTATAAATAAGAAGCGCTACTTTAAAGCCTTCATAACGGGGACGTGGATTAGCTATGTGTCCTAAGGGGGAAATAATCACATTCTAATACTTAAGTGAATATACTGGGTGGTGCTGAAAACATAAATGCCCTCACTTATAGGATTCACTGGTAAAGAAATGAAGCTTTTAAGACTTACATGGAAAAAAAAGAGTGTGTAGATTTTATTAAGGAAGTGAGCTGAAGAAACGAAGCATTATTTCGAAGTTGAAAACCTAAAGGAATTATAAGAAAATTGCACTATTACATTGGGAAAAACTTGTTACAAAAAGCAGTGTACTAAAGAGACATTCCATAATATTCTCGCCAAAAACTATTTCCTAGTAGTATATTCTACATATCTCAGCTCTACAATTAGACTAATTATGTATTTATTATTCCTCCTCTGATTCATCTGTTTCGGCTCCATAAGCAATCAAAAGCTTTTCCAACACCTTTCCCCGCTCCTTTGCTTCCGACTGACGTTTTGCCCATTCATACGAGGAACGATCAATCCGCCCAATAGCCGTTGCGTGGAATGGTGCATGTTTCATCATATGCCATTTTGGGACTTCTATATCCGCTATTTGCCATGGTGGGGTTGGTCTATGGTACTGGGGTTGGTGGCCGCCCGAAAACAGTCCACCATCATTTTTCCGAGTTGGATACTGCCAACCTGGAATTTCTCGGGGGCGCGGTATCTGTTCATGATCACTTGGATCCTTATTTTTAGCAGGCCTTTTTACTTTCTTCTTTTTCTTTATCTCCGGTGTTGGAACGGGTGGGCCTGGTGCTGAACCGAATACACCTATTGCTGAACCGAATGGGGTTGGTGCTGGAATGAATGGTGCTGAACCGAATAGGCCTGATTGATAGAGTGTCTCTGGTTCAAGGTCATTTCTTGCTAGATCAAGTGCCGTATCCTCATCAGAAGTTTCCAGAATGACATCGGCCCCTCTCTTGAGTAGTATCTCAACTACTTCATGCTCCAGATTATAGAATACCGCAAGGTGAAGAGGAGTCCAACCACCCCCATTCCGGGCATTTATATCAGATCCTTTATCTAGCAGTAACCCAACTATCTCTGCATTGGAATATTGTGCAGCCATGTGGAGTACAGTGTTTCCGTGTCGGTCTAGCATAGTAGTACTATCCCCTCTTCGCAAGAACATTTTGGCGGAATCTGTATAACCATATCGAAGTGCTAGGTGAAGTACAGTCCCTTCATACTGGGCTAGGGAACCCATATCGGTCACCTCTAAGATGAGTTTAGCGATATCTTTATGGCCATTCTTTTCGGCCGTTTCGAAGGGTATCTCATTTCCGAAGCCCTGAAGATTGAGTCTCAAGTCCCAGTGCTCAAGAAGCATCCTAGTCATCACCTCGGATCCGTATCTTGCGGCGAGGTGAATTGGCGTGTTACGGTCTTTATCAATAGCGTTGGCATTTGCCCCTCGTTTTAGGAGCAATTCGACAGCCATCTGGTTCTCCTCGACTACGGCTTGATGAAGTGCAGTCCATCCACGGCAATCAGTGGTTTCGAGGAGCTGGGTCTTCTCCAACAATAGGTTGAACATGACATCGTGGCCATGCCTTACAGCCCAGTGAAGTGGGGTAGATCCGTCAAGATCGTCTTGGACAATGAGGGTACCACTGGCTGCTTTTTCCAAAATGAGCGGAACCATTTTTTCATCAAATCTTCGTGATGACGCGTAGTGAAGTATATTAGGTGGGAACCCATATAATTCAGGGAATTCCTTTGCTACAAAGTTCCTCCCCTCCTCTAGAATGAGTCGTACCACATCCTCCCTCTTATTAACGGCCGCCCAGTATAGTGCTGTCACTCGGTATTTTGGCTTTAAAGCAAAGACGTTGAGCTGAGGAGTTAGGGGTCCGACGAAGCGACTGTTGGACTTGATTAAAGAGTTGAGTGCTTTCGGGCCAAGGTCTTTTGTGACTTCGAGGAGGATTTCGTCTGGTAAATGGAGGAGCGACATGCGCGATCGAACTTTATGGGCTAAGGGGAGTGTATCCGAAATTTATCTGATGTACATTCGTTAGTTGACAATATTCCTATCCTAGAATAGTGTTGTATATATTACTTAGCTACTCTCTATGAGTTGGGTTTTGGGGATAATCTTTAGCTATTTGGTAAGCGGCTGAGCGGAACTCAAGTTGGAGTGCGGGGCTGCATGGAGTCTAACTGCCCCACATTGAGGTCTAAGATCTTGTACTACGTACAAAACATTTATAGGCAAAGTCATTCGGCTTTAGAATTTATATTTTTTGTAAGTATTCTTGAACTCTCCTAATAGCTCTCTATATAAGGTTTGTCCTGATTAGATATATGACGTGGTTATGGGTCTTACTTTGGTCTCTTGGTTTTGCAGTTCTAGTAGCTAGTCGATCTGTGGTACAAAATTTCTTTTATAAGAATTAAAAACCGTATTTATATTACATTTAGTATAATAGTGTAACTAAAAGCGAACTTTAATCGGGACTTATTGTATAAAACAGAGTTAGATGACTGTATGTAGATTGCCAGCTTAGGGGTTTGATCCTCCAGGTGCTTCATAGTCTCTTTTTATATATACTCTAAGTCTCTTCTATCATAGACCCAAAACATACTTTTATTCATACTATAAATACCTACATGTATTTAGTAATCATCCTTAAAATTTACAAAGAAAAGATGTATCATAGCTGGGAGGCTGTATATACTTAATAAGTTAAAGAAAAAAAATCCCCCAAATAAAGGATAATTTATACGCATGTGTGATATCTGATAAAAGTAAAATAGGAAGTGTTTACGGCACGTAACTACATTACAAAGCTAGGTCCGGGTCGCGGATTTCGCGGATTTAGGGGTAGCAACAGCCAGGGCTAAAACACTTAACTATCATAAAAAGTATTCAGAGATTGCTGCTGGCTGCACTTTTTGTTTTATGGTAGCCCTAGCTAGCGAGTAAATTTTTGCATTAATCTTCACCAGTACAGCTCTGTCTGAGAAAATAATTAAATATTTGTAAATTTCTCCTAGTACTAACCTAATAACAGCCCTCTCTAAATACCTTTAAGTAAAGGTCTATTTTAGTTGGGTGATAGATCTGAGCGTTGCCACTCCTAAATTTACGAAAAGGACAAACGGACCTTTGTAGTTACGTGCCCCCGTAAGCGTTGCTTCTTAATTTGTAGTAGACTTGGAGACAAGACTTATGTTACGAACTAATGTGGAGATGGTCCGAATAGTACTAAGTATATATTTTTATAAAAGATTACAGTAGCCCTGACCCCTCAACACTAGAGGTAAATGAAGCAAAACACCTCTAGAAAGAAATTACTGGCGTTGGCCTCATATCCCAAGTTCTGAAAAAGCATTGACGAAAAAACAAAGGATAAACCTTGAGGTTCTAGAGCCTCTAAAGAAATCCTTCTAATCCTAGTTAGATGTTTATGGGTTCGTAAATTGTAGGGTATCAATAGCTCTAGAGACTTTACTTAGTACCTCTCTAAGATATCAGTTGATAGAATGGGATGTATATACTAGGACTATAAAGGCATGGAGCTATCTAAATACGATGGGTAAGAGAGAACCCAAGCAAATATCATGCAATAATTCTCTATACGTACCTAAGATGTTCTAGACTGCGAGTCACCTCCTCGCGTTTTTCATTGTTACGCTTTGTTTGAGTAGTAACCGGACTACTGCTTGGTGCCCATTAGAAGTCGCCAAGTGCAATGCTGTCGATTCATCTGCTTCTACTGCCTCGATATCTGCGCCCTTTTCGAGTAGTAACTGGACTACTGCTTGGTGCCCATTATGGGCGGCTAGGTACAATGCTGTTTGTTTATTATTATTTACTGCCTCGATATCTGCACCCTTTTCGAGTAGTAGCTGCACTACTGGTTGGTGTCCTTCAGAAGCCGCTAGGTGCAATGCTGTCAACCCACCTTCTTGTACTGCCTTGATATCTGCACCTTTTTCGAGTAGTATCTGGACTACTGCTTGGTGCCCATTTATGGCGGCTAGGTGCAATGCTTTTTGTCCATCCGTATCTACTGCCTCGATATCTGCGTCTTCTCCGAGTAGTAGCTGGACTACTACTTGGTGTCCCTCAGAAGCCGCTAGGTGCAACGCTG
This sequence comes from Verpa bohemica, assembly GCA_033030345.1. Classification (NCBI taxonomy): domain Eukaryota; kingdom Fungi; phylum Ascomycota; class Pezizomycetes; order Pezizales; family Morchellaceae; genus Verpa; species Verpa bohemica. The sequence continues at coordinate 334,290 of JAUFSE010000023.1, read as the reverse complement.
TCCATCCATCCACTTCTACTGCCTCGATATCTGCGCCTTCTCCGAGTAGTAGCTGGACTACTACTTGGTGTCCCTCAGAAGCCGCTAGGTGCAACGCTGTCCATTCATCCACTTCTACTGCCTTGATATTTACACCTTTTTTGAGTAGTACCTGGACTACTGCTTGGTGTCCATTAAGAGCCGCTAGGTGCAATGCTGTTCGTCCATCTGTATCTACCGCCTCGATATCTGCGCCTTTTTCGAGTAGTAGCTGGACTACTGCTTGGCGCCCATTAAGAGCAGCTAAGTGCAATGCTGTTTTTTTATTATTATTTACTATTGAGGTTTCTGTTCCATTTTCGAGTAGTAACTGGACTACTGGTTGGCGTCCCTTAGAAGCCGCTAGGTGCAATGCTGCCCATCCATCCTCTTGTACTGCCTTGATATTTGCACCTTTTTTGAGTAGTACCTGGACTACTGCTTGGTGTCCATTAAGAGCCGCTAGATGCAATGCTGTCCGTTTTATATTATTTGCTGCCTCGATATCTGCGCCCTTTTCGAGTAGTAGCTGGACGACTGCTTGGTGTCCATTAAGAGCCGCTAGATGCAATGCTGTCCGTTTTATATTATTTGCTGCCTCGATATCTGCGCCCTTTTCGAGTAGTAGCTGGATTACTGCTTTGTGTCCATTTGCAGTCGCTAGGTGCAATGCTGTCGATCCACCCCTCGTTGAAGAGATATCTACTCCTCTTTCAAGTAGTAGCTGGACTACTTTTTGGTGTCCATTAGAAGCCGCTATGCACAAAACATCTTTCACTACCGAGATATCCGCGCCTCTCTCAAGTAGTAGTCTAATAATTGACTCGTTCCCCCACGGAATTGCAAACCCCAGTGCTGTCTCCTGAGAATTTGTTTTCGCGCAAACATCACCGCCTTTGTCAAGCAGAAGTCTAACTATCATCTCGTTTTTCTTGTATATAGCTATATGTAGCGCCGCCCGTCCGAAGTTGTCTTGTGCTGATACGTTGGCACCACTATTCAGTAGTAGTTTGGTTACTAGCTCATGTTCCTTAATTACCGCCATATGCAATACTGTTTCACCAAAATCTGCTGGTATCGAAACATCAGCACCATTGTCGATAAGCATTTGGGTCACTGTCAAGTGTCCATAGAAAGCTGCCGTATGTAGTGCTGTCCGTCCATTGAGGTCACGCTTAGATATGCATACCTTAGCACCTTGGTTAAGAAGAACCTGGATTACCGCCTGGTGACCTTGGGATGCCGCGGTATGTAAGGCAGTTTCTCCTTTCTTACACGACAGCGTGATATCGGACCCTTTCTCAAGCAAAATCTGGACAGCTGCTTGATGTCCCTTTGCAGCTGCCATATGTAGAGCTGTCAGTCCGTTGCTTTCAGAAGCTGTGACATCAGCCCTTTTCTCAAGTAGCAATCGGACAACTGCATCATTCCCTTTAAACGCCGCCCGGTACACATTTTCCCACCCAGTATTAGCTGGAATTGAGAAGTCTGCACCCTCTAACAATACTCGAATTACTTCACAGTGCCCTAAGTATGATGCCACATGTATGGGAAGGTGATCCTTTGGGTACCGATTGAAATGCTCGGAATCTCCTTTACCGTACCCCCAGGCATGAACAACCTGCAGATATGAAGAAATGTTCTCTGGACTCGCAAGGAATCTGAGAATTGTTTCTACTGATTTAACCTCCTGGTCGCTACACTCGTTAAGGTGAGGGGATAAATTATGGGCAGCGTAGTCCAGAAATGGGTATGTCTGGAGCCTTGCTTCGAGAGACTCGTTTGAAGTACAGGCACCTGTGGCAAATGTTTTAAAGGAAAGGAACGTGATACAAGTTATCGCAATTCCGAGGTTTACATCTTGGGGAATTATGGATTTCCTCAGGAGATAATCCTGGACCGTGTAGTGGGCAAGTTTGATGGTATTGCTATGTTCATCGATTACTACCAAGCTTGCGCAGACCTCGAGTAGTGTTTCTTTGTCTGTTAGATCGAGTTCATCGATTTCGCATCTACTTGGATCCACGGATATAGCTGTCTGAATTTCCTTGACCGTGAGAGTGCGTCGAGCATTAACGAGCCAGGAGAGAACTTTGATGGCTAGTTCAGCGCAGGCTTCCGATTGCTCCCTAATACTTCTCATAACCCTATCATAGGTGGGATCCAGGGGCCTCTTCTGAACGGATAATTTTTGGAGTCTTAAACTTTCTAGGGCATCTAAGACTTGATTGGCGGTTGTTTGTTGGCAGATATATTCGACATGAAACTTTACGAGCAAGAACCTATACCTAGTTAGTAAATTAAAGGACTATAGGTAGATTGGCTCGTATCTATCTTACTTACATCCCTTTGGCGCAGTTAATAAGTTCAGATATTATTCACTCCTTACAGTTACTCTGCTCAATAAGACGCTTCGCCCGTGGGCTCTCACTTATTTTTTCCTGGATATACGTCTTGATATCTGTTTCCTTTGCCTCAAGCTCTATCTTCTTCGAGTTTCTGAGAGACTGTTGGATATCCTCAGGGTAATGGCGGCTGGTTAGGAAAAGACTAGCTCCGTCATTTGCCAGCCGGTGAAACAGTGGGAGTAGGTCCTTTCGCTGATTTATTGGGTGGCATTCGTCTAAGGCATCAAATATAAGGTATACTCGATTATGTAATAGTATTTTTAGGACTGCATATAGCTCTTCTAAAGTTGGTCTTTTCCCTTGATACCGTAATTTCTCGTGTAGGTCTTCGATTTCTTTAGGAATTTGTAGCCCGGGCAGCTGACTAGCAAGCTGCTTAACTAGGCTTGCGAGAATATGAACAGGCATCTGATTTTCTTGTTCCTTGTAATCAAAGTAGATATAGGCTACTATGTGATTTTTTATCGATGTTTGGTCCTGGAGATAGTCAATGGCCGCGGAGCTACACTTATTAGTAGATGGTTATAAATAACTTAGATCCCAGCTAGGTTAGTACCTTAAAAATGTCTTCCCAGCTCCAGCTATTAAAGGAATTAGCTTCTTTTTTTTTCACTACAATAATTAACAGCTCTATATAACTTACGAATCCCATAACCCCATAACAACGTAGAGTTACGGTCGTTAAGTAACTCTTGGAACTGGGGTGCTTCTAAGAGCCAGTTGCCAGTGTTTTTTTGCCTTCTACTACTGATTTCAAGATGCTTTCTCTCGGTTGTATCCGGGTATATCCAATTGAGAATCTTCTCGCGATTTTCCACTAGCAGTTATTCCAGAAGTTAGCCAAGTCCCAAATCATTAGACTTCCGCGATCTTCCTACCAATATGAAGAGCTTCCTGTTTTTGTCTCCAGGAACCCTGTGCAGAGACCTCTCTTGCGAACTTTGCCTCAAGATCGCGAACGGTAGTGTTTTTATCCTGCATGGTTACTTTGATTTCCTCTGCAGTATGATCGATATTTTTAACGTAGGCTTCAATTGCTTTGCACAGAGATCTTCAGATCCATCCAGTATCAGCAAAATATAATCAACAATAATAACTTCCGATAATACTTACATATGATCTACAGTTAAAGCTAGTATGAAGAGATTCTTCTGTCTTTGTATTCGCGCTATGTACTGTAGAGTCTCCGGTTCCTTGAGTGGCCATTTGATGCTTTGTATCATTCCTTTCAAGCCCTGTTTTGGCTCTAGCTTCAACTGGGGCCTCCTCAACTCCAGAGCACATCCTTGGAGAGGTCCATTTTGCCCATTAAGCGATTGCAAGGCTGTAGACTGAAGGTTTTTGTCGGCTTGTGCGTAGTCCTGCAAAACGACGAGAACCTTGCCGAGTGACTGGAGCTCATCAACTAGATCCCGTAAATCCTTCGATGCTGTTTTCGCCCCACCGATGTAAATATAGCCCAAGGAGATCAATCTTTCTGCAAGTTGAACGACGGCTATGACGCTCGCTCCAACGCTTAAAGGATCGGCCATTCTAAGCCCGGTTTTAGAGTCTGCGGATTAATGATAGCTAGAGGTGTTGGATGGATTGGAATATTTAGAGAACTGGAGATTAAAGCGTACAGGATTATAGAACGTGGGATTAAGCAGCACAAATATACCAAATTATCGGAGCCTTGTTGGCACCTTGTGAGGCTGTGTTGGATTCTAGGCTGTGCTGACTAACAGATCAAACCTGTGGCCCGCAGGTGATAAATACATGTACTTGCTACTGGTAGAAGCTACATGTAGTTTGTGGGAATTTACCCTAGCCTAGAGTGTATGGTACTCGAGGAGATAAATACATTATCTTACAATAAAACGAATGATATACTATGATTATACCAACAATAACAACACCACTTATCGGGAACCACCTACAAAACAAGAATCGAGAATTCTCATCTATAGCAGAGCGTAGTAACAGTCTGACTAATGATTGGTAAACACGACATGAAGTAGAGGTTATCATATTCTCGAGACAACTTAAGATCAATAAGAGATATCACCTTAAAACCTTTAGGTAGATGATAACCTTTCACACTAGGGATAGTATCCACCCATGCGACTGAAACATGATAGATCACTCTGCCCTGTCAATCAAACTTCTACACACTTTTATATATATATAAATTCCCATTTAAGAAAAAATTTATCACTTAACTCTGATAGAAAATATCTCAAAGGTAAAATAACCTAACTAAACAAGCAATGTAACATGGACACAAAGAGAGGAATCGATGGCTAGAAACAGCCTGTAGAATCCCGAAGGCTGAATGTAAGAGTAAACGACTAAACCCTAACTCCACTCCCCAAAACCAATACCAGTAGGCTCGGATATCAGTAGATAACTCTCCATCAGAAATAACCTGTAAAGATATCAAGGACTCAAATGATATGGTAAAGCATAGATAGATATTTGAAGCAGAACACAACTAGAAATAAACTACATAAAGAAATATGAAATGGAAAGAAGCTATACCAGTATCACCATACCAATCCCAAACCGTCCTGACCTGGCAATGCCCCATAAATAACCGGAAATAAAAATAACCAAAAATCAATTACAAGAAATCAAGATATCAAGAGAGACAATACCCCCATCTCCCCTAAACTACATCAAACCTGTCCATTACCGCGCAAGAGGGGCCTAGGATATAACAGAAAAATGAGGAATTAGACATAGAAACGATTTGATATTCGATGCTGGAGAATCTCGCGCTCGCCCACCTGGGCAAGAAATGGTAGGAGAAATAGAAAACTAGTAGACAATCCCAAATTAAAATAACAATGGAACAGAAAATAGATGCCGAGTAGAAATATGAAGACCCAATGGACATGTTTAAGAAAACAAGCAAACTGTCCCCACAGAAGAAGAAAAGGAAACCCCGTACATCCCCCCCACCAATATTCAATAATAATCCTACCAAAGAAAGTATAGCTGGAAATAGAAAGGGAAGGGAAAAAGGGATCGTGCAAAAAAAAAACCAACTGTTCTCCAGCCCCGTCCCCTATCGTTATAATCCAAGATAAAGAAAAGGAATCATAAAGACGTCAAAGAAACCCTGTTAACATCCGCAGCGCGCTTCAAGAACCAACACTGCTGCTAAAAGAACGTAAAGATTGTAATAAAAAGGAAAGAAAGGTTACATAAGAAACCAAAGCCACGGAATTGATACTCCCAGCCATTTAGCCAATCCTCTCAACTATTGGAGCAAGCCACGGATGAACCCATTTTCTTCGCTGTGAATCAAGACACAAATAAAGTGATTTTTCCATTCTCTCTATCCATCTTTCACCCTGTAGTGCTCCACCAACCACCTTGTGCTGGTGGCTGAGGCCTGTAGTTCTGCGGTGGTGGTGGCTGACCCAAGTAGTGCTGAGGCGTCGGGCTAGAGTACATCGGTGGCTGTGGCTGCCCATGTTGGGTATGCATAGATGGCATTAACTGCGGGTGCGACTGCGGATGATGTGGGCCAGGGTGCTGGTGAGGGTGTGATGGCTGTGGCGTGTGCGGTGCTTGGGAGTGGAAATACTGAGTTGGTGGCATGTAAGGTCCACCACCGTGAGTGTGGAGCTGCTCTGGTTTGATCCCTTGGTTTGACCTTACTGGAGACTGAGATACCATCTGCTGTTGCTGCTGTTGCTGTTGCTGTTGCTGTTGCTGGTGGTGTAGAGTAGACAGCTGCTGCGGGCTCATCATGTGTGGGTGGGGGGCGTGAAGCTGCGGGTGTTGGGGGATAGGTGCATGTTGAGATGGATGCGGCAACTGTGGGTTTGCAGGCTGCTGCTGTTGCTGCGGCTGTTGCTGCTGTTGCTGTTGCTGCTGCTGCTGCTGCTGCTGCTGCTGCTGGGGATTCAGGACCGATTGGTTATGCTGCTGTGGCTGCGGAGGAGACTTTGGCTTGAAGAAATTTTCCGCATACATTCCCCTTCTTATTTTACTTGTTTGCCCAAGCTGCTTATTGAAATCAGCAGTATTGTGCACATGTTCCATGACTTGCGACTGCGACGTGCTTGTCATCCGATCCTGATAAGGCGGGCCACTGATATCCTGTCGAGGGCGAGGAACTGAATACAGCTCCCTCGATTTCTCCTCCGTTGGTGCAAGATGAATCATAGGAAGGGGAGTAACTGTTGGTGCAGGGCCACCCAACCCAGGTTGAACCATTTGAGGTACTGGCTGTTGGTCAAGCTGACCCGGGTCATGAGTATAGAGAGGTTCCTGGCCTTGACTGTGCTGCTGTTGTTGTTGAGCTGCTTGCTGCTGTTGTTGCTGTTGAGCTGCTTGCTCGCTAGCCTGGGCGGCTCTTTGCTTCGCTGCACCTGGTCTTTTCTCGCCGGCTGGATCTTCTTCTGTAAACCCTTGTTTCCGAGCTTTAGATTCCCAATAGTCATCTCTTACGCGTCGCCCATTCACAATCACTCTACTTCCAAACTGCCTAAACATACTCCTAGCAGTCACGATAGCAATCTGCCGCGAGCGGTAGGAGTATGGGAGGAGTTCTTGTTGGATAAGGTCATCTTTCTCTGCTTGAGTAGCGATTATCTTGAAAAGGGATCTATTCTTGTTGAACAAGAGATATGAGTCTCGATATCCTAGTACCCGAGCGCATTCAGTTGCCAACATAAACAACTTTTCACCTCGATTTGGAACATGGAAGGTTCGGCACTTGTATTCCCTTCCATTACATAGGTGTCCGGTTGACATCACCTTCTTATCGCCCTCATCATCGAATTCGCGTGGTATATACTCATCGCCTTCTGGTGTAAGCTGGTCAGTTGTATGGTCGCGCACAGTAGGCAACGCCTTAACCATAGGCTTGGCGGGTGTGGGCTTTGGCGGGGTAGGTAAGGTACTCGGCTGTTGAGTAGGGGTTTGTATTTGCTGGAGTTGTGGTGTGCTCACAGTCTGTGCGGGTAGCTGTTGATGCTGTTGCTGAGGTGTGCTCGCAAGTTGTGGGCTCTGCGGCACCCCGGGGCCTTTGTTCTTTGGTGGTCGGCCGCGCTTCCTACGGACTGGTTCCTCGGTAGTACCTATCGTGGAGGAGGGAATCTTGTCAGTTGAGCTGTTGCGCGTGGGCGCGTGTGAGAGGAGACGCGCGAAATCTGATCTCTCAGATGAAAGATCCATGAAAAACGTACCTGCGCCGAGATCATCGCCGGCGATGGCCCCATCTCTGTAACTTTCGGGCGATCGACTTCTTTTAATTCCACGTGGACTAGTTATTGCAAGTGCACTGGCACCAGGTTTTGTGTCGTTCTCAAACTCTGTAGCCGTTGTCGTAGGTGAAAATGGTGTCGCGATGTACGCGCTGGCGGGGTTCAAGGTAGCTGGGTCGATGGTGCCAGAGCCATCGAGGCCCCCGCTATTCATAGGGGGCGTGTACATGTTTCTGAAAGCCGTTGGTGAGGTCATGCAGTACGCGGCTCAGGGAGTGGTCTCTAACAAGCGCGAGCGGGTTAGGCTCGGATTGGAGTAAGGTTTGACGCGAACGTTAATGGGCGAGCGACCAGATTCAACACAACAACCGATAGACGAACACTTTTGACAAACACAGCAACCACCAGTGCAGCAATAACAGCGGTGATGGTGGGGGAGGGGAAGGGGGTTGGATAGGCGAGCAGCAGAAGCAGAAGCAGAGGCAACAACCACCAGCAACGGCTGCTGTCAAGTTATTTTTTAGGGAGTGCGGGAAAGGTGCACTGACTGGCTCGCCGGGTGGTTATTGACGCGAAGTGGGCTGCTGGGGTTTCGCGGAACGTGTGGGTATTTGGGGGAGGGGGTGGGTGGGCAGAGAGGGTGTGGAGGCCCTGTGTACTCTCTTTCTCTCCAAGGAGTAGGGATGGAACTGGCTCACTGCTCTGGCTCAAAGTCCAAAGGGAAAGGGTGTGGACACCGTGGATGGATGGATTGATGGATGGATGGGTATGATGAAGGGGGCTGCAGCAACTTTTAGGGAGGATCGCAGGCTTGATTTGCTGGGATTGCCTTGGTCGCCTTTATTTTCTTTTTCTGTGATTATGTTATTTTCTTTTTTAGGGTGGTGTGAATGGCCGGGATTATGATTGGCTAAAACCGAGACGGATATGTACGGCAGCCAATAGCAGTAAGTGGAGGTTGGAACTTGGAAAAACGAGGAAACACAAGCTTAGAAGAAAAATAGTCCTGTAATGTGAGAAAGGGCGATTAAGAAAGAGAGGAGTGATGGATTGATTGATTGATGGATGGATGATTGATGGATGGATGATTGATGGATGGATGGATTGAGGGGCGATAAAATGGGGTGTCTGTATTAAAAAAAAAGGCCAGTATGTGTGGGTGGGGTGGATCGCTAAAGATGCATGTACGTATGTACGTCTTTTGTCTGTTTGTGATATGATGTGGTGTGTCAGTGATGATGGATATCGACTCCGGAGAGGAGGGAGAGGAGTGCTTGCTCGTGTGCGCGTGCTGATAATAGGAACGAACTTACCTAGCCTTGGTAATGATGTGGATCCTGGTTGACTGCAGGTTACGGGCGCTAGGGCGTCGTCACGATAGGGCGGCGTGCGCGGATTCAAGAACGCCAGGGGCCGGTGCCGGAAGAAACAAGCCTGAACTGTATCCTCAACGTGCTTGGCTGCAATGCTTGCGGCTTGAGCTCTTCCCCCCGTTGTTGCCCCTCGCTGGATGCCCCCGGGCAAAATGATCGCTGGTACTCTCCCAGGGAACTGGCCGCTGCGTAGGCCGGAACAAGAACAAAAGGGTGTGATGGGGGGGCAGAGGAAGGAGGGGGTGTGGTGAGTAGAGAGGCGTGATGTGAGTGTGGGTGGTGGTTATGGTGGTGTGTGCAGCGAGATAGTGAGAGACACTACGAACGGTGTGTCTGTGGCGGGCGTGCTGCGTGCTTCTCTGGGCGGGTGCCTGCTGCGGGGCTGAATGGCTGGCTGGTGGACTAAAAAAAAAACGAGGAAAAAAGGAAATAAAAAATCCCAAGGACAAGCAGACGCTGGGGAAAGGAAGCACGGACGATGACCGTTTCTTGGTGGGTGTGCGAAGATGGAAGGGATCAAGTGTGAAACGAAACTGGAGGGTGGGCAGGCCCGCGTATATAAAATCTGGAAATTGATACTCGAAGCTAGAAAGGGCACAGGCCAAGTCAAAGGAATTGGACCTCTGGAAATCAAGGCTAGTCTCGCACAAAAGCCCACAGAAAGAATAACCAGATGAAATATGGATATCAAGATCTTGATGAAAAAGCCCTCCCAAAGAACACCAGCGAATCAAATGAAACGGGGCAAACTCATAGGACGCGACTGAACAGGTTGGGCAGGGAAAGTCAATTTTGTTCGGATGAAGCGAGTTTGAGTGAATATCTCGGGTACAGAAAGTAGATAGATTACGAAGCATCACCTCTTCCTCTCCCAGCACCTGCCCGTCTGCGGGGGCACAGGGGGGAAAAGAAGGGTCCACCGTGATGATGGGCATGGCAGCTGACGGTTGACGACAAAGACCTCACCTGAAAGAACGAAAAAAACTAAGGGAAACTATCACAATTACTGAATACTCGCGATAACATCTCGCAATTCAGTTTCCAGTAACCTATTTTCATTGTTGGCCCCAGCCCCAATTCTCTTTGTTCGTCGAGAGTTGACTTCGTCTATCACCAACTTTCACATGACATTGCACCGGTATCGGTTGGGCGAAAGTCTGGTCATCCGGAAGTCTTCCATGACACATCCTTACCGGAAACAGCTTACTCCACATGCAGCCCCTACCAAAGGAAATAAGACCAAGACCAAGATCACCATTCCAGAACCACAGGCATCATGATATATGACAAAAGGTATTCGGGTTATGAGAAGGATTCAGAGTGCGAGGAAAGGCGAAGGTGAAGGTGGAGGCGAAACCTTCGGGGGACCGGCTTACTTGTAACTACGCCTCTCAAGGTGTCTCGGCAAGAATCAACAATTCCCAATAAACCTCAAACATCAACAACGCCTGAGCTTTTGTTTCTTGGTACATCAGGAAGCTCGTAGAACAAAACCTCCAAAGTAATCACTGAAACAAAAAAAAAAGGCAGCGGCTTAGGCTCGCAGTTTATTTACGCGCAAGTTAGTCAAATCCTAGCGGGTGTAACGGCAGTTCGTTTTCGTCTGTCATCCTCTCCTTCCCTCCCTGCACTACTCTGCATGCTGCACGGATCTGACAGGCAGGCCGACCACAAAAAAACAAATAGCAAGCAAAAAAAGCAAATGAGAGGTGCACCACCGTCCCAACAGACTGTCCTCGCCATAGTGCTCGCCTGTGTCGTATTTTTATGACTCCTTCACACCATCTATCAATAACCACCACGACACGCACTTAAATTCTTGACAGGGATTTACCCAGGCCGGTAACTTTATGAATTCCCCAGATCCTCGCCGGGGGGTGAACGCCGCTATCAGGTCGAGGATATCTGAAAACGTGTAGAGCTCAAAATTCCCCTTGTGGCCCACGCGCGTAACGATTGTGCCGCGATAAACAAATTAGAGAATGTAAAGCGAAACAAACGACTGATCACAAGGCTGTTATCCCTCAAAGAGGGGCACTCTAGAGTATGGTGTTTCGGTTATAGGGATTTTTAGAGTGGGGAATAAACATTATTCTGATGCAGATAGGGAAAAAAAATGACCCACGGAAGTGGTTTTCGAATCGGTAGTGCTCCAGCTACGACGAGGTTAGAGCTTGGGGGGCTCACAGGCTATCACTCAATATTACCCCGCCATACTAAAACAATAACTAACCGCTATTGTCCTAGCTTTGCCGTCTGTGACATTAGTGCGGCAGAGCGTACGGGAATGTCTTGGGGATATGAAATACCATGGGCTACTTAATTCTCATATCCTATTACATATAGTCGGCACTTTGCGGGTTATCATTCCTTTATTCTTTATCATTATATAATTTTGTGGATATTTATTTGACAAAGGGCTAGGCCTCGCAATCGTTATCCTCGGGATAAACTTGAGTTAAAATGCTCATGTTTAAGATAAAAAACCGGAAACTGATCCCTGCTATGATATCTCAAGCGTGTTTTTCTAGATTTCACTAATATGCTATATGTCGCAGTTGCAGATTTTTTGGATACCTCCTATAATTTATTTGGCTTAGATACATAATCCTTGAGGCGATCATGGTGCAGGCTAGAAAGCAATAGGGGCGACCTCGGAACGTCAGGGCCCAAAAAATACATCACGTCATTAACTAGTAATGCGTGTTAGGATCTCTGCTAGTAACTATGGTTATATGTAATGTATTACAGAACCGGCCCTGAGCCTCGTTATAAAGTAACCAACAGGGCACTACATGGGTATTTTACATTGCATAATCTATGCTAAACCTTCAAAGTGCATTATTCTAATAAGAGTGTAGTTATTTCTAGTTTATAGGTAGCATCAAATTCAAGATCTAGGCCATTGAATTGCTATAAAATTAGATTATTCTTATGTGTGGGGGTGAAACAAACAGTGGTTCATCTGAAGTTACTGCATGAAGATCGTAATTTGCGAGTGATACTATATGACTCGGGTTTATTGTCTCATTAAGAGTAACCCACTGACGACACCAGTATTAGACCTTCATATAAAGTAGATCATCGAGGACTTCCCCTAAAAGGCATGACAATCGGAGTATATCACCATAATCTACCTCTCTCACCACTCCCGATAACAAAATATCCTTTTCCGTTGTCGGGTGGAGGAAAAATAACTTGACGGTACCGCTCCCGATCGCCCACATCGTAATGCGTAATCAACGGTAGGACTCACCACCATCAGCCACGAGATGTCCCACTAAAGAATCGTATGCAGGGGGGAGGCTAGTAAATGTTTCAAGAGAAGAGAGAGAAAAAAAGAAAAGAAAAACTTTTAAAAATAAAAAATAGAAATCAAATCAAAAAAATCATATAGATCTCGGACCTCCAGTCAAATATCACCTGTAAGAAATGCACGATAGAGCATCAAACTTCAGATCGCACAGACTCAACAATGTCGACAAGGCCTTCATTGCAGATCAAAAGTTTCCTGCAAACTGCAGGCGAGAGACTTAAGGCATACCAACGACATACATCAACTTTACCATCACAGCTAACAGGTTGGTCCGCTCCCCCCCACGGAACTGTTGGGACCTTCCGATAGATATCGAGCTAATTTTGGTGATGGGAAGCTCTCTACGGAAATCATTCGAGTCAAGCATATCTTCGATTTGTCAAAGAATCGTAGAATAGTACCGATTTTAGAGCGGCATCACTGTTGTCGGATTTCGAGATCGGATAAGTGATCATTGGTCTTCACCTAAAGTCCGACGCACCAATGCAACAAATAAACCAAGTGTATACGCCTAGTTCTATTAATTACCGTACAGTAATGAGCAATTTTTAACAACGAGCTCATCTCGTGTCTTCAAATGAATATATCGCGGTATTGCCTCTTCTGTTGTGGTAAGTACCGAGCTTTAGTAGTTCCTTCGTTTTAATATCGCGTATACATGTTTGGAACCTATTAGAATCGCAGTTCTACTTGCCTGACGCAAGACATGACAGATAAAGCTAGATTCTGGGGGGTAGTAATTCGAACTGGTCCGGCCTGCGTCATCGGAGTTGGGCGGAGCAGAGAGAACCACCGGAGTGGCGCACCTCCGACATTATTAGCTTAGTGGGGATGCACATGTGGTAGAGAGTATTTTGTTTTGCTCTCCTCGTAGATCTGTACGCACCACCCATGTGCGACGTGACGAGTGCATATATTGCGCCTACGATATGGAGTGCGCATTGCATTTTTTGGACCATGTGTGTCAGTGTGTGGTACTGTGCGTATGCTTAGATGCACATGCAGAAGCCTCACCATGAGCAACTGATTGGAGTAGGACCAAAGTTTTGAAGTATCACACTTTATCTTATATATGCATGACGGGTGCAGTATCAATGTGGGTATGATCCGAAATGTTTGTATCGTGAAAGTTCTAGCAAATCCTTCCATTCTTCCTTTCGCCGTTCTTTGCCAAACGAGTCTGGGGTGGGTGGGGGATTTTCCTTGGCTCATATAGGAGCACATACGCGTTATTGGAGACCTCATTGAGATGAACTCGCTTCATTCTCAACACCGGGGATGGGGGCCAAAGATTAGGGATATTTTGAGAGATGGAGTATGCTACACACAGTTTACAGTGTGTAACTCAGAACCCAAGAGCCTCGCCTATGCATGTACCCGCATGGCAAGCCACAAAACGAGGAGGTAGGGGTGAGGCGGAAGAGACGGTCCTCTATATCAATTCAAGGTTATGCCACGGTATAGCTGTTGTTGTGGTTTATTGATTTGTCCCGGGAAATCCTTTTATTCCGGGTCTGATATGTACTCACGTTAGTTAGGATAAATAGTGTACATACGTGCGTATATACTCCAAGGACGATGATCTGCTCCTTCCACTGCCCGAGTATGGTTAATCATTCATCCTCGCTTGCAATCACCCATGTGTCTTTGAGGGGAAGGGAGGGGGAGGGAGGGAGGATGGCTTTTTGGAGACGCGAGGTGGGATACAAAAGGAAATGTTAATCGATATAAGCGGTCACGTGATTTTTTGTCTCAGCTGTTAATTTATCTGTTACACGAATAAAGTGATACCAGTATTTTTGGCTAGTAGGTATCACAACTTCAACATTTAACATGCTATTCTGTTATCAGCTGCAGTCCACGAAGGAAAGGAAAGAAAGAAGAAAAAAAAAACACCGATTTGCGTAAACAAAAGATAATTATTCTAAACCTTACGTATGAATGATTTCAATGTCCGATATTTTCCGCCTTCATAGTTTAACACTATCCTCCTTATCTGTCCCAAGCATCTAAAACCTGCACAGTTTCTGCATATACCTGCAAATTTACATGCATGGATCCCTCTCGGCCACGGACAGCCCCCAAGATGGGTAACGCCTCTGCTCCACTCGATAATGAATAACTGACAGGAGACATGTTGTGGTAACACATAGATTGGCAGTTTTCTCCTTAGTGTCCTTCCTACCTTACTCTTACGAAGCCAACTAGTTCTACAGCGGGTAAAATATGAAAACCATCTACAACGAGCCTTCGGCATACCGCACCGCTGCATAGTAGCATAGCCATGAGGTATGATAACCACTTCCCCGGTTTCAACCGTTAACGCATACATGTGGTTGATAGTCCACTAGTTAACCAAGAATTATAGTTCGGACCTTTAACACCGCATGTTTTTCTGGGAATATCAACTCACTCTTGCATTCTATTCTTTGAGGTTCTATCATGGCTTCTCGGTGGGTTATCCGTTCTGCTGTGTCAGAATTAGGGCGTTATCGAGCATTATGCACGAAACCTATCCCCTAAGTCGGGGTTCGCGGCTGTAAAAGCTAAGTATGTTGTCGATGCGCCTACGAGGGTTGGATATACAGCAAGAATGCAAGGAGGTTAGGCATGTAGTGCGTGTTGGTCAGTCAAGACTTGGCACTCTAGCCTAGGAGCGTATTGAGGGCAAGAGGGGTACTATTGGGCATTTCCCGGTGGACCCGAATGGGGATTGCTTTATATATATAGCGCATGAAATCCAATAATCAAGATTTGGGACTATCGCGTATCTTGCAGAATATGTAGTGAAATGGATGAGGAAAGAGTTTCAGCAGCTGAAAGTGGGGAGGGGCATGATGAATAAACCGTATTATTGCGTGCATAACAGTATGCGCACAGAGGTGAATACGACGCTCTTGGAGTAATAATTGTACGTAAGTTTATATATTAGATACCCTATACACACCAGATCCGATCTTAAAATGGGAGTTCTAGGCAAAAAGAACAGACACTTTTGAGGGTGAGCCTTCTGGTTCATACTAACCACACCAGGCACCTACTCGCCTTAGGAACTCTTGGAAAATATCCCAGAAACATGGCTCGAAATATTCATGCTGGCTGTCTCTTATCTAATATTTTTATTGGTGGCTCATAGAATTTACACCGCGGTCCCCGCGTTATAATTCTTTACACCAATAACCTCACCGAAGGTCCTTTGGGGCTTTAGTAAGGGTTTGTAGTCTCTCTAAAAAAAAACTTCCTTTATCTATTACTCATTTTAGTTTGTTGACTTAATCTCCGTTTTCCGCCAGCCGCCAGATTATCATTTCAAGTGTCAAATCAACCTAGATTTCTTTAAAGCGTCGTCATTTTACATTAATTATAGACCTCGGCTGCTAGGTCATGATTTCCAGGGCCCAGACCAAAATTTAGGGGATCTACAGAATATTCTGACTAAAGAAAGGGACTCCTTCAATTATTTTTAATAGGTTTGAAATTGCCCTCCTCTGCACCTAAGCAGTCATTTGAGTTTATTAGGCTGAAATATTGTTGCCGTGCCTGTGAGTCGAACACAGGAAGTTTTCTCTATGGAGCTAGCGAAGGATATGTAAAGTTCAAAAGAGATAGGCTACTGCCCCCAAGAAGCACTAAAGAGTTTGGTAGCTCGCCAAGAGCTTAAGCGGAGTGATCAATATCCTTATATGGGTGATCAACGAGAGTGAATGATTTGGGCCACAAGGTTATGGGCTAGATGACCATTTACCCGGCCGATGTAGGGCTCACAGTTAGCACGGGTTTATTTTATCTATAAAGATAGGGTACTCCATAGGCAGTTATGGGCATTTATTTTTGGATTTCTGTACCAAAATCTCAGAAACGGGGTTATAAGTACGTAGAGACCCAGAATAACCTCTGATTACTCAAGGTATTGGATTGTTTGTGGTTCTGTCTAGAGTATTTCCAAGTCTTGGCCAATATATCAGCTATAGTCACCTAAAGCTTACGTTTCAGGGTTCAACTCTAGACTTGAGGTTCTTATTGTTCAAGGAGTTGTATTAAGGTATGTCGTCAAGAAAAAATAAGCCACTCTGGAGTTTAGCCTAGGGTTAATCATAGAAGTAAAGGGTTAGCCATCTACTTTGTTTGGTGTCATAATATTGCGAATTAAGAGGAGGTATGCGGAATAATCTATGAACCTCGTTCTCTAGGACTTTCCCCACCCCGTAAAGACATGTCTTTTAGGGTGACCCCACCAAGAAAATAGTGATTACTAGTATCTAGCCTAGGTTTATAAACTTCCTTAATTCAACTTCCTCCTTCTAGGGTGTTCGGGAATACACATCACCAGTGTAATAGCTGTCATCCCCATAAGGAGACATTCAGGGATACAGTATTCGGTTCGTCTGTAGCCACTGGTATGCAGGCTCTAGAAGGCAATCTGTGCTGTATGTGATATATTCCGCAAGACTATCTTATATAAGGGATAATTTAGGCTACGGAAGTGCCATCGCGGGCGATAGTGTGAGAGAAGGTAATTCGGGATGATAAAGGTAATGTTAGAAGGTATTTTGGTTAAAATTTCGGGTGAGACTTTTGAGAGCTACTAGGAAGATATATCTATGAGAAAATATAGTGGCGGGGTCATAGAGAGATGAGAAGATAAGAAAGGATATAGATAAAGTCATTGGAGGCACGTTCTGGATTCTAGTATGCCTATGACATCATTATCTTCTCCACCATCTAGTGGTTGCCTTATCTGTGTCTAGTGTACTTTGGGGTCTCAACTTCACCACGGCGTTCGTATGATTCAGGGTGTAATAATACCTGGAGAGAAGAGGTTTCCGAGGGTGCTTTGATGGTTTGAACTAAAGAAAGTAATCTATTGATACATGTAATATGTATATATGCTTTATAAATTTTGGGAAGTATCTCGAGATCGGTATCACGTTACCGTCGATACACCAAACCAAAAAAGTTTTATATTATCTAGGTTTTATTCGAGATACAGAACTATAAGAAGAGTATTTTCATTATAAGGTAAAACCTAGATAAGCAAGTTTCAAAGCCTTTATAAGGCTTCAAAGAGTATTATACAACTAAAAGATCCTTATAACCCTGTATTTAATTTGGATAGGGGTTCTATAGGGCCTAGCTAGACAAGACTTATATAGTCTAATGAATTGATGGCAAGGTATTTAGATCGAAGGGTTTACTAATTAGGCCTCTAAGTTATGTTAGTATATGTACATGGGGTTTAACTGTGCACGCTTTACTTCCAACCCCCAACTCACAGCCCTCAAGACCAATATCTAGTTTCTCAAGTTTGATATACCTCTTCCCTCGACAAATATAATTAGACTTTAAGAGCCGGCCACTTTCTATCACCGGACAACTCCAGGTCCCATCCTCGCTGAACATATAACTTATATCAATCACTCACCCCCCTATTGTTACCTCCCTTAATTTTGGGCTTTCAATCAAAGTTAGTCTTCCCTCGGCCTACAAATAATGCATCGCATCAAAGAGTCCTAGTTTAACTCCCGCACTAGAAGGTAGATCTAGAGAGAGCGTAGTTGGGTCTATTTGGTTGAGAGTAGTGGGTGCCGTGAATGCTTCAAGAAGCTACATGTAGTCCTTGTATTTGACTCCCCCTTAGAATATGAAGTTCAAAATAAGTACTACTAGCTTTCCAGTGTGATGCAGACTGGCGAACTTTGACATATTATTCATAATGCGAACAAGATAACGAATCTTGGACTTGTTATTTGTGTGTATTATTTGGTCTTTATCTCTATGAACCACAAGTTCTGAGATATCTCTGAATTGCGAAGATCAAGATGAACAGATGCTGCATAACTCGTTTAGTACTGGTATTAAAAAGGTGAAATTTAAGGAGACAATCGTGTGGCCTCATTCTTCGAGAGATTTGAGGATCAGCTTTATCGTCTCCCTAAGAAGCGTACACTATTGCAAGTAGGAAGAAAAGGGTTAAAGATTCGTTAAGAGCCAGAGAGTGAGATTTAATGGTAACCCACAAGCTTTGAGTCAAAGGTAATCTCTTTTGCTGATGGTGCTGGCATCTCTTGGAGTAGCTTCAACAAAAATTCTCCATTAATTATTTCGCAGGTCCCGATATCTCCCACAAAGCATCCACCGCCATGTAGATGTAATAATGCTAATAAATGGCGGCTTAGTAAGCGTCACCGTGCCAGCAAATGAGAGCAGAGAGCTGCAGAGGCCTTCATTTCGACCGTCTATATTTGAGGTACCAAGGTAAAGGGTTACTTCATAATTAAGTCTAATACCTAAACAAAAATTTTACCGGAAAAAAAAGGAGGAAAGCGCTACTATAGAAGACTTAGGCTGTAGGTTCATGTAACTGTAGGGACGGCAAAAAGAGTTCGTTCACATAGTAAACTACTTCTCCCAGGATTCGAACCGCAGATCTCTGAGCCAAGTTCATAATCAGTTGTCTTTCCCTACCAGTAGGCCAATTGACCTACCAGATGTTATTTGTTGCAAGCTAACTCACATGAATTAAGCGACCACCATTGCTGCATATGGGGTGGGGGGGCTCTAGGAGTTAGTTAGACCCCATTGATACGAGCTTGTGGGGATAAACCACCTGCAAAGGGTGGTATTTTGTGATGTTGGCTGACAGGATCTACTGGTGAGGATCAACATCACGTCACTTGGTAAGGCAAAGGGCACCCAAATTAATAATTTTTTCTTGGGCCTTTTTTTGTATATTTATGTTCTTCATAGTTCATTTAGTCCCATATTAATACTAGAATTTTTGGTGTAGTAGTTTGTGGGTCTGCCATTGCTATATATGGGGAGGTGTAGTGGTATTTCGGGTTTATATGTATATTTTGAACGAATTCTGATACAATCCTACCTCATTTTCTTATAACAATAGTTGGTAGCATAACATGCTGTCTTAGTGATAATTAGACCATAGTGTTACTTGATTTCTTCAATTATGAGTCAGTATTAACCCATGGTATATGCCTAGGGCTTATATTATGTTGGATAATTGCTATTTTGGGTCACCACTGATCACTCGTATTTAGTGCTATCTGATCTGAAGTAATATTTTTTTTTTGTTTAAATAAATAAATACATGTGGCCTTACGGCTATGGTATTGTTCCTCCGCCTTTCCTTAACGCAATAAACCAAATCAATCAAGAGCAAATAACAAACAAACGCAGCGCAACTAATTCCAAAATGCCAAAGCAGTACCGCGATCTAAAGTAATAGAGAGAGGAAGACGAATAGATTCTTGCTTAGGGGTGCTCCCGGTAATGCTCCTCTATAAACGAGCTCCCTGGCGGCAAGCTTCCTGCATCATAGACCCAAATCCTGCTTATAACCGTGTCTTACCTATTTGATACTACAACATGATCTATAGAAAAGGCGACGAATATGTTAGTGGCCTAGAAGCCTCACTTTACCGAGTGGTCTCATAGATTCTATATATGTATACTACGGCAGCTTAAGTTTTCTCCATCATAGGCCTATAAGAACTGCTTGTATACGGTACGGCACTTACATGTGGTGGAATATACTCCACAATTAGGTAGGCTATATTTTCTAGTAAGTTATCTATATTTATCATGCATACTCTACGTAGCCTTAATCTCGCGGTTTTAAGGTGGTTTCAAGGTGCTTATACTTCAGTACTTCTAAATGACCCTCTCTAGCGTATTAAGATATATCACTATGATAATGCTTGACCTAAGCAGATGTAGTGAAATGAATCTGTGTATAAAAGTATGTTCAAATTAAGGAAGAACATAGTCTGGTTACGGATCCTTCTTGATATCAGTAACCGTCATAGACTAAAACTGCGGACTAGGACTCTTCTTCCACCCTTCAAGATCTTCCTTTAAGTGAATTTTCAGCCTTTTATTCTGGTCAACAACCTGAACATTGCACTACACTTTCAACACAGGACCCAATTCATCAGATTCACCAGTCCTTCTAGACTCCGGCGGGGCCGTCGGGTGCTAAAGGGATATCTTCTAATAGGACTAGAAAAGGGGTATTGAAGGATTCTAAAACACATACATGCGCATATGTAAGAATGTAAGAATGTAATTTTTGAGAGAGGAGACCTGTAATGACTACAAGAATACATGTACCTTATCCCTAGCCCAAGAGGGGTTTGTGCACTGTGACAAAAGAGGTCAATGAGCCGCGCACTACTTCGTACTACAGATTCGCATTGCACCTCTCCGCCAGGGACTCGAACCGGATACCTTGCGGTCACCAGTTGGTTTAGCTAAGCACAGATACCCTTAGGTTATACTGGCTTGTATGTATAGCTATTTAACAAGTATATATTCAGTCTTCCACCGTTTCTGGGGATAAGGCCCATAGTAAATAGATACATGTATCTATATATATCCCACTATTGAGCAAATGAAATACCCCTTACCCCCTTAGCGCTTGCATGCTCGGCTACCGAGCTATTAGTAACCTCTACCCACCAGTATCCCCTCCTTCTGTATATAATTAGTAATATTAATATCCTCCTATAAAGGTGTTTAGATTAGTCTCTACTAGAACTAGGGCTTGCTGATAGATAGAGATAGAGATAGAGGTCGAAAGTAGTCTGCTAGATTGTGGGCTTACATACTGCTTGCTTAAGGCCTAGAACTAATACATCATTGGGCCTGAATGAGAATGAAGTCGGTGGCTTCAGAAAAAAAATCTGTTTCCGTGGTGAAATAGGATATAGAGATGAAACAAAATAATAAAATCACCAATAGAATCGCTTTAAATACACTACACATACAAGCTCTCTATGTATACTTATTAGATGGTATTTTTGACTTTTCATACACTCTGATATCATACCCGGTGATAGAACATGAATATGTAGGTGATTCATCGACGGTCGTCAATGCACTTATATTTTGCCTAATATCTCGTCTGTGTCTCTCCATAGCTATATAACGTCGCAACTCCTTGGCAACGAACGTTTTTTGTACCTCTGTCTCCTCCTGCACCTCCGCTAAAAATTATACTGGGTCTTCGAATGCTTTAAATGGGTGGGATAGGTTCTTGGAAGGGCCTTGAAGAAGAAGAAGGGGTATATGGGTTAAGGACTTTATATATTTATCGTGAATTGAGGTAAACTTAGGGTTATGGCTAATTACTGGGGGAGTGGGACTCGGGGGTGATGTGGCAGGTGCTAAGGCCGTCATGAGATTCGAAAATTGGGGGGGATTTTTGGTTTTAGTTGTGGGGGTATCTTTAGGTATTTCTAAGCTAGGGAAACTTTGTGGATCTCAATTATATGCGTTTACATAATTCGAGGTTTAGTGAGCTCGTGCTAAGACATGGCTGTGAACAGCTAGGGTTGTGAACGAGGTGTAGCCCTTACCCTGGGTTCTTTTCGGGTTAGAAGGGTTGTGAGCATGCACAAAGAGATGTGTACCGGGTTCGCTCTCCACTCTACCAAATAAACAAAACACCCCTAGTACTTAATGGATAAGAGCCCCAACCTCATTGATACACTTCAAATATGCAACGTTAGCTATAACCTTGCGGTCCCCCAGCCTCCACTTGGAACTTGTGGTATGTAATGGCCAATCACCCCATCCGGCTGCAAGTTCAAATGGCCACCCATTCGCTTCTTCTTCATTTTGGCAAGAACAACCCACGGGCGCCCTGTGCTCTGCGTTGAACCCTAGATGCTCCTTTCCTGATTGGAGATAGCACAACAGCTTCGTTGTGTTGGCAGCAGGCAGCGGGTCAGGGTTTAGAACAACCCCCTTTACTTCCTTCCTTCCTTCCTTCTCTTCTTCTTCCTCACTCCACTTTTGCTCTCCATCCACACTATCCATCTATTATCCATCACTACATCACAATTGTTATTCAGGCACTTTTTTATCCTTCAATTTCTACCTAATCGTGAGTATTCATTTATATAGATTTTTAGTTTTTTGCCCCCTGCGAATTCCGCGGGGAACGTGTCTTGTCCAAGCATCATCCTAGTTGATAGCTATCTGCTATCAGGATAATAAAATATACTTTACTGATAACAAGTATTCTACAGATTCATAATGCGCGAAATCGTTCATCTTCAGACTGGTCAGTGTGGTAACCAGATTGGTGCTGCCTTTTGGTATGGAGACCTCATGGGATTGGGTGGAATGGTGGCGGGGGTGTTGGCAACATTGAATTCTAACGTTATACGCGGGTGCTAGGCAAACAATCTCCGGGGAGCACGGTCTTGATGGTTCCGGAGTGTAAGTTCATCTAGAGTTCTAGTAATTTAAGCTCTACATCTAACCCGATTTATAGTTATAGCGGAACTTCTGATCTCCAGCTTGAGCGAATGAGTGTCTACTTCAATGAGGCCTCAGGAAACAAATACGTTCCCCGTGCAGTTCTTGTCGATTTAGAGCCTGGTACTATGGACGCTGTCCGTGCCGGTCCCTTTGGAAATCTCTTCCGCCCTGACAACTTTGTTTTTGGGCAGTCTGGTGCTGGTAACAACTGGGCTAAGGGACATTACACCGAGGGAGCTGAGCTCGTCGACCAGGTTTTAGATGTTGTCCGTCGTGAGGCAGAGGGATGTGACTGCCTACAGGGTTTCCAGATTACCCACTCACTCGGTGGTGGTACTGGTGCCGGTATGGGAACATTGCTGATCTCCAAGATTCGTGAGGAATTCCCGGACAGGATGATGGCCACCTTCTCAGTCGTCCCTTCACCCAAGGTTTCTGACACCGTTGTTGAGCCATACAACGCTACCTTGTCCATTCACCAGCTTGGTAAGGACAACAATTAATCAACCCTGATGTGGAGGCATGTCCCTAACCTAGATACAGTTGAGAACTCCGATGAGACCTTCTGTATCGACAACGAGGCTCTATATGATATTTGCATGCGCACCCTCAAGCTTGCTACACCGTCGTACGGTGATTTGAACCACTTGGTATCCGCTGTTATGTCCGGTGTTTCAACATCCCTCCGTTTCCCTGGCCAATTGAACTCCGACTTGCGCAAGCTGGCTGTCAACATGGTCCCCTTCCCGCGTTTACACTTCTTCATGGTCGGGTTTGCGCCACTTACTTCCCGTAACGCGAGTTCTTTCCGCGCTGTTAGCGTTCCGGAGCTCACCCAGCAGATGTACGACCCTAAGAACATGATGGCCGCCTCGGACTTCCGTAACGGTCGTTACTTGACCTGCTCTGCTATTTTGTAAGTTTTATTTCTTATTGATATTGCATGCTTATGATTGGTAAAAATAGAGCTATTGCTAATTGGTTTCGATAGCCGTGGTAAGGTTTCCATGAAGGAGGTCGAGGACCAAATGCGCAACGTCCAGAACAAGAACTCCTCCTACTTTGTTGAATGGATTCCCAACAATGTACAGACTGCTCTCTGTTCTATTCCTCCCCGAGGACTTAAGATGTCCTCAACTTTTGTCGGGAACTCTACCTCAATCCAAGAGCTCTTCAAGCGTATTGGTGATCAGTTCACTGTCATGTTTAGGCGTAAGGCTTTCTTGCATTGGTATACTGGTGAGGGTATGGATGAGATGTGAGTATCCTCTACATTATCTAGTTTTTGTATCCCGATTAGGTACTGATGCGTGGAAAATAGGGAATTCACCGAGGCTGAGTCCAACATGAACGATTTGGTCTCCGAGTACCAGCAGTATCAGGATGCTTCGATCTCTGATGAAGAGGGCGGCGAGCCATACGAGGAGGAGCTCCCTACTGAGGAGGAATAGATGGGCTGATTCTAATGACTGGGACATAATTCGAGGACAACGGCAGGGGGCTGCTAGTGTTTTTCTTTCCTTTTTGTTCCGCATTTTGATATGATGCTAGAGTATGGCTTGAGAAGTATTCATTTACTTATGTCCTTAAAGCCTTATCCTTAAGCGTAATTGCTTTACCTTTCTCTTCACCTACTAGTATTCTCAGTGATTGTTTGATACAGTTTATATATTTAATCGCTCGATGATGAAGCAATTGTCCAGGAATATTATTTTCTCCGTCCGCAATTGTGAAATTTGTGAATTCTAAACTTCGGCTATTAGCAATTTTAATCTGTCAAGATCATGCCCTTACATGAGCGAGGAAAAGTTTTCAGGTTATCATATTAGTGTGGCGGTTGTCTACTAAGTCTCGGCACTGATTGCCCCACCTTGACTAGATCGGAAGCGGACGCGGGGGAGGGGAAACGAGCAGCAACCATAAGTAGAGATAAAAAACAATCATACCAGAGAATTTTCCTCCACCTCCATTCCTTCACCATCAATTTAAACCAATCCATCTGCTCACCTATAATTGAAACCTTCATTCCATTAGATAAAATCAATATGGCTAAAGAAAAGGTAGGATAGCCCATTCCTTTGGGTTTGCTCCTTTCCTCAAGAACAGGTACTAACAGTGATTGAATAGGTCTGTCTTGCTTACTCGTGAGTCACCTCTCGTTACAATTGAGGCGAGTAGTACTGACTACGATTTTAGTGGAGGTTTGGATACTAGTTGTATCCTTGGTATGTTTTTCCGCTAGGGATGTATACCCACATAGGACTGACCAGTGTTTTATCTAGCTTGGTTGTTGGAGGAGGGATATGAGGTCATTTGCTTCAGTAAATCCCCCTTGTGATGACTGCCCTAGAAAAATGCTAACTGAGCGGGAAGTGGCCGATGTCGGTCAAGAAGAAGACTTTGAGGCAGCCAAAGAGAAGGCCCTGAAGGTCGGTGCCTCCAAGGTCTACATTGAGGATATCCGTAAGGAATTCGTCGAGGAGTTCTGTTTCCCCGCGATTCAGTGTAATGCAATCTACGAGAACGTCTACTTGCTCGGTAAGTCACAATCTCATACTATTTACAAAGAAATAATCTCATAGAACAAAGGTACCTCTCTCGCACGCCCTGTTATCGCTCGTGCACAGATCGCCGTTGCGGAAAAGGAGGGATGTGTCGCCGTCTCCCACGGCTGCACCGGAAAAGGCAACGACCAGGTCCGCTTCGAACTTGCATTCTACGCCCTCAAGCCGGATATCAAGGTTATCGCCCCATGGCGTCTCCCTGTCTTCTACGAACGTTTCGCTGGCCGCAACGATCTCCTCGAGTATGCTGAAAAGTGCGGGATTCCCGTTTCACAGACCAAGGCGAAGCCATGGTCCATGGATGAGAACCTTGCTCACTGCTCTTATGAGGCTGGGATCCTCGAGGACCCAGATATGACCCCGCTGAAGGATATGTGGAAGCTTACGGTTGACCCCGAGGATGCACCCGAGAAGCCGGAAGACTTTACTATTCACTTTGAGAAGGGTTTACCCGTGAAGCTTGTTGCGAGCTCCAAGACAGTTACCGAGCCCTTAGAGCTCTTCCTTACCGCAAACACTATCGCACGTAACCATGGTATCGGTCGTATTGACATTGTCGAAAACCGTTTTATCGGGCTGAAGTCTCGCGGTTGCTACGAGACTCCCGGTCTCACAATCTTGAGGTCTGCTCACGTTGATCTTGAAGGGCTTGTTCTCGACCGCGAGGTCCGCGCGTTGAGAGATCAGTTTGTCACTTATAACTACTCCAAGCTGTTGTATAACGGACTTTACTTCTCGCCCGAACGCGAGTTCTTGGAGGGTGCAATTGTGGCCAGTCAGAAGACTGTTAATGGAACCGTTAGATGTAGGGCTTATAAGGGATCCCTGCAGATTCTTGGAAGGAGCTCTGAAACTGAGAAACTGTATGATATGACTGAGAGTTCGATGGATGAGATTGGTGATTTTGCGCCGAGTGATTCTACTGGTTTTATTGCTGTCCAGGCAATCAGGCTTAAGAAGTATGAAACCACTCCCTCGGAATGTGTAGTTGAG
Source organism: Verpa bohemica (assembly GCA_033030345.1). Taxonomy (NCBI): domain Eukaryota; kingdom Fungi; phylum Ascomycota; class Pezizomycetes; order Pezizales; family Morchellaceae; genus Verpa; species Verpa bohemica. Next base: position 308,133 of record JAUFSE010000023.1, on the reverse strand, counting down.
CAAGGCTAACACCGTGAAATAGATACGGCAAGAAGAAGCTCGAGTCTGGAGAGAAGTTGTAGATTCTGTTTACGTGTGCGGGGGTATCTCTATAGTTCTGGCTTAGTGATGTTGCTTTGAGGCCCTGTTGTGAAATAAAAATATTAGCCTTTTCACCTTGTTAATGACTACGAGTGATGCCTCATGTCTCGATTTGACGAAATACGTATTAGACCGTAATGGCTAGAAAGGGAAATATAGATATGCTAGAGTACATGGCCATAAAACGGGATAGGAAGGCAAAAAGAGCCTGTGTACCAAATGGTGCTCTGGGTTTCCGTTTTCGGACTAGAATATTTAGAAGTAGATTTTAATAGGTCAAGTGTATTTGATCACACTTCCAGCCTAAGCCACCAATGGGCGAAGAGCCTATCTAAGGTCTACATTATATAAAAACTAATATATATGAATCAACTATATATGTTTAAGCTTTGTACTTGGGTGAAATTAAGTGTTTTTAGGTATTGGATCTGATTTGTACCGTGTTGCAATGAGGTAGCTGCCAATACTTGATTTCAGTCTAATTACAGGTGCCCAAAAAATGTAACACCCGAATCCTAAGATATAGCAAAAGGGCTACAACATTTTTATCACTACCAACCCCTCCACAAATTAGTTAATCTCCCCAGACTGAAACCTAGAGCTTCTCAAACCCCATATCATACTTCCCAATAAGGTCATTCGATAAGTATGCAACCAAGACTTTAAGCTAACACAATCAAGTTACCATAAAGATACAAGTCTCAGCATCAAGTCTATGTACTCAAACAAGAGTCCACTATAGCGTTATGACACACCTAGGATCCATAGTTACAAAACCTAGCACTGAATTAACACGTGTAGGTATCCCTTTATGTAGTTATCCCCTCCCATGGACGTTATATTAATAACTCGACCTCTCAGAGAACACAAAGCTTGAGAAGACGCCTATATAATAACAGATGGGTAATGGATTCGCATATAACCACTAACCATTAGAATAAATAGGCTTTATAACAACACTTAAATAATATAGATTATACCCTTCTCACACTCTTACGGTAGACTAACCCACGGCAAATAAAGTAATAAAACTAAATACTTTGCTAGTAGTAGTAGTAGTATGAGTAATCATGAGTTAGTAAGAGCACCGAAGTAACACAATTTATATAAAGAAACAGACTATTCTTGGTGATGGGGTGATGAGGTAATAATAGATTTAGATTTGGTGTGTACTCACTAGGTCATGTGATATCACCCGGAAAGTCGGAGTTTTTAATAAAAAAGTGACTGCATCTTATTTATCCATCCCCGCATTCTATACCTGATATCAAATGGGCACCGTGAACCTAGCCCTCTGTACTTGTTCGATGGCATCAACATTGGTGGAAACGAGTCTATAAAATATCCTACTCCCGGAGAGTGGCTGAGTATTTCTAGTCCCGTGTACGGTAGAGTTGGATCTGGAGTAGGCGCCCTGCAAGAGTAGCATCTCCACATTACTATATGAGGGCTATCCTCACCTAGTTACTGCAACACTTTTCACTATAGAGGGGAAATCGAGCTTCCGACTAATGACGGGAGTGCACATGTGAGCGGAGAATCTTAGATTGGCATAGAAGTTACATGCATTCATAGAACTGAAAAGGGTAGGCACTTAAACTGATACGAACACCAAGGGTCTTTAAAAGTTTCATCAATCATACCATGCATAAACAAGAATAATGATCAATACAAAAAACAAAGGAGAAAAGGAATTCGTTATTTAAAAATAAAAAAGAAGAACGCCAATCCAAGGGCACTTGCAGATGAGAGAGGGCAGACGTGATAAGATATATAAAAAAGCATCTCTAGATCATCCATCATCCATCATTGCATTGGTGTACCCGTTTTCATCTCATACCCCTAAAACTCATTATGTCCCCTCCCTGCCCACTCTCTTCCACCATTCCTAGAACTCCACTCCTTGCCCCCCGCTCCAACAGCGTGTCCAATAAGCTCCACCAACCTCTGCAGATCTCCCTTCGCAGCGCCACCCCTCTGCCAGACCCACGCAGACGCGGCAACAACAAAGAGTATAAACAAGAGCCTGATGGTGGTGATGAGAACCCCGTAAATCCACCGCGAAGCCATGCCGAGGATAGAGAGTGAGAGATAGACGATGAGGAGTAGAAGCGCGATGTTCATGAGATCAGGCTGAGAGTGTAAGTATTCGCGGAGAGGGTAGAAGGTGTTGTAGAGGGTATCGGTTATAGAGGATGTATAGGAAGAAGCCAAGTGCGCGAAGTCAAAGGCTTGGTAAAGGAAATCGTCCATTTTTTGCTGTTTGTGGGGGGGAAAGTTTGGCTAAAGCAGAGTATTTGGTTGTGATTCGTCCGTCCGTCCGCGTAAGTTGACGGTGAGAAGAGTTTAGAGGGGATAGGACAGCTAAGTACTTCGAGGGGAAGCGAACGCAGGTAAAGAAGCGAGAAAGGATCTCGGAACGCAGGTACAGTAGGTGGGGTGCAGTTATATGTCTGTGAGATGGCAGTTCTTCTCGAGAGTTGGTGTTGACAGGAGAAGATGCTAGTTGTCACCTACTGGGTGCGCTGGACAGGAGGTGGAGGCGATTTGTTTGGGACCGACAGGGGGTGGCGAGAAAGAAAAAAATGAAACGTTGCTTGCTCTGATCGGCCAACGGGTGCGCGGTCCAATATGTGGCCCTGATTGGGGGTAATGTGGGGATGATCCTTGGGGGGGGTTTGTGCAACGAGAATCACGGGGAATCATGGGGAATCACTACACCCCTCATAGCTATATGGGAATGGCATAGTAAAAGGAACTCCTACACAAGCATAGCCATCAGTAATAACCCGTAAGATTGGATCATGGAGATAAAACTTACAGTGTGTGGAGGTTTATTTATTAGTGGCGGTCGAGGCTGAATCTCCTCTTGGTCCCCCGGCCCTCAAGGCAACTCCATCCTCACAATAATTTGGTGGAGTAACCAGCTCCCAAGGAATTAGAGAAGAAACTCTGGAAAGATAATCCCGCATAATAATATGGTTCTTTTCCTGGATATCAGTTATTATGTCCCTATCACCCCCTCTTTCAAGATTTTCGACAATCTCTAATTTAATACTGCACATAACATCTCTAACCTCAAAAATCCCTTCCCTATTAAAAGATTGGGAGTGTTAGATTACAGTATCCCGAAAAAGGGAAAAAGGGAAAAACTTACTGAGTTAACTCCAACAAAACAACACCCAACAATGTCTTCTGCTCCTCTAATCTACTTCTCAAATACCCAACTCTCTTCTCTTCAAAACTCCACCTCGCTCTTTTCCACTGCCGTAAAGCCCACACATCACCGGGTCTGACCGTATGAGCTTCGATAATAAACTGCAACTCCCGAAACCTTCTCATACAACCATCAATAACACCCCCCAAATGTAGTGATCCAACACTGCCGTCGCCGTATTTCTTCTCGAGCCTTATGAGGATGGTATAGAGCTCTCTTAGGTATTCTTGCAAGTCCAACATATTCTTAGACGCAGAGCGGAAGCTCCCGATGAGGTCACAGACTTGTATCGAGAGCTCGGTACATATGGCTATAAGACTTGTTATGTCTGCCATGATGTTTTTGGTATGAGTGTTCAAGATTGTGTTGTGCAGGTTGTTGCTCTATTTAAGAGTATCATGCTAGTGATTTTTTTTCTTTTTTCTTTTTTGATATGTCGGTGGTGGAGAGTTTCATATTTTCTGTCGGAGCGTGAGGCTGGTGGTATATCGTTTCAGAGTCCTGCATAGGTGGGTTGGGTTATTCTTTCCTCTACTATTGAGGCTGGCGTGGATTTTATGGGGTAGATGTCTGTTACAGAAGATGCTTCTTCGACTCATGAGGTATCGAGCGAAGAGTAGGGGTTTATCTTCGGAGGTATGAAGTTCTGTGTATTCGATCTAATGGTGTAGCTAGCCTATGGGTGAGTTTGAATGCCATTATATTAGAAGGCTGTAATTGAAGCATGGATGACTTTTTCACCTTGGTGTTTTCTTATCAATGGTATTCTATGAAGCGTTGATCCTTGTTTATCTCGTCAATCACCGGTTTGTAATTACACCACGCAATTATAGTAGATTAGAGATTTATAGATACATAAATACCGGGATGATTACTTCGGCTAATCAACGAATTGTTACTGATTACAATTGAGTACTCATCACTCATATTACGCAGTGTATCTCTAGACCTCCAATAACAAACCTCCAACCACTCCCTATTTGGCAGTTTCTTCCTACCTCAGAGTTTCCAGTAACTAGTCTGTATTTCAGTTAATAAGATTTCCCAGATACGTAATGTAAGCTCGGCGATAACAAAAAAGGGGAAAACTCTAGCTATAACTATTATATACACCACTTTAGTATACTCCATCCAACCCTACCTCGAAACCCACTTAAGAAATCCACCTCTTCATTCAGTCCACGACGACCTCCCCACATTCAACACCATCCTATGCCTAACCAGCTGAGAACTCGTACGTAGATGTTGTTTTAGTTTCCCTAAAAGAATTCAAAACAGTCCTACCTGCCTTCCAAGTAATAGTTTATTCCCGCGATTGATACCGTCTAGACTTCCTACGAGTTGGTGAGACCTCATTCGTGGGTTTGTTATCTTGCTACATGGATAGATGATTGGGTGTTTTTGTTTCTCTAAGAGTCGTAGCGTATGTCACAAGTTTTTTTTCTCTTTCTCTCTCAGCTCTCGAGGTACAGTAAGCGGTTTCATGTTCGCCCCAGATGGGTTAGCGAATTATTTGGGGGGTTTTCGTAGTACGTCGTCGTCGCCCTTGGGATGGTGGGGTTTTTGGTCTGGAAAATGGGGATTAATTGGTGTTTGGTGTCTAATACATAAAGAACTGGGGGTTTTTTTACTTGATTTCGTTTTTTGGCTTGTTAGGTATAGGTCGGAAGATTTCGGGTCCTGTAGTTGACTGACTTTTAGATGTGTTATGATGTTGAGTTTTCTGATGGGACTTGATTCTTCCAAGCCTCGCTCTCTCTAGATGGCCTACTTAGTAGTACCAGCACACTTTTTTTAATAGCATCCAGTCTACATATTGAGTGATCTTGTATCTATCTTCGCAATTTAATTCTTAGGTCTAACTTTCATCTTGAATATCTCCAGCTTACGTTTTTCTAGTTTTGTACTCTCGTTTTATACCAGCAGTGTAACGGTTATCTCAGTGCATACAGTCTTATTTAACTTTCCCCACCTATCAAGTACACGTCCATCATATATGCAACTCTAGCCTAGCTCACCTTAACCGATAAAAAAAAACAGATCTTTGCATCACCCCAACCCCCCTGAAACTATCTCTAAACCAATTAAGCCCAGGGGGGGTTTTATCGCAAGAAGTCAATAGTAGAATAAAACATTGTGTATATACGTGATCCGATTCGTCCTTGAGTAGTCCAATAGAACATCAGCCTTACAAAGTACTTTAATGGCATAATATCAAACAACTCTGATAATTAGTGGTGTTTTGTATGCACTTCCTCAGCTCTCTGGTTGACTATACCACAGAGCGTCCTCTAAGATCTACGCGAGATAGATCGGGCGGCTATCTTCTCCCTCCCTCCCCGTAACCGTAGTTAAAACTGCACTAGATTACTAGCGAGTTCACTTTTGTCTCGGGTATGTCCCTCCTGGTGTATAGCTGTAGTGTGTAGGTTATTTCTTTAGTTTGATGGAGTGTTTGGTGTTCACGTATATACGGGGATTAAAAATAGACTTCTTGGCATATTGTGGGGGGGGGGGGATTATATTATCGTATTGCTTGATCGGTACGCGTACGGTGCTTAAAAAAAGAAATTATAACATATTGAAGTTTGAGTTTCCCGGCCCTAAGGGGTTTTTGTATAATGATCACGTGCAATGTAGAGAAAAGTATTATCGAACCTAGTGGGGAGGTGGTTCTGGATATTGAAGTGTGGAAAGTACTCGTGTGTATAAGTACCTGCATAGAATCAATAGATCTCCTCTCCCAATCACGACTTTGCAATTGATTAGAGTTTATTACCTCGCCGCTCCTCGCTAAATAGGTGAATAATTCAAAAAAAAAATTTGTGTCTCACACGCGCCGCGATCTGGCGGCTCAAATGATCGACAGGGCTCTTTCTAAAAAGCAAAACCCTCAGCCGCTGTCATTGAAGTAACTTCTAGAACAAACTTGATAGGCGGGTAGGAACCAACGGGGGTTGGCGTTTATAGTCTGGGTATGTGTGGAATGGAGGGTTTGGTAGGGGTTTCGATTGGGCTTGGTGGGTATCGGTTGTGTATAGGTGTTTGTACTCATCTCTAAATGAGTATTGAGAATGCTATGGGGTAATAATGTATAGAGATTATATGATTCAGTAGTATGAACGAAATGATCATCTAGGTAGTTGAAGGAGTTGGCAGAGTAGGGACATAATTCAGGGACCGGTATATATAGTACTATTAGGGAGGGTCAATATTGTGACATGACCCGAGTGATGGTCTATGAGAAACCATCAATCACCTTATTATGTACTCGAACGATTTCTGTCTCACTAGCCCAATTGTACAGAAAAACAACCCAAATTGGAACTCCAAAGATAACTAGGACGTATATAAAACATATGCATATGCACCAACATCGTCTTATATTTCTGTACCGCCATCGTGCTTATATAGTAATCATAATCTCCTATATCATAAGACTTTCTATAGTCTGGGTCTGTCAAATTAAGTCCGCTTTCTCGAATTATGAGACTCTTGAATACGTTAATACAGCCTTTGTAGAAATAAGTACCCCCGATTTAACACACCCATAAACTATATTCTATAAGTAATATGTTTCTATCCATCTATCGAGGGGTTCGCGCAGCCGAAGTATCAATATCATCACTGGTATTATATAACCGTTGAACAAATCAAGCGCCACAGGGTTAATAGTCACGTGTCTGGGTGGTATCCTAGGAACTAAAACAAACAGGAGCCAAAACATCCGAGAACGAAAACATCCAGGAGTCCAAACAATTCAACGAGACTAAAACATTCCAATTCAAAAAAAAAAGAACTCTTTTTTTTTATAGATTATTCTTTCTTTCTTCCCCATACTCATTGGATTAATCCCGGCGAAGGTTAGTTTCCCAATTGGAGTTACACGTAGTACTGGCCCCCCCCCCCCTCTACCCTCCGGTGATACTCTGGTGACTTTAGGTACAATATCTCGGAGAATCAACATATTGGCGCTATAAAAAGTCACTGACCAGCGCAGCACCTTCGCGATTGATGGGTTCTTGAGTGGTTGCTACCCGTAATTGCACCGGAGGACCTCCTAGCTATCGTTTCCCCTTCCCTCCCCTAGCTTCCCCCCCCCACGAGGGTCAGGCGCTTAGGAAGTTTATATCCAGTACCTGCGCAACGCTGGGTTACACCTCACACTCGCTAAACCCAATCAAGCCAATACGAAACGAAAACACCAAGGGAAGCGGAAGGTGGTGTTAGAGATCTTTGTAAACTTTGGTTGTTCTACTTAATGATACGTAAATACCTGGGGGGGCGGGGTGTGTCCATGACGCGGTTTAGGTTTATGCGCCCAACTTCTTTTGCGTACCCCCTTGTTCTTTGCTGGGCATTTGGGGGGGCATGGCCAAATATTATCTTCAGAACTTCCTCTTTTTTATTTATTTTATATTCTTCTTAAAGTACTTTCCTTTCTTTGTTCAGGTTTTTTTTTTCTCCCCCGGCCCTCCCAACCCAAGGAAGGGTATTCTCCTTTTTTTTTATATTTCTTTTCTTTTCTTTTCTTTTCTTCGCACGTTGATCGAGCGAGTCAAGTTCTTTTCTACTGTTATTATTTTATTTTTATTTCAATCACCTTCATTTAATTCATTTTTTTATATTTCTTCACCTATCAATCGTCGCCGGTGTCGACTCAAGACAACCCCCAACCAACCAATTCCATATACCCAAACACAATGACCATACCACTCCACTATGGACTCATCATTCTCTTTATTCAAAGCTGTCTCTCCCACCCAATACTCCCCCGGTCACAAGGGACCTCAGTCTCCCCCGTCACCCCAGAGGGTCCACCAAGTGCACAAATAATACCCGGATGGAGGAACTCCACCGCAATTGTACTCCTCGTTGCAATGATTTCTCTGGCGCTCACGATTCCAATGTTTGTTTACATATGGATGAAGCGGCGGCGTCTTATAAGAGTGCGGACACAACCGCAAGAACAGGAAGATGTTACTGCGAGGAAGGCGTCGTTTGCGTCGACTGTGGATATGCCGCTTGCTTCGCGGGCTGGGAGGAGGAGTATAGGTGCTAGATCGGAGGTGGCGGCGGAGGTGGTGACGGAGGTGGGGACTGAGCCGGGGACTGAAGTGGGGACTGAGGTAGTGACTAAGGTGACTACTACTTCAACGACTGGGATTGTGGCGTTTGCAGAGCCGGTGAAGATGTCGGTTATGCCGATTAGAGCGGTGGAGATTATGGTGAAGCCGGCAAAGGCAGCAAAATCGGTGTTTAAGGATCCTTCGTGGGAGAAGTTGAAGTCTTGATATAAGTATTGTCTATAGCATTTTGGTGGCCGAGTGATGGGTTGGTGATCTGGGAGGGGTTAGGGGTTGATATCATGTATGATGGAGTTTTGGTGTAAATTTTCTTGCATTGTTATTTCTTGTAATTACTTCTCATGTGGTTGGTTGGTTGTATTATTATTATTAATTTGCTGCATGGGCAGTTCTCGTCATGATGTCGTATTTAAAACGTGACCTTGTGTACATTGGTATGAGCTTATGGGAGTCGGCTCTCAACGAATAGTATCGGTAGGGACTTTGAATAGTGATGACCACTCAGGGTCTATGGTTCGACTCCTAGAGAGAAGTAGTTCACAGGTGAGCGAACTCTTTTGTCCCCCTTATGGAGGATGGGCTCCGGAAAATTTTCGGAGACGGCTGTACACAAAAGGTATATATATATGTAGTTTTTAATATGTAGTAAAAGATTAGAATCTCACTATAGATAGAAGCCTTAGGTTAGTATTAACATCTAGGGTACTAGAGAAAATTAGAGCATCTTGTTGGAATTATCTGTAATGGCTTCAATTCCTAAATGAGGTTTGTCGTACATAATTCCCACACAAAGTCTTTATCAGCGTAGTAGATATTACTTAAGGATCTCCGGTGAATCTTTTATTCATAGTACAGTGAAGAGCAGGTGATCTATAGTAATTTTCTCAGATAATCACCTTAGAGATGGGACGAGTGAACTAAATATTAGAATTTATTAATATTTTAGAAACTTGGGTTTAGGGTTTAGGCCTACTAAAAGCGTTTTTTATAGGAATACAATATCTAGGCTATTCAATTGATGCCGACACTGTACTGGGTGAGATGATATTTTTGGCGTGAGAGTTTGGTATGGCTTTCATTTATAGGTAGTCACATAGTGTTAAATTTAGCGAATAGTTTACAGGGACAGGGAGGTGTGATGATTCCGTAATACCAATAGGAGTAGCGATATGAGTGCGAGGGAGATGTAGAGGCTGAGACAGCAGATTCATAAGGTGTCACTCGTCAAACTCATGTCGCACACATTTGCAACAAGTAAGCTTCTGACACACTCTGCCCCAATGACGTCAAATAAGCCCCCACGCCCAGACATCCCCAGCTGAACCTCCTTTGTAGTTCATGGAGGTGCTTCCCAAGCTACTTTCTACTCCAAAATGGCTCTTCTCTTCCTTGCGCTCTTCCCACTCTTACTTCACGCGCAGTGTCCCCTGAAGCCCTCCTACGCAGCACCCTTGGTTGCGGATGGATACACTCTCCAGCTCGTAGCTAATGGTCTCAGTACCCCACGCCATATCGTATTTGACCCCGCCGGGAATCTCCTCGTCTCTGGAGACAGGTCAGGGATAATTGCCCTAGTACTCGAAGAAAAAGATGGATGCTTTTCTGTAAAGGAGAAGAGGGTTGTTGCTGCGAATGAGAACTTGGACTTGTACCATGGGTTGAGTATCTCTAAAGATGGGGGAACATTGTAATAAACACCCTCAACTCGGACTATTCAGCCTCACCATTGTTAACAATTGAGGCCGGCTCAGATATGCATCTTCCTCCGAGGCAGCCTACGCCTGGTCTTATAATTCTTCAACCCTAACGACCTCCTCCCGTAGGGCTGTTGTTACTGGCATGTTCAACGAAGGGCACATTACGCGCACACTCACGTCATCTCTCTTATACCCAGATATTCTTATTATCTCTCGTGGCTCCATTGGCGACATTGATCCTGGAACGGTGGATATCACCACTGGCCGGTCTCAGATAAAGGCATTCAATATATCTGCCCTTCCTAGTAATACATCCTACGATTTCAACACCGATGGTGTTCTCCTTGGCTGGGGTTTACGGAATAGTGTCGGTGTAGGCGAGGACCCACGTGGTGGCATATGGTCAGTTGAGAATTCTGCGAATATCATCATCATAGAGGGTGTCGATATCCATCAGGAGAACCCGGCAGAGGAAATGAACTGGCACGGATACCTCAACGAGACCCTAACCCAAGCAGACTACAGGGCGCCGAATTATGGTAAGTTCTCTTGATAGCTAAGGAATATCTATCTCCACCTAACTGAACATCCTATGATAGGCTACCCAACATGCCTTACTGCCTGGAACGCTACAATCATCCCCTACCCTGACCTAAAAACTGGCTCCCCGTTCCCCATCTCTCCCCAAGATACCTGCAACTCCACCCGCGCCCCACGCATCTCCTTTGAATCCCACATAGCTCCTCTTGACATAAAATTCCATCCCCTGACCTCATTTGCCTGGGTCACATTCCACGGTTCTGCTGAGCGGAAATCACCAGCGGGCTATAAACTCTCCTACATACCTTTTACGTCTGGGGGTCAGCCTGAAGCGGCAGAAGATTCTATGACTGCTATAGTAGACGTAGTTTCGAGCCCAAATCTGACCGCATGCCCGAAGGGGTGCACGAGACCGGTAGGACTGGCTTTTGATAAAGAGGGTAGAGTGTGGTGGAGTGGTGACCAAGGAGGGGAAGTGTGGGTACTTACGCCACCGCCACTACCGGCGCTAGAGGATGGTGGGAATAGTAGTGGAGGGAGTGGTGGAAGTAGTGGCGGAAATACAGATACAGAGGGATCAGTGGTAGGAGAAGGAGTCGAGGGAGTGCGCGTAAATGCATGGTCTCTTATGGTAGTTCTTGGGTTTGCGTTAGGTAGTTATTTGTGGTAGAGGCTTATCTAGTGACTGTTTATCGATATGGTGTCTTGGGTTTGCTGGTTGGACTTTGCTGTTTGTGGACTTTATTTATATCCATTTCTGGTTCTGTTTTAGCTTTGCCGTTTATATCATTATTCTGTACGTTTTATTTCCTTAAATTCTATAGGTGTTGAAAATATCAGATAGGGGTATATGCTCTACTACTCTTATATATCAAAGCTCCTGTGAGACAAGCAATGATCTAAGACCTACTTGTACCTACACTATACCTATTCGATAACATACACTACAACAATGATTGTGATAGAAAAGACAAGCAGATTGGGTTTTTAGGAAGATTCCTACTGTTCCTATATATCTACGAGCCCCTAGGAAGCAATAGACCCAAAACCTACTTGTACCCGTATCTCACCTAATCGATACCATAAACTTCAACAATAGAGTATTAAGCCCACGCGAGTGATAATATGCAATAATGCAATCTTGAATTACAACTACTATATAACTATACATGGGAAAGTTAGAATACACATGTATTAATAATCACTAAATTTCTATCATAAATTTTATTAGTAAACTAAAGACTACATATACATATATTCAATTAACATAGTTTAAGGTTAACCTCGATAATATATATGCCTATATAGTTAAAGGTATTGATCCTAGAACCTCGTACTCTATTACAAGTTGAGTTTCTCACCCATAACTTTATTGTCGTATACTTTGTCGTATAATGTCACTCTTACTCGACCCGTAGATCCGAACGACAAACACCCCCGGTGATTTTTCTTACTATAGATTAGTATAAATTAAAGGGAAAAAACGCTTTCGTACCTGAAAATCCACCTAAAGAAGCTTCCCACCCCTTATTGACTTGAAGAAAAGAAATTAAAACCGATATATGACAAACTTCTACTAAAAGGAAAAGGAAAAAGTGAAACCCAAATATGAATATCCAAAAAAAAACAAAAACGCTACCATAAAACAACCACGCTCGCAACACATAACTCCTTACGCAATTTACAAAACCTTAATTCCAACGAAAAAATCACTGAATAGTATAGCTATCACACCGCACTATCACCATAAAAATGAAATAGCCCAGCATAGGTCCACCTACTATCCTAAACTCCTCTATAGACCGCAAAGCACCCTTGAATCCCTGGTTTTGTACCATCGCCTTTGAACTCCGCATTGACGTTGATGCTATACTCACTCAAGAGGTTAACTAGGACTTCCTCTCTATAGTTTATCGCAATTTGTAATGGTGTATATCCGCTCTCATTGGTAGCAGAAACATCGGCGCCATTCTCAAGAAGGATCTTAGCCACTGCCTCATGCCCTTCCTCTGCTACCCGGTGTAGTGGTGTGTATTTCCAGTTATCTATAGCAGAAACATCGGCGCCATTCTCAAGAAGGATCTTAGCCACTGCCTCATACCCTTCCTCTGCTGCCCGGTGTAGTGGTGTGTATCTCCAGTTATCTATAGCAGAAACATCGGCGCCATTCTCAAGAAGGATCTTAGCCACAATCTCATGCCCATTCTGCGCTGCCCAGTGTAGCGGCGTGTATCCATCATTTTCCATAGCAGAAACATCAGCGCCATTCTCAAGAAGGATCTTAGCCACTGCCTCATGCCCTTCCCGTGCTGCCCGGTGTAGTGGTGTGTATCTCCAGTTATCTATAGCAGAAACATCGGCGCCATTCTCAAGAAGGATCTTAGCTACTGCCTCATACCCTTCCTCTGCTGCCCGGTGTAGTGGTGTGTATTTCCAGTTGTCTATAGCAGAAACATCGGTGCTATTCTCAAGAAGGATCTTAGCTACTGCCTCATGCCCTTCCTCTGCTACCCGGTGTAGTGGTGTGTATTTCCAGTTGTCTATAGCAGAAACATCGGCACCATTCTCAAGAAGGATCTTAGCCACTGCCTCATGCCCTTCCTCTGCTGCCCAGTGTAGTGGTGTGTATCTCCAGTTGTCTATAGCAGAAACATCGGCGCCATTCTCAAGAAGGATCTTAGCCACAATCTCATGCCCATTCTGCGCTGCCCAGTGTAGTGGTGTGCATCCATCTTTGCCTATAACAGAAGCATCGGCACCATTCTCAAGAAGGAGCTTAGCCACCGCCTCTTCTCCATACCGTGACGCATTGTGTAGTGGTGTATATCCGTTTTTAGCGACAGCAGAAGCATCGGCACCATTCTCAAGCAAAAACCTAACTACCGTCTCATGACCATTCCATACTGCGGTATGAAGTGGTGTGTATCCGTCTTTAGACCGAACTGAGACATCAGCCCCCATCTCACTAACTAACAGACGTACCACTTTCTCATGCCCTCCATCAGTGGCACAATGCAAAGCCGTCCAACCAAATTTATCCTCATGGGACATATTGGCCCCGTGCCTGACCAATAACCTGATAATTACATCTTGTCCTGACAAAGCTGCCAAATTTACCGCTGCCAGTCCATCTCCATCCAAAGCCAATACACCTGCCCCCTCTTCTAACAGGTGGTTGACTACTAACTGGTTTCCCATGTATGATGCCATATGTAATAAAATATGATCTTCCACAAAAGACGCAAAATAACCTCCGGAAACAGCTGTATCATGTCTTAAATATATGCTGGTTAGCATCCAAGCAGCGGCATTTCTCGGGCGCCTAAGGAATCCAAGAATAAGATCCATCGATATAGTTTTATCGCAACGTTCTAGGTGAGATATCATATAGCGGGCTGCGTAATCCAAAAATGGATAAGACTTTAGCTGAGCACCCAACGACTCCCGTGTTTTGCAAGCATCAATAAAAATTTCGAATGAGAAATATGTTATGCAGGCTATAGCAATTTTTTGGTCTGCTTCTTGAGGGATAAAGAAGCTTCTTAGTAGATACTCTTGGACTGTGAGGTGTGCTAAGCGAACAGTGTCACCCTCATCGATGGTAATCAGACTGGCGCAGACCTCAAGTATTGTTGCTTTGTCGGGTAAGTCTAGCTCGTCGAGGTTATACTGCTCAGGGTCTATGGACACCGCTATCTGTATCTCTTGGACCGTAAGCGCTCTCTGCGCCTTGACAAGCCAGGAGAGGATGCTTATTGCAAGCTCTGTATAGGTTTTTGGCTGTTGGCGGATGCTCTCTAAGACACGATCGTATGTAGAATCTAGAGGATGTTCTCCGGTAGACAAGTCCTTGAGCTTTTCGAGTGCTTTGATGATCTGTTTGGCCGTGGTTTGTTGGCAGAGGTGCTCAATATGGAAATGGACGAGTAGAAACCTAAATTAGGACCTTAGTCAGATAGGAAGATTAATGTTACTACGGCTATCCTACTTACATTCCCCTAGCACATTCAGTGAGTTCAGTGATTATCCTCTCTTCACATCCTCCCTGCTGGACTAAACGCTTTGCTCCTGGCTTCTCCTCAAGCCTCTGCAAGATGTAACTCCTGATATCTTGCTCTGCTGCCGAAATTGTGATTTTTGGTACATCGTGGAAAGACACTTGTATGTCTTCTGGGTAGTAGCGACTTGTTATGAAAAGACTAGCACCACTCCCCCCCATAAGATGGAAAAGGGGAAGAAGTCTCTTCCGTTGAGTTTCCTGGTTGCATTCATCTAATGCATCGAGGATAATAAAGACCCGGTTGAATGATTTGAATATCGCTATAAGAGCAACAAAAAGCTCCTCTAAGTTTGGCCGTCTCGCTTTCTGCTCCAACCTATCATATAGTGCTTCGATTTGCGATGGTAGATATGGGAGTTGATAAGCTAGTTGCTTGATCAAGCTCGCAATTACCTCGGCGGGTGACTGCTGGCCCTTTTCCTGATAATCGAAGTAGAAGTATGCTACACCAGAATTGGATGTCTGTGCCTTGTCTTGGAAATGATCAATCACACCGCAACTACAAAGAGTAACATTCTTTTAGTCAATATAACCTGAATATTGATAGTACTGGTAGATTCTATAATACCTCAGAAAGGTTTTACCCGCACCAGCTACCAGAATTATCAGCAGCTTTCACTAAGTGTCATACTCTGCTCATTTTCAACTTACGAATTCCATGGCCCCAGAGTAACTTAGAGTTATGTGTTCCGTTGGCCCAATCCTCAAATTCTTTAGACTCCAAGAGCCACTTGCCGGTGTCCTTCTGTCTCCTATTGCTAATATCGATGTGTTTCGCGTCGAAATCCCCGAGATATAGCCAATTAAGGACTTCAATGCGCTTTTGCTCTAGTAGAAACTTATTAGCTCTATAAATTTATTGCAAGTATTAAGAATATTTTAATTTCAACTAGATTTTGTTCGGGGTTTAATTAAATAGTGCAAAAGAACCACCAAAGTGTAACGTTAAGTAAAGCGCTAGTAGCTATACTTTACCCACTTCCCGGGAACAGCCCCCTCCAAAGAAAGCACCTAAAGAATGGCCACTCACTTTGCTTATACAAGGATTCTTAGGGCAACATGTATGGGGCTATGAGGTAGAATAAAATACTAAAGAAATTCTACTTACTAGCACAAGCAATCTCTTCTTTACGCTTTTGGGAGTTTTGGGTTTCGGAAGCCGCCTGAAACTGTTTTGTGAGATCTCTAACAGAATGATCCACAGCCCCGACCTGCCCTCCAACCGATCTTAATAACACACTTGATTTAAGAACCAGATTAGTACAACTCAGCAAGATGGCATTAATACAACTCACAAATTGTCTGCACCCAACGCAACCATAAACAGACTCTTATACCTCTCAATACGTGCCATAAACTCCGAGGTCTCCTCATCTTTCAGAGGCCACTTTAGGGATCTAAAGGTCTTCCGCACCCACCCCATATCCATTCCACGTTCCAACTTCGATTCAAGTGTCTTTAGCTCATGAATACACCCGCGAAGTTGGATATCGAGCGTCTGTAGTGCAGTTGATTGTGGAGCGCACCCATTAGTGGTATCTTGTAATCTAACGAGAACTTGGCTGAGGGAGGTGAGTTCCTCTATCAGCTGGTTGATATCGCTTGATGCTCGTTTAACCTTCCCAATATATCCATAGGCGATCGAGGATACTTTTCCGGTGACCTGTATGAGCGCGATGACACTCGCTGCGAACCCAACGACCTCCATGATGTAGCTGTTAGTTGTTTGGCTAGGTCGTGTAGAGGTACGGTGAACGCGGGGTTGAGGCTCCGGTGTTGATCTAGGATCTAGGCCACAGAACTCGTGTAACCAATCGAGTAACCAATGGGGCATGAATATTATAGACTACATATAGCTATAGGTTCCTCTCTTTTTAGCACTACTACTTTAGACCCCTGAATCCTAATATAGCTATCTACGATGTTTGTATAACTATACTTGAGTTTAAAAAACCTTCTATAATTTCTAAATTCGATAGCCTAGTTATAAGGGCAGCAGTTCACGACATCTAGCTCGACGCAATGGTTTCTTTTCTTTTCTTCAAGTATTTTATTAATTCTAGGTATAAGAATATGGCATATAGCTCTAGACTCGATGCAATAGCTATATACATTATCATGGTTGCAAACCCTTAAGAATCGAATTATGATGCCCAGAATATGTAGATACACACAGTCTAAACCCCTACTACGACCTGCGTACACTGGGAATGAAAATTATAGAGTTTGTAAACCCCAGAGAGAGGTTTAGATCACATAGAGCTAATGTTAGATTAACATAACACCATGAAATAGTAACTCTTAAGTTAACTGGCTCTGGATGTCTAGCATGTATAGCACCGAAACACTTGACGGAAATCTTGGGGTTCAATCATAACTTTAGTGGTATCACCCGAGAAAAGCACTTTCAATACTAGCCATAGCCTCACTTTGCGAGTCTCAGATTCTACTAGTTTTCTATTTCATCTCCGGGCGTAATAGCAACTTAGGTCCAGCCTGTGTCCATGTATAATAGCGATACGTGAATGAGTAAGTATGAGGGGACTGTAACCCACGATTATATATATACGTATATAGAGTCGCAACACAAAGACGAAGCTGTCAATACCCATGTGAATCCGATTACTCACGGCCAATACGCTATAGAAATACCTTATGTGCCACCAGAAAGATTAGCCGGGCTAGTATAAAACCAACTACGACTTTTATTCCTCAAGATATCTGGTAGAATCAGCCTGCTCGGCTTTAACTCAAAGCTACAATCAAAGCTACATTTATAGCACCTTGGCTCACAAAGATTTTTCCCAGGCCACAGCCTATTAGTACTCTACTTTAGTGTTACAACCTAAAGTACCACGACGGAGTATGTAGACACCCTTCGTGTTATAAAAATTACCTAGGCTATTATGCTATCTTTTGTGAGTTTAAAACCCCTTCTTAGGTACAGGTTTCAAGAGTGTACAATATACATATGTACCAGAGTTGTTTTTGAATACATGTACTACTAAATGCTGTATAGCTTACTAATCCGCCCCCTATTGATTATGTTATCTATTATAGTATACCATTAGTGAAATGGGTCTTAAATGACGAAAAACGCCCTGTAAATCACCTCTCAGCTACGTGCGTATCCACCTATCCCAAAACTCTTAATTTCCAGGCTTCCCCATAATATGCCCCGCTATCTGCCCTGAAAACCCCTCCGATCTATTCATCTATCCCCGTTTACTTATGAGTAAAAGTCCAGTACCAGAACGCTCCTCTGGTCTAGATCAAACCTTGTGGGTGGGTGATAATATAAATAACGGGCCCCGGTCCGAAGGCGGAGCGAGGTCCGATTTATTCATACCTGCGCCCAAATTCCAAAGGCTATGTAACATGCCCACCACCGTACTAAAGTGACTCCATAGGTTGTACTCAGGTAGAAGTTCTAGCTACCCCAAAATAGCACATACTACCATCCATCTCAAACTTACTTACAAGTTTTCTGTTTTGATTATCATTAGCCCCAATTAAAATAAATGTTTTACGGGCACCGGATTACTAGTGACTCAAGATCGAGGCATTTATTATTCAGTCCTAGTTTCTAGATAAAATACCGTCATGATTGACATGTCAGATATTGCAGATATTGCTAACGAGGCTCCATTGTAACATTGAACGTCATGGGGATGGGGAACTAGTAATTTAAGGCGGTATGAAATAACTACATAATGTATGGTTTTGTGGTGCATGCCAAGACGCTAGGCACAAAGGAGCAAGTATGTATTGTAGAGCTACAAACCATGTGTAACCAGAACACCATCAATCATACATGTATCTTTGCCCCACACTATTGATCGACCCACTTAGGAACACCGAAGCCCGCAGTACTAGTACAGTCTCCGGTAGAACTATTGCGGAAAGAGGGGGTCAGCGAGCAGGTCCTGTGGCCAGTAATCACGATTATAATCATTGTTCGGGATTTCAAAAGGCCAATCGAACCCCGGAGTTCCAAGTGGCACACTTTCGCATTAATTATCCCAGTGACTGTATGAAATAGCAGTCTATTCCGGAAACTTCAGGGAATTGCGAGTAGTGAGCCCTGTTTGGACAGCCCCGAATTAAGCGCATGTAGCCTTCTTCCGCCCATCTTAAGAAAATCCTCAATTTAAATCTTGGGACTAGACTCCATGCATAGATGCGTGAATTCTTACTTATGTCTTGGCATGAGGCCTTATTAAATTCTATTCGTTTTAGTACCTTCTTGATACATGTAGAGTAAAAATCCACGTACATTAGAAACTACTAACAACAGTTACTTGTGTACAAATATGAGTAGAAACACTACCTTTCATTTAATGTGGAACTCAAGGAGGGCATTGAAAAATCCTGTAGTTATGCGAGTCAGTGCTTTTCCCGGTACTAAAACAAACAGACTTTGTTTCTCGATAGTACTATGTAGTATATACGTACTATACACGTACTATACATCACATGCGCAAGGCTGAAAAACACAGAACAATTCTTTCTGCCCTCATCGTATTACCACCCCTACTACCTCTGAAATCCCCACTAAAAAACTTACGGAGCGGGGGGTCTGAGCAACTGCCATCGGTAAATTTCCAACTTATATCCAAAACCTAATTCCACTAAATTTTGAACCGCCCCCTCCCCCCAGCCTCTAAATCCAAACCCAATCCTCGCGTCGACTACCATGGCCGACCCATTCAGTACTACGGCCAGCATCATTACACTCGTTCATCTTACAGGAAGTCTAATTTCGCTGGGCTATGAGTATATCGCTACAGTTAAAACGGCATCGAAGGATCTACGGGAACTTGTAGGCGAGCTCCAGTCGCTCGGTAAGGTGCTGATGGCCTTGCAAGAGTACGTCAACACCGATAAGAGACTTCAGCCTACAGCCTTAAAAACACTAAATGGCCAAAACGGGCCACTCTTGGGGTGTATTCTAGAGCTGAAAACGCTCCAGTCGAAGCTAGAGCTGAAACCGGAGTTCCTACGGAATGTTGTCAAAATCCTAAAATGGCCATTGAAGGAACAGGAAACCTTGCAACACATCACGCGGATACAGCGACAAAAAAGCCTTTTTATCCTTGCTCTAACTACAGATAATATGTAGGCTAATAAATTACCAAGACCTGTAATATAATGCTAATCTTAAATTAAGTATACTATCAAGAGCTATCGAGATGTTTGTTCGAAACACCGACCGTATTGTCCAAAACCTCCAGACAGAATCAACAGCTTTGGTAGGAGAACTCAAAGAGTACGTCAAGAGCACTGGTATTTCTCTCCGGAGATTGGAGGAACGTATTCAGGACCAGGGTTCTTGGAGGCAGATGCATACAGGTACATGAAATACTAAACTATATGTGTAAAGAAAAGAAAAAACTAGCTAATACGCTAAATCGCTTCTTAGATGAAAAACGTAGAAGCATTCACGATTGGCTATACCCAGACAACTTCGACACGAAGCACCTTGAGATCAGCAGCAGACGGCAAAAGAATACTGGCGTGTGGATCTTAGAAACACAAGGCTTTTGCGATTGGCTCAAGAATGATGATCAAAAATACAGACTGCTCTGGGGATATGGTATTCGTATGTAAATCCAGGCCCCTTTCTAGCAAAAGAATGCTACTTACAAGTAAAATCCCAATAGCTGGCGCCGGCAAAACCTTTCTAAGGTATACACCCCCTCATGGGCCCATCTCTTAAATTTAGTGTACTAAATGTCTCCTATCATAGTTCTGTCATAATAGACCACTTTCTTGACCAACAGCCCACAACAAAGCACGGGGTAGCTTATATCTACTTTGACTACAAGGAACAGGACCGGCAAACGCCGAACCACGTCCTTTCCAGTCTCCTCAAACAATTACTTGGCCAGGTAGATGTTATCTCAGCAGAAGTTGAAACCTTATATGACAATCTTGAACGCTGCGGCAGAAGACCCACCTTTAGAGAGCTGTGTGTCGCTCTTATTGCGGTCTCGGGGCTATTTGATCGTGTTTTTCTCATATTCGACGCATTAGATGAATGCGACCAATTAAAGCAACGAAAAAAACTTCTCCCCCTATTCCATGAACTAGGAAAGAACGGTATCAACCTGTTCTTAACTAGTCGACAATACCCTACAGATATTCAGAACTCTCTCAATGGCTTATCAAAGATAGAACTCTCGGCAAAAAAAGAAGACATCGATATTTACATCCGACAGAAAATCGATGAGAACGATCAAGCCAAACATCTTATTGGTCAAAGTGATTTTAAAGACAGGATTGTTTCGGAGCTTGTGAATTGTGCTCAGGGAATGTAAGGCCTTCCATTATCAATTTTTCTCTACCTTCTAATAGACTGTAGGTTTCTACTCGTTCATTTCCATCTAGAACATCTATGTCAACAGACTACTGTACGACAAGTCCTGACGGAACTCAACAAACTTAAAAGTACTAGCACCTTTACTGAGGAGAAGCCTCTAGATCCTACGTATGATAGGGTAATGTGGAAACTTCGTGGGCAGACCAAGCACCGTACTGATCTGGCATTGACAATCCTTTCGTGGCTTGTTAAAGCGAAACGCACGCTTACAGTAAACGAACTCCAGAGTGCGGTATCTATAATGCCAAATCAATACGACCTTGATCGGTGGAATGTACCTGACAAAACGACACTCCTCGATGTATGCGCCAGTCTAGTAATAATTGACGAGAAAAGCAACATGATCCGGCTCGCGCATTATACTGTCCAGGAGTACCTCCTCAGGAACTCAATAATCACTGAAAAGGCTCAAGTCAAATTAGCGGTGGCGTGCACCACCTTTCTCTCGTTTAATGTCTTTAATGTTCCTTCGCGAGACACAAGGCCGCAACCTAGCCTACGTGTTCAGCGATTTAATAAAATGATAACTCGGCCAACCCTGCGTTTCCGACAAGAACGTGAGCTGTGGGCCCGATTTAAATCATATCCACTCCTAAAATACGCAGCTCGCTACCTGCCATCCCATTTAAAGGAATGCGATGACGATTCATTGACGGAAGCTGTTCTAAAGCTAGTGCG
This sequence comes from Verpa bohemica, assembly GCA_033030345.1. Lineage (NCBI taxonomy): Eukaryota > Fungi > Ascomycota > Pezizomycetes > Pezizales > Morchellaceae > Verpa > Verpa bohemica. Next base: position 286,391 of record JAUFSE010000023.1, on the reverse strand, counting down.
GAGCCCTGGAAACCTTTCATCTTACTTCGATGCCGCTTATAGCCAAAATCCTCTTGGAGAATTTGATTATTTCGTTTATCGAGAAAACCAGCCCATATTCCACGCAGCTTGTACCCTAGGCTATCTCCCAGTGGTGAATCTCCTACTTGGTGGACGAGTAGACCTCTCTGTTCGAGATATAAATGGACGAACAGCGCTATTAGAAGCAGCAAGCTGGGGCAGCGAACAAGTTTCAAGGGTTTTAATTGAGTATGGGGCTGATATATCGGCCGTTGATACGAATGGGCAAAATTCATTGCATCTAGCTGCCTCTAATGGGCACGATGGTGTTGTCAAGCTTCTTCTTGAGAAAGGAGCTAAACCCTCGACTCCAGATGAAAACCGACTAACACCATTACATCATTCAGCTTTCAAAGGCTCCGAAGCAGTTGTCCGGCTATTGATCGAGAAGAGCGCTAATCCTTTGGTTCTCGATATTGATGGAAAGACCCCTCTACACAGAGCTGCATCCCAAGGCCATGAAAGTGTTGTTCGGTTACTTCTAGAGAAGGGTGTACCAGCGGCCGTCAACATCTTTGATAATACAGGGTCAACACCACTGCACCTTTCGGTCTCTAAAGGCCATGAGACTATAACAGAGTTACTTCTTAATAGTGGCGCTAGAATCCTGCTTGCAGATAGTATGGGGCAGACTGCACTCCATATAGCATCCTCTGAAGGATATGATGATATTATTCGACTTCTACTCAGGAATTTGAACTCAAAGCAGCTGGGCATTTCGAAACAGGACTTGATGGGATTTACAGCACTACATCATTCGGCTCATAAAGGCTCGGAGATTTCTGTCCGGCTATTAATCGAGAAAGGTGCTGACCCTCGGGTCCTAGAAAATAATGGACGAACCCCGTTGCACTTAGCTGCCTCTAGAGGCCACCATGGCATTGTCCAATTCCTTCTTGACAATGGAATGGATATCTCGATCCCGGACAATACTGGATCAACACCACTACACCTTACTATCTTTGGGGGTCATTATATTGTGGCCCGTCTGCTACTGAATATTCATCCTGATCTCTCCACCTTAGACAAGCAGGGACGAACCCCATTACACATAGCCGCCTCTAAGCAAGATATTGATATGATTAGACTATTGCTCAGGAGTGGGGCAGATTTTTCTTTCACAGACCACAACGGACGGACGCTACTACACCTCCTCACAATATATTATAAATTATCCCCACAAAAAGAATTGATACATACGGAATGTAAACCCTTGATCCAAATGCTACTAGATAATGGAGTTGGTATATCCGCTACCGACAAGAATGGATGGACAGCGCTACACCATGCGGTATCTGGTTTTCTCGGAGCCCGTGATAACCACCCTGGCTTAGAGCTTCTCAAGCTGCTACTGGAGAAAGGCGCAGACCCTTCGATCCAAGATATTAATGGGCAAACAGTACTTCACGTAGCTGCATCGTCATGGAATCATGATGCTATCTCGATACTGGCCAAGAAGCGAGCAGATATATCGATCTTAGACCTTAAAGGACGGACACCACTACACCTTGCAGCTAATGATATTTTCCAGTGGTACCCCTCCCAGAAGCGATATGATACAATCCGATTACTCCTTGGAGAAGAAAATAATGGTTACCAAGACATGATTAGGACACTGGACACAACACTACTCGAAAAACTGAGAACTGAGTATGCAGGATCTATAGACTATGAGGATTTAGCAAAGATATTAGAAAACTTGCTCCCAGTAAGATTTCTTAGTGTCGAGATGATAGGAATAGGGCCCTCTGAAACTTATGCACATGTAAGAACGCCGTGGATCGGGGATTTATAGACGCGGACTGAAGATTTTCTTATTCCTATGTTGATGTTGAGACTTCTTATGGGCCAACAACTGGGATGTGAGCCAAGGTTATTGCTTTTTCCTATCCTTATAGTGCGAGTATTTTTACTTTTCGGGGGTTATATCTTTATCTCTTTGTGGTGATACTTGGTCATTTAAATGCTCATAACTATGTAACACAATATTCTTCTAGCAAAGCGGAAATGGAAATAATAAGAATCTTCCTTGAGGATAGAGTTACGTATGTAATCACTACATGTATCTTTGTCCTAAGTTTACCATTTTTAGACTATTTAATAAATATCCAAACAAAACAACTTCTTACCATAAGTTGTTTACTGAAATTTTCCATGGAAACCAATAGTAAACAATATATGCTAGTGGTGTATTTGAACCTATGACCAACTCAATAGCCTATCTTATAAGATAAGCCAATAGGAAATCTCTAAACAAATTAAAGCCTCGCAATATTAGATCCAAGCCCCGTCGTAGCATTAAGCTCATATCATTCAGATCGATCCCAGCCTAAACCACGATCGACATCTACACAATACAAACCAGCCTACGTACCACCTATCCCAGACCGCTATTGACAACACCTAAACACCAAGCCCGCCCAATATGATTACTTATCCACCAATCCAACCCAACGAGTGACACATCATGACTCTACACCCGGAGTCAAGTCCAGCCTTACCACGCGCACGCAATCCAGCTGAAAAGAAAGAAAAACTCCCCGATCTCCCCGATCCTCACTGGAAAAATAGCGCTAACAGCAAATCTCGCTTCCTCCGATCCTGATGTCACGCCATACCCAGCGGGTAAAATGGGCGGGCCGTCCGCGTTTGGAGTAGAGTAGGGCGGCGGGGGGAAGAGTGGTGGGGGGTGGGGAGGGGTGTTGTTTGTTTGTTGTGACTACCTAACTACATATCATCCTACTACTCTTACTGTAAATAGTGTGGCTTAATGTACATAACCCGGGTTCAGCTGGAGGGTTCCTGCAGCTGTTTTTCTCTGTCTAATTGTCACTTTTTGTTGTCAGGTCACACATACAACACCCCCCCCCCTCCCCGTAATCAAAACAATTTTAACCAACCGGGAAAAATAAAACTGTACTTCGCGTAATTAAAATGATTTATTATAATAGAAATACAATATTATATTATCCTAGTCCGCCTCTTTTTTTTTTGTTTTTTTGTTTTCGGTTTTTTCTAAATAAAAAAAGATTAATTTCGTTTCCCTATAACTTTCATTTCCCGGTATATATATATATATATATATTCTAGTTTTTTTTTTTTTTTTCCACCACCACCACCTTCTGCTTTTCCTGGCTGGCTAGTTATCTGGCGGTTTTTTCTCTTTTTTCTTTCTTTTTTTTTAAGATTAGCTGGTATATAAGTACGTTTTGTTACTCACTTCATAATAGAAAAACTAAAAAGGAAAAAAAAAAAAATTTTCTTTCGTTACATTCATACTTAATACATGTATGTTATCGTACGTAAAAACCCCTCTCCTACACCACCTCTTCCACCTACCTCGTTCCCAGTTTCATTACTCGTCTGGAAGGTTACTAAACGAAAATAAAGAAAAGAAGTAGAATGGGAGGGGGGGGAGGGGAGGGGAAAAAAGAAAGAAAAAATACACCGACTACATGTAACTTACTACACATGCATCATACACACACACACACACCTACTTGGCTACAGCCACACAATAGCATACTTATACGCCCCGTCGACGAAAAGTAAGCGTAAGAGACGGTTAGGAAATAAGATGAAATAGAGAATTCGTTGCCTCCTGTCATTAAGCCAGAAAGACAAAAATCATGAGAAGAAAAAAACTATCGTGATCATAAAGACTAAAGGAAAAAAACACCCATGAATAGAGGATACCGCTCCTATCCACACACACACATAGGACACACAAAAACGGTACTCAGAAATTGATTTGTAAAGACTTCAAACCTTTTTTTTTCCATAAAAAAAAGACCCTTTTTCCAGAATAAAAAAAGTATGCTGGGTATAAAATATACAAGAAAACTTCTCTGCGCCCAAACATCCCATCCCCTCCCAGTTAATTCCCAGGTCTTGACGAATCAAGACCTATCAACCTAATACCAAACTAAAGAGTAAACAATCAAAATGACAGAAAAACTGCAAAAAAGACAACGAGAAGAATAGTAGAAAAAACTCCCCGTTTCCAAGAAAAACAAACCCTCAAGGAAATAGAATAAGACGAACGAGAAAAAAAAAATAGCCCAAAACCCTGACTCGCCATAGCCCTTTTTCCCCTTTCCCCTCCACTCCCTTATACTAGGCGTGCTAAAAAGAAATCCAAACCGCCTTGCAACCAAAGGATATATATGTATATAACGAGTAACGGTGTGTATGTATGTGGTGTGGTGTTGTGTATGTAGGGTGTGATGTGTATGTTCATGGTGAAGACAATCGAAGCCGATGACGGTGGAGGAAAGCGGAGTAACAAACACCCAGAGAGAAGAGAAAGAAGAAAAAATGACAAAAATAAGAAATCCCTGGAAAACCCAAACTTTTCCCCCCCAACGCAAATTCACAATGCTAATACCAACGCACGCTGATGCTGACCAAAACTAATCGCTCAAACTTCAAACCACCCCAACAACCGCTCTGAAATCCCATCCCTCCTCAAATCCTTCAAAACTACCCCTGCATTCGAATCCATCATCTCCATGCATATCCAATGGGCTCTCCACCAAATTCCTTGCTTCATCCACGATCCCTTGTAATGTCCTCTTGAGCTTCCCGACGTGTTTAACCAGTTCCCTCAACATATCAGTATCGAATTGAACCTTCTTTGCCTTTCCAGTCACAATAGTATCGTCACTCTGTCCCCTAACGTGATGTCCTCCCCTCTGGTGTTGATGCTGCATCCGTTCCATAATTCCCTTTGCAACCTCAACAGGATCATTCTTGTCAATAGTCTTCCTTGAATGTGGTGAAATATTAGAGGGTGTGGGGCTATGTCCAAAGGATCGCCTTAAATGCTGAGAGTGAGGGGTAGAAGGCGGGTGGTTACCACCAAATACATCATCGTCGGGCGAAAGAATTGATGATCTCCGACGGCTACTCTTTGATGCAGGTGTCCTGACTGGTTCCGGTTGAGGTGGGAGGGGTTCATCATCATCAAGAGTGGCAAGCGCGATTATCCCATCAGCTTCATCAAACGTAAGTTTGTGTGTACCGAAACGGACGCCAGCAGAAATGGCTTGTTCACGTAATTGTTTCAAATCTGCACGCAATACAATCAGCCCCCAGAAAAACAAAAAAAAGGTCGGAGAAGAAAAGAAAAAAAAAGGTCTTACCTTCAACGAGTAGAGCAAACTCCCTCACACAACCCAAATGTCCGATAACACTCGCTTGATTCTCTTCGATCGCTCGCGGAATTACCATACCAAAACCACTCTCCTCATCATCATCAAGGAAATCATCATCCCAATTCTCGCTTGGAAGAGGTACTCGCCCATGCGCATTCACCAGAGGCATACTCTGAGAACGAATATGATAACTTGGCGCGCGACGCCCGGGCCGTGTTGAGTTGAGCATGCTTTCCTTGGCGTGTATTGTCTTTGATCGCTTCGCATATGATTGCTGCGGGGTGCTTGTGTTTGGCACACTTTCACTCCAATCAAGTATACTATTGCTCTCACGAATGCTTGAACCGTCAATGGAGAATCCTTCGCGCGCAGTGCCAAAAGAAGTACTGCTGGCGTTGTTGCTGTGAAGTCCCAGTGAAGCGGCTGACAACAGCCCACTATACGGGCGCAGCCCCCCTTGAGAGGGTATCCGTAGATCGTCATCGCCGTCCCCATTCTTTGAAGGTAAATCCCAGTCACTGCTCCAGCCATCCTCATCGTCGTCAAAAGATTTATGCGGCGCCATACCATTACGCGACGATGACGTTGCCATATCGTTGCTCTTGAGAGGTGTAAAGTCCCCGCTCACATAGCGTTTGTACCGCGGCTCCAGCGGTGAGTGATCCTGGCTGAAGGAAGAATCATCCGGTATGTCAAAGATTGTATCAGCGCGCACTGGGGTGAGTTCCGATGCGCGAGTTCGCATAGAGTCAAACACCGTATCACTTTGGAAATCCAAGTCGCTCTCAAAGTTGTTGAAATCCTCGCTACCAACCAATGTAGATGCTCGTTCTGATGCGCTGATAAGCGAGAGACGGTGTTGCCTGTAAGTGGTGGGAATAGGTGCAATGTTTGTGGCTTCTTCCAGATCCAGATCGTGGTCAATGTCGTGGTCGACAGGGGAAAGTGATTCGAGATGATCATCTGGATTCGGCGAGTAATCGCGCGACACGGTGTCCATATTTAACTCAAGCAAGGAGGAAGAGGAAGAGGAGGAGGGCGACTGGATCGGCGATACTTGATCCCGTCGCTCCTCGGGTGTGTGACAGTGAGGATGATAGGGGGAGGCCGACTCGGAATGTCGTCTTTCAAAACCAAAATCCAGCGCGCAGATCCCATCACAGCCATTTTGATCCCCCGCTTCCATATGGCCCTTATCGCAAACATTAAAAGTCTCTTCGGGAGCAGGAGCGCTCTGTAAATAATTCACACTCGACAAAGAGCGACGGCGCGCATGCTGTTTAGGCGAGGTCTGCATTGGAGCCGGCGGCGGCGGGGGCATTGAAACCGGTCGAGCAGCAGCAGCAGCAGCCATTTCCACCAAATCGTCCATGCGCGATGCTGGTCTCGAATCGAAAAAGAGCGATTCGGCACCTGAAAATATTGACTCGTTGTCGTTATCTGAGCGGTCCATACTGCACATTGTTGGAGCGAGCATCAAAGTCGGACCCACAAGCTGTTGTTGCTGGCGACCCTTCTTCGGATAAATCCTCCTCACCCCGCTAAAGACCTTTTTCTGAAACTTCAAAGTGCCCCCACCCGACGATGACGACGACGACGTTCCTAACGAGTGTTTCGATAGCTTTTGACGTTTCGTTGAAAAGAAGACTCGCCATGAATCCACGGGTTTCGGAGGGTTTGTCGTCGGTCGAGGAGCAAAGAGGGTCTCAGGAGCGGAGGTGGAGGGACGTGACGCATGGATCGGCGAGAGATGCGAAGATTGGCTTGGGGCCGTTGATTGGTGAAAGCCAGCGGTGGAGGGTCGTTGTCTGTGGCTTGGCGTTAGGAGGGATGAAGAGGGGGGGTCACCACCGGTCTTGTTATTGGCATTGCGTGGCGAGGATGCTCGCTTGACCAGCTTGTTACGAGTTGGTGGGCGCGAACTTGAACGGGAGCCAAAGGGGACCAGGGAACTTGAGGTATAAGGCCTGGACCTTGAAGAGAAGGAACTTGTACTTCTAGATTGAGTAGTTGAAGATGTCGGGGACGAAGGAGTCGAAGATGATGATGAAGCCGAAGAGAACGATTCCGATAACCGGTGCAACCACCTTCTTGAAGTCGAGGTACGGGGGGAGTGCTGAGAGTGCTGGGAGCTGATACTGGTGGAAGTCGCACAGGTTCCTGTACTGCCAGGGCCATCTGGAAACACCCCACTCGCCTCACCGGACTCTCTACTTACAGGTGAAATACAGATATTAGGATGAAGAGAGATGTTCGTCAGCTGGTCGTTCAAGTCGTTTTCCGTACATGGTCGTGCCAGAGCAAACCCGCAGGCTGCTATTCCGACCGTGGAAGTAGCACACAGCTGTAAGAAAAAAGGACAGACGTGTCAGTCTCGAAAGTACCACGTGAATTGCGCATTAAAACATTAATGGGATTCACATACAGTAGAGACGGTCTTCATTGCCGCGAGAGAGAAGATAAAAGAGTGGAGACTAAACTAAAAGAATATACAACAATCCGAATAATGTATCATCAGCATCGTGATACGGGATAAGGAGTGGCTGGTTGTTGTATAGACAATAGCTGTCGGGGGCTGGGGGGAGGAAGACGAGTATCGTATCCAAAGAGCGTAAGTAACCAGATCCAGAGAAGAGGACGAGGAGGCTGGCCTCTCTCTCTCTCTCTCTCTCTCTCTCTCAAATGAGTGAAGGCGAGGCGGAACAGAAACTACACGCGCACGGGTGGACTGGGGGATAGATCAAGAGTAACTAAGACGGAAGTGAGATCGGTGTCTGAGGTACAAACACGATACTACTACTACTGTGGATGTTGTGGATATGCTGCTGCTGCACTGTGGTGTGGGGCTGTAGTAATGTAGATCCTGTCGAGTGCAAAACAATAACGATAAAAAAGAGAGCTCCTTCCTTCGAGACCGGCTGTGGATGGATGGTTGATGATCGGATGGAAAGAGAGAAACAAAGTATTTTTCAAGATTCCTCTCGTGAGGAATTGAAGGAATGCAATAAAAATAATAAAGAAAGCTGTGACCGTGGAAAGGGGATCAGCACAATCTGAAAAGGGATCAATGGAATCCCACGACGGGAAAGGGACACCGGGCTGTTATGATATGCTATGTGATGTAGGGAATATGCAGGTGTCTATGTACGAGTACACTCACTCTACGGCTTACATGCAGAGGGCGAGAACAGAAGTGGAACTGTGTATACATACGAATTGACGTGGAGAATCACAATATTAGACAGCCTATCACGTACGGAGTAGCACTCGCTGACTGAGTGACCGTCTGTCTTCTGGCTGGCTGGCTGCTGGTTGTGGAAATAAAAATAAAAACTCACCCCCTCAAAACAAAGAGACTCGTCGTGGGTATATCAAACAACCACAACACCAAACAAAAATATACTCACAAGAGAGAGAGAACGCTAGATGCTGGCGCAAGAACCGTTTACTGTTACTGTCCGAACCGTCAAGATCGGAGGACGGAAAGAGGATATGAGACCTGGTTTGTTTACTCTTGTCCCACGTACAGTTTGACAAGACAATCACTCAATCACCAATAACTCCCTTCTAATTCGGGGGGGGTGTGAAAAACAGACCCATACGGCCACGGCTGCGAGACAAGGGGCGGCAGCAGGGGCCCAGGGGCTCTCCAACCAGCCAAGAATGGAATTAACCCCCGTGAAGCCCCCAGCGAACTGTCGACCGAAAACGTCAACCAGAACAGTGGCTAATGGCTTTTGTGGCGGCCTTGCACAATTTGTGTCACGAGAGGTACACGGATTTCTAGAACCCAGGGAAGGAAAAGCAACTCTTGGACCTTCTCAAGTGAATACCGGACATTTAGATACTGTCAGCCTTAGGCTGGGGGGGTTGAGGGTGAGGGAGGGTAGGGAAAGAAAGGGAAGGGGGAAGCTGTTTGTCGGCCGGGTATTCGGAAATACCTACCTGTCTGTGCCTTACGAGATGAGATTCACACACTATCAAATTTCTCAGATCTCGTTTTTTGCACTCGTCAATCGAGCCAAAGCCCGGAGCTGGTTAATGTTTCCCTGTAAACCTTCAAGATACTTCTGTGAGTGGGAACACCGGCTCCATCATAGCCTATCACTCAATACCCGGCTGTCCGCCCGGCGAGAAACCCGGATCAAAGTAAGGCACGCGTTCGTATATTCAAAATAAGCCGTTTCCAGCTTCAATAAAGGTACAGGTAATCTTACTTATACCGTGGCTTGAACCGAGAATCTCCCCCCCCCACACCGCACACACACACACACACACACATTACAAACGCGGTACGGAAAATTGTTTACACGATACATACCTGCACAGCCTCGCAATCTCCTATCGCGGAGGGATCTTGGAGATTAGGGAATCTCAATGATCTTCGGTTATGTACTCCACACCGGATACGCGATACGCGGCGCATCTCTAGCGAAGAGAAGGGATCCTGAATTATTATTATCATTTATTTCTTGTTTTGTTTCAGGGGACGTGATTTATGTATGTTTACAGTTAGAGTTTTAAGATTCACTAAATTGATCATCATGAGGGGGGTGTAGGAGTGAGGGGTGAGGGGTGTATATGTATATTATTCATAAAGTTTATCTATTTCCATCTCTTCTCATAAATGCGTTTATATACATGTATCCACACGCGTATTTGCCCCCGAGGACTTTTCTGGCTGGTGGAGATGATATCTCGTGGCTCCACCAATAGTAGAGAACTCAATTAATTCATGCAAGGAGTAAACACTCGGTTGGAAGTAATATTCCAGCCCTACTCTACTCTACCCTCTACTCTCTTCTCTTGGGCAATCGGGAATTCAGCCCTTCTCTCCTACTATCCATCCAACCGCTTAATAGAGCCGCTCATGTATGATCATCTGTTTCCGCTTAGAGAAACGTTTCACTATCTCTCCCCCCCCCCCAGGAGAGATGAGACATACCCGCACAGACATGGTACTTCCGTTTACTCATCAAACATTTCCATTCTGAAAGAAACAGATTCCCCATGATCCAAAAGGGCAGATTATTAGCGATACCGGTTATGTCTAGATCTAAAAGACACATCTACGCCGCACTTCGCGTGACATCTAGTGGTGGTGGGGGGAGGAGGTTGGGGGTGGGAGGGGCGAGATTTTGTTTGAGGCATATATATACAAACACGGTTCGGCGTCTCCACCTCTCACTCGTTCTTTGTAGTAGGGTGTAATACGATCACATCCTCTTCCTCCCCCGCCTCCCCGTTATTGATTTCACACCTAGAATATATACAATACATACCGCCGGTTGACCTCGGGCCGAAAAAGAAGCAATTGAGTAACGGCAGGAACAAAGAGTCTAGGCGTAATACTAAGCCCCATTGACGCAAGAACGTGCACGGTCGTTCGAATCGGATGCTTTCCGTACCCGCGTCCTGTTTTGGGAGGTGAGAGGTGTGTGTGTGTGGTGGGAAACAGGTTTTTGGAACATATGTTTAAGACCTGTGGGATCTGGGGGAGGGTTTCGGAATATAGATGTTCCTCTCTGTATTTTGATTCTCCGGGTTATGTGTGAGTGCGAGTGTGGGTGTGGGTGGATGTGGAGTAGATAGGAAATTTTATTCAGCTTCTGTACTTAATATTGGATAAAAAGACGCATTGGAAATTTGTTTTATTCTCTCCTTCCCAAGCGGGTATGCATGCATGCTCGACATCATCGAGGATTCAGCTGAGAGCTGCATCAATGGGAAACTGAGACACCATAGGAATGCACGGAAGTGTGTTTTTTTTTTCTCTCTCCCCGAGTAGCCGCCTATCTTTCTCTCTTTTCTTTCTAAACAAAAACATAGATGAGCTTTCTAGTGTTTAATTGGCAAATCTCAACCTTTTTGTTGTTATTATTTTTGTTACAGATCGAGATCTATTTTTTATTTTTTCAAATCCCCCCCCTCCCTCCCCCATTACATCTACACACACCCAGTTCCGTTTCAATTAGCACGTACGTACGTCTTGAATCAGTACTTTTAGTCCCGTTTACAAACCAGCTTATATACTAACTAGTGTGTAGCACACAGACATCGAACGTGGGTATTTGTTATGGTGTGTGTTTCTTTGCCATGGCAACTCGAAAAGGAAAAAATAATATTATCAAAGCTTAAGCCCACTTGCATATTGACGTATGTACGCTCTAACCATTCAATCGGTTATGATTACCCCCTTTGGTTTTTCTTTCTTTCTTATTGAAACATCTCCGTCAAGGGGTAATTGACTCTAATAGGAATTGAGAGTACACGTGTATATAGGGGGAGGTGTAGTATGGCACAGATGTGTTGTTGCCTTGATGCATTTCACTATGGGGTTTGTGTATTGGTTGTTGGTCTAGTCTATAGTATTATCCAAGAGGCTGGTTTTAAGGTTGCTCGATCTAATTCGGGGGTACCGTCTTGAAGGCTTATGGTATTGTGTGGGAATAAAGGATTGGAACCCCTGTGTATGGTGAGCAAGTAGAGTCCTAGTAATCTTATCGTCATGGATTCTCACTTGGAGGCTACGTGTCATTTAGGAGAATAGTTTTCGGGGATAATTTGGGTTGTTTCGTGTTTCCGAGATCTTGTCTCGGTTGTTTTGACTTCGGGTTCGGTAGAGAATGTACTGGGATTTTACTTGTAGAAAAGTAGGGTTGGTGTTGCTGGATGATCATGGATTGTAACTTATTGGATCGGGGATATATGTTGTGTTTATATTTAGTTATTAGATAACCTTGTGTTTATCATTATGGATTTGGTAGTGAATTCTAATTCTATAGTTTTTAGTGGCTTGCCTTTAGTATTAATTGTAGCTTGGTATTTTATATGGTATTACAGTATAGCAATTACATTATATAGTACATATATCTTATCTTGGTAGTAATTAACGTCTTGGGCGGGATCAGTACTGCAGAGTGAAACCCGAGGGTTTGTCACTACAGTATGCTATAAGAGAGTAAGTCCGGCTAGGGGATGAATATAAACACACTTCTGACGTGTTAGAATAGATGCCTTCAAACATTTGGGGTCTAAGTAGGTAAATGTTCTAAATAGGTACCGAGACTTATTCAACCATACCAATTTTTCTCTATCACTAAGTCTAATAGTTAAATTCTTTTCGGCCGTGTTTGTATTTATTCTACAGTGGGTTTAGGATACATATACGTATGCCTGTGAATATCCGAGTGACATGTTATGACTGGCAATATTTTTATTCTTTATTTGTATCGTTAGTAAGTAGCATTTGAATTATCGTTGAAATGACTTGTTAATACTGATGAATTGATTACCTGGGCTTCCTAGTGGGTATATCAATTTGAACTACATCCGATGAGATTACCTTTGGGTTTACACCGGACATGTTAGGATGATGCGCCTGGTGGGTGTTTTATATCACTCTTAGTGATTTATTGGGGATTCTCGGATTGTGATATCACTTATTTCACTATTGGCCGTTCTAGGGATTAATTGCAGATAGCTACTCTCAATGGGCTATAAGGCCTTGAACGGTCTAGAAGCAGCATGATCTCTGATTATCTCTGGTATAATCACATTATATAATGCTGAAAATATAGATGTATATATAGTATTTCTCTTGAATTATCATAATACCTTAATTAAACCTGCCTTGAAATCACCCTCCCCCTAATAAGTATCCGATATCTCGATTTCCATAATGTCTTCCATAGATCCACCCCTAGCTACAAATAAGTACATCATTAAAGTCTCTAAGAGAGAAACACCTGAGATTCTAAAGAAAACTGCAATGCGGTGGCGTAGTCGCTAGGGAGGGTTCAGGGCTCCAGGGCACACCTACCAGGAAACCCAAGATTAAGGGAAAACCTGCAGTGAATAGGTGGCTCTGGTTTGTAAAATATTAACTATTAGAATAAAAGAATCTAATAGACTTATTTTTTTATAGCTTAAAACTTTGTATCTGTTTGGGACACCAGATAGCACTCGCTCAATGAACGCATTTACAGCGCTTAAGACAATACCTTTGTTGACCGTTTAACGACACCAAAACTTCATGTTATCGATAACGACGAACCTCACCAAGACCCCGCCATTGCCACTGCCCCCCCCCCCCGCCAAAAAAACCAAATCACACACAATGGAGGCAGAAATCTCTGCCGTTCTCCCATCGCTTGACTCAGTCATCACGGAGTACTCCGTCGGCTTCCTCAACCATGCCTCGACATCGACCTCCCCCGACGCAGACATCGAGCTCGCCGAAGCAATTAGCACAGTGACTTCCATTCTCCTCGACGCGGCACCCCCGTCAGTGTCGGAAGACAAAATTACTGCGTTAGTTGAGAAACTTGCGAGGCAACTCGACGCAGCTCATGGGGATGAGAGGAAGCTTGCGTCTAGTAAGGCGAAGAAACTGGATCAAACAATCCACATGGCATCGCAGCGGAATATGTCCTCGACTATGGGTCTTGTTGGAGGTGGAATTGATATCGATGCGGTCGGGACACGGAAGGTGGAGAGTAAGGTTGATAAGAAGAAGCTCGAGAAGGCGGAGAGAAAGATTAAGGCAAAGCAGGACAAGAAGGTTATGAAGAACGTTACGTACGAGGCGTCAAAACTGATCAATGCGGACAAGGAGGAGGATTATGACGACTTTTATATGCAAGTAAATCCACTTACTCTAGGACAAGGCTCGCAGGGGAAGAGCAAGGACATCAAGTTGGATCGTGTGGATGTACAGATCGGAGGGTTGAGAATATTGAGCGATACTACACTTACGTTGGCGTATGGAAGGCGGTATGGTCTGGTCGGTCAGAATGGTATTGGTAAATCTACCTTACTGCGAGCACTTTCAAGACGTGAGATTGCTGTCCCCACGCATATCACAATTCTCCACGTCGAGCAAGAGGTAGGCTCCCCGCCACTCCCTACTTGACATAAGTTTTAACAATCATCAGATTATGGGAGACGATACACCTGCCCTCAAAGCTGTCCTAGACGCCGACGTCTGGCGAAAGCATCTCCTTGCGGAACAGGATCGTATTACCCGCGAACTAGCCGTGATCGAAGCCCGTCCAGATCCCATCACAGTCTCTGCCTCCTCTGGCTACCCCACCGCTGAGCGTGAAGAGCTCGACACTATCCTCGCAGATATCCACTCCAAACTCGCCGAGATGGAAGCCGACAAAGCCGAGTCTCGCGCAGCATCAATTCTTGCTGGTCTTGGTTTCTCGCAAGAGCGGCAACAGCATGCTACTAGGACTTTCTCCGGAGGTTGGCGTATGCGTCTTGCGCTTGCTCGTGCGCTGTTTTGTAAACCCGATTTACTACTTCTTGACGAACCGTCTAACATGTTGGATGTCCCGTCTATTACTTTCTTATCCGAATACCTCCAGGACTACCCCTCTACCGTTCTTGTTGTATCCCACGACAGAGCGTTCCTAAACGAAGTCGCAACGGATATCATTCATCAGCATTCCGAGAGACTAGACTACTACAAGGGAGGTAACTTCGATGCCTTCTATGCCACAAAGGAAGAGCGCCGGAAGACCGCAAAACGTGAATATGAGAACCAGATGGCGTACCGGAAGCATCTACAGACCTTCATTGATAAGTTCAGATATAATGCTGCAAAGTCCTCGGAAGCACAATCACGTATTAAGAAACTCGAAAAACTGCCGAAACTGGAGGCCCCTGATGACGAATACACTGTTGTCTTCAAGTTCCCAGAGGTGGAGAAGCTTTCACCGCCTATCATACAGATGACAAATGTCTCCTTCTCCTATACCGTCGGTAAACCTATCGTTGAGAAGGTAGATCTAGACGTGCAGCTCGATTCACGAATCGGTATTGTGGGGCCTAACGGAGCGGGTAAAACCACTGTGTTGAAGTTACTGATTGGACAGTTACAGCCTTCTGGCGGTCTGATTACACAGAACCCACGTCTAAGAATCGGATTCTTTGCGCAGCATCATGTTGACGCACTAGACCTTACACAGAGTGCGGTTGGCTTCTGCGCAAAGATGTTCCCGGGAAGAACAGACGAAGAGTACAGGAGACATTTGGGTGCGTTTGGAATTACGGGTACGACGGGGCTGCAGAAGATGGGCTTGTTATCAGGAGGTCAGAAGAGTAGGGTTGCATTTGCGTGTTTGAGCTTGACAAATCCCCACATCTTGGTTTGTCACCTTCCCCGCATTTTCTTACAATATGAATACTGACGCATAGGAATAGGTGCTCGACGAGCCTTCCAATCATTTGGATGTAGAAGCGATGGATGCACTCTCCGACGCATTAAGGAATTTCCAGGGTGGTGTGTTAATGGTATCTCACGATGTCACCATGTTGGGAAACGTGTGCAAGAGGTTATGGGTCTGCGATAATGGCACGGTCGAGGCATTCCCTGGTGACATCCAGGCCTATAAGAGGAGAATTATTGAACAGGCTAATTCAAAGGGAGTGGTTACGCAGAACCATCATGTTTAGTTTTGTGGAGGGTGTGTATTTAAGTTAGGGATTAGAGAATATCTAAGGGAAATTTTTTTTTTCCAGCTCAAAACCACCTTAATGGTCTTATGAATTGTAGGGATAATTTTTTCATGTGGATGGATGGATATTGAGGCTCCTTCTTTCTGTGTGGAAGAAAGAAAAAAATGAATGGTTCATAAGGAGTCACTCGGTTTCGTGGGAACTTGTATTTGGTGTGCAAGGATTTCAGTTGTATCACCACGGCAGATCCTGTGGCCAACACTCGATGAGGAACCGATAGCCCAGATTCCCGGTTCCCGCCGCTAACCCGGGGTTTACGAACACTTCAGAGAGTAGATGGGGTCGTGTAGACGTAATTTAAGTGGTGGCAACTCTTCCGCAGCGCTAAACACTAGGGTATCGCCTACCTGAGTATCCTCTGCGCTGTATGAAGCGGGGTCTTGGCCGCAAGGCACTCCCTAGATACTGCCGCGGGTAAGATTGTCAGCTACTTTGTCATTTCCGAAACACTTTAGCAGTTTTCAGCTGCCAAGGTTTGGCCGCCCCCATCGCTTCAGCACTTAACGCCTGGACGCAAACGCTTATTGGATTATGCGCGGGTAATCCCCTTTTATTTTTATATCCCCCTCCGCCTGACACGATGCATGTCATACCTATTTTGTCGCGCCGGTTATTCCGAGAGGAAGAGATGGTGGCGCTTCAACTGGGCTGTGGTTTGTGTGTGTGTGGGAGTTCCTTCTTTACCGCGTTGTTGCCTTGGGCTTGATATGTCACTTTCATGTGGGTCTTACACATGTTGCGCTTAGAGTAGTAACCCGACTTCAAAGCTTTCACCACTGCTACCAGCATACCATATTCTAGAACTTTCATTTTTATGTGACGTATCCTAAGTATTGACCTATGGGTTAGATCAACACAAAGGATCTATCGGAATACATAATGTAATAGGAAAATCACCGCATGAGCATACTTAAATACCTCTTTTATACGTACGTAGATAGCTGAATTAGAGCCCCGGATTGGAGGCGTATAGGTTTCAATATAACAGTTTATATCCCCCCATTGCCGTACACCACGTACCAGTAATTTGAGCTCATGCAGCTGCGCATGATTTAGCGATAACCGCGATAATCCCCATAGCCTCTTTGTCTACCTACCGCCCCCCCCCCGATACCACAGGGTCCAAACGTCGTCATCCTATACTTAATTCAAGACAGCACTAAAGGGGGGGGACGTGCTAGAATTAAGGCATCCCACTTTTTGTAAAAGAGCCTCATGGGATACATGTACTTAAATCCCCTTTCTCCCAACCTCTTCTCCCCTATTCACCGAGCAGGGTCTATCTCACAACCACACTTTTCCCTCAAAAAAAAACCAACAAAAACAAAAAAACAAAAAAAAACAAAAAAAAACCCCCAAAACAAAAAACAATGAAGCCAGTTGCTATCCTTCCGTTTCTTCTTCCAGTCGCTTTAGCTGGTCCTATCGCATACGGTGTCTGTCAAGCTGGGTGCTCGTCTCTCGTGATGGCATGTTATGGGGCTGCTGGTGCTGTTTGGGGTGCTACACTTGGGCTCGGTGCTCCTGCTGCTGTTGTGGCGTGTAATCTTGGGTTTGGGACTTGTCAAGCTGGTTGTGCAGCTCTCTTGCTCGCACCTACGCCATGAGAGGTAAGATTCTGAATGAACACTACGAGTGGTGACTATGGGGAGCTAATATAATTATTATAGTTTGATATAAACCATGAGAAGTTCTAAGATGGAGAGGGGAGGAGGAGGGTATAGTTCTGCATTTATGCTTTAGCGTGATTCCTTTCAGTCATTTTTATTTTTCATTTCTTTTACTATGCAAACTAGGTTTTAGGCAGCTACTGTTTTGGCGTTGAGATAAAGTTGGTGTCTTGGGAGCAGTGTTCAGAGGGGCCTGAGGGAGATATAGAGAAAGTTCAATTTGACGCCAAGGCCGATGATTGCAGTTCGCAGACTTTTATAGGGGGGGGGAGTGGAGGAGGGTTTGTGCGTGTTTTTTCGATCTCTCTTTTTTTAAGGGGGAGATTGTATGATTCGTCGGTGTCTATGCAATTGATATGGGACCTTAGACCTTGCTCAAACTTTATTTTAACGTCAGAGTTGGGTTGTTTAGAATTTAGTTAATATAGTAAAGGAAATTTTTAATCTGCTTGTCTGGGGTTATGTTTATGAGGAATATATACCTGATTGTTCTAATTGTTGGAGGTTTACGATTTGAGAAAGATAGTAAATTACTGGTCACTCGCAGTTACCTACCTTAATACTCGTAACCAATAGCATGATAAAAGTGCTTAGCCAAACTAGTATAAAGGCTACCATGTTAGAATATTGTATCTACGATCAAGTGATGTCCTTAGACGAGTGATACTCTGTGTATCGCGCCTGCGCTTGACTGTGGAGGAGGAGAATCCGCATATGAAATTCTTCACCTTCTGCGTATCAATATTTATGACATATCACAAATCAATCCTGCACCCCACAATAAGAAACAAACCAACGCCAAGACACACACAAACACCTAACCCTGATATAGCTATAATACATTTCCTCTCATCTTTCACAGTCCCAATTCCTCTTCTAAATCATCTATATCCTGAATTTATTATTAACGGGGAAGTGGGGATTATATTCTTGCTCTAACATGCATGTCCAACAAGTGTTCTAAACGAATGAGCTCATTGCCAAGAGTGACGTACCACCTGACATTCGTGGGGGATCTGAAGTCTTTTTTCTTAAACATAATTATAAACAAGGAACGCTTGTGATATGGATATATAAATACCTCAAGTATCCTCCTCTTCTTCTTTACACCATCGTGCATCTAATCCCCCCCCCCTACACAGATTTAAGTCTTCCCCCAAAAACAAAACAACAACTATGGCTTCAGCAGAAACTTGCCCTCTCAATGACCCGCACCCTCCAAAAGAGGGTTCTATCGCTGCTTTCGAATCACTCCTTTCGGAAATTAAGACTACCCTCATCACTACTCGTCACAAGCACGATAAACACGAGCCGGAATACTTCGCCACTGTCAAAGGCCTCTCTGATGCTGACTTGGCGAGCTTTGGTGTATCGGATTTAGAGACTGTTAGGGTTGGGACTAGTGCTGTAAGCTCCCCCCTCTCTCTACCTCTACCCCCCCCCCCCCGGTGCATTCGAGTATCTGGGCTAATCAAGGTGGGTAAAGTATGGACTACACGTATTCGGGAAAGTACGACTACCCAAGTCGGATGGTGGATACATCCATGTCCGTATATTTGTAGGAGGGGGTGAGGGAGAGAAAACGTACAAGCTGCATAGTATCTATACTGCAGAAAGCGAGGGAGATTCAGATGGAACAAAGAAGTTTAGGGCCATCATGAGTAAGGATGATCCATTGGAATGGTTCAATGAATAATTTAGTATTTACTGTATTGCTGCATAATATCCCTATGATATGGAGGGAGGGATACCTAGTACCAGAAAACCAGAATTGATACCATTTAATTGAATCTCCTCTTTGGTGTATATAGTGGGGTTATCTCTCAAACGCTTAGTGTGTTGCCTTGGCAATCAGAAACGCAGGGGTTAACGCGCTACAGTACTCAACGCGTCTACCAGTCGCAACAACTCATCAGCACGACGTTAGAATGGCAGATACAGAAGTCGACGAAGCTCTCCGCGATGTAACTCCCCCTAGCCCCACCCAAAATTCTCTTCCAGCTCTTCTAACAAGATCACTAGCGGCTGAAATCAGCACTATGGTTCTCGATCGGTAAGATCGTTGACGAAGAGTGTCTAGCACTCAACGTGAACGCAACCCCACAGTTCATTGGCGCATTAACAGAGATGGTATGGGCTCAGATGGGTTCGTTGTTCCCCTCCCCATTCTTCTTCCATCACTGACGATAGAATACAGAGAACGTTAGTCGAGATCTAGAGTCTTTCGCAAAGTATGTTTGTATACCCAAGAGAGAGTACTTATGTGCTAACCACGTCTCTAGACATGCTGGGCGTTCAACTATCAATACAGATGATGTCTTACTCCTTGCACGTAGGAACGACGGCTTAGGTGATTTACTAGAGGTGTTTGTGGATAAAGAGACGGCAGAGAAAGCAAAGGGGAAAGGAAGGGCCAAGAAATAAAGACTGTACGAGATTTCAGAGGGCGGGGGATAGGAATTGAGTGGTCTATGGAGTTATGTGGTCTCTGCTTTTTTTTTTGATGCTAGTGGTTCATGGTTTATAAAAGTATGAGCAGCGGGTATGGGATATTCCCTATTTATAGTTGTCATAAAAATAAAATTATGGGTAGTAAGATATCATATCCGAGTTCTGGCGTATGGTGTGACGTATATATCTAGGGGGGTTTTTTATATTAAAGATTATAGACATCACAGGTAATCACTCGGGAAACATCACTACAGGTTGCAGATTAACAAAAAGAGAAAAAGAGTGTGGCCATAGATACTAAGTAGATGTTATCTAAGGAGGTAAATTATGTAATCATCTTCTGGGGTTCACTCCTTGACCTTCTAAGAAGCTATAAATACCATGTTGCTACATTTCTTGTGTGTATGTCATACTTGAGAATTACATGCAGCCTCCTCAGGGAAGAGTTTTCACTTGAGTGTTGCGAACTCAAGAAGAATTCATGATGTTCGTGCAAAAGGGTATAGTGTAATGTTATCAAAATTTCTATTACTCATTTTTCAATTTGGAGTAGTCCTTTTTAGCAGTGGTAATTTTTACTTAGAATTGACCTCGCAGCATTTGGCATCTGCTACCCTCAAGCTCATGATTATCATCCCAACACCTAGATCACCTTACTAACATAGCTTTGGGCCCCCTGCTAGGAGACTCTTCGGTACCTTTGTTTTTCTTTAGGTGTGTACTGCAGGACTGCTCGGAGTTGTATCCTAGGAAGGCTCTTTACCATAGTAGTTCAGATATTCAGTCTTTAGAAAGCCCAAACATCTAAGTGTTCTATAAACTAACAGTTCTGGTAACCGGTTATGGCCGTTTTTTAGTAGAACTAATACGGGATGTGTTCAGAGTCTTCGCTGGTTAGTTGATTCCTATTTACTACGATTTATTTACTTAGATACCGGGAAACTCTGATCAGATGCTAGATATACTCCCTGAGAATCTTACCTTACTAACATCCACGTCTACTATAAAGCTCACAATAATCTATCGATATTTTCTAGAGCTGGGAGATCAAAAATGCGAGCCTTATTAAAGATATTTACACCAAATATGCATAAGTACAACCAAACTTCCCCTATAGTTGGTAAAAGCCCACAAATTGTAGGTTTCGGGCTATCATGTCTAGACTTCGTTACTAGGATAGATGACCTTTTCAGTGGGCACAAACTCCTCCTTGATAGACCTGGCACTGACAAATCTTGTCAAAAGCCCCATGCTACCGGCTTTGTCGTTCGTCCCACTAGCTCTTGCTCCGCCAAACGGTTGCTGCCCAACAACAGCACCAGTAGACTTACAATCTGTGGCAACAAAAATTAGTAACATATCAATCTACTTGGATTTTCAGGGGCTTACTGATATAAAAGTTTCCTGAAGCGTTCTTCAGTCTATTCTCGGCAACCCTCAATGCAACACGATCCTGTGCAAACACACTCCCTGTCAAGGCGTATCCACCACCAGACTCATCAACCAACTTCAGTGTATCTTCAAACTCTGCGTCAGGGTACACATAAACGACTAGGACGGGCCCAAAAAGCTCCTTGTTGAATAGCTCGTGTTTTGGGTCCTTTGAGACATATACGGTGGGGTGGATATAAAAGCCCTTGCTATCGTCATACTTTCCGCCAACAAGACACTCAAGCGAAGAATCTTTGTTTGAAGCATCGATGCAAGACTTGAGTTTATCAAAAGATGCACGATGGATCACGGGGCCGATGAAGTTATCGAATCCCTCGTCAGGGGCACCGACTTTAAGATCTTCGACTTCGGTCTTGAGGGACGCAAGGAAGTCCTTGGCCAAAGATTGCGGAATATATGCTCTTGAAGTAGCAGAACACTTCTGGCCCTGGTATTCAAATGCTCCGCGGACAGTTTGGACAACAGCGTTACGGAGGTCTGCAGACGGGTGGATGATGTGAAAATTCTTTCCACCAGTCTCGCCAACAATTCTTGGATAGCCCCTAAACCGTCCCTCAGCGACACCCTCGGCAATCATTCCGTACAAATGTCGGAAGACCGCAGTGGAACCGGTGTAGTGAAGTGCAGCAAATTCCTTATGTGCAAGGACAGTTTTTGTCACCTCTACAGCGTCGCCAGGAACGAACTGAATTACATTAGGAGGTAGACCAGCCTCTAGGAAGATTTTTTGAATAAGGTAGTTGCTGTAGACTGCTGAAGGGGAGGGCTTCCAGATAACTACATTGCCCAGGAGAGCCGGAGCAGCTGCAAGGTTTCCACCAATAGCGGTGAAGTTGAAAGGTGTGATAGCGTAGACAAACCCTTCGAGGGCACGATATTCCACACGACTAGTAAATACACGTTAGTATTGTTTGCCATTGAACAAATTCCAGGCATGGGTCATACTTCCAAACACCCGGTGAGTTCTTTGGTGGTTGTTGGGCGTACAGCTCTTCGGCGTACGCAACATTAAACCTCAAGAAATCCACCAACTCAGCTGCTGCATCGATCTCTGCCTGCCACGCATTCTTCCCCTGCCCAAGAATCGTAGCAGCCATGATATCGTATCTATACTTCCCAGCAATCAAGTCTGCAGCTTTGAGGAATATTGCAGCACGGTCTGCAAATGGTAGATTCTCCCATTCTGGTTTAGCAGCGAGGGCAGCCTCAATAGCATCAGAAACTTGAGCCGAAGATGCCTGCGATGAGGATGCGAGAGTATTTCCATGAGCGGAAGGGATATTTTGGGGGACTATCGAATCGGTAGTAATTGATTGGGAGTTTATGAGTAGAGGAACAGCAATGGGAGCTTTAGAGCGAAGAGAAGATATGGCCGCGTCAAGGGCAGCACGGTCAGCTGAACCTTTGGCGTAATGTCTCTACGCCTTGTTAGTTTTTTTGTGTGATTAAGATTACTTCTTACCCATCTACAAAAAAAGGATAAGAGGGCAAGACAGTAGCAGACAAATAGAACCTTACATTAGGTTCATTCTCGATCTTGGGAACTTTGAAGGTAGCCATAGCTGCTTTCTTTACAGTCGTAATTCTCGAGATGGAAACGATAGAAGGACGATGGGTTGATAGGATAGATCTCCGGGAAGCAATTGTACCAGATGCAAGTGATCTTGTGGGTAGGACTCTGGAAAAAAGCATAGTGTTGTGGGGTTGTGGTGGGGCTTATATAACTAGGTATACAAGCTACAAAATGTATGAGGGGAAGCTGGCACGAGTGCAATTACGCAATTTACAGGAGCGGAGAACTTAAGGGAAGTTGCCACGGGCAGTCTGTCACGCGCAAGAAGTACTCCCTCCAAAGAAAAGAAAAGTGATGTATCGGTCGATTATAGACAATTGGCTCATGGGCTCGCGGGGTTTTTATCTTAACAGCGCGGGGTGGTCGGTTACTAGTGGCTTACCGGAATCAAGCTTCGGGAGTAACTGCACTTAGGGGTTCCGGGACGGCATCAGCACGGTAGCAACTGCGCTTAGGGGACATGGCCGAAATCACCTGCACTTAGGGGAAATACACTGGAACCAACTGCACTTAGAGGTAGTAGTGTAAGGAAAAGTGGTCAAATCAGATTTGTAACGGAAATACAAATCTTCGATCGACGGCGCTACTCTATGTATCTTATCTAGCTGTCTGATTCAGGTACGGGCCGTTGCTATCTTATCACCTTCACCTCCGGGATTTGAGGCTCTAACTCGGATTAAAAGCCGACTCTACCCTCTTCTACTCTACCATAAGCCGCAATGACAAATTTAACTCTGCCGTCTTCTGTATATGCAAGCTCTAAGGAAGAAAATAACCACCGAATTTGTTTATGTGCGTGAACAACCCTGACCCTGACCCTGATAACTCACTAAAAATAATTCTCTATAGTTGGTATCTTTACGAGAGAAGATTTAAAACTTTCATCTATTTTATTTATTCAAGATACTGATTTTGGGGTATGAGAATTGTACTAGTAAGTACATATACTTAGTAAATCACTAGACCAACTATCAGCCGCTAGCAACCCGTCCTCAAACCCCAAAATTTATTATATACCAAGTGCAACTAAACTAAACTTAGCTTCAGCAAAACTTCCCCGCGTTCTTCCTATTTAGGCTGCCTACGGCCACCCCGCACGAGACTGTCAGAAAAATCCCCTTCCTCTAAAAATTACAACCTAGATAACACTAATAGTCAATACTGATATCCAACTCTGATGGCTCCTTCTTTCAGAATCTCACTTCCCCTTTTCAAATCGAATTCCATCCTTTATAAAAGCCTGAAAACACTAAAATCCTCAGAGTGATCTCTATCTAGCGCATGAGGAGATCTGTGTCTCTCTTTGTTGGGTAGAGTGCTCCCATGGTGCGAGTATGTTAGTAGGTTTGAGTCTCTCGATTTTGGAATACTGGATACTAGGTAGTTCGCTGAAGGTGTAGATTATGGGGGAAATGTGGGTAGGTGATTTAGTTGTATAGCATCCATGTCCAACAAATTCCCAGAGCCCCTCCCTTCCATAGGGGGGGCAAAAGAGTTCGTTCACCTAGTGAACTACTTCTCTCTAGGGATTCAGACCATAGAACCTACCAGTAGGCCAATCGACCTACCGATATTATTCGTTGGGAGCCGACTCCCATAAGGTCATACCAATCTATAGCCGTGTCAATTCCGGGAGCCCCCCTATAATAATGGGAGTCATTTCCTATAATACACAAATAACCGCAAAGAGAGGTATTGTATGATGGCTGACAGGACTCTGTGGGGACTACATTACTTGGTGAGGCAAAGGGCACCTAAATTAATAACTTGAACTTTTTTTATACATTTATGCTCCTCATAATCCCTTTATAATTTAACCTTCAAGTTTATTCTCAAATCAATACTACAGTACGGGAAAGCTGGGTGTTTTTGGTATGGCATTGATGCGGTATTCTGGAGAATGCTAGATTAAGTCGGCTGTGGTACAGAAATTTTAATCAACTTGGTATTATTCTAACTTATATCCATATTTCCTACCGATGCGGTAGTGAAAACATCCCCATTCCCGCTATTGTAGTGTTAGTGGTAGTGCTGAGTTTTATGGGTTGGCCGTTGCTATAGGGGGGGTTCAACCTCACGCAATGTGATTTTATTTAATGTTGCATGTAAATTGAGGGCATTATAGCACCTGGAAGTATGCTAGGTAGTTCTAAACTCCGAAAGCATTTAAATACATTATATAGTAGTTTTTTCCAACGGTGAGAAGTTTCAGAGCACATGTAGATATTCTAGAGTTGTTAACAAACCAGAATATCGAGTGACTATACGTGATCCATGATTATGATATATATGTAGTTAACTCAAAGCCATTAGAGAATCACACTAAATTCTAGTAATTCATTACGATAATACGATAATATTAGATAACTAACTAGCCAGCACTCCAAACCCATATATATCCACACAAAGTAACCTATATCAAGCGAAACCATCCGAATGCCATAATATCATGCCGACGGTGAAGCATTCCTCCGTCGGTAAAATGATAGTTTTCATAGCTACTAGGTAACACAAAAAATTCAATCAAAACATCAAGGCAGTTTTATTTTTGCACCCTCGTTTATCCCAACTGTCAAGAAAAAATATATTTCTATCCGTTTTTTTTGCGCCTCTCGTCGGAAGGTGCATACTCCGAACTAGAAGTAGTTATAATACCGAGCAGAGAAAGCCTTGATACTACCAGGTGACCTCCCTCCTAGTACGTTGCTTTATGTAGCTAGATGCATGTAGTTGTTTATACATTCCCCCAGTGATCGACTTTGGCTAGGATAATCTTTAACAGATTCTTGCCTTGATTAAGTGGACTTACGGTAATGTCTCATAAAATAAAGAAATATAATCTTTTTTACTAGCAATAACCTAGTTAATTGTGTTTGAGAAGGTAAGGCTACATATTCGTCGGCATAAAGTAACTACCTTAATTAGGTGACGTTAACTTATCTAGCTTCTTGTATAACAGAATGTGGGGGGGGGGGTGTGGGATTAGAGAAGCCGAGGTACTAGTCCTACATAGATGGATCGACAATGAAGCGTAATGATAGTCCCGGGTCACCAGATCCTTTTACCCAGTGGTAGAGTCAGCTTGGCAACCACGTTTCTTATATTAACACTGCCGGGGCATGATAGCGGATAGTAGTGAGACCGAGGTGATATCTATGTAGGACGGGATCTAGTTATCGATAAGTGCGAGTTACCTCTTAGCTCATGGGGCAATAAGGGAATATATCTTGGAGATGGTGTTATTTGCTTTATCGGATTTTTGGTTCGTGTTACAAAGTCTAAATGTGTATCAATATATGTACTTGAGGGAATCTTTTTCTTATCTATCAAAATCCCTGCCACTCAATGTTTTAGGTTTGTTGGGTATAACAACTATATTTATTGTTGAGGTTGGTGGATATCAACGCAGCAGCGACAGGATCAGGCAAGATTTCTACGGAACATACATGTACATGCTTAGTACTACATGCTACATGTATACACCCTTGAAGTTTGTATACATGAATAATTATGATATTGTATACCTGAATTACTGACAAAATAAATATCTAGTCGCCTAAGTCTTAATTCCCCTAACCAGAGGTGGTATCTGAGCTGTTAAATCTGCCATATCTTGTAGGAGGCTAACGCTAGTATGCTTTAGGTTCAAAATGAGGCTGTGTATACGAACTTTATATGATGAGTCACCATTTGGCTCCCCACGGACACTTAGTTGGGGGTTTAGTTGGTACTATAACTGTTGAGTACCTCCAAATCGTGCATTAATTAATCCATCATATATACATATAGCCAACAGAGAGTCTACGGGATTTAGGATCAATTGAATTTGTTGAGAGTATCACTAAACGTAAAACATTCAGTTCGATCCACTAATCTAGGCACACGTGAATCTAGGTTATTAATACTCCATAGTCGAGAACTATAACAGCTCATACATTCCGAGTTTCTAAGACTTTATAGTAGTATTCATGCACATTCCCGTCTACGCTTCCGAGTCATACAGTATGTCGGGATGGTTATTTACTAGATAGATACTATAGTACCCTTAACCTTCCCATATATTGCTCTACTCCGCCACTCATATGATGTGTGATGTCTTAGAATAGAGTATGGTACGTACCATTGCCTTGGTGGAACCTTATGTTGTAATTAGCCAACAATAAAGTGTAAAAATTTTAGTCTTTCTCGTTCATGATATCTGGAGTTGGCAGTTAATAAATATTAAAACCTCTAGGCACTATTAACATCCGGGGTGCCTGCAATATTACATGTCTGTTATATAACTCAAATAAAATGTTGCTTATAGCCACAAGCGTACATATAAACTTAGATAAGTATATTATGTTAATCAATATCAAGTTACTAGATTTACATATGAACTAAAAAAACACAGATGTATTAAGATAAGACTGCTATAGCTAGGTCAAAGTTAGGAAAATTGAATCAAGTAAAGAAGTACATGTAGATAAGGTAAAAGTAGACGTGGTATATATTCGGGTATTTCTAAACAGAGCCGCAATTGAAAATCCAGAAATGCCTTTTATATTCACACTAGGGTCATTATGATAAAATATACAAAAAATCCTAAAGGTTTCCCCGTAGCTTTATACACCAACTTAATCGTACAAAGGGACTTGACATAATAACAATACTAGGGAGTTTGATCATGATAGTAGATGGTAGATTGATGTGCACCAAAAAATCTTTTTAGATATATTGACACTCTTGCTAACTCTTTCTAGGTGGCAAGACAGACTATAGACCATAAACAAGAAAAAAGGATGGCGAAGTAATCGAGTCAAGTGAATTTAGCCCACCAAAAACGCTGTTAGAGGTTCAAAGAGTAGTACACAAATGAAGGCGAACAGTGAGGTCTTTTAGTCTTAGTGGGGTAGTGGGGCAAAAGACCGGGTAACCTTCGAAAGAAAAAATCAATCAGAATTCCTAACAGAGGATGAGCAGGCGGGTCCGGTAATTGTAGAAGCTAGCCTCGCACCCGTCCCTACGGTGACGCAGCACGAGGGTCCACTCACAATTGCACAACAATTGAACCCACTTGCATCCTAGAAGCCTCAATATTATAGGTACTTCTCTATGAAGGGAAATCAGTGACATACCAGAGTGCTGGGAGGGAAGGAATGATTAGCGAAGGTAGTACGCACGGGCGCAACCCCTTTCTTGCTAATTTCTAGTGGCAGAAAGACTTGCTCAACGATAGGCTCCATCTATTCTGTTCTCTCCTTGCGCACCTGCTATCCATATCCAGTAATCCTCGGGAATGCGGGCCTTGACGCTAGCCTTCTCTGCACATCCCCCACGTTGTTCATTACTCCCAGGATTTTCCACCGAGGCATCTCGAAGTCAACGGCCTCGGTCGACTGGAACCCTGTAGAACCAACCAAACCAAAAAATCTCGGCCAGATCAAAGTAATCCATCAGGTACAATCTGTAAACCTCATTCATCCATCTGCAGGCCTCGCTGTTGCAGGGACCAACTCCGGGCCAACAAAAAAGATTACAAAGATTGGCGAGAGGTGTGGGGCTTGGTAGAGAAGTACGTGGAGGAAGCCCGGCGCCCCGGAGACTGTACCCCGAGCTCTCAACAAAAGTTGCTATCAGAGAAGAGCTGCGATCCCAGTAAAAATCACACAACTCCGAATCAACAAGCAGGTACTAGCACGGACCGCTCTTGGTGATTGGGCCCATCCGTACCTCCATAATCCCTTGGTTCTTAGCTAGCTCCTTCTCGAAGATGTTTATATCTACCCGGCTACGGACAGCTGTCCAAGTATCCAGAATTCCAAAGACCATCTTAGCATCGCCCACCAAACACCAACGATTCTCAGTCTTTTCCAAGAGGCTCTCTTCAACAGCTGTCCCAAAAGAAAACTTCTGTAACTCACCCTCTGTCTCCTTCCCTCCTATACTCCAGGAAGCAGTCCAACTGATCTGGATCATAATCCACAGACCAAAGAGCTTCACAGATAATCGAAAATAAGCTCTACTTCCGCCCGCATACTTGGTTCTTCTCTGGAATATTAATCACCGTCCTCACAACAATCCCAATAATAATGGCCACTCATGACTACATTTCCCTCAGTGACGAGGAGTCCAGATCAGCATTCACTCCAATCAACAGAAAAGAACAAGATATCGAGAATAAGATCAATAATCACCCTTTAACTCTCTCCCTAAGAGCCAATACTGCATTCACCGAATCCCGCCCGAGCCTTAAGATCAATGAGTCTTACCGGCCTTCATCTCTCACCTCCGGCGTTTTGTCAGGACCCGGAAGAATTGTTGTCCCACCATATACATGGTCCGAGGAAGGTGGTAAAACGATGGTATCGATAATGTATCTTGGTGAGGATCTCTGTGGGCATCCCGGGATCATCCACGGTGGGTTACTGGCAACATTGCTAGATGAAGGACTAGCAAGATGTTGTTTCCCGGCATTGCCGAATAAGATTGCGATGACAGCGAGTCTGACTGTCAATTATCGTAAGCCAAGTCCCGCGGGAAACTTTTTCGTGCTGAGGGCGAAAACTGTGAAGGTTGAAGGAAGAAAGGCCTGGGTTGAGGGTCATATCGAGACGCTCCCGAAGGAGGGCGAAGAGCCTGTCATAATGGTAGAAGCAAACGCTTTGATGATTGAGCCCAAGCAAGCGAAGGTATGAGTGATCTATT
This sequence comes from Verpa bohemica, assembly GCA_033030345.1. NCBI lineage: Eukaryota > Fungi > Ascomycota > Pezizomycetes > Pezizales > Morchellaceae > Verpa > Verpa bohemica. Next base: position 256,815 of record JAUFSE010000023.1, on the reverse strand, counting down.
GAGCTTCTTCTCTTGAGCAGTGCACTAACAAATTCAATAGCTCCTAATGAGCATTGTCCCACAAAAATAGGGGCGATAACGACCTAGATTTCAGCAAATGTCTGAACTTTTCCTTGATTGTTTTTTTTCTCTCTTAGAGAGTAACATAGGTACTCGACCTTTTTTGTATTTCTCTTTATTCAATATTAGAGATTGGCTGGCTGGTTGGGTTATAGGTTAAGTTAGAAGGGCCTGTAATTTCAAGCATATGGAGTTGTAGAGGCGTGGGCGTGAAGAAATAAAGATTTCGGGAATTTCTCTAAAAATAAAAAAACTAGATCTCCAAAAACTATGGCCCGAGCTTAATTATAAAGGTGTCTATCGCGTCGGCATAGGCGTCGGCGTTCGTAATGATCTACAGTAAGTTGCCGCGGTCATTAACATAAGACTTATGATCAGGTGCCTAATTACGGGCCGAGACCGAGGGATATCTCGGGTGAGGGAACCGTAACAAGGCTGCTAGTATATAACCAATAGGTGCCAGACCCTTAATCAACCTACAACCCTTGTGGTACATTCCGTATCTTCCGAGGAGGCTCCAGATTTCCATGCCAGGTTCTCGATCTCTAGGTACAAATAATTTACCTGGGAATCTGTGTTGGCTTTGCAGCTGGTGTAGTTGCGCCTACAGATCGTGCCATGATCTTGTCCCCAAAAATAGTGTGAAACCTTAGATCTCCAAGTCAAAACCAAATATGTTTCAGTTCTCAACCTCAGTGCACATTTAGTCCAAGTGCGAATTCAGTCCGGTTAGCGTCATAGTTGATCACTCGATATGTGCGTGGGGCCAGGTTGGTGGCTGAGAAGGTACATGTATATGATTTTGTAGAAGAGAACGATTGGTTTTTTTATATTTAAAATAAAGTATTTAAATGCACTTTTTTCTACTCAGTGCCTATTAGACAGTAGGTAAATGGTCCATGTACGTTATGAATTCATCATCATCATCAGTAGGTAAATGGTTAAAAGGCCATGATAGGTACATGTACTATAGATTTCTTGTGTACCTGAGAAAAGAACCACAAGGCTGTATGTATTCAAGCACTTTGACTCCTGAAGTGAACCTTGATGCAGTATCACCTTGTATGAAAAAAGGAGGTTTAATATATGTAGTTCAGGGGGTCATTAATCCTGTACGAACAAAGGACCCTAACAAAAACCTCCTCTCTCCCCCTTATTGATAGAGAGACACACCATTAATTGACCTCACACTAGTTTAAAATACATACACTGAGTATTCTAGTGCAATCATAACCCTTCCATATAATCACATTACCAAATATTCACCTTTATTCTCTTGCTTTCTCATTCGCTGCATAGTATACATGAGTGGTATGCATGAGGTACTTACATATATGTGCTGATACAACAAAAAAGCACCTCTATTATATTCACCATCCAGATCTACAGTTAATTCTCATTTTATCCATCTCGAGTCAATCCTCGCCACATGTACGTACATAAGTATCTCCGAACAACAAACAAATCCCTCGTGGCTCCGCTAGATAGACCACAACAGCTATCTGGGCAATTAACGACGTGTACTATCTTGTGCCTTTTATACGTCACAACCAACCGAGCCCAACAAAAAAAATAATAGCTTTGTAAGGAATAGAGGGGGAGGGGGCTATGTATGCTGCATCAAAAGGATATGGTTTGGAGACGAACCGGGCTGTGCAAATCGTGCATGATCGACCAACGCGCAGCAGACCACATGTAACAACAACTGTTTCTTGAAACACTGAGGGGTTTGCATTAAGGTCACTGTTTCTACTCGATATACACTAAAAAGGAAACGAAAAGATAAAAGAATAAGTGAGGCTGGTATGGATCGCGGGGGTTGTTGTAGAGGGGGGGCCAATTAAAAGAGAGGGGGTGGTTTCTGGGCATAGAATGACTACATCCTCCATATGTACGTATTAATTGGACACTATAGTCATTCTAAACGATTGCTTCTAATGCATTTCTCTTTTCTACTGGAGAAAACCCCTCTGGGTGGTTAGGGCAGATAGATCAAAGCGTTGAGCGCTTGTTAGCCCAATCGGGAAAGAAAAACTGTTTTTTGTGGCTAGGATTGGGGGAGAGATTAGAAGAATCTTGGAGGTTACATGAAAAATCTTGGCTACCACAAGACTACCTCCACCAACAGAACAATTATTATCCTATCGTTTTTTTTGGAGGGTTGGGCCTAATAACTAGTACCCTGAACCCTGGTTCGTGATGACCTTGCTAAACTCAACTTACTGGCCACTATCAATGACATTTTGTAGTGCTAGCTGGTAATGATCACTTAATGACTATATGCGCTCATGATTTTATACTGTCGGACCTTATTATCTCAGGGCCCAATAAACTAGATCCCTTGCTTGTCTCAGATCAATCTGCCTATTACTCCAACAAATCACCACTGCTATGTTAGATTTTCTTACAGTACAGTGCAGTTTAGGGATTATGGGGTTAATAAGCCCCTACTCTCATACAGATATTGTAATGCTCGGTACCCGGATTTTCACCAGCATATCACTTTTTCAACACCTACCAGGGAGACAGTAGGTCGTCCCATACTACATAGTAAACCCTAACCCCAACGATATATTGTTATCTCTAGCCTAGGAATTACTTGCTATCTTATAAACCTTGCCACTCTGTACGAAAAGCTGATGCCTAGTATCAGGCACAGCAAGGCGTGACTGTATTTAGGCGCGAGTGATAAGACATGAACAAACGGATAGAACAAACGTAGAAGTGCCACCTACGGCACACACGCATATACGAACGCACAACTGAGGGTCAGTAAAAAAATTGTGGATAAAGGTATGTTTGTGTGGAGTGTATAACCGCTGGATGTTTGTGCAGGCAAGGGTTGGTTTGTTGCCGCGCGTCCCCCTCATCAACTTCCAACAACGTAGTAAATTAAAAAAAATTCATAATAAATCACTCGATAATCTATTTCACAAAAAAACAAATTCACTTTATTTTTCTATATTATGAAGCCTCATGTACAGTACAGCGGGGTTTTTACTAGTATAACTAGATGTATGCATGATTTTCCTGTAAGACAGGAAATTAGCCCTACTAAACCTATAAACCCAGCCAGCGTGCATCTCAAACACTAATCAACTATCTAAAACCTAAGCATTACAGATGCCAGCCAAGGAATTTATTCTCTTACCCCACAAGTATTGTATATATATGATCTCTCATCTATTAAGGGGTACAGCCCAAATCGCAACACTCTAATTGAGCCTCTGTGCCGAATCCCGAGAAAAAAATGTCCTATTTCTGTACCTGCAGGAATCTCGCTTCCGAAATTTACCGGTAGATCTTTCAACTGACAGTTCAGATTAGGGCCATTTTTTGGTGTGAAGGGGGGGGGGAAGGGGGGGAAGGGAAAAAAAAAAAAGAAGATAACGGTTAGGAGATGGGCTTCACATAGTGTGGATTATGAGTAATCACGAAACACGTTTTGTGTAAGGAAGATAGACGCGTCTAGTGATTTGCTAATTTAGCCGCGGCTCAACGCACAGGGCTGAAATGTCAGACTGAGCGTTCTATAGCCCGAGTAGAAACCTCCGTTTTCCTCGGGTCGAAACAATCATCCAATCAGAAATCTTCAACCACCGAAACAAATCTCAACGTTCTTGGTTCTTTTTTTCAAACAAAGAGGGCATCATCAACCATTTTATCTCAATTTGAGCCCTTCTCCAAGGATATCATGACGTATTCATCTATCTCCTAGGAAAAAGGAAACACTCGTTTGTTTGCCTCATGTTTCCTACAAAGCCTTGATGTTCCAAAGCAAATCGACCACGTTTTTCATGAAACATGAATGCATTTACCCAGGTGTACCAGCAAAGCTTATTCTAAACACGTGCCTGTCAGTCTTATTTCTAACAGGTCGTTGATTAGAAAATGTTGAATGGTAGCTCACAAAGCTTTTGTCGGGAATTTCCGTGAGCCCATGGATCTGACCCCTCAGTGAAATCCTATGCGCTGTAAAATTTGCACCTTGTCTCCAGTTATACTCCATTGCGATGCAGGAGGTGTTACAGGACAACGCATGACTCCTGAAACCCACGTGCTTTTTTAGTGCTGACGTCTTAGATGCCATTACAATATGCATTACATACCGTAGTAGTACCTACATGTACTGTAAATCGTTCTAGAAGTCGTTGACTGGGACCACATAGGTTCCATATATCATAGTGCATGGGCCAGGTATCCATCTGTACCTTATTCTATGTCATCTCATGGCAAAGTGCTACAACTTCGGCGACTTTCTAAGGGGTACATGAGACGCAGGGTATATGAGGTTGAACTAGCGATGGCTGCTAGGTCCGGGTTAGCATTACACAACACGGTTGGGATGCACTTAGAAAGAATGAAAGAAAGTACACCCCTGGATAAAGGGTATCCATACCATAGAATCCAAGAGCGCATAAAGTTACTATTGTAAATATAGCTGTATAGTAATAATAATAATGTAACGCTACGGTATGCGTTGGGCATTGCCACGGCAATAAAAAAGGAAACACAGTAAGGGCTAATTGAATTGAAAAAATGGTGGGCTTGGCCATTAACCTATAGTAGCTAGGAAACTTATGGCCAAGTTTTCAGCTCTAGGAACATCTGAGATAGAATCTTGGAGCCACGACGTGAAACGGGTCCTAGATGTTTCATAAAGTCTACAATCTCAAACAAAAACAATGTTATTAGTATATTTGGGATTTTAGATAAATATCATAGACGTCATAAGTAGTGGCACTCCACATAATGGCTAGGTCGGTAGTCAAAAATCCGAATTCTATAGGTGTAGCAAGTTTTAGTTAGAGCTTGTAAATGCAGGTCCCTTAAGATAAGAAAGGAAATTACATACGTAGTACACTTTACTCGCTGTATCTAGGCCGTCGCGTTTATTATTTCCTAGTGCACGAAATCTGGTAGGCTATACACATCTTGATCCAATTTTTGCCTAATGACAATCATCCGCAATTTTCAAATATATTGGTAGAGATCTGAGACAAGGTTTATTGCTTACACCGAATACCAAGTCAGGCGTTTGTTTTTCTTGTGGCAACCCAAGAAAGTCTGAGCCCAAAAACGGAATTGAGTCGCTAAAGGTCGCAAACATATGAGATGTTTATTTGTACTCACGTGGTCCGGTCCCGATATCAAACGAGGAAGTTGCCCGTAATATGTATAGTATTTTGAGGTTTTATTGATCAGGTTCCTACTGGATTCTCCCCCTTGCAGCAAATATAGGGCATTATCCCACTTAGCTAGGAGATGATATCCGTATCTGTATCTATGATGAAATCGACTGCATTTACTCCAGAAGTATTGGGAATAAAATATAGCCCGTAGAATTCTACTGAAGATCGGCTGAACCCGAAATGTATACAAGATGTTATTGCAATTTCTCCTCTATCGGTTACATGTAATTATTGGCGGTATCATCTCCGTTGGCCTAGCTAGGTAGCCGCCCCTATGTCACTTATGCAGCTAGCAACCCCCCACACCTAGTATTTAGGAAAATTCGTTCCGCTGTAAAGCTGTCTTGACCAAAGAGAAGCTGCCCTTCTGGCGTCTTAGACGCCAATTCTGCAAGTTCTGCAAAATATCCCTGCTGCAGCGGAACGAATTTTCCCAAATACTACGGTACTCGATGCGTGAGGTTCTTCCCATACAATGCATAAGCCACCAGCATCAGAGCAATTACAGCGTCAAGCTTTCGCTGGCCTTCAGATGAGATGCGCCAAGCCAGTAGTTACGTGGCGCAATGATCTTATTGGTTAATTGTGGCGCATTGTGCGACGCGGAGCACCCTCCGCAAGTCTTGGCAAATTGTTTCAAACTAGATTCTCATTCTCTGGGGGTGCATCAATTTCTCCGAAATTTAAAAGGCATTCCTGGGTGTTGTGAAATGTCCCTTTGAATCTGTTTAGACGCTTCAGGTGTTGTTGTTGTTGTTGTTGTTGTTGTTGGTGTTGTTTGTTTGTTTTTGTAGTAAATCTAGTTGAAATTCTATTAGCGTGACCCTTTCCGGGGGTTTAAGCGAACGTTAGGGGGGAACCATTACAGGACTTTGGTGCGTTTGCTGATTGGCCAATTGGTCACAACACATCGAAGCAGGCTGTGCAATTCATCAGGCTCCCTTTTTCCCCGGGTGGGTAAGGAATAATTCTATAGCCTGCGAGGTTTAACTGTCCATGCCTAGAAGTTTTATAAAATTCCTTGGAATCTTTCATCTCTCATCAGTTTCTTTAGTATTTTTTCAGGTGGCTATATAGATGAGAAACAAGCTCACTTATTTTGTATACTGCAGGGGCCCCTTTGCCCAGGGTTTGGGAGGATTTTCGTAGGAGTAACCATAGAAGTGGTGTGGAAGAGGGAAGAAGGCTGAGTGGAATGGGCTCTCTCTTTCAGTCCACTCAACAACCCAACAACCATTGCATTCCGCAAGAAAGAAAAGAAAGGGAGATAAGGTAGGTATATGGCCAGCAAACCGTGCTTGAATCAAATTTTCCGACGTGTACCTACAAATCTTACATCTTCTAGCCGCACTCCGTCCTGTCTGACTTTGGATAACCGCTCTACTCCTTCCTACACATCTCTCTCTCTTTTACCATCCAGCTATCTACCCTCTTGATGCCCACTTTGGCCGTCTTCCTGAATAAAGTTTTGTAGCAAAGGAGAAGTTGCAATAAACGAGGCTGTACCTTTAATCTCACCTAGGAGTCACTTCAGCTACTATTAACTTTCGCTCGCCACCGAAGAGGACTATAATCGGGGGTTCGCGGGTCGATTTCTCTTCAGCCTTGCCTTGCGTCCTGCAAGATGACAAGCAAAAACGATCCTTCACGAACACCAGACCCTGGTAACATGTCTGGAATTGATCTTTCGGTTGGTCACCACTGCTCTCATACTGTTTCCTTTGTTTCCTTTGATTTGTTTGTTTGCTGACTGTTGCATATCCCATATAGCCTATGCCTGCTAAGCCACGCAAGGGCTCTGAACCAAACATGTTCCTGTCAGTGCCTGGGGCTCAATCTCGTGGGAACTCAATCGATAGTCCATCAATTGAGGGCGGTGAAACCTTGGTTGCACCGCATACCACAACAACTGATGCTAAGTCAACACACGAAGACGAAGATCCACTTAAGCCTGATGCTGGGAACGAGCATGAATTTGTTGTTGAGGACAATGTATTTGCATTCTCGCCTGGGCAACTAGGGAAGTTATTTAATCCAAAGAGTCATGCTGCGTTCAAGGCGTTGGGTGGAATAAAAGGGCTAGAAGTTGGGTTGAGAACAGACAGAGTTGCTGGTTTGAGTTTAGATGAGACTAAGCTTGACGGAGTCATCACCTTTGAGCAGGCAGTCAGGTCTGCACATGGAGCTACCGGGCAATCGAAGGAACCAACTCTAGTACCAACAACTACTAATGATGTCAATACACTTGCCGGCTTGCCGAAAGATACTTTCTCGGACAGGATTAGGGTTTTCTGTGATAACCGTCTTCCAGAAAAGAAGATTAAGAGTATTTGGGCGTTGATGTGGATTGCACTAATGGATAAGGTGCTGGTTCTCTTGTCTGGTGCAGCAGTGATTTCTCTGGCATTGGGATTGTATCAAACCTTTGGTGGTACTCACGTAGAAGGTGAACCTAAACTTGATTGGGTTGAGGGTGTTGCTATTATCGTTGCTATTGCTATTGTCGTTATCGTCGGTGCTATGAACGATTATCAGAAAGAAAGACAATTCGTCAAACTAAACAAGAAGGTAGTAACCTTCTAGCATAATTGAGTCTTAACTTTATTAATAACATTTTCTCTGTAGAAAGAAGATCGTGTGGTCAAGGTTATTCGGTCTGGTAGATCTCTTCAGGTTTCAGTCTATGACCTACTTGTTGGAGATGTTTGCCATCTCGAGCCTGGAGATATGATTCCTGCTGATGGCATCTTCATCTCAGGTCACAATGTGAAGTGTGATGAATCTTCTGCAACCGGTGAATCAGATCAGATGAGGAAAGTCTCTGGCGATGAGGTGTTTGCTCAGATGGAGTCCGGAGCTACGAACTATAACAAGATGGACTGTTTTATTATTTCTGGCGCTAAGGTACTGGAAGGTGTAGGCACTTACATGATTACTAGTGTTGGCATTCACAGCAGCTTTGGAAAAACAATGATGGCCCTGAGAGAAGACGCTGAGGCCACACCCCTTCAAATGAAGTTGAATAATCTTGCTGAGGCTATTGCTAAGCTTGGTGGAGCGTAAGTCAAGTTCTACCCATATAAGGAAATTCGATTCTAATGACCTCAAACAGTTCTGCCCTTCTGCTATTCATTGTCCTTTTTATCCGGTATCTTGCCGATCTCCCTGGCAGCACACAAACACCATCCGAGAAAGGGCAAAACTTCATGCGTATACTTATCACGGCGATTACAGTTGTTGTTGTTGCCGTTCCTGAAGGATTGCCATTGGCTGTGACTCTTGCTCTTGCTTTTGCTACAACACGCATGTTGAAGGATAACAATCTTGTCCGCGTTTTACGTGCTTGCGAAACGATGGGAAATGCAACAACTATCTGTTCCGATAAAACTGGTACATTGACCCAGAACAAGATGTCTGTTGTCGTTGGCACTTTAGGAACAGCTTGCCGGTTTGGAGCAAAAGTATCAGGACCTTCTGAAGAGGAAAAGACAAAGGATGCGTCAACAGAGGATGTTTCAATGAGCGAATTTGCTTCAATCTTGTCCTCGGAAGTTAAGGCCCTTCTACTTGCCTCAATTGCTATCAATTCTACTGCCTTTGAGGGGGAAGAGGATGGGAAAATGACTTTTATTGGATCTAAAACCGAAACAGCACTACTTGGGTTTGCCCGTGACCATTTAGGGATGGGACCCATTGCCGAGGAACGAGCCAATGCAACCATTACACAACTCATTCCCTTCGACTCTGGGCGGAAGTGCATGGGAGCAGTTATCAAGTTGCAAAATGGACAATACCGCATGTTTATCAAAGGTGCATCTGAGATTCTTTTGCAAAAATGTACTCGCATTCTCAACAACCCTGCTTCCAGTGTTGCCGACACTAAACTCACCGAGGACAACATGAACTCTTTGAACCAGGTTATCACTGCCTATGCAAACCGCTCTCTACGTACTATTGGAATGGTCTACCGTGATTTCCCTTCATGGCCACCACCAGGCGCACGAACTATGGAAGATGATTCTCGACAGGCGGAATTTGATGATATTTTTGATGACATGGTCTTTTTGAGCATTGTTGGGATCCAGGATCCTCTTCGTGATGGTGTCCCGGAGGCTGTTGCCGAGTGCCAAAAGGCTGGTGTTTTTGTTCGTATGGTTACTGGTGACAATTTGATGACTGCAAGAGCAATCGCTACTGAATGTGGTATCTATACCCCCGGTGGTATTGTTATGGAAGGTCCAAAGTTTAGACAGCTTTCTAAGGCTCAAATGGATCAAATCATTCCAAGGTTACAAGTACTTGCTCGGTCTAGTCCTGAGGACAAGAGGATCCTTGTTCGTAGGTTGAAGGAATTGGGTGAGACTGTTGCGGTTACTGGTGATGGGACAAACGACGGTCCTGCTCTAAAGATGGCAGATGTTGGATTTTCTATGGGTATCGCAGGAACCGAAGTCGCAAAGGAAGCATCCTCGATTATTTTAATGGACGACAATTTTTCTAGCATTGTTAAGGCTATCATGTGGGGGAGAGCTGTCAATGATGCTGTGAAGAAATTCTTGCAAGTAAGAAACACCTACTCATTAATTATCCTGCTCTTGTATCTAACCACATCCAATAGTTTCAAATAACTGTTAATATCACAGCTGTGCTTCTCACTTTCGTTTCAGCCGTCGCATCTAAGGAACAAACATCTGTTTTGTCAGCCGTACAGCTGCTTTGGGTTAACCTAATTATGGATACATTCGCTGCTCTTGCATTAGCCACTGATCCTCCAGCACACAGCATTCTTGATCGGAAGCCTGACCCTAAGTCTGCTCCTTTGATTACTATCAACATGTGGAAGATGATCCTTGGTCAGGCTATCTACCAGCTTGCCGTTACCTTCGTTCTCAACTTTGCCGGTGAGCACATGTTGGGCTATAATGAGGACCACATGAAGACTCTGGTTTTCAACACTTTCGTTTGGATGCAGATTTTCAACCAGTACAAGTAAGCTAGTCTTAACTTTTCTTCTCTGGGATATAACTAATCTTTTATAGTAATCGCCGTCTTGATAACAAGTTTAATATTTTTGAGGGTCTGACACACAATTGGTTCTTCATTGGAATAAATGTTGTCATGGTTGGAGGGCAGGTTATGATTATTTTCGTTGGTGGAGCAGCTTTCCAGATTACGCCATTGAACGGCGTACAATGGGGAATTTCACTCATTCTTGGCGCAATCTCTATTCCAGTTGCAGTCGTTATTCGGTTAATCCCAGACGAGTTTGTCGCAAAAATCGTCCCCCGATGGATGAGCCGCAAGGCTAATCCGAATATCTATGTTTCAAATGAAGATCGTTTCCAGTGGAACCAGGGTATTGAGGACATTCGCGAGGAACTCACTTTCTTAAAGATGGTACGTGGTGGGCGTCTCAATCAACTTAAATTCCGCCGCCAGAATATGAAAGAGAATCTCTCGCACATTTTCCGTGCCGGAGGATCCAAGCCAGATATTCCATCAACCCCAGCAGACCATACTGAAGGTTTCCCACCATCACCAAACTCTCATCGCCGTAAAAGGTCAAGGTCGAACTCGGCCTTTGCTGCTGCCGCTATGGTGCCCTCAATCGTTGCTGGTAGTATCGGTGGTTGGTCACCAGTCGAGAGGCCTGGGGATGGCCTTAAGTTCTCTGCTTCACGCGGGGGAGCTGATCTCGAGGCTCAAGAGGGTATCTCTGTACATCCCGGGACTGATCCGAATGACCAAGTCATCAGAGAGAACCCACCAGTTCCTGGAGCACCCCAACCCCCGAGTCAACATTCCGAGTTGACCCCGGATCCATCGAGTCTGGCACCCCCAAAATAAGAGGGTTATTTTACAACTAAGAAACTAATTAATAACGGAATTTGTGTGGTGATACTTTTTTTAGAGGGATACCTAAGAGATGGTTTGGGGATAAGGAATTGGAAATAAGAGATTGGAAATTTTTTCAAAAAGATGGGGTGAGAGAGTCGTATCTTCAGGAATTCCTTCTGCTAAGTCCCTTATATACATAAGTTTTGCTGGGGTGAAAGATGTACATCTGGCTTATTTCTTATTCTCTAGTCTTATTACTTGGTCATTGGGTTTTGTGTTTTTCTTCGGTGTTCTATATCCCTCACTCTTTTTAATGACCCGACTTTCTTTTTACATCTTTCTTTTAAATTATTTTTTTACGAGCATTTATTTCCATGGTTTGTCTAGGGGGGGTTGAGTCTCCTATACCCAATAAATTTGGTCGATAGTATTACTTTGAATTAAGGTTACTTGGGAATACTTAAGCCAGGACTTTACGGGAAATAATTTAAGCCCTAGGGATTGGTTATTTGCCCAAAAACCTTAAACGTTAAACTAAATGTGATAACTGGAGTGGCTCAATCAAATTTTCTACTATAACATGAAGACAATGGCAAGTCTAACGAATTTTTGTGGGCATGTTCATAAATAGGCTATAATTTAGTATTTTATGAGGTAAGAATATTGCGCATTTTCACAACATGACTTTATCTAAAATATGTATTTCTATAATAAATAATATCAAATGACGAAACACCCCCATGGCCTGAAGATAGATTTTGCGGGGTTTAGTTTTTACTCTATGCAAGTAAGCGCTCCACTGTTCCACCTCCGTGAGTTGCCTCGGGTTGCCTTTAACAGGCGATTCTTTCCGCGGAGATGTGCCTTAGTGATGACGTCACCTGTTGCAATCACATCGTCTGTATTATCGGATTTGAAATCCACATCCCTCTCTCTTCAAATCAACACTCCGACGGGAAGAGGAGTGGATGTTTCCCTATGATACCGCGATATCTATTACTGTTATTGCAGCTGTTGGTGCTGTTCCTTGTGAGCTTACGTTTAGCATCTGTCATTGTTAAGGTTCTGAGGGATACATAAACCCCCAGGATTCTGCTCACTTGGTCTGCTCAACACAAACAGCAGTAGCAGCTTGAGAGTTCAATACCCTTATAGACCAGAGCCAATACGATCTCATTGTGAGACAAAGAGAAACATGAGTAAATACGGATTCACTGCGTTTCCACGCGACTTTAATGCTGTTCTTGAAGGTCAAAAGTATCTCAAGAAACCAGTTCCGGTCCTAGTTAGCGATATTTCAATCCCAGATACACCACTTGCGAAGAAGGTGATGGAGTATGCGAAGGGAGAACTAAGAGAGGAGACTTTTAATCAGTATTCCTTTCTTTCCCTAACTCCACTATACGACGGGACTGACCACCTCTCTACAGCTCAATGCGCGTCTATTATTTTGGCCGTGTAATCCAGCAGCAGCAGTTCCCGGGCTGGGATTTATCAGCGGAAACATACCTTCTCACAGCTCTGCTCCACGATATCGGCACGACGGAGAAGAACATGTCCGCTACAAAGATGTCGTTTGAGTTTTACGGAGGGCTTCTAGCGCGGGATTTGCTTATCAAGGATGATGTAGATATGGCAGAAGCTGTAGCTGAGGCGGTTATTAGGCATCAGGATCTAGGAACAGGTGGGAAGATTACAAGTTTAGGACTGTTAATTCAGCTAGCGACTGTTTTTGGTATACTTTAAACTCCTCTAGTTAAGTAGAGGTAAATATTTTTACTAACTATGGGCCTAAAGATAATATAGGCCAGAACCCAGATCTGATTCATCAGGGTACCATCGACGACGTAGTCGCAGCATATCCGAGGAAGAAGTGGAGCTCCTGTTTCGCAGCGACGATTCAGGAGGAGAATAGGCAGAAACCGTGGTCTCATACCACATCACTGGGTGAAGGCGATTTTCCGAATGGAGTTTTGGGAAATAAGTTAATGGAGAGATATGAAGTTGATTAATGCTGTGCTATGAAGGGGACTTGCCAAGTAAAACGGTAGATTATGACATTGTAGTAGTGAATAAAAAATTGCAGAATATTAAATCTCCATCGCGCTTTATTAGGAGGTCAGGAATCTACAAGTCAAGAAGTCCATTACGATCATAAAATATCACTCGACAGAATCTACGCATGCCAAAAATAATTCTGGGACAATCCTAATATTAGCCTCTTTAGTCATAGGGGAATGGAGTTTGGACTGTTCTTGTATTCTGGTATTATAACCCTAGAATAATAGTGTGGTGGTTAGTGCTAGGTAATGAGCTTATTACTCTTGTATTATGTAACCTATAGGATTACATGTATTGCTTAAAGAGACTAACTAGCCGCTAATTCACCACACTAGAAGTACTTGTTGGTGAGGCTTGGTTTTTTAACACCTCCATATTGTAACTCCGACGGTTTTTTATATTTATTTACCGTTAACCAATTGAACAATAAAAGAAAATTGTGAATAACAATAACAAAAAAAGCCAAAATCTCAGGCTAAGTGACAGTAATGTTAACTATGAAGCAAGCATAAACGTAGGGATAATCCTCACCCTCTGTTGAGTATTTACAGAACTCTTTTTGTTCCACGAGTATAATCGAATTGACTTATCTGATCAAACCTTCGTAGATACCCCACACAACAGCACTACTAATTGCTTTCCTCGCAATCCTCAGGCCCAATCCATCGAACAGTGCCCTCCCCTTGAATCTCCCAGAATCTTCCATGACCACAATCCTTGCTGCATGCCATAGATTCCTATATCTCCCTGGATCAACCTGAATCCTTGTCTTGAGGGTATCAAATGGGTTTGTGATCGTTGTGGCCAATGCTCCTGCGCCCGCGCCACTGACCGTATTAATCATTGCCGCCATACTATTATCCATTTTCCGCCCCGTTGAGTATAGTCTAGAAAGCGTCTTTTTTGAGTGCTCATAGAATAGTATATAGAGTCCAGCATAGGGAGCATCTCTGATAGCGGTGGCACCCCACCCAGAGAAGAACCCACGGAAACCCTCGATACGGATAATATCCCGGGCAGCTTGCAGCATCGAGGTGTACTTATACATTGACGATTCGTAGCGGACTTTGATAATCGTGATGGGCATTACAATATATCCGACTGTTGCCCTTGTAGCGGATCCTGTAAGGAGATTTTCAAGCGGTGATAGGACGGGAAGTGCAGAGGAGGCGGTGGTTGCTCGGATAGCCGCTTTTGGGTCTCCAGATGCAGTCCGGAGCTTGCTCTTTGCAACGCTCGACCGCACCGTATTCAGTGATGAGAAGTAAATTGCCGAGCCAACCCCGGTGCGAAGAGCAGAGGGTACAGTGCCACGCCATAGTGACCGGATTGGGGTGTCAGAACGGGCAATATTACGGATGGTAGATATTAAAGTAGCGGTTGCAGAGCCGCTTGGAGGGGCTTGCTGGATCCGGGTCTTGAGGAGATCAGCTGGTTGGAGGAGGACTGCAGAGAGGACACCAGAGGCTCCTCCTGAGAGGAAGTGTGATTTTGTGTATGCTTTTCTTTGCACCGGTGCGGCAGCGTGGGTGTTTGAGACAGAGGTCTCGGGGGTTAGGGATGTGGAAGCCATGACGTTGGTAGGTTTGTGGGCTGCAATTGGCGGTTCTTCCCTATGGCGACGGTTTCTCTGCGTTTAGTAAACTAGATGGATATTGCTGATGGGGGTGATGATAATGATGGAAACAGTGATGAGGATGAGGAGAATGAAGAAGAGATGAATTGGCCATCAATTCCTCAGGGAAGGGGTGCTACATGTATATAAACCCAATTACCTCCCCCGGGGGCAGAAGGGAGGGGGGGAGGGGGAGGGGGAGGGGGAGGGGGAGGGGCGTGTTGCTGCTGCTACCCAACAATTGGGGTTCGGAACAATTTCTCTTGGCACAAGAGCCGCATCTTGATGCCTTCTGAGCCCGCCAACCAGGGCGGAGACTCAACGTGAGAACGCCTTGCATCCTCGCTTGCCGGCGCTGTCCCTTTTATTCGATTGTTTCCCCCCTCTGCTATCTATCATAGGATGAACCATCGCTGACTGCATATCTCTTGCGAGGAGATAGCGATAAAACCGACTTTCTAAGAAACTAAATCTCGTGGGAATTATTATACCGGATAGCCTCGCTCATAGATTCTTTACTCATTCATTATCCACTGTTTATCCCAATCTTTGTTCTTGTGATTCCACCTTGGATTACGAGTCTACGCCTTCCTCTGGCGTCTTGCTTGTACAGCAGCGCTCCAAACAGGGCTACAGAATGACACTCTCTCATATTTTCTATACCCCACACCACACCACCCCACTCTGCCTCCCCCATACCGGTCCTTCATTACCCAATTCTCCCTCTATTCCCGGCGTCTAGATCTCCTAAAGACCCGCCAGCCCAAGCGCCATGTCTCACGATCAGCCGCATCAGTTATCCTCAGCGTATAAAATTTCCTATCGGACTGGTGCGCTAACGTCTAGTCTGCTTCTCCCGTATCGACACAAAAGCCGACAACACATTGGTTTTTTGGTAATTACTTTTTCTTGAGAGTAGAATATTACTTTACCCCGCTGGGTAGATGTGGATATCATATCCGTTCACCGATGATCTCTCGTAAACCCCGATTTTTGTTATCTAGTCCTCTAGTTTCCTACGGGCCCGGAAACCCGAAAAGATGGTCTTGCAGCTAGTGAGCACTTCGCTAAACTGCCTGCATAAAAACATGGGCGCCGGCATCGGCCCGTAATATGACAACGTGAGATTTTGGTGCTGCTGAAACAGGTGTGGGGAAGCTAAGAACTCTTCAAGCGAGGGCTGGATGAATCTTGATGTGATGTGATGGGCCCGAGTGATTGTTGGTGATGGTGGCTTTGTGAGTGTCTCCCTGTGAAATTCATTCAAGTAATAGGTCTTAAAGGTAAACCAGGGCTAGAGATTATTGTTGCATGCATTCTAATTTTTTGTTAGAAAAGTCGAAAACAGCTTCCACACATCTGCATGTAGCACTGAGCTTCTCCCATCGTGGTTTCTAGTGTAGGTTTAATAGAAGATCCCAAATTTAGGCTAGAAACCTCTTGCTGCTCTCTCGGACGTCCATTCGACCGGCTCCTATCAATAGACCACATGGATTTGTAAACACAGGGTTAAGGCTACTTGCCTCGCATTATCCTAAAGTTAGGTAGGTGATATGCCAATGGTATTGTAAAGAACATAAGGCTGATATTCATAACCAAAAATTCTTACCTTAGTTATAAAAATGTCTCAGTTTCTTATCCTTCCGGGTAAGAACTCCACTAAGTAAAGCTCGTGCGTGCCTACAACCATTAAGAGTAAGCATTAAGATCTCCTTGCTTCAAGCAATATCCCTAAATAATAGTCTACCGGTATCATTTTTTAGGTGTATTTACCGTCGCCAGAAGAGCTATACCTTATTAGGCCTCATGAAAGGCAGCCTAGCTAGTATATCGATAGTAGGGTTAGGGTTGCAATAGTCACCAATTCTCTCGAAGCACCAAGATGTGCTTGCATTTCTATATAGCGGGACTAGAAATGGGGGTTTTGAGAGGAAACCCAGATCATATTCCTGTCTCTTCGGTAAATTTAGCAGTTGACTCAATATCTAGTTTATTAACCTAAGGATGAGTGAAGTGTATAAACCTCAAGAGTTTTCTCTATCCTGTATAGAAACGAAAATACTGGTAGCCTGTCATACTTAGACCTAATTCAGGCAGAGATATATACCCCTAGGCTAAAAGGAACTTCAGTCCTTCTACGTAAGATCTTCTCTCTAAGTACTCAACATAGGTGAGCTCTTATAGATAGCAAATAGGTAAATAAAAAAAAGAGTAACCCAAGCTATATTCAAACCTAGTAATTGCTAGTCATGAAACCCCTTACACTCGAAGAAATATTCTCCCGAGTTATACATAAGCTGTAGAATTCGGTTGAAATTTTTTTAGGCCGTACGGAAGGTATCTGTCACGTGGTAGAAGCGCTTGATCGGCGGAGCCAAGATCGGGATTCTACTCTACGGTTTGACGTGCATAGCCGAATCTATCGCACTATAAATAGATTATTAGACAAAAAAACTTAATACAAACTCTTAATATTCACTGGTTACAGCCCTCGGCCGGGTTCTAGGGGTGTATCCAAATCAAGACTTAATTAGGGGACCGGCGAGGTAAATTGTCGGTGTCACGTTTCACAAAGAATTTTAATTGTGACTTTCTACAGGCAATATTATTTACAGTACTAAGTAGTAAGAGTTTTTGAGATGTGAAACTTGTATGTTTATTGGAGTCTGTCTTTCTCTTCTACTGAGTATTGCAGATTAGTATCATTGCTCTTTTGGATCTTTATGTACACCTCAATTCTATAGAGACCCCGTACTGTTCCTCTGATAGCCTTATATAACCAAACCCATATCGAGCACCCAGTACCGTATTATCTCATGGGATTCGTTTCGGTCCAGACAGGGATAATTTTCAGAAATCTGCCCCTAGAACGTGTTGGAGCCACGAAAACCAAAGATACTGACACAAAAAAGATAAACACCAGAACTGATACAGTGCAGGACTATTGCTTCTCTTACGTTGAGACAGTTCACGCAAGTTAATCTCTGCTGCAGAGGAAATTTTTTTCTAAGACAACCAGGCACCACCATCACGTCATCTCTAGAGTTTTATATATGCCTGGACTTAATACATCAACAATCCAGTACATATAGTCTACAGGTCAGAAATCCTCAAGCTAGTATATACTTAGTAAAAGAATATCTATTGGTAAGTATGTATACTATAGATTATGAAAAAAACTTTCAGCTTGTCTCGGAAATCCAGGGTCCAAGGGCGTAGGGGTAATTGATAAACTGAGAAGGCACCACTGATTAGAATTGAAACTTGACCTGCATACCTATCCCCCCACCCACCCACTATACGTCAACATTACCGATTTACAAGTCAGCGTCAGTAAAGTACAAAATTAATATTTAAGCTCCATGCACTGTATCTAGACCAATAACTTCAGTACAAATACACGGCGTTGATAACCATATCCCGTGCATGATGCATCGTTAGCCCGAATCGAATTTTAGGACATCAACGTAATTTAACTCCCGAAGGATGAGATGAGATGTATAACCGCTATTAAAAAAAGTTGAGCGAATGATATTCTTAGAATATAAAAGCAACAAAAAAACAAAAAAAGCCCATGTAGTTCCCTGATACGAGGACGTCGTCCCGTCCCTGAACACGGCGACGAACCAGTAGCTTTCCCTTGTGCAGCCAATTCTAGGCTTTGTGGAAATAAATTTTGAACTGAGCTAGGTTCAAACGTGTTCGGTCATAGAACGATGAAAATGGAGCATCCCGTCCGCTCTGCTGTACCCAATCATCGTATCGCCTAGTTAGTACTGCAGTGGGTGACCATGTGGGAATCCTGGGTACTGAACTCAATTTCTCTTTTTCTTTTTGAAGTTGCATGGCGTTTTCCGTGACCTACAATTCCATGCACTCAGTGCTTACATGCGTGGTCCTATCGTACAAGGCTCCTATGACGAGTTCGGCAGTGCGCATCGGGTTTTCATAAGCACGGCTTATGCAGACCACTTTAAATTTAGTAGATTTCCGAGGAGGTATTATTAAGCATACTTGGTGAAATTTTGATGTAGTTGGTGCACGTGATGCGTATATTGTAGAACGGTGGCTCAAGTGGCAAGTGATTTTGTGTGGAGCGGTAAATTGTAGCTGGGTTGATTAGTTCTATACGGTGAGATCAAACGCGGGCTTGGAGCAGTTTTTTTTTTCCTGCTTCTATTTTATGCTAGCCAGCTATAGAAAATTTAGGTTACGAGCTAAGAAGTATATATTTAGTCATTTATGCGGTATCTTTCAAACCGCCGTACTCTAGAGCCACTACATCTCATACCACGTCCCCTTCATCTACCTCATTACCACTTCTAGGCTTATCACCACCATAGAAATTCTCATGACCTCTAAGAACATTAATATGTATCAATACGACCCTCTTTCGTATAATTCCCATAGCCCGAATAACTCCAGGCTATGCTAGTCTATCATAGCATGATATGTTTACTCAGCAGGGTAAAACCAAAGGGGTGAGCAAAAAGGAAGAAAACTAAATTAAATTTTCAAGCAAGTTAGTGGGGGGGGGGGGGGGCGTTAGAGGGTAACGAGGATGAAAAGCACAAGAAAAACAGAGACAAAACATATGAAGAGAACAGAGAACATAGGCTTTGCGTAAGAGGGCATTCTTTAATATTTAAATCTCTTGCTAATCAGTTATAGTAGGGGTACACGAGCAGCTGATATAATATAGATAAGCATATTTGGGATAGAATTTATTTTCTCATGCTCCTATTGATTTTAGCTGACCATTTGTAAAGAAACAAGAAAGAAACAATTGGAGAAATTTGATCTCTAAAGAAGTCTCTAAAAAGGATGTATAGGATGTATTTCCCACCCCTTCAAGCTACTATTACTGGATCGAGTAATCACTGCTAAATATATCATAGAGAGGCAGAGGGTCGATTTGGTCGAAAAAAACTTGCTTCCTGAACATTGTAGTAGCATACACACTATAAACCAGCGAATCCAGAAGCTGTATTAAATTTACATAAGATAGGCTTTTCTAAGGACCTTAGTGTTTAAGACCTTAATACTCAGAAAGTTTATTATAAGTCCGATATGTATCTCGACGCCGAAATAAAGTTTGCACAAAGAGTATGGTAGGTGTTTCATATTGCTAGAACCTGTATGTCCTGTATCCTAATTGCCTTACTAGATAGATGCTAATGTGTAGCTTTTTACCGTGTTTATAAACTATCGTATGGGCTCCTAATGATACACGTATAAAATTAATACCCAGTGCAAGTACTCAGCCTGAAATACTTGCACTTCCGGCAATAAAAGCCACGACCGACCTAATAAATTGTTTGGGGGCGAAGCCAAGACTCTATCCAACCCTAGCCCTGATGAACCAAAATAGCATATCAACGTTCACCGAGCTCGCCGGCATAACAGACCAACGTCAACAGAATAAGCGATACATAGTGAATTTGTTCTCCTACCGAATTCACCGGATGAACAAGAAACTAACGGGATATGAGAGGCTGTTTATTTATTACCAATATGCAGGAGGAGTATTAAACGACCGAGACACCGGTAAAGGATTCTTTAGAATGTCAACTATTTCAACCTCAGCCCCCTACACTACTAAGGATTCCGGAAGCCGGGAGTATTAACTATCATGAAAATATAGAACCTCACACTAGAAGGTCTCGAACATACCCGGCAGCTACCGTGATATTGGATAAGTTCTACATTAGGCAAAGTGTTATCGTGCGGGAATTGATATCATTCCCAGGGCTATGTTTACGGAGAAACATTCACCGAGTCATTAGTACTATGACTTAAATATCGGTATCCTTCATTATATCTCAGCTAATCCAGCCCCGCAGTGGCCTCAGACTGGCATACTTAAGCAGCAACTTTTGTTGTTGACCGACGAAGGATACTAGCTACCCCTTTCATTCATTTCCTTTGCGCTGGGCAGGTCCTTCAACACAAACTAGTCTTTCATTCAACATCAGCAGGATTTGTGTTTGTAACAACTATCTCATGCAGCGAGCTGCATATTCAGTCTCGATCTCGATCTACCACTCCCTCAACTTCCGCCCGGCAAAGAAATGCTCTTCTCAGCTAAGACTCTTTCCATTGCTGCGTTCCTCTTCTCTAGCCATGGGGCCTTCGCACAGATCCCTACTTCGTGGTCCACAAGTTTCAGGCCGGAATCGTTAAGACTAGAGGCTACCTATAACAATATCAGGATCACTCCCGGGGGTGGTGGTAATCTATTTACTGAAGGTCATAATCATAAGTCTCTACTACTATTTTCTTTGGGCTCTAATACTGACTACGAAAACCAGAGGCCGCAAAAGTTCCAACATTCAGGTTAAGCGATAAGTCAGATATCGTCCCAACGTCTCAGTACACAATCATGATGGTCGACCCGGACTCCCCAACCATAGGTGGAGACGGTGACTTTTCATATCTTCACTTCCTACGCACAAACTACAAAATTCGCGACCCCCAAACGGGTTCTCAAGAGCTAGTGTCAACAGAATCTCCAGACTTTGAGTACGAGGGACCCAAGAGCACGGATGCGAACCACAGATATGTACTCCTTCTATACAACCAGAAGAACGGCATTGAACCCGAGGTGACGATATCCTCGAGGGAGGAGTTCAGTGTTTCGGAATTTGAGAAGAATAGTGGGGTGGGGGAATTGGTTGCGGGGATCTACTTTCAGACGGCGAAGGGTGGTAGTGCTAAGAGTAGGATGCGAAGAAGGTCCCCTTTCGGTATATGCAGAATTAATTGCGTAAGTGCAAAAGCTGGTGCATGAGCCTATCAACTACGATGCCTTGAGGGCTGTTGGACGATGGTCTCATGCAATCGACTGTGTCGGTAATTACGAAATGAAATGAGGAATGATTATTATTATTATACAAGGCGTTTGTGGAGGGAGAACAGTGGTTTTATATTTTGTTTCAATTTTTTTTTTTTTTTCCTTTTGCGATTTTTCTTCTTTCTCCCCCCATACAGCCTGTAGGACGAAATAATGACTTTTGAATACCACATGCTTAATCCGCATTGTTTGAAATGAAACTTATTCCTAGTACTACATATAACCGTACCACGAGCCTTAGTTTCACCCAAGTCCGGCGGCAGTAGATGTTTATTGGTTAGGTGTTATTGTAACACACCTGTTTATTAGCACGTAACGTATGTACAACCGTTAGACAAAGTGCAAAAAACAATTCCTTTTCCCTCAAACCTGCTCTCCATAATTGGGGTAAAAGACCATATGTGGCGTTTCTCACCATCTGAAACCCTGTTTCATATTAGCCCACATGTAGAGTACAAAGCGAATGTCGCAACCTTATTTGCGACAAGGCAAAATTAACGACTTGGTTATCGATAAGCCCGACGGAAGAATGAGCTACAATGATTAGAAAGTAGAAAGTTAGAGCCACTAGCTGTGATCACACCTACTCATTAGATGACCACTGAGACATGTATATATAAGAAAAGGTTAACCCTGAGGCAACATTAAGGTAACACCAAGAAGTTTAAGGCACAAATCCCAGACTCCCAAGGTTGTCCTTCCTATTATGACACTCGTTTTGTAATATCCCAATGATACCACCTACCCCCCCCCCCCGGTGTGGTGCAGATTAGGTGAGATCAGCTGGATATAATATACACCGCGATATTTAATCTATATGTTTGAGGACTAATCACTCGAATGAAATTAGACTTATGTAGGGGGGTATATAGAGCCTAATATAATCGAATCTCGCCTCTATCTGGCCGGTAGAATTGGGATTGGTCATGGAGTCGGATCACTTTAGTTTGCTTTGTAAGTATATAGTATTGTAAATAGTAGGTAGTAATTACTTGTTTACAAATTGGTTATTACATCTACATGTAATACGTATACGCTCGATCTTGAAGGTACGTACCAAAAAACGCCGGAAATCAAAGGAAATCAAAGAGTCAAAGTTTTGTACAAAAAAAAAAAAAAAGGGAATAAAAATACACCTTTAGAACCCCCCCCCCCCCTCCCAAGCTATCCCTAGAAAGAAAAGAATATTTACAAAAACCCAATCCATACGCCCACGTGCACACAAAAAAGAGAAAGAGAGAAAAAGAGAAGAAAAAACACCAAACCTCTATCTAGAACGTCTTATTGTATCTTCACCATCTGGATCCTCCTCAATGGTCCCCATCTCCCGAGAGTCCTCAACCCCCATTTCCGTCACACACAAATCTGTATCGGTCCACAAAGTATACCCAACCGACAAAGTCTCCGTCATCGCATCCCTCGCCTCCTCTTGATCTTCAATCCACCTCTTTACAGTCTCATTCTGAGGGTCCCCACGCATCAAAGAAGGATTAGGATACTTTGATATATCCGCACCATCAATCGGGAGACCATCCGTGCCCACCACAATAACCATAGCGTCACGCGTCTCGTATATGTTTTGATCAATCTGTCGTCTTCTCCTGTTTCTAAAAAACATCCACAACCCGATCCCAATAGCCAAAACCCCAACACAAACCAAACTAACCGATATAGCAATCGTGCGTTTATTCGAAGAAGAAGACCCCTCCGCCGTCGCCGGTAATGGAGCCACCGCTTCCGCACTCGTAGAAGTAGGCGTAGGCGTTGTTGTTGTTACATCGGCCATTACCGTAGTCGCCATGGTTGAGTTGACCAGCGTGGTTGTAGCAGTAACAGCCACAGCAGTAGAGTTATATGTCGGGAACGCAGTGTTGTATCCAGGGTTGGTACTTATCGAAGCCGTCGCTGTGAATTCCGATACGGCGCTCGTACACATTTGGTTGACGTATCTCCACTGTCCAAACACCCGACCCAACAAGTCCGCCGAAAACCCCTCTGTACTGCAACTTGGACTGCATGATGCGAAATTGATGGCTGCGACGCAATAGCACTGTTGGACTGAGATATCAAGTACATCCCATGCCGCATCGTCGTGTGGAATACTTCCTACGCATTCGTTGATACCGGCGCTTTTGGTGCAAGCTCTAACGCAGGCTTCTTGTGCTGTTACGAGAACGCAACTGTAAGTTATCAAGAGATATAATATCAAGTTTGTGTGATGATATCGGCTGTAGTACTGCCGGTTCGTGAATATTGTTGGTTTCATTTGTCCTCTTTTCTTTTATACCTCCCCCCCTACTCAAGTTAGGTAGTAGTAGTAGTAGTATATATAAAAAAAGGAAAAAGGAAAAAAGAAAGAAAGAAAAAAAGAGTGACGAAACCGGGAGACCGTCAGCTGGTAACTAGGTTGTGGCGAAAATTTATCAAGATATTTCTGGGGATGCTCCGTTTATGAAATAGGTGTCGAAAGCTAGAGGGCATGTGTGGGTATTTTTCTGCAATGCAATCCCCCCCCCCCCCCAATCCATACTCTTCTTCCATCTATTACTCCATATGATAAGCCTTGCACCGCATAACAAACAACCGGGGGAGAGGAGGAGGGGGGGGGAGGCATGGGACCCTGTCTGTCTAGCTGCCCCGTATCGGCCAATACTCTACAAAAGCACACAAGCGTCAAATTCAAATAGGGAAAGGACTAGCCAAGCTTCGCCCGGAGTTCTACGGATGCACTGCATATCAGAACTTTGTCGAGCTGGGGTATGTATATATTGAGAGAGAGAGAAAAAAAACTCCACACACACATATACAAACCTTGCATTCACCGGGAACGGAAGAACCCGCTTGGGAACAAAATTCCTCGTGTGACCGACTACTTACAGAAACAAAAGAAACAAAAGAAATTCCCCCCTTTGTAGATAGAACTATGCCGCGCGCCTGCTTATGGATGTGGCTATATAATATGCATGACTTGGAGGTCCTGAGATTCTATGGGGGGGGGGGGGTACAGGTAACTCATATCTTCTTTATAGTTCATCTGGTTCTTTTTGGTGTGGTGGTGGACCCTGCTCCCTCTCTAGAGTACTAGTTTCTAAACAAGCATTCAGCTCTGGGGATATGATCCAAGCGGGTAAGTAAGCCCCCCAAATCCTATTCCAAGATTGAGAGGATTAAACGGCCCGAGTAGACTGTGGGGGTGGAGAGAGGAGAGTGCGGCGGTGTGTTTCCATAAGCGATCGATTGGGGGGGGAGTGTTTTTTTCCCCTTCCTTAAAACACTTACTTTAGAAACTCATTACAAACTACTCAACTGTGCCTGAGCTTACCGCAGCAATCACAATCTATAGAGAGTGTATGGATAGTAAACAGATTAACTAATCTTTTACACGATTACCTATAACTATGGTACTACAGGTGTTTAAATGACGTGTCTTGATACCTGCCTATTTACAGCTAGGAGCCCTACACTCTGTGTGATAGATTAGCGAAGTACATATAGAGTACATAGGTTCTACTTCTTCTTCGCCCATCTACTTTAAGCGAATACCGGCTATTTAAACATGTCTCACTCATCCAAAAGTACAAAATAGCCGATCGGTTCGAATAGTAGGGGGGGGGGGTGTGATGATTATGAGCAGAGTTTTTTTGTTTTTGTTGTTGTAAATCGGGACGTGCAATACACTCTAATACGCCACCTCCCTCTCCCCGCAGAATATACCGATCTCTCCTCCTCCTCTTGATATCTTAGTCATCATTTTTTAAAGGAAAGACATTTCTCTGCCCCCTCCCCAGGTTATTAAAGTATGTACACACTAAGCGAGAGAGAGAAATGTAACGCTAAGAAGCGAGATTCTTGTCTCGCGCTATGATATTAGGAGTGTCTCATTAATATAAGCCACGATGGGGGTTTTTTTGTTGTTGTTATTGTTGTTATTGTTGTTATTGTTGACCGTTTTATTTTCTTTCTTGTCGTGTGCAACATGCAGTAGCTGTTCTATTTGAGGGCTTTGGTCTATCTAGGTTCAGGGGGACACTTTTGCCCAGCCACTCTAGTATTTCAAATTTAGAAGTATCTACTTAGGGACACAGGTGGCAGTGGTTTCCCATTTTGGGTTGAAATTAAAAACCTCTCCTCTCTCTTCAGCCACATTCACTAGAGTGCATACTCTACATACTTACCCTCGTCAACACGCGATCGACAGTTAAGATTACGCTTTCTCTCTCTAGAGTACACCTTCTGATCTGATCTGTTAATCCTTACGTAGAGTGTCTTATACCCCCCCCCCTCCTCCCATCCCATCCCATCCCATCTAGCTAATTGCGGCCCGCTCCGACGCCTGATAACTAAGTAGGTACTCTAGAGTAGTGTGTATGTACGAATACCTACATACTCTAGAGTTCCAATCCACGGAGCGGCCTAGTTTCCGGCCGATATGTACTCTACATATATTTGGCCAGATATGGAACTTTGATCTTCACATGAAAATCCCTCGCATGTGGTTCGGCTGTTTGGGGTAACTTTGTGCGACAGACTAACCCTTTTCTCTCTCTCTCGGAATAATTGAATCTGGGTTCTCTCACTAGTTGCGGTGGTGATGAGAACTTTTACCGATGCATGATTACTGCATGTAGACTACATATGGGTAATTTTATCCACTATGGGGGTGGTCTTGTGCTATGTCGGAGTACGGCTTGTGCACGTGGTGGTGGTGGTGGTGGTGGTGGGTTTTGATGACTGTTCATGGAATGGAGTGGGTTGGTGGTTATTCAGCATTTTGTCGGTGTGTGTGTGTGTGCTATAATTATCATCACTTGCATTGTTACGAGTGATTAGTCGTGAGAGAGCTCTATAAACTGTGCATCAATTTATATTATCCGGTGCTTTACTAATGGACTGGTTTATCTTAACTCTTGACTTCATTATCAAACCCTCGATTATATCGCCAAGACCAAGACTATCGGTTAGGTTTCAAGATCCCCTCTATACCACATTGTGGATATTCTTGAGGCACCGGCCAAGAACTTCCAAACAACGGGGACTACATAGCCTAACCCGGGTTGAAAGGCTTGGCATCCAGATCATTCTAGATGGCCCTTCTAGTGCACTATCTTGGCACTCAACATCAACCTCTCTCACCCATTTATGCCAGCAGAATACATCCCCTTAACAGGCTACAAAGCTATTTCTACTACCTTCTTCACCCCGAGAGTTGCCCCGAGAAGACTAAACCAGTATTTTCATATCGATGAAGAGAATAAGTTTATAGGAACAACTGTCTCCTTTGGACATATGGGCTTCCTGTCTATTGGGGAGTAAATAATATTCGGCAGCTATTGCTCATCAATAGATTATAGAGGGGTTTATGCAATACTTCTGGGCCTCAATGATGTTGACATCTATAGTTATTTAGTAGAACTAGGGGCGGGTTATGGCTTTAATGTGGTGATTACATACGCTTTATATAATATGTATGTCTACCCTCTGTGTGATGGTTCACTTTTGCTAACTTGGATTAATTTAGTAATCACCCTAACTATGAAGATGTATTCTTTTTTTGTGGCACAGTTTTTCTACTATGAATGTAAGTTTGATATGGGTTCACTATATAATAATCTCTTCTCACGTAATAGGTCTTATAAAGAAAGGGAGACCAACGATACGAATTGGAATATCTACTCTATGAAGATTACCGCTAATATCTGCGATAACCGTCTCACTGTACGAAAAGTTTTAAAGAGTTCAACAACCTTATCAAAAAGACCTAGTACATAACCCGTCTAGGACGATTCACTCAATATCCTATCTTAGCTAATTAGAGTTTAAGCTTCATTAATATCCTATGATCCGAAACGCTAAGCAACAATGTAACATTTACGCACATGACCATGTTAAAAAGGTACATTAAAATACTATAATAGAGGGGTTTGACGGTAACTCTGATTGAGACAAGAGAAAACTCATTATAGTATAACTCATACTTTATAAGTATATGAAGACAACTCAAGGTAATATAGAAAGAAGTTTAGGTTGCTTTATGCTTCATTTTTTAATACGATTGGTAGGCGATTGGTATTTATTATTTTGCAAGGGCAAAATTCTCTACTAGTTTTTTTCATTCAGTAAAGAGGACGTTTATTGTTTGTGTTTTGCTTATTTGCAGTTAATTTACTGGGCCCCTCGCGACCTCGTGTATCCCATGTAGTTGTATGGGAACAATATGATAGAGGAATCGTAAGGTGAATTGAAGATATACAAATTTTGGAAGTGAAATCTGATTATAAGCAACTACGTGGAAATTTTTACTAGTAACTATACCACCTATTGGTGAAATTACCGTGAGATACACATACCCACCTATCTAGTACGTATGAATCAACTATCTACGAAAACAAAGGTTTACAAAAAACTAGCCAAATATACCACAAGAAGCATCATCAGAAAGTATACGAAAAAGCTCTCCCCAGATACAGAGGATATATCCAAAATCGCCTCCCAGAAACAGCACCCTCTCATCAAGAATAATAGCCCCCTATACAGGGTCTTACATATCTCTTGGCTAACTTCATATATCACTCTTGGCTAACATATTTCTATTTATATCAGGCAATCTTTTTCTCTGGGCGCCACGACCTGAGGGTATGCACATGACTGATAGTTTACACAGCCTAAACCTAGGGAGTTCAGATAACACCGCATACACTAAAGATTTACCCCTCCCCCCTAGAGGGAATGACTACATGTTATAGTATATAGTTCTATCTAGAGTGGCGGATGTACTATGCACTTTATGTCACCTTGTTGTATATCTCATACCGGCACTAACTACAGGTTTATTGAAGCCATAACAGTTTATTACGCTTTTTATAAACTGATTCCTGATTACCTACATCCGAAAGTTAGTTAGTACTCTCAATAACAGCCAGACCTAAACTCGACCCCGCCAAAGTACAGATTTTTTTTTGTCAGAATCCCAGCGGGGGGGGGGGGCTGCTTCATATTTACTAATCACCACCCGAGGTTTCTCTTTAAACAATAAGACCCTAGAGATACAGATAGCACCCAATTATAGATACCAAAAACCAAAGATTCCGTTCCGTTTACACGGTTTTGTAATCACAATTACTGAACTAGCCAAGAACTCTACCCAGGGAGTATGTGTCTCTGAAGGGACTAGTCACTATGCACCCTGCATAGAAAGAAAAAAACCTATATAGTATTCCTCACACTCAGTAGTCTTCAGGCTATAACATTATCCCCCCCCCCCCACACACACACACACACACACACACACACTTATAACCTCCTTCCTAACTTGTACTTACATATAGAGAGGGGAAAAAATAAGAAAAAGAAAAAGAAAAAGAAAAAACTAAAGCCTCACATAAGCCGTCACAATCACACAGCATATATCTACCGTGTTCGCTAAAATATACCTCTGCAAAGTATAATGTGCTCTTGTGGTTATTCATTAGTGGGGGGGGGGGGGATAACGTGAGGGCACATTATGTGTGGTATGGATGGGCGTATAGCTTAATTCGGTAGTGGTGTGTTTAGAGACGATCTATAACCCATTCACGGAGAGTATATAGCATCCACGATATATTATAGATAACTTAAACTCGTATCTATTTGAATCTAGAACCATGAGTTTCTAGTACGTTAGCTTAGTTGCCCATCTACTTGGTATTCCCCTCAAAACTAGGTAACTTAAGTATACTACACGACATCTATTTTTCTTCCCATTAAATACACACATCTTGAGGGTAGAGATAGTATCAGCACATACCTATAAGATAGAAAAATTGATGTGCTGTAATAATCTTTTTAATATGGTCTAGCCTAATTTTATCTACTGTGAGTTCTCATCTTGGAAGTATAGGTTCGGTCATACTTTGGTTTAGTGAGTACTGACAGTTCTAGGTATTCGAAGAGACTAGAGAGGTTGGGAAAGTTCATATCACAGAAAGGGTGTATTAACTAGTATTTATAGAGTACTCGTATTACCATTCGATCCTATCTAAATCTATGATCAAGGTGAAAACAAAAAGACTGGATTTGACATTATCGTTTTTTTATCCATATTATTAAACATAAACGCTGCACTGTGGTCTGTTTCTCTTTCATTCTAGGAGTCGGGGTTGGGTTTGTCATTGGTTTTAATCGTGGCCCCTTGATCCGGGACTCCAAAGCTCCCACAAATTATATTGTTTGAGAAAGACATGACATTAATGATGTAGCTAAAGCGGATTCACTGCCGAGTAGTCCGGTATAAGGCTAAACTCAGGATGGGATTACTACCTATAGTTGATACCCAGCCTAGATTACCGAACTTACTATCACACGTCATTAAATACTTTAAACTCTTTCATAATTCATGGAATATAGAGGTTATAGAACTAATTTAAGCTTGCTAGGTTACCACCAATACACTGCTAAATACTATACATACACATAGCCCAAAAAAGTACCTTGAGGAGCTCAGCGTTTATAATACTTCACTTCAACAAATGGCATCTTCACCACCTTTCCAGGCCTAACTTTACCCCGAACCTTCACGCCGACCTCAGTGCCGCCCTTATGAAATCCGCTCTTAATATAGCCCATTGCGATATTTCGGCCAAGAGTTGGGGATGGACAGCCAGATGTGATTTTACCTATTGGTATTATTAGTTGATAATTTCCTCCTATAAGAGTAGAGATTAGTACATACCAATGATATTTTCAGATCCTTCCTCCAGAACCTCTGCCCCCTCCCTCGCTGGAGCACCCTCAACAACAAAACCTACACGGCGGCGTGGGACAAGCCCCCAGTCACCATACTGGCGAGAAATTTTTTCGGAGCCATTAAAGGTTCTATTAATTAGTATTAGCGCTATGAATAACTTATAAATGATAACAGGAACCATCATACCCCTCAATAACTCTCGTCTTACTAACCAACCACTTTAAACCGGCTTCAATAGGGGTGGTAGTATCATCAATGTCATGTCCATAAAGACACATTCCTGCTTCGAGTCTCAAACTATCACGAGCACCAAGTCCGATAAGCTTAAGTCTATCACCCTTTGTACCGATGTTGAGGATAGCTTGGGTGATAGCTTCTGTATTTTCAGGAGATATTGAGATCTCAAACCCATCCTCGCCGGTATAGCCACCACGAGCAATGTGGATTCTCTCGGTGCTGTTGGACCCAAGCGGGATATCAAGATATGTCGAATACCCAAAGTATAGGGTATTCAAATCCAGCTTCCCATGTGCTGGGGTAGAATCAATGTATTCCTGGAGAATGTCCTTCGCGAGGGGGCCTTGAAGAGCAATGAGCCCTGAGCCCTTAAAAACCTCGTGATTCACTTTATCACCGCCCTTAGCGTGAAAAGTCTTGAGATTTGTAGTAATGTACTCAATGTCCTTGTCTTTACAGGCTGCGTTCGTAACGATGTAGAAATTTTGTGGACTTTCCATGGTAATGATCAGGTCGTCGACAATTCCGCCGGTAAGCGGATGCAAGAATACAGAAAGAGTTGACTGGTGCGGCTCGAGTGAAGTGAGATCTGTAGGGATGATCGAGTGAAGGAACGGGAGCGCTCCGGGTCCAGTCAAACTGTTAAATGACAATTAGCCTTCTTAGCTTTCCCTAATATCTATAAGAAACCAGGGCGAACCGATGCTGAACCATATGCGAAACATCGAATAGACCACTCTTCTCACGCACGAATTTGTGACTTTCACCAACACCTTGGTCCGCGTACAACACAGGCATTGAATAGCCTGCGAACGGAACCATCTTTGCACCATTCTTAATATGTAGCTCGTTTAGTGGGGTCTTGTTGAGCTCGCCTTCCGATGGGGCAGCAGCAAAGAACCGCTGCTGTTGTAGCGGAAGAACAGAGCCAATTCTAACGCATTGGCGTGGAACAATTGGCGATAATCTGCTATAAATACCTGGAGCGGACCTGATAACTCTTGGGAGAAGCATTGTCAGTACTAAAGATATCCTCGTGGATACAAAACGGGGTTGGAGTTGGAGTTTAGAAGTTCAAGGCAGTCCTCGTAACCGGCCCATTGACCCATCCTCTGTTCAAAAATGACCTAGGGTTCATGGCATCAGGTCTATGGACTACGCAACTGTCATGTGACAAACACCTAGCATGTCTTGGCGCTGTATCTTGCAAGTCACTTCCGTTATAAGAGGTTACCATAAACTTACCCCCTTCATACTTTTCAACTGCTACCTGGGCAATAATTCATTGCTGCCAGAGCCATTCCTACAAAAGAGTGTTGTGACTGGGTGCCAAGAGGTGGGGTTAGGGTCTACAGTTCATTTCAAGTCAATTGTTTGCTTCGTCCATGGAAAGCATGATAAATATGCCTTGATAATTATTAAGGCTCTGCAACCCCCCTGTATTCCAGCAGAATCTTACCCAATACTAATATCTCTATAGATTCCAAACACCGATTGAAGCTCATGATAAAAGAGTATATGCCCAAAAGCGTTAGCGCGCTTTGGTGGGGTATCACCACATCACTCTATTTGCCGAGGTCAAGGCAAATGACAAGAGGGAAAGATCCCACATAATAAATTACAAGCTTAGATATTCAGAACAGAGAATATATGACCCTAATTTATAATTGTCCTGCAATTTGAGATGTGAAATTTGGGAAGTGATTAAGTAACCCAAGAACAGTAACCAAAATGTGTTCAGTACCCAAGACGGAAGCCTACATGTATGTATCTCTACCGTGATAACGCAACATATAGATTTATATCTCAAGATTATTACAGTGCAAACTTATATACAATCCTAATCTATTTTGAGATAATGTCTTCAAAGGCCTAAGACAGGGAAGCACCTTTAGTATAAATTACAGTAGCTTATGTGAGAGAGAAGACTGCTATGTTTTAAGATTACTTCCAGCATTCTTTAAACTGAAATTTTGCTGTAGCCGAAGCGTCATAATCAAGTCCTCGAGAAAGACCCTTACCCTGTATCATAGTTTATCACTCGGGTCCTCCTACCCGACATATCATATACTCATACTAACGAGCCCTTTGCTTGATCACTTATGAACCTTAGGAAGTTAGATATTTTAGCTCGTAGTATATTAGGTATAGACCAGAGATCTTAGAACCAGTACCACGAGCACTTATAAAACCACTAAAATAGGCCTAAAGCTTTACTATTTCATATAGGTCTAACTAAACCAGTCGAATAAGAATTAAAACCCCCGAGAAAACTACTCGAATATTCAGTTAAATTATCAATTAGGATATATCCTAAGATTTCTGACTAATCCGCTAGCGGGTAAAAAAATCAAAGTCAATAGTTGGCTTATAACTCACTACTGTAGAGTTGTTCATGTAACCTCTATGGCTTAACGGTCTAGAGGGAGGTCCGCGTTCGAGACCGATGCTCTAAGCCTCTCGTTCGAACCGCTCCGGAGTATAAAGGGCTAAAGAACCAGCCTGAAAACTACTTTTGTCGTAGCGAGTTATTTTAATATAAAGATCAGCTGAGTACTTTAGACAATTCATACCGTAATTATTTATCAATAACCGAGGGCTATGAGTAAAACTAAAGATATTAGGTCATTAATCACACTTACCCTAGAACTCTGTAGCCTTATGTACAGTCAGCCGTGTCTAACAAACTTTTAGAGCCCCCTCAACACGACTCAACACCTTGAAACTCAACAACAGAATAAATTATTACAAGGGTGTAAGTAGAGGGTGTATAAGTACTAAAGAGTACGTAGGTAAATTCGTCTGATTTCTGGTCGTGGTGATATTGGGGTCCGGGTAGTCAGTTATGTTGAGGGGGGGCTCCAAGAACTTGTTAGACACGACTGTACTTAGGCATTACCCGCCACACCACAGCGACCAACGAACGATACACTAAAGTTAGAGTAACAATAGTAAGATCCTACTTATGTAATAACAATATTAAAGAGAAATATGTACATGACCTAATATACATGTATCTACCCAAATGTTATCTATTCTTTCCGTATGTATAAGGACACCAACGCAGAACCTCTAGCTACAGTCAGATAAATACATGTAGCTAAGTTAGTACCCAAATAATACGAATACACTAGGTGATTCAGTTACCTTATGTCTTCAACCTACAGCTTAATTAAAAATCCGGTTTCTAAACTGAGTACGTTACATATCGCAGGAATAGCAGCATGTATGAAAAAAACTAGAAATATACAATATACCCTGCCAAGTAGAACTACATGTACATGTATTCTCATGAAGAAAACTAAAGTGAAATGTATCCGCCCACATCTCAAGCCTAAAACTCTAAAATACATGTAGTTAGTGTTTTTGTAAGTTGTCTAGGACAGAGATATCTAAATAGATAAGATTAATTCTATAGTCTCTGTATTTGTCAAAAGAACCGAAATATATCTACAACCCGTTCCTCCTTCAGTTTAAATATTATAGAGCCTTGGGCAGCACCAAATTTATCGAGTGATATTCCATGACTAATTATAATCTAGCCTCTCCCATAATCCCTAGTAAGAATATACATCACGTCCCATAACATTATCTCTAACCATCTCAACCGACCAATTGATGAACCCAATTTCTGATTATGTGATGTTGCTGTTCTCTTGGCAGCCGAGAACTAACCAAAAGTGCCACTATACACCTCCCTTCTTGTATGCCACCGTTCTGTTTCAGTCTTCCGAACTCCCAGATGCTAGAAACATCTCTCGGGTCTTACATATCACGGGATACGTCGAATTTAGGTTGAATGTCAGCAAGTTAACACAATAAGCTCATACTATAGATCGAAACGGCAAATCGAAACAGTCGATCTACACTGATTACTTATTCGAACGCAGAACATTACATTGGATCCAGCACAGCGGAGGTAGGTACACACTGCTGCAGGAACTACATGTATGAGCTGGAGGTTTCCCCCCGAGTCCTAGGACGGCGATTGTATTGGATTATCGGCAATTGCCTACAGAGGTTGTCGCAAAATGCGTTGTTTTTTTCCTTTTTTTCCTTTTTTTCCTTTTCCCCCCTTTGGTGTACAAAGCTCAGTAAGAGTATGTAAGATCAGACATAAGTATGTCCACCATTGGAAGTTCCTCCTAGTTCATGGATCTGCACAGTCACCTCCCTGCGCCCTCACCACCACCACTCTTGAGCTGAGTATAATCACGACATTTCTAAAGAATATAGCTCTCCCGAGGAAATTTCATATAACTACCTTGGCACTCCCACTAGACCCAGCATAATGGGAACGCATTGATGTCCCACCGGGAATGACGAGCTTAGTTTACCGTAATGTTCATGGTCAAGGATGTCCCACGGAGATTGTCGCTGAAGAATACTCGGGTGCGCGTTAAAATAAGCCTACTAGCATATCATTTTCATTTGCATTGACCCATTCTGCGACATATTCCTACTAGGCCTCACGCAAGAACCCGAATAAATCGCCCTTTGATCCAAAGCGTAGGCTGAATGAGCTTAACCATGATAATCTGGAACCCACCCCTGGGTGTTGTGTAACTAAAAGAGCGCTATGTACCTTAGAGTTCCCCATCTTTGGCCCATTCCGTATGTCTTGCCCGCGCGGCCGGGTTTCCAACTACGGCGCATCGGTACGGTACAGTTGTTCAACTTCCAACGCACTATCGCGAGTTCATCGAGGTCACTATGAACATACGGATCGCGGGGTGGCCCTTTTTCCACGTCTTTAACTCCTCGGGGGAGTACTCGGTAAAGTGGCAAAATTCGGGTTAGGTGGGGTACATACAAGCTGCTAGTTCTATAGAAATGGGCCGCTAAATGACAAGCAGTAGACTAAAAGGATCATTGGGCGGACGCGAGGACCTCTACATCCCAGCTAGGAACTCCGTCTTTTTTCATTCGGGTCTCGATGGCGTCTCGGAAGCCCGTGGGGGGCAATAATATGGGGATAGATATCGATACAGCCCATCGATCCCGAGAAACAGGCCGCTAGGGCTATAGATCGCGAGGACATCCACGTACGGGCGTAGAGCCTTCCATTCTTGGGGCTCGGCAGCATATCCACCGGGTAGTCCGTGGGGGGGGGGGCAGATTGCGATCCTGTACGGACACATATCGATATAGAAATAGACCGGCCAGTTAGTTATTTGGAAGCTAAAAGAAAGAAAAGAAAAGAAAAAATCAAGATCCCCCACATGCAGATACCTAGCCTAGTCCATTTCTACCCCCACGATAATACGAGTGATAATTCATGAAGCCATTTCCTATACAAGGCATTTTTTTATTTTAATTTTAATTTTCCGCATTTTGGTTGGATTGTTGGAGAAAATGTCTAAGGTTGTCATTATGAATCTCCGGGCACCAGTTTTGACCATAGCGATTCTCCCTGAAACCGCATGTTGATATCGCTCAAATCCTGAAACACCAAGGCAATATCACATCGAACCCATTCGCTGGGAGAGCTCATGATGGATGTCTTAGAGGGTTGAACCATGGACCTGTTTTTTTATTTTTGCGGGAGAGGAAGCGTTGACTAAAGGTTTTCAGTCTAGTCAAGTGGTTGGGGGGATGGGTTATATCGTGCACGGTGGTTGTGGTGGGGGGGGGTGTATGGTAATCTTGGTACTCGAAAAGTAGGCAAGTAGGCAAGTAGGCAAGTAGGCATTTTTGCTGCCTACATTGCCTTGTTGCTTTAATTAAAAAGAAATATTGTGGGGGAGAGCCTTGTAAGCTTTGACCATAACACTAGGATAGGATAACCAACAGCACCAAATCCCTGGAAGGTTAGCGGGGTTCCGAAAAGGGATGTGGGATGTAAGATGGCTAAATTCCTAACTGGGCCCTGGCATGTTTATTTCGACGTCCCAGGGCGGTTAACTGGGTGTTCAGATGCCTTGCTCATCTGCTCATCTGTCACAATTTCGTCTTTCTTCACCGACAGACTGACGACGGCGGCAAGATTCCCATGATCCAGGTAGGTGCAATCTCTATTATTCACCTATCAGTTTGGTCCCGTGCAAATTCCTGCGGTAAGTTTCGTCGCCGAGCTGGGTGGTGTGCTTCAGAAGTGAGTAGAATCACATCTCAAGAAACAGATTGGAGCTTGTTGAGTGGGTTTGGTTAGTGACTTAGAGCGGGTAACCCCCCACATCGGCCCCTTTTTTCTTGATTTTTTATTTTTATTTCTGTATTTTTTGTTTATCTATCTCTAAATGACTCGCATTGAGGGCTCATGAGGATTGATATGCCAAAGGCAATTGGTCCCCTCCATACTCACCGCTCAGAGATGTGGATTGCGGTATTCTATTGGAATGATAGGGATTTGAAACAAAATTTGGGCTGAGGTTTCAGTAGAAAAACGAGAACGCGATATCAATATGACCTAATTCGAGCAATAGTAGATAGTCTTTTCTTTTTTGATTTGCAGAAAGTAGGCGAGAAAGTAGGCATCTGAGGTTGTTTCGCTCCCCCACCCTTGGTACTTACTCCCAGCGCCACAGCTCTGGAGGCAGCAGCTTACTCATTCCCGCGATACCTAATTCAAACAACCGTCTTCTTCCCAAGCTTCAAAAGACCTTTCTCCTCTAGGTAATCCACAATGATCTTAACCGCTTCTTCAATACTTACTTTGTCTGTCTCGATCCTAAGTTCCGGGTTCTCGGGCGCTTCGTAGGGGGCAGAAATCCCAGTAAATTCTTTGATCTCTCCCGCTCGAGCCTTCTTGTAGAGCCCCTTGGGATCGCGAGACTCAGCGACCTCAATAGGGATATCAATGTGGACTT
The DNA here is from genome assembly GCA_033030345.1 of Verpa bohemica. Classification (NCBI taxonomy): domain Eukaryota; kingdom Fungi; phylum Ascomycota; class Pezizomycetes; order Pezizales; family Morchellaceae; genus Verpa; species Verpa bohemica. Next base: position 219,428 of record JAUFSE010000023.1, on the reverse strand, counting down.
CGATAAACGGGATTGATTCGTGAAGGCTCCGGGCAGCGGCACGGTCCGCAACGTAGGGAGAAATAAAAGAGGTGATGGCGATTGTAGATGAGTCTGCAAACAGTTTAGACACCTATGTGGCTGTTAGCAATGGCGCTGGAAGACGGTGGCGAATGTAAAGGGGAGCGGGAGCGGGGGCGGGCACTGCGGTGAAAATATTACGTACCTCAGCTATGCGGCGGATGTTCTCATTGCGGTCCTTCTCGGAAAACCCAAGGTCTTTGTTTAGTCCGAAACGGACATTATCCCCTGTGACCCAGGAGTCAGTGCTCTTTTATCCCAATCAATTGGTTCTGTCCTAGCTCTAATATCGTAATCCCGAGTATCGCGTTGTTCCACTAATATCAAAAATAACTCCCCTTACTCGAGGAATAATTTCAAACAAGCTAACATGCGATGCAGCAGCGATGTTCAATACGAGTGCATAACATATGCACCTTTTGGAAACATTTAAAGAGAAACAAGGCATAAACAGGCAGAAATGAGCAGACGGTACATACCATCCAATCTGTAGGCAGCAACCCCATTATGTAGCAGATGCTGCTCCAACGCCGTAGCGATTGTCGATTTCCCCGACGCCGACAAACCTGTGAGCCATATCGTGAGGCCCTGCTGTTCACGGAGAGTATTACGTTCTTCACGTGTAAGACCCGCATGCCACGTAATGTTGCTTTATTACCCACAGGAAAAAATAAGAGAAAATTAGTTAATTATTTCTATAGATCTGGCATTGATGGAGGAAGCTCGGTTGACGGCCACTCACGTTGCCATGATTGTATCGGAGAAATGAGCAAAAGCCAAAAACGAAACCGTTGAATTCAATTGGGAGGGTTAAAACAATGAGGCTCAGGGAGCGGGGTACTTCAATGTTTGAGAGGGGTCAGCTGCAACGATCTGCAAGAGTGAATCTAGCAAGCCAATTAATCTGTGGTAAGGGACATGTGAAAGCTCACTTTTCTGCGTCTCTTTCTCTCTTTCCCTCTTTGCTCAGGAGCAGGCGAAGGATAAAGGGGAATGAATATTAACTAGTGCACAAAGGGTTCAATCGAGGGTGAAGAAGAAGAAGAGGAAGAAGAGGGGTATCGTGAGAAGAGAACTTTTTCTTCCTCCACGAAGGAGGTTATTTCCCCTCCCCGCTCTAATGCTTAGGTGCAATGACGTGCTTTTGGACCCTGAAACGAAGACGCCATACTTGACCCCTAGAATATCAACCTACATATACATGTATGTATATATATCCTCTTAATATACATTCTTAATTCCACTTGCTGATCACAGGATAATTTTTCGTCACCGGAGTTTTTCTTCTAGTGAAACTTTGCCGTCTCATTTTATGCAGCTAGAGTAATGAGGTTGTTCTATGTCACCTTCTTTCGCCACAAACAAATTTCCCTGAATGTTTCTCCACCACCACCATCACCACTTCCACCACCACCACAATTCTGAGGAAGTCAATGCGGCCATGTTTTTTTGGCAGCTTCTCCGCACATGTGAGGGTAGGCGCTCATAGACAGCGCTAAGTAGCCACGTTATATTTTACGTGTGTTTTTCCCCTTTCGGGATTGAGGCTTTCTCACCTAATCCTGTAACAGGGATATCGTTGCTTGAATATTGAAAAAACCCTCGGAACTCGGGTAACGCCCCCCAATTCAAGGTTAGCCCTTGTTCCTCAGCCACAGACCCGGAAACAAACCCTATCCCATTCCTCCCCCCCGCCTCATCCCTGCAACTTTTCTAGATCCCTAACCCAGTATCTTTAGACCTATAGCTCACGTGCATCAGTAATCATCGCTAAAACATCTTTCTCGGAGCCAGTAAAGACCAGGCAAATTCTTCGGAATCTTGACTCTTCCCGTAGCCAATCTATGTATTTCAGTCTCTACTGAACATAAAACTACCGAAACACGGACCATGTGGTACACCTGGAGAGAGAGAATTAAAAAAAAGATAGTCTAATTTACCAAAACCTTTTGATCTGCGGGAACCCGTTCCACGGGACGGCAGTTCTGTTCGAATTATTTATCCTCAACGATGAAAGAGAGACTTTCAACACTTTTTCACTGAGTGAGTACGCTATCAGGAATCTGTCTAGCTTTTAATGGAGTGGCGGTAGCCGCTTTCAGGGATTCTCTTTTGAAATTTTGTTTGATTTCCACTCCCCTCACCTGCCGTTCCGCACTTCGTCTCCCTTCTCGCAACACCCTTGGAAAGCACCCGCTCTTGAGCCGCTTTGGTAGTACCGAGCAAGTGATAGAGAGGGAACTTGTCATTCTGCCTGAGCACTCAAATTGTCTGTGCGAGCTTAGTTCTTTCGTGATCCTCGCTATGTTCCATGTTTCCGCTCAAGAGACAGACGGAGAGTGAAGCGAGACATTAGAGGATGTTTTTAGATCTCTTCAGGGTCCTGTTTTCAACACTTTCCAAGATTTTCAGCCTCATGCAGTCTGATTGGAAGTTACCTGGTTAGGCTTGGAATGGGTGTATTTATGTGAATATTGCATAAAATTAGTGTGATATGTATAATCTAGCCAGCTAGACCTGGCATTTTTATGCTGTCTCGCTGCCGCGCACTGACGGCTCGACTATCCTATTCGTCGATTATCCGAGTCCATCCGAGGGACAACGAAGGCCTAAGGAACTCCAGAAAGCTTCCAAGAAGGTAGGCCAGAAAGGAATAAGCACGGATAGTTTGCAATAGGTGTTGGTTAGACTATGAAATACTAAATGAGGGAAGGATAGATGATGTGTCATCCCTTCCTTGATTCCCCCTTCCCGGATGCATTGTTACAGACAGTGGTATACATCCGTATTATACCCCTTCGAGGGATCTGCCCTACTGGTAAGCTAGTCAGCAGCCCTCTCGGAAAATACCCGCCTATGTTGTCTTGTCTGCCTGGATGGACTAGGCCTGTCTAGACTTTCACCTTTGCCTCATAGTTCCCCACTACGATGATCGCAGCGTACATACGTCTGCGTTGTTGGCAGTCTGTCAGTAAGGGAAGAAAGCATACGATGGCAGGAGGGAGGGTGGGGGGAGCATTTGGAGGGACAGAATAGGATTTCGCAAAAGGCAAAGGGGGTTCGATTGTCTATTGTAAAATTCCCGATTCCAGACCAGCCTGATGAGGTGTAGTGCTTCAGATCTTTACTTTGCTTTGGTACTTGCATGAATAGATACGGGGGGGGGGGAACGGATTGATTGCGGAGAGAGTAGTGGCGCTCAGGCGAGTAATGGACTGGACAATCACTCAATGAAGTCGACGCGGTTATCCATACGTTGCAAATGCTGGTATGTGGTGCAGAGGAAATCGAGAGCGAAGGGTTTCTCACACGCCTCAAACCCACTCAGGCTAACTACTATCAATCATTGGCATTTAGGATTCCATAGAGAGCTACACATACCGGTCCCACAGCACAAATAGATACGGGGAAGCTGAGAACGATGGACATGAAATGGGTGTGAGCTGAGCATGAGGTTGGTGTAAAGGACAGGTCATCGAATAGAAGTTGCAATGACCATCGCGGGTACATTCACGATAATCACTAAGATCGAAGGGCCATCCGTAGACCCGGTGGCTGTAAATCCGTTAATTGAGTTGCAAGTTGACTTACTTGGAATGGAAATGTTTGTATGTTTGTACGTGCGTATGCCAATAATTTCAGTAACCCATGAGAGAAATCCGTATCTGACCAAGGGCCCAAGCAATTAATGTATTGTAGCCTTGCCTTCCCTGTCCTGGAGTAAACTGGTCCCAGCACACAGGGGCGAATTGGATGCCCGTCAGTCCCATCTGGAACAATTCCTTGACTGCTTCTTTTGGGACCCTTACCCCAGAGTCGCGTCTTCTGCAGACCCAAGTTAGTGCCATCCGGTACTTTGAAATTTGATGTGTCGCACAGGCAATTGGACGTACTACATTGTACTCACTCCACTCCACTCCCCCAGTTAGAGTGAATTCGAGGCAATGTACCATGACTAGCGCTGCATCTCATGGCGCCGTTCAGAACACGCAACATTTTCATGCCTTGCGAATCGTGCTGCGGGAAAGCTCCTTGCCAGGTTTGGATGTACTACATTCTTTTGATCTTCATCAACAAGTTCCTATTCTCTCTGGGTTAACGGCATCAACAGACCGTCTGCACTCATATCTGAAGAATTGTTTTTTTATTTTACAGGAGAAACATTTTTTTTACTAATACAGGATCATCGCTGTAATCATCTTTTTGGCCTTTTCCTTTCTCCATCTCTCCATCCTCTCTCTCTCTTCTGCTTCCCCCTACAGTAAGTAGCCTGTAAACTCTCAAATATCGATTATCGGACAGAGCGAAACCTGCAAGCATCCCCCTTCATTAATTTGTGATCCTGTGCCATGACGGTCCAATATCGTGCAGTTATCCAGCCCATATCCTTTTTTAATCCTCCCCTCCCCTCCACCCCAGCGGTGCATGGGTGGTGGCATGTAACAGAATCGTAAAAGACGTGATGGTAACACAGATACAACTCTCGAATATGCCGGGGGGGAATAGAGTGAGCGCACACATATCTACATGGTCCAGAGCTCTACATAGCCAACCGAAAACTGTCAAAAAGAGGTTCTAGCTAGGACTTACTTGTGAGGAACTTGGAAGGGTCGATCCAATGGCTAGCCTTACATAGGCACTTCCAACCCATTAATTCATTCAGTGGGGAACTGCGCTCACTGCGGGTGAAGTTGGGAATCGGTCCTGTTCGGATTTTCGTCTCGTCCAAAATAATTAAAAAAACCCCCCAAAACCCAAAACACGAAAAAAGATCTCAGGGTCCCCTTCGAGAAAAAAATTAGTCTGCGTGTACAGCTCATCTCAGCTCACCCACCCCCTTTGTCCTATACGTTCGCCCCGCATTGAACTGCTGTAGTGTTATTCGCCTAGAGAGTCATATATTTTGACAATTGCTTACTTGCTGCGTGGGAGCCCCGTTCCCCGCCTACGCTACTCTCGTCGTCATCGCCGCAGGTCGTTTTCTTTTTTTTCGCGTGCGAGATACTTTTTACAGATCTCCCTTCGTTGCCCTTGCGAGAAGGTGTATACTGCAATCGTAGTGTCTTATCCTCCGCACTCCGATAGGGAGAATAATCACCTATCGGCCACTCTCCTCGAACACCCACACACACATCCCCCGATGTGACCCCCCGGTCCATCAATATGCGTCTTGTTTTAGGTTGTGTGTGGCGCCCCCAAAAGAGCTGTCCCAGACCAGCGGGGCGGACGCAAGCCCCAAAAAAGAAATTCGAAATAACAAGTAACCAGACCGCCTTTGACTTCAGGGGTGTAGTGGTAGGCGGTCAAAGTAGGGTCACAACGAGAAGAGTGAGTTTTAGTGGGTAGGTAACAAACACGAGCTAGGAAATTTGTTGCAAAGGGCAAGAAGGGATTCGAGGGAAAAGAAAAGAAAAAGATGAGCTCGCTTTTTTTATTTTTTATTTTTTATTTTACAAAGAGGAAGATTATCAGTATATTATTATATTATTTGCCTTGTTAACATGTGTGTGCGTGAGAGAGATTATATTTATATACGGTAGGTTTATTTTGTTGTCGATGATTTTCAAGTGCGTGTACATTTTAGGGTAGCCAGTCCCAGCAGTCCACAGCAGTGCATTCCTCTCAAGTCCCCAGAACTTGACCTGTTTTTTTCTCGCTCTCCTTGAACCACGGTAGATCGAAGCAGACAGACTCTCTCTCTATCTCCAGGCCCGATTCTCCCCTAGTCCAGTTGGCATCGTCTCGGGCATCCTACTTTTGGTAGTCGCAGAAGCTGCACAACGCAACGCAACGCAGACTTTGGGTATTTTGTTGGGGGGGGGAGCAGAAGGAGAGGTAGAGAGAGAGGCAAAGTAGCCGGTTACCGTTCTTGAAAGCTTGCTACCTACATACCACCGGTCAGGACAACAACGAAGAAGGGTCCCAGTAATATCTGTAATAACCTGTAATACATACTACTTTTACAACACTGCAAGCGTAGCATCATTCACATCCCACATCCCACATCCACCCACTCACTCCCTCCCCCCCCCCACAAGAAATCCCACATCCCTCTTTTTTAATTTCACCACCACCCCCCCCGTACCCCCTTGCCGGCCGCGAGAAGGATATACATTTTTTTTCTTTTTCAAAAGACACCCGCCCCCCCCCCCGCTTCTTACGCTCCCGTTCTTGACCTGTCTCTTCCCTGGTCCGTTGGTTGACCCACACTATCGATAACCGAAAATCCACTTCGATCCGAACAGGAAGACACACCTGCAATAATATTAGTCGCCGGATATACCTATATCCATTTCTCCCTCCCCCCGGGAATTATTATAACTACATGCATGCTCCCCCCCCTCGAACACTCACCTCAACTACATCGTCCACCATCGAATATAATCTCGATTCTTTTAAAAGTCGAGTGTGAGAAGTTCATTATTTCTGCAGCACAAAGAGGGCTTTTAGCAGAAATTAGGAGGAGAAACTGACTACCGGAATCTGTCCAACCATCAATGCCTCAAGGCCATTCACAAATACACAGTCGAAACCGAGTTACCAAAAGGCTCAAGCGACATTTTGAGCATCCATACCGGAAGAAGAAGCGACCTTGATCAACCGTGCACTCATCTTCCCTCCCAGAGACAAATTTACTTAAATACTATCACTCCCCCTACAATTACAACACCCACCCACACCCACACCTCAACCTTAACTACCACACCAACTTTTATTCTTCATCGAATATTAGTTCATCTACAAACAATACCCACATCAAAAAAAGAATTATATTCTTTAGCAAAGATGGGTCTTCTCGATAAACTCTTTACTCTCGTCCTCACAAGAGACCAGCGTGAACGCCACTCTCGTGTGAAGTGGGAAAAGTCGGTCTCTCAGGCTGCTCAGGAACTCGGACTTCCATCATCTCCTTGCACTGCTCCGATGACTCCTTCCCTCTCATCTTCATCATCTTCATCTACAGTCTCTTCGGGTATTCCTTCACCTACCCGTTCAAGACCAGGGACAGCTCACTCTACATCTCCTCGTTTCGATTCACGACCGGAGTTCAGACGCCATACATCAATCACTAGAAACCCAATCTCCTACGACTGCCTCGTCGCTGTTGAGAAGGGTACTAAGAAACCAACACCTTCTGCTCCTGTAGTACAACCACTCCTGTACCCTCTCCCACCTTTGGGACCGATGGAGGGAGTTGGCAAGTACAGACGCAGCATCCACGTCAGTGAACAGTTCATGGACGCCCTTCGAAGGGACAACCTCGCTGCTCTTCAGCCACTACCCGACGAAGATGACAATAACGAGATTGAACAGCGCACTGGTCGCCGAAAGTGGCGTACTGACTCCACTGGCAACCGTGACACTACCACTCCACCAAGGGGCTACTCAGCTTCTCCAAAGATGGAGACTGCAGACCTTCCAGACCATTTCCAGTTCGAATCAGCTCCAAAGAAGGATTCTGGCATTGGATCATCACCACCACTACCACCACCAAAGAAAGAAAGACAGCGACAACGCAGCTTGCCGCCACGATGGAAGAAGCAGAGCAAATCGGCTTCACCACCAATTGTCATTGAGGAGCTTGGAAACGACAGCGAGTTTGAGGATGAGGACATGCCGAAGAAGCCGGTGATCCGTGTACAGAGCAAGAGGAGGCTACATGCACCAGCTGGAAAGCGTGGGGGAAGGGGGGGTATTGCAGGAGCTAAGGGGAAGACGATAATTGGTCTGCCAGCGCAGAGGAAGAAGGTTAGCGCACCAGTGGCGACTCAGGTTTTGGGGGCTAGCATGGAGACACTTGTGTCCGGGGAAGAATAAGCACTAGGGGGGGACGGTATTAGCCGAGTGATGGCCTGTGATGCAGGGGACTTGTTTACAAATCTCACGATCTTTTCTATGTGATTTCATTTTTTTTTGGATGGATTGTAATCTTTTCTAGCGGGTTCCTTGTTTTCTATTGTGTTCTGTATAGCATTGGGTGGGGGGTTCTTTCTTTTGTTGGTGGGATCTTTTCATTGGGGTGGCGTTTCTCTTTTACGGTGGGGTTAGGACGACTGTATGACCATACGATTCGATGAATTTCTTTATCAGACTTTACATAAGTACCATATAACTAGTGCAGTACATATATAACTACCTATGATAAATACTTTGCTCATGTTGATCTCCTTTGTGCATAATCATGTAATTTAAATAAAAAGTCAATTCCTTGTTCTTTAGATCTTCGATCATCCCTTGAGCGTGTCATTGTGCCCTTGTGCGTTAATTCTTTGGTTGTGGTTCGCGATATGCTGTCGGTCGATATAAGTGTCCGAGTACGTACTGGTACGAGGGCAGAGCTGTTCATGTGGCTCGCGTGGGTCTCAGCACAGTCGGGAGCCAGTAGATGGCCATGTACATGTATGTACCGGTACTTGGTATCCACTGGCATAGCGTTCTTGAGTCATCTCCGGCCAACAAAAACTCACCATTCACAGCTTATCATTCGCTCTCACCTATCACGACTACAGTCTGCAATTGAGCCACACTTGGTTGATTCACGTCCAGGTCTTCCTGGTCCAGTCATTTACCTCATCTCCATCACATCCGTATCGCGACCCCACCACCCATCACATCCCAGCCTTATCACAGCCATTCAAAACAAACACTTCCTCATCACCACTCATCGCCGTTCAAACCACGGCAGCCCTATCACAGTCACTTAACATCGTTTGTCCCATCACATCATCGTGCAGAAACACACCTGTCCACTTATGGCCCCCGGTCAAAGTTGAGCCCTACTACTACCATCTCCAATACGATCACGTTATTTTTTTGTCTTTCTCGCACCTCGCTACACGATTGTTGGAGATCGGACGAATTCAACTCAAGACTAAAACTGGAACTGGGGATGGGACTAGAATTGTCCACCCCCTATGGACTCTGATCTAGAGCATGTCTGATCTCCTTTCTCCTTTTCTCTAGCACTAGATCCTCAAATGGATTTAGATATGTTAGCCCCTTAGTAACCTCCAACAACAAGAGGGACCTGAGTGATAACTGCTGACCCATACATGCCCTGTACACTAAAAAACACCCATTTACTGGCCAGGCCTAGGATGATGGGCTTGTGAGGTCACTAAACACTAGGTTTCTTCCCCGCAGCTGAAAATAAATAAAATTAAAGAAAAGCAAAGTTGCTAAACTGCAGGGCACTGGCCAGCTGGGGTAAAAGGCATAATGACGCACTCCTCCTGCTCACCGCTCACATCTCATCTCGCCTCTTGCGATATCCTCACCGCTGGCTACTGCACTGTGCATCGTATGGTCCGTACCTGCTTCATGAGAGCATTTGCCGGCATTGGCTTTGGCTAGTTGATGCATCGTAGACTAATCTTACTATCCTCCTCGAGTCACATCGTTTTACTCAGTTTGCTTAATTACTAACTCTGTTCACGTGGCAACTTACTCAGTCTAGTTTTATGAGTGTTTTTTCCCTCCCTCTTCCTTGCTCCACAAGCCTCCACCCCTCTTCCAGGTAACATCTCATCCTCATTGCTTATTTTAAGTGTTTAAATACCTCTCTACCCCTCATCGCCTCCCTTGCCTCGGCGTAATCTCATCTTCGTCAATCTTATTCGATGTTTCTCCGCCTCCCCCGTCCTCCGCCCCGCATCCACATCCGTAAAGGACATATACCTGCGTTGGAAAAAGCAAACATCACGCAAACACAACTGACAAGAGAAAAACAAACCACAACCGAGAAGCGAAAAGCAAATAACAAAAACAAAATCTAAAACTGATCAAGCAAAACAGAGAACTGACAAGTGAACCGGGTAAGCAAACAAAAGAAGGGGGTAAAATAGAAATTCGATATAACATCTTAAAACGCTCCAGCTCCCGTCGTACGACTTTGAGTTTTGCTGTCGCTAAGCTCGCCACCCTTGCCGCTACGTCACATATAATTATCTCGCATGTAATAGAAGCATCTAGGTGGAATCAATTGCATTCTAGACTGAATTGAGGAGCACTTTGTGTATACAAACCAATTTGTCAGTTTTCCAAAACAACACAAGTTGCAACAGTAGGAAAACAGAAACAGGAGAAGATCAACAGAGACACAGATAAGCCCGGTTTACATAGGATTGATCGACCGCACGTGACCTTTGCGCGACCAGGTACAACGTATTGCAAATTAGATAAGGTGTAATAATCCCCCGGTATCACCCTATATACTGTCAATCATAAGGATCTAGATCCCTCGAAAGCGCAAAAACGGTCCATCAGAGACATTATCGGCGGCAAGAGCCATGAAAAGCCTGTTGAGGAAAAAGAAGCTAGCAAACAGCCCTATAGTTTGTAGATTGATCTTCAGGGCAAGCAATTAGATTCAACAAACGCCAACATCCTTGGCCCCCCCGGACGTCAAGGTCTAGGGCAGAGGGGAGGGGGAGAAGGGGCCTTAAAAACAAACAGAGACAGTAACGGCGGCAGCGAGTAGTCCTCGTGTATCTAGTAAAATTAGAGAAGGTGGGGTAAAACAAAAACCCCTTCCAATCCAGGTACTTGACGAGTAGGCATCCAAAACCCCCGACTCCGAGTACCGGACAGTCTTTATCGTATCTCTAGACATTTACCCCTTCCCCTTCACCCCCCCACATGGCTTTTCCCTTCCCGTTCCTCCGCGTGGACTTTTTTATATTTCTTTTTATATTTCTCCTTTTGTGAGAGAGTCTGGTCTGGTCTGGTCTAGTCTCTCGTCTTTCGGCGATGCATCACAAGGCGTACACCATACGCAGACATACACATACGGAGGAAGAAGAATCAAAAGTTGTCCGAAACAAAAGACAACAACAAAAACAACGCGGTAGCCGAAGGGGGTCTTGGTTTCTATAAAATGAAAGGTAATCTCAAACAAAAAAGCACTCCCCCCGGGCAGACAGCCACAAGCGAGTAGGCATCCAAAACCTCACACGACACCATGTGTCGTACGTACTTCTTTCCCCACCTTCTTTTCTACACTTAGACAGGCGCTCAATCTCTGGCTAGATTAATGGCCGGACACAATATCCGTCACAAGCCTAAATTAACGTCTTGCACATAATAGGTAGGTAGGCGAGAATAACAGAGTCAGAAGGTCACAGAGACAACCAACGGCGGCAGAGGGGGGAGGGAGGGAAAAAAATGGCTTAGCACATAAGAGTGATTCTTTTTGTAAAATAACTTGAAACAGGCTTACTATATGTAAGAATAACCCTAGCCACAGATTAAGGCATGCAGGGACAGCTCTGCGGTCTTTGAGAAAAGAGGAAGAGAGGGGTGGTGGGCTGTCGTATTTCCCCACTCGTGTACTCTGATCTCCACCCCCCCTCCCCGCATGGCACTCTCCCGCTCATTTTTTTAATCTCGGTTCTCGGATGTATCGTAATTTTCTCGTTGTACCTAGGCATACGTCACAAAGCATAGAAGCATGCACAGAAGCAGTAGCATGCATAAAATCGTTGAACAACAACGCAGCGCACAGCGCTAACTAGGTAACAAAATAAAAATGCAACAGTAGTACCAGGTCACGAACTTATATTACACTAATATATAGAGTAGAAAAAAGTGATTTTTGAGCAACCGGCGAAAGCGCCCTGACTACTTCCGCCAATTATTGTAATACCTCTCCTTCCCCATTCATGTAGGCGCTCTCCGCTCCGCTCTCTGCCCGCCGCCCCCCTCATCGGTAAAAAAATAAATTTAGGGAAGTCAAAAACGATGAAATAAGGCTTAACTAGGTACTACTGTAACTTTAGGCACTCCTGATGGAAAAAGAAACTATATTACACCAAATGAAACCCACAAATATTCGCCCCTTCTAGAACACCGTCCCCACAACTATTACCATCTACCGGACATTCCATATTGTTAAAGGACCTTTATCAGCCCCTGCTCCAAGCACACTCCTACTAGCCCCCGCCACAGCGCCTACATACTCCTCCATCCTTCCAGTCTCGATGAAACACCCCAGCACACTCCTGTTGGGATCTGCGACAACTGTTGCGAGCTCAAGACAGTTCGCCAAAAGTTGCTTACCGAGCCATTTACCTGCCTCCACATACACATCGTGTAGGGCAAAGGTAAGCTCAGGGCTGTAGATGTTGCGGATTCCTTTGAGGAATGCAGTATCAACACCGTATGGTGCATCGTGTAGGACATTATCGAGCCAGGTTTTAACAAAATCTCCGATTTTGTTATGCACGTTCTCATATGAACTATTAAGGGTGTTTTTCCAGAGACGATCAGAGCGTCTATATGTATAGTTAGAATAAAAATCTAGAAGCAAAAGAGAGGGAAAGAGGGTAATACTCAGGCCGTTTCCTTAAGGTATCATTCCAGGCTTCAAGGGCAAACAAAGCCCGAAAGAGAATCTCAAATTCAACATAGACAGAAACTGCCCATTGGGCTTCATGGTCTTGAAAAAATTTGCGGTACTGGTCACCGAGGTCGGCTTGGTGACCGGTATGATCAGGAGGGTTAATGATTGACTCGCTGTTGATATTTTCGTAGACCACTTTTGCGGCGGAAAGGCGACCAGAGACTGTTTCCAATGAGTACTTTCGCCAGTAAGGGATTGATAGAGGCCGTTGAACTTACGTAAGAACCTTTTATAGACTACTACGCCCTTCTTAATAACCTCACTCTTCAGTTCATCACCACCTAATACAAGCCATTCCAACCCTCTAATAAGCATCTCATCCTCTTCCTCTAGGGCCTCATTCAACCCAATATCACCCTTCAGCCCCGCCAGCCTAATTACTCCCCTCCTATCTCTCTTATGTCTCTCTTCTGTAAGATCCAAGCAAATATCCATAGTCTTCCTAAGACAGCCCTCAATATCGATTTTATGCAATCTCATCTGCTTCAACAACTCTAACCGTGTATCACCCTTCACATGAACAAGAATGTTGCCCATCACCTCAATCGCCTTGTTAGGTGATAAGCGCCCCGCATATAATGGGATGAGTTCGGTCTTGCCTGATACAGAGAGGAAATCGATATATCCAGCAATGAGAGTTTCTGCAGGCTCAAGGTAAGGTGTGTCCTTAGTAAAGTCCGCGTTTAAAGACTGCAGGACAAGGATAATATGGACAACAACCCTAAGGGTATTATGTTCTGAAACGTCAAGTCCAAAGTTGCTATCGCTAAGCTCGGCCTCAGGGTCTTCTATGAAGAGTATTAGCTGCCGTGCTAATTCTTCGACGAGTTCGGGAAAGCGAAGTGAAATGATGGCTCCTTGGATAATGCGTAAAGGCTGCCTCGATTCATTCTTGAGAACCTCTGCCGCTGCAAGAGAGTCAATGATTCTAGAAAGGATAGTTTCGTCATCTGAAAGATTCGCGGCCCTGGAGTGGAAGGCAGTAGAATTAAATATAGGGAAATTTGTTGCAGAAGTAGGGATACGGGAAAGGGAGGCAAGATAGGTTGAATAGTATTCTTCAACCAAGGAGTTCATATGTGCGAAGAGGTTGTCTTCCCATGTGTCGCAGACATTTTGGACCTGTAGATATTAATTGGTTTAGTTCGTAATGCTTAACTCAAGCTGCAGCCCTAGGGGATATTGGCTTACACTCTCCACATCTCCACATAAAGTTCCGTAGACTGCCTTCTCCCAAACATCACCCCCCGGCTTACGGGCAATAGCAAAACACATCCTCCTCCATAACTCTCTCCGTCTATTACCTGTGACTATAGAATTTTCACCATCGTTTGTCATGTCATCATTTTCTTTATCGAACCTCGCTCCATCAATTGTACGATCCCAAGCCTCATCACCACCGTTCAAGCTTGCACCTCTCCACCATTCCCCATATTCCTCACATAATCTTTTTGCCCGCTCGAGATTGCCCTTCCGGATCAGCGTCCAAATAAGCTTCATGAAGTTCCTCTCTGCCTCTTCATCTTCAACTTCAAGTTGCTTCTGCTGCCTACTTGGCGCGTCAGGATCCAGCTCCGTGACTATAATCCTTTTTTCTGTTTTCTTTCCAAAGAAAATATTTGATCCAGCAGTCAAACTGAGCATTTTCTTTCCTCCCATACGCTTTTGCGATTTCAGCGATTCTTTAGTATATACCCATCTACTACCATACTGAGTGGAATCTTCTTCAGTCTCTCCTTCTAGGGTAGCGTTGTTGCAAAGCCACTGCAATATCAAGCTCCACTCTTTAAACTTGGCATCAGTTTCCAAGAGATATTCCTTCAGCCTCTGGTTGCTGGTATATTTGTTCTTCGCCAACTCTTCTGGTATATTTCGTGGCTCTATGTCACCATCTATTCTATGCGATGAGAGTGTTCCGAATAGCTCCCATGTTTGATGTTCTAGACGCCAATATGCTAAATTTGCTTGTCCTTCTTCTGTAGGTTCTTCAGCCATTTGGCTCACTAGTAATTCTTGACGTCCTAGGACGACTTCTTGGAAGTGCCCGATCAGATCATAACCAGAGATGGCAGCCTCAACAGAATTCGGGTCATCGGATGTGAGAAGTTTGGAGCTGTCTAGGCGAATGGCAAATGCGTCGACTTCGGCATATGTGTTCCGCAGGTCAGGGTATGCGGAATCGAAAGGCATGGTATCTGCCATGGTTGTGTCAGTAGAACGTCAGGGAATAGTTGTCGTTTGTGTATAGTAGAGAAGAAGAGGGGCTGTAAGAAAAGGTGTGGGTGGTGGTGGACATACCGTCTTGCTCGTCATCGGTGTGGTAAACCAAAGCTCTGGGGTCGTTGTTGTTGTCGTAGTGGGTCCCATCGCTTACCTGCAGATGGAGGTCAACCAGTTAGAATATTATTCTAGAAGCTCTATAGTGAAACGCGGGGACTAGCTAGTGCAGTGAGCAAAGCAAAATCCTGATGGCACGCTTACTGCGTGTGCGCGTGTGTGGGGAGTGGTGAGGGGGTAAGGCATCAAGCATCAAGCGTTATGTCAAAGATCTGAGATCAAAGGAGAGCAAATGATGATACATACATCATCACCCATATCCCAGGACCCATCCATTTGCTGCTCCTGTCAATCATCATCAGCCATCGAGGTCTGCCATCGTCTCACGCGTTACAATCCCTTGCTCATCCATGGATTATGTGGATATTCGGGTTGAGGGGGTGAGAGTGACCAATCTCGATCCGACACGACGGGAGAAATCACGACGTACCTGTTGCTGCATACCCGGTGCCGCTGGCCTGGCTGAGAGAAAGTTACTCGCACGAGAATTCTGCGTATTGAAGGGAAAGGCGGGTTTCTGAGGGGGGTGCCTTGTGTTAGGGGAAGCGGAATTTGGGAAGATAGGGGCCATCTTAGGTTTGAAGAGGGGTGGTTGTAGGAGGTGATGTCGGCTCTTCCTGTTTGACGATTTCTGTGGAGAAGTCGCGTTCAGGAACTTCTTGGGGCGCCCAACGCCCAGCGACAATCATCTGCCTAATTTGGAAGCATCACTCTCAGCCACATAATAAAACGGCTACCAACAGCCACATGAAACACATTCCCCGGTTTCTCTCACACTCCCAAAGCCACAACAGACCACACAATGCCCTTGTCGGCAAAAAGTTTCACTTTCTTGGCAGCTGCATCCCCATAAATTCACACATTTCCTGCATCCCTCTTTCATCCACCAATGTCATTTTTCTAGGCACTAATTAGAGTCTCGGTGCAGAACTGTTCAGTTTTTGTTCAGGCCCGTCTTCGGATGCGGTCTCTTTGCGTGCTCAACGTGTCCTTAGACCGATCTCATCGTCACCATCATAGCGAGCCTGATTCCTCTGGGGTTATGTAGGCTTCGTAGTTTTGGGGGCGGTACATTCATATCACCGCGGGTACTTTTTACCTTCGGCTATTGTCCATCAGTCCTGATGCCGATGAAAGAGAACTGCTCTGTCGACGTGGCGGCAGGAGGGGCAAGCAGTGAGAAGCGGGGGAACGGAGAAGGAGAGAGGGGTAGTGAGGCAGTGAGGCAGTGAGGCAGTGAGGCAGTGAGGCATTCAAACATCAAGTAGTGAAGCAATGAAGCGGTGAAAAGCAGTTGGGAAGATCAGATGGAACTCCTTCTCTCGGCTGATGAAACCTTCGTTTTCCCCACGCTGCACTTTGATCGAAACATGTATGTACTTCTAAATACAGTAACAATATTCAAGGGTCCTTCTGAATCCAAAATCTCCACGTCTACACTGTATGTAGCCCTATTCTCACACAGTACCTCAAACTCTCAAACCCCCACTTTCGCTAGACAGCTTCCCGGCATATTGGCGATTAATCATTTTTGTCGAGTTTCGTGGACTACAGCACCTCTAGGATTCCCAGTATCTTTCTCTTCCTTCCTCTGCTTCATCTTCAGGGTCAAAAGGCTCTCTTTCGGGCAGCAGGTTGATTTGGTACCCGGCCCTTCCCGTTTATACAGCTCCGCGCAGCATTCATACAGTGCATCGATCAAATGCGCGCAGCGGGATTCGTTGTAATTACTTTTCTGGAGGCATGTTTGGATTGCGCACTGAAGGAAGGCGAGGATTTGTATTCGTTAATAAAGTGCTCGTGTGCGCATATGTAAAAACGAAGAACAAAAGACCGAAATGACTCACAGCACGAGGGTAACAAGGCGGGTCCGCTCGCAAGGCTTCATCAAGTGTCTTTGGCTGTGAGGTAGAAACGGCAGTTTCGTGTTAGCGATATTATATATGTATGCATTGTGAAACTTGTTGCTCGGAACACCTAAAACAGATGGATACTCTACGTACCATATCAGCCAGGAAATGCAGACAGAGATCGGGTCTAATTCGCAGAATATCGATGAGATCTGGTTCCCGTCTGTCATCCCATCATGGTTATAGGGAAGGGTCAGAGGGTGTGGCATGGGTACATGTATTACAGGGCCGGTAAGCATTCAAGCATTCAAGGCTCAAGCAAGCAACAAAGCAGGTATGTAGATCAATGAAGTCATCATGGCGAGTTACATGTAGTGACCAGCACTGGACCTAGAATGAGTGAATATGCAAATGCGAACGTGCAGTCGAGTAACAAGACAAAAGTGGCCAAACATCTCCATTCAGTAAGTCTGGATAAATACGGGCATGATGTGATATTTTAAAACTGAGGCAATGTTTCAACCTGCAGCATTCACTGTGAATCGTGAATCTTCTCGCCTTAAGATGTGATGTTGCAGTCCCGTAGTTCCGCCCCGCATCTGTCGCTTCTCTACGCATGTCTTTGATCTCTCAGGCTCCACCTGCAATCAGCCTCACTTTGTGCCAAGCCACACCCGTAAACCCCTCCTACTACGTTAGTCAGAACTCTCCAGAACGACCCCCTTCAACTAGGGCCAAAAGACCTCCACCAACACCTTCTCCACCGCCCCTCCTCTTCCCTTTCCACATCAACACAACTGACCCCCCCTGCCTTTACTCTTCAAAAGCATATAGCTCATCACACTCCTCCACTCCTAACCGAACACATCTCAGTCCTTAGACAAACATTCTAAAATGAGCACTGAACCCGGTGCCAACGATACCTCGATCCCCCCCCCCAAGCCTGAGGAGACTGCAAACGAGCATCTCAATATCAAGGTCACAGACGGAAATAACGAAGTCTTCTTTAAGATCAAGCGTACGACCCAGCTGAAGAAGCTGATGGACGCGTTCTGTGACCGCCAGGGAAAGGCCCCGAGTAGCGTCAGATTTTTGTTTGATGGTACTAGGGTCCAGGGTAATGATAGTCCACACACTGTAAGTGCTTTTCGATCCGGCTGCCTCTGGCTATCTCGCTTGCACGCGTTCCTTTTTCCTATTTCTAGGAGGATTTTTTGTGCGGAATTTGGTTGGTGTGGTGGGTGAGGCAGGACTTGCCTATCAGTTAGCTCTCCACTCGTTTAAGGGTGGCGATTAGAGTTTGGCACGCGTTTTTGACCATCCCTGGCACGCTGAACCGCCGATCTTACTCCGTCATCCTCTTCTCTACTTCCTTCTTCCTTTTTATCGTCTGTCCAACGAGTACATCCGGAGGTGAGAGGCTACAGCATGGTTAACTCGGGAACTCGAAATTTCTGGGGACATTTGCAATTGGGCCGCTTGAGAAATATGTTTCGAGACATTCCTCTTGCCGAATAAGGGCAATTGTAGGAATGTCTCTGGCATTTTCTAATTGTGGATGTCCTTATTACAAGTGACTTGTGCCTCCAGATGTGCTCGTTTGGTTGTCAAATATTGCTTTTATCATTGGCATTCGCTTTACCTATATCTCGCACTTAAAGCTAATTAGCCCTTTTGGATAGCTCGATATGCAAGACGGTGACACCCTCGAAGTCCACCAGGAACAAATCGGTGGCTCCTGTTAGGTTCTCCTTGCCGTCTGCACCAAACCCCTTGAGGACAGACCATTAGTCCGATCTCACTCGAACTGAGGATACAAAATGATACCAATGGGGTAGTTTGCCGGCATGATTGAGGAATGGAGGAGTTTTGTGAAAATCGATGGGGGATGTGGAATTTGTTAATCATTTTTTTCTGTTCTCGTTTTCTATGCCTACAGTTTTGAATCTCTGTGGTCGTTACCTTTTGTCGTTATGGTTGCCTATATCCTACCTAATTTTGCACACAAGTTGGGGTTGCATTCAGTATGTGCTCGTGTGTGTTTCGGAATTGGTTGGTCTGTGGGAGTCACTTTCTTTCTGGTTCTGGCGTAGATAGGGCAAATATTTTTTTTACGCAAGCATGCTATTCACACGGTTGCAAACGACAGTTATGATGAATTTTACCGGGATCATGTGCTTCTTTTTATCTTGCTATTTATTATCCTACTTTTCTCTTCTGTTTTGCTTTGGGTGTTTTATTATCTTAGTTATGAGTTTTGTTATGAGTTTAAGTTCTGGGTTAGTACGAATAATAGGCGAAAGAGTAGGAATGTGGGATTGAAGTAAGAATTAGGGCGAGGGTGAGTATAACTATTTGGTAAGAATTTGAGATGTTATGAATACCTGTATCTGCTATGACATGGAACTAGCTAGATTAGAGTAGTGAGCATAGCACTAGCATGTCCCTCAATCCTACTTAAGAAATCGTAGCTTTCGGTGTAGAGGATAGTGAATAAATACCAATGTTAAAATATCAATCATGGGATATCACTCGCACACATGGCAATGTTACTTCTTTCCTCTGCCGAGGCTGCTAAGCTTATTCCAGAAGTTAAGGATTGTTTGGCACTTTGTACATTTTTCGTAAGGGATTTGATTGCACACTTTGCTTTTTCCTTATATTACTTTGATTATTTCATCTATGGAATGTTTCTCTAACCCTATTTATTAATAGGTTCTAGTTTGTCCTGTACTTATTCCACCCCACTTCCTGTAGCAGCCACTAGACAATGAATAAGTTCCAATACTTCATTCACAAAAGCCAACTCTTGCGACTTCCAGAGTTTCTTCAATTCTATGAACTCATTGATCCGCATACAGATATTAGTCTGCATCAAGAAAAAAAGATGATAGTTTGAAGATCCACCGTCTTCTGCGTCCTTGAGAAACTGTTGGAACCACGCTATATCCTGTTCGATAGTATCACATATTTCAAATTCGGCGGTTCTGTTCGTTAGCTCTGTTATTTCCCAGACTCGGCAGAAATTCTTAATCTTATAGGTGAGGCGGGATATTTCTACTAGGTTGGTTCTGGGTTGGCGGGGTGGGATATTGATCTCTGCGTTAGGATCCATGGGTAGGAGTGGTGGTGGTGGTTAGTCTAAATATGTGATATTGTAAACTCTCCTGGGGTGTTTGTTGTAGGAAGGAAGGAAGGAAGGATGGATGGAGGATAGATAAAGTTGATAATGGGGTTTGTTTTAAATAACCGTGTGAGTATCTTGTGTAGTTCAAGATGAAAAAACTTAGCTCTCTTAAGTGAACTTGGGACGTGAGGAATTTATGGTAGGTATGCTTACGTATAGCAGCACTATAGCTCGACTTGAATCATATTTTCTTTTATTAGTGTGACTTAAGGTACTTACATGTAGTCCTGTAGACCTCCCCCTAGAATAATTAGGTTATAATTTTATTCCTTTTTTTTTCACATTTGGGGAATCTTGACTTTATCAGTCCTGCTCATACCCTATAAGAATCTACTCGAAGTATCCTTGACCTCCAGGGATAGAACTACATGTAAGGTGTGTTTGGGGTAATGGCCTATTGGTAGGGCCTTGGGAGACACCAAAGAACTGGAGTCACTAGTGAGTCAAGGTGGCATAAAATGAGTCATTGTTCTCTGAAACACTACATGTATGCCTAGGTGCTTGAGGATCCTCAAAAGGCTCCTACCGTTTACTTTGGTTCTGTTGGATAATAATCATGGGTCACGTAGGATCACTCGGGTACCTATAGTGTATATTTGCATATGCAATATAATAAAATAGTTATGTTTAGGAAATTGGAATAATATTCCGTGATGGAAAATACCCTTCCTTGCGGAATCCTGCTCCCGACGAAACTAGGTAAAGAATTCACTGGTGTTTGTCATTTATGAATGGGTAATACATATAGTGAATAAAGGACGCTCAATAGATGTAGTTTTATTGTTCTGTGACTGAGTATATATCGTTTTTAGGGGGGTCACAACTGTCAGACTACATATAGGTGAAATGGGTTATGTTTCGGGGTTATTGGCTATTAGATGTATTTGAGACTAAATTTAATTTGGAGAAGAATCAGCTTCGAGTGATTATTGTGATAAAAAGTGCTAGTTATAACTCTAGGCTGATTTAAGAAAAAAAGACAGAAATCCTAATAGTGCCTAGCCTTCTCTCATTTGAAGGGAAAGGTTGGAGGGTATCGAAAGCCGCAGAGCTGAAAATTATCGGGAATTATTCTTTAGTAGTAGATCAGAGACAATAGCCACCGTCTTCTTGAAGAAATAAAGAAATAAAAAAAACATAGATGAATCCCTAGAAGCAGGCTGCTCAGTCTACATATTATTGATAAAGAAAAACGCCCTTTCAAGAAAAGCTCAAATTAAAGGTGCAGCCTCTGTGAATATAAATAGGTCATATAGAACACACCTAGTCCTCCCAAATAGACGTCTTCAGCCTCTCCCTCTCCATCTCTTCAGCCTTCTTTTTCTCCTTCTCTGCATCATTCTTTTTCTTTTCTGCCGCTCTCACAGCAGTGTCATATTCCTTCTGTTCCTTTGTACTCCTCGACCTCACACCCAATGCCCCGGCAATCAACCTTCTAGCTACCGCATCTGTTGTCCTTGGTCTCTCCCCCCTCTCCCCACTAGCGGGTGTTCCGTCCCTGGAGAATGAGTCCGGTCCTCCAGTATAGGTTTCACGTGGACTCAGTGGGGTTCGGGAGCTAGCAATAGAGGACACGCTGGAGCTGTTTCGGGTATGCCCGAGGGCATGGGGTGTAGTGGGGGTTGGGGGTGGGGGGGACGGGACCTTTTCGGGGGTCTCAACGGGGCCTGCGGGGTCATCGTCGGAGAGGTCTTCGTCGTCCCATGAATCGGCTATGACCGGTTTTTTCTTCTTTTTGATGGGGGCCTTCAGGGGTTGAGAGAGAGAGAGCTTGTTTATGCTATCTGAGAGTTCTAGAGTTGGTGTTAGTATGAATTGGTAGTGGGGGGGGGGGGGTGAGTGGGGTGTACCTTTACTCATGGTGTGAGAGGTAGTTGACAAGAGATATAGAGTAGATATATATGGGGGTGAAGGTTATGGATTAAGGAGGATGTCGTGACTCGTGAGTCTAAGTCATGAACAAAGGAGGGGCTAAGTTCGAATCTGACTAGGACTTTCATACAAGGCTGGGGATTCCCGCCTTGACTGAAGCTTAACATGCCTGGTAACCCTTATGACAAAATGTACCAAAACTAGCACTTCCCTTACAACCTGGAAGGTCAACTTTAACAGATTCAAGATGGGGGTGCTTTAGGAAAGTTACTTGCATGTTTCTCCATTGAATAGAAACCCAGGGTTAGGGGAAGGGCGAGGCCACCAACAGGGGTACGAAGCGAGGAAATAAGCGTTGTCAAGATACCCCGGATCTCGGCTTCTCCACAACTCTTGGCATCTTGACAACGCTGAATTGCTTTTGGTACTTAGGAACATCAAGGAAGTGCTTTTTATTTAGTAAGTACAGTCTCACTACAGTATTTATCTCTATATGACGGTATCTAATAGGAATTATAAGGTATATAGCTATCATTTAACTAATTGGGTTTCTACGCAGCGGTTGTTTCGTCCCAAGGCTGCTAAGTTACACGATTCGATTGCACCATATAGAAAAGAAGATACGACTGATTTCGATCCTATACCAATTGGGTTGGGGGTCATCTACAGTTGTAGAGGTAGCTCTGATAGCAGCTACCCTAATACTGGGATATAGACACTACGTAAAGGGTTGGCTTAATGCAGCGACTTTATAGACACCGGGCTGTGGTCCCCCGCTTGTCTATAGGGACCCGTATCTATTCTACTGAACAGCCGAAGCTACCTCTAATCTACCGAGAGAGAGATGAGAACTATTATAAGACGCTTGGGAATTTAAGGATTAATGAGACAACAAGGGTTATGTACCAGGGGTTCACAGGTTCGTGTGTTTGATATCAAGGAATATATCTGATTTATTTGTTTAAATGAGCTGTCTAATATTTGGAGTCTTCGGTTTTTAGGGAAACAAGTACGTATATAAGTTATTCCATATCACACTTTACACTCCGAAAGATCTCTTTCCTGCATAAATAGCTCTATTTCCTTTGACCCCATTATAGTTTATACAGTACGAATTACTAATATCCCTAGGCAACTGCAAACGCACTCCAATCACTCGATTATGGCACTATAATTGTAGGGGGTGTAAGCCCTAATAAGCGAGGAGCCCATCTTGGGCTTCCTCTGTTTCCAACGATGAAGGAAGCAGTAAAATACTTGAAACCAGACGCAACGGCGGTCTTTGTGGCAGCACAGTTCGCAGCTAGTGCAATAAAAGAAGCCATAGAAGTTGAGATTCCACTAGTTGTGGCAGTTGCCGAGCATGTCCCAGTTCATGATATTCTTCAGGTAAGGCCCCGTGTGGTTTCTATTTAGTATGATATCCCCGATGTAGACTAACGGACTGTTTAGATCCATAGCATGCTCAAGACGCAGTCTAAGACTAGACTTATAGGCGCAAACTCCCCTGGGTAGATATAGAAGTGCCCTTTATCTCCTCTATTTCTAATTGTTTCTGACAACCCTAGTATAATAAATCCCCACACACGTACCCGCATAGGATTCATGCCTTACCCTTCCTTCAAACCTGGCTGTATTGGAATTGTGGCCAAATCCGGCACCCTCTCTTATGAAGCCGTATCCTCCACAACCCGTGCAAATCTTGGACAGTCCCTCGTGATTGGTGTAGGCGGTGATTGGGTTGCCGGTACAACCCTTGTTGATGGAGTCCAATTCCTACTCGAAGATAAGAATACTGAAGGTATTATCGTTATTGGTGAGGTGGGAGGGAATACAGAGCTTGGTGTAGCAGAGGCTGTGAGAAACTGGAAGGGGAAGCGGAAACCAGTTATGGGACTTATTGGGGGTGTTACAGCGCTCGGAGGAAGGGTGATGGGACATGCAGGAGCTATTCTAGGGGCTGGAGATGTGGGTGTGCATGAGAAAATTAAGGCTGTATGTGTTTTCTTTCAGTAATCATTGACACTACTAATTATGTGAGGCGACAGCTTGAGGATGTAGGAGTTGTTATGGTAAAAGATCCGTCACATTTTGGCCCGGGTATGGCGAAACTACTTGGATGGAAACCAGAGATTCATAGTGCAGGTAGCCTGGGCGTCTTAGGCCAGGTTGGGCAGGTAGATCTTGGTGATTTCCCTTTTAACTCTCGTAATAGCTAAAAAACTGGACTCTGTTCATAGACACGGCATTACCACACAGTCCGCCGGCATCGGCAGGTCTATACACCTACTCAGCGTCGTAGTCTTCACCTTAAGCCCTCTAAAGCCATTGAACTCATTCAAGAAGTCTCCTTCGAGGCTCATGAGCGCCATCCATCGCAACCTCACCCATTTGCCGCCACTGGCGAGATCATTTCTAAATTCTCTCTTTCACTAACAATCGATCGCTCCTCTAGCTCCCCATGCTTCTTTGTTAGCTCTACTACAAAGCCCTCACTAACTGGGTTTGCGGTCGATTATAACCCACAAACTCTCTCTTCTACCGCAAAGATTATGGCCGAGCACCTGATGTTACCTATGCAGGCTCGGGAGGAACTTTTGCTGCTTCTGGAGGTTCTGTGGCAGATTTTCAAGAGTCGTGAGGCGTATAATTTAGCTTTACCAAGTATTGTAGTGACTGATGGCGGATTGATTATTGAGGAGGAAAATGTAGAGTTTGTATTCGACGATGCAGCATTTAGAAGCGCAGGCCGTCAGCAAGAGCTGCATTCTTTGCGGGATATTGAGAATGAAGTAGAGGAGGAGGTTGAGGCTGAGAAGGAGGGTATTGCATACGTTAAGTTACCCGGGGAGAATGCTAATATTGGGACACTTGGTATGTTAAATTAACCTTAAGGCTTGTATATATATTGATAAAAGCATAGTCAATGGCGCGGGACTATCTATGAATACATGCGACGTCATAGTTCACCATGGCGGTGCCCCAGCAAACTTCCTGGATACCGGTGGAAGAGCAACGAAAGAGACAGTAATGGAGGGTTTTAGGCTGTTACTGAAAGATCAGCGTGTGAAGGCAGTTCTGGTTAATATCTTTGGTGGGTTGACTATGTGTGATATGATTGCAGAAGGAATTGTGATTGCATTTGAGGAGCTGGGCGTGGGGATTCCAGTTGTGGTTAGGCTAAGGGGGACAAATGAAGATTTGGGAAGGAAGATCGTATGTTTCTCCCTGGTATGTTATTTTTAAAGGTGCTGACAGGTATGGGGGTAGATACGTGAGAGTGGACTACCATTGTTTGCGTTTGATGACTTAGAAAGTGCAGTGCAGAAGGTTATTGCTCTGGCGAATGAACAGGTCAAAATATAGGTCTTGTAAATTGACGAGACGTAAGTAGGTTAATAACTGGTTAGACTCTACTTTCGTTTAAGGGAAAATATGGATTAGTACACGGTCATTGCAGAGTTGATCTTTCGGATTTCGATAGAAATTATGTCATCCAATAGTTTTGGGATAAGAATAAAATTACTGGGATTTAAAGGGTGATCTTAAGCGGCGTATGCAGTTTTTAGGTTCTTTAAGCTGTATAGAGTTCTTTAGAATGAAGGTTTTGTATTAAGTTCCTGTAGCTACGTCTTATGTGCGCACCTTTGAGAATACTATTGTAGTCCGGGTAAGTTGATTATACATATGATACATACTACGCTATCCTAGGATATGAGTTGCTCAGTTCTTTATTGGGAACAGGTTATAGGCTCTGGTATTGTTAAATCTGACCTCAGAGTTGTTTATGGAGGTTACTCTTGAAGTTTCTCAATTACTGTAGAAGGTCTTGTGATATGTGAAGGATGAACATGCTTCCGTAAAGGCGTTATATCTTTGTGTGGTTGTAAATATTGTGTTTCTAGTTTCGGGAATTACATATCTCTCTTTCCCTCACCCCTTTTTTGAATGTGATGTGTAAAGAAAAGCATTATAGCCAAGGAATATAGTGGTTTAATCAGTAATACTAAGCGAGTGCGCAAAGTTCATTACATTAAAAAAAGGTAGATGTTTCTTTGATAGTTCTTTTTTGTGGAACTTTTGCCTTATCCGTGTGTAAGGGTACATACAACCCGCCTTGAAACCTTGCTACACAGTACTTCCCCCCGCACCATTATCTGGCTCCAGACTATGTCCAGCCAATGGTTGAGATTCTTGCCTTCAGTGGTAGGGTCGAAGTAATATATATATAGGTGTACCCAACCTCTATATCTCATATCATTAGCTACAATCTAAAGGCTTTATTTCTCGATCGACTCAGAGATGGAAGTTATGAGGTCGTTGTCCACAAAGCTGAGAAAGCCAATATAACGCCCGGATAATCAAATCAAAGGAATCGAACACACAACGGGAAAACTTCACGAGGTTGTATATCATCGAAGACTGTAGTCTCAATGACTTTAGGTGTATAATTGCCGAAAAATATAGTTTCTTTGAAAATTATGTATGGAGTCATTATTTTCATTTTTGGAGATATGTGGTTATCAGTAGCTATTACGAGTCTCTCCCCCACATAGTCTAAAAAAATATAAATTAGTGATCAAAAAGTGGAAGCTAGAAAAAAAAATAAGAAAAAAGTCAGCGATTCTGAAAAAATACAGTGGAAGAGGGTTATTGATGGTAAAGATACAGAGTTCTTTTTCAATTGGGCTCTGGTCCGTAGACAGACTATTGAACGTGCTTGTAAAAAGGCATAAAGGGACTGAGAAGAAACCGGAATATTGTGAAGAGCAAACTCTAGCCGCAGGTAAGGTTTAAGTCCCCACAGAGAGATGGGAATGTCTTTAATCAAGTTATATAGTAGTTACTCCACCAGGGGTAATTTATTGGACTCCAGGACCTCAAACTGAGACCGAAGAGTGGCTATGTACCACTCTAACTGGCACCTCTGAGCAACCCGTATCGTAAACCCTGGAGTACACCGGTCCAGGGTCTCAGGCTGAGACTGAAGAGTGGCAATCTACCACTTTAACTGTCTGCTCCGAATAACCCGCCTAGGATCTCAAATACAGCTGCCTAGTTAACTTACTTTTTCCCCTTATATAAAACCATTACGCTTGATATTTTTAAAAATTCCTATGTTGCTGATATCTTGCGTATCAGAGGAGGGGCGTGAATCCTCAAACACTACTCAGAGCTCGTAGAGACCACCATCACCGCCGATATCTTGCGTATTAGAGAAGTGTCAACCTTAGGTTGATACTGATACCTACATGTATTCCACTCAAGACTCTTATTTTTCGCCATTGATACCTATGTCACAGGGGGTTGGGACTCGACCCTGGAATATTAGTCTATGAAAGCGGTTGGCGGTTCTTGATGAGTGCAATTAAAAATGATAGTTTTCATGTAATATTTAGTGGTATCTTTGAAAACTTCGTTGAGCTTAGATAAAATCTTGCTGGTATTGTGTTGAAATATTTGGAGGCCTTGATATATACATAATTGTCTATCGTGGGGTCCATATATCGGGGTAGGGTCATGGGGCCTCACTCGGTGATGGGAATAGTGGTTATGTTCAAAACTAGCGATAATGAATAGTAGATGAATTGGTCAAAGTCAGTATCTTAGCAGACTAGAAGAGAAAGCCTAGCAAAGGCTTTCTACTCCTCTATATATACTGGTAATCACGTAGAACCCGCGATACCCTAAAGCCTAGGAAAGACAGCAAGTGAACCCCAAGAAGAGCCTCCTAATAGGCTTTGTCCACCGAGTCTCCTCGGAGACAATTGTACTGGTTGAACCATCAACGCTATACCTTATTAGGTAGCCATATCTCAACAGGTTATGCTTTGAACATCTAAAGTGATTTGATTGGTGGTTTTTGGTATTTTTGTTTTGTGTGTTTCTGTTTTATTATTGAACAGACCTTTTTCTGAAGCTACTACATTTTCATTGTGGCCCCCAATGACTTATTAGTTCTATGCCTTGAGTAAGTCGTATAAGCTCACAGTTCAATAGCCCACCTTAAACCTCTATCTCTATAGAAGCAAGTCCTAACTCAAGTGGAGATTAATACGAGAACATTATAGGAGGATACTGGCGAGTGAAGGTTAATAAGCCGTAGAGAGGTGGGAGTAGGGAGATGGGTTTGCTTCATACTGAGATATATTTATTTACTATGGGTTTTGTTTTCAATAACAGGAGAAAGCCGTATATCTACCCGTTAAATAGCTATACATACAAGCCAGTATAACCTAAGGGTATCTGAGCTTAGCCAAACCAACTGGTGACCGCAAGGTATCCGGTTCGAGTCCCTGGCGGAGAGGTGCAATGCGAATCTGTAGTACGAAGTAGTGCGCGGCTCATTGACCTCTTTTGTCACAGTGCACAAATGACTTCTTGAACTGGGGGGATAAAGTGTTCTTGTAATAGGTATAAATATTACTTTTAATTATATCTTATAGTAGATATCATAGCTTAAATAGATAGAACTTTGCGTCTACAACTCGTCCTTCTCCTCAACAACTAGCTCATCCTTCTCCAATGACCCTCTCCTCTCCAGAACCCCTGGACAAACCAAAACACCATCTCCCACCACACTAACCGCCACATACCTCCCTTCCTGATCAATAACACCCCCTGTGCTCACCCCACCAAAGACCCCACCATCATCCATAAACACACTCCTCCACCTCCTCTCCTCATGTCTCAACGGTCTATTTGCCAAGTCAACCGCACGGAATGCCTTCTCCCGCTTTAATTCCGCCTCTTCAACTTCACCTATACGGGGGAGTTCAGGCAGAAGCTCGACAGTCCACGATGGCCCACGAGGAGCAAGTGGGGACATCATAGCGGCTGCGAACGCAGACATTGAAGATAACCCACTAGCATATAGCTTCTTCTGCGCATGAGAGTAGAAGAGATTATCCGTCGCAAACGAGGTACGGTGGAATGAATGCGGATGCATAGCCCACGGCTCAGACGGCTCAGGTAGAGAGTAAGTATAGACCCCATGAGTAGATGAAGCAACATAAAGTCGTGATTCATGAGGATTATATGCAAGTCCATTTGCGAGACAAACATGCATGATTGAAAATACTGCCATATCACTAGATTCCTTACGTTTTCTTTCCACCGTTGCATCACCAGCCTCGAAAGACTCTGGTGGGAGTGAAACGTATAGAACTTGTCCACCGGGAATCCCTAGCATGACTTCGATCAGAACGGCCGTAGACCAGCGACGTGCCATGATTAGGTCGTTCCCAATGTAAAAGCTTGTTGAATTGTATGCTGCGATACCATTTGGAGAGTGGATCTTTGAGTTGATGACTGTTTTGACGTGTTTGCTCTCTCCGGTTTCAAGGTGTACATCTAGGACCTCAACGGTTGCTCTGGCTTTTGCTTGGTTGGTGATGAATACCCTTGCGCTCCCCTCGTTAAGCTTCACGGCGGAGAGACCAAGTGGGTGGAAGTCATTCCCTAACGAAGCTTGTCCGGATACAAGGATTGGTGCGGTCTCCGGGGTGAGGTGGTTCCAGAGGTATATCTCTCCTATGACGGCTCTACTGGGGTAGGAACCAAACGCGTGAGACCATTCTCGGCGGGCTTTGTCGCATGAGAGGAATACGTAAGGTGTGTCGGGGACATGGGAGAGGTCCTCGCAGTTGTTGAGGATTGTGGGGTGGTGTACTGCGCAGTTGTGTGTAGGTGGTAGTGAGGGGGCGTTTGAGAGGAAGAAGAGCGGGGAGCGCTGAGTTACTGAACGGTAGACGAAGGCTAGGAGAGTAGCGAGGAGGGTGAAGCGGACTTGGTTTGATGAGAAAACACTAGAGCGAGCAGCAGCTGGTCTGCGCATAGGAGTTCTGTTATGGGGTTTTAGCACTGTATTGTAGACTAGATATGCGCGGCGAGGGGGAGAAACTCACGGCGGCATTTTAGATTCAAGGGATATAACTCTGTCAATGGTATATATTTTATTTCCCCACAAGAAGAGAATATATATACAGCTTATATATTACCCCAGGAATGGTCCCACTGTCGCGGTAAAGTATCTGTTTTATTCTATACCGGGGAACTCGTCGATGTGGTCTCTCTCTCACTCTCTCACTCTCTCCCGGCCCGGTTGTCCCGCTAAAGTGGTCGCACAACATAAAGTTGGGGTTATTTCAGCCTCAATCCTAATCCGTACACGAGTGATATCATATGAGTACGAAGTATGTATCGATAGGTACTAACTAATTTGACTGCCTTTATTCTTTATTCTTAAGATGGAGAGGGGGGACACACTAAATCATCTATATACCAGAAATAGATCTGCGGGTGGGATATACAGATAAGGCGATACGAAAACGGCACTTTGGGGCATAGATAAACAACTACCGGGGGTCTAACAATGTAGGTATCAAAAATACCCATATGCAAATTATGTGGTACCCGATGCTCGGAAATATCACAAGGCGTATAAATGAGCACTATAATTGACACGTCAGTTTCTAGTGATAGGAGACCATTGTATTAAATTTTTCATAATAGAGAATTGAAGCAAAACCTCTATAGCTAGGGAGAATGGGGGAGAGACTAAAGTTAATATAACTGATACCTAGCTAACAGCTGCAAGGCTAATGAAACAATATTACTAGGATGTGAAGAAGAAGAAAAAACTTGACTAAAAGATTTTATGTTTATTGGGTCTTAGAAGCTTAAAACAAGGCCAGTTCTTAATATCCTCCCCAACCGCTTGAGATCTGCAACCCCCCCCCCCCGAGAGTTCTTTTGATTTGATTTGTAAAAAACAAAGAAAAATAACCAACATTGGTTATTTCCACACCACACACACACACACACACTTATCCTAAATGAACACTAAGGTATCAAAAGTGGAAAACAGAGAGCCCCACCCCACGCTGCAAATAAACCCTGCAAAGAACTAAATTGACCAACCATAAACGTTACAAAATCTCCGCACCAATTAAGATGTTTTGATTTGAAAGAAAAGAAAAAAGAAAAGTGTCAAGACATCATTTCCTCGTGATTGGAACTTGGATACTAAGAGGGCCATCCCCCCCCCCCCCGGTGACAAGAGCGATCGTCTCTAGTCCAATTAGGCATTAAAGCGAGCATCGCTAAGCATTGATACGTATTGTACTCTGCTCTCGGGTGTGGGCCGGAGGGGGTCGTCGTCGTAATTATGCAGAAATTACTTTGTCGGGTTAGAAGGTCCAATAGCGCCTGGTTAGTATGGGGGGAGGAGGTTTGATTGATATTTAGGTGGTAAGAAACTTCCTCCGGAGCTTAAATTTGTACTCAGCTAAGGGTAGGAATATAGTCCTGAGTGACGGGGTGGATCACATATCTAGAGGATCGTTTTTGTTCTTTAACCTTCCTTCCTTTTTGCAATGTCCGAAGATACATGTACTTTTGGTCCGCAGCTATTTCCACAAAACTCCCCTCCCCAGCTTAGAGTTTTGGTTTCAAACCTTTCTCATAATATCCCAATCACTATATTCCTCAACTCCAACCCAACACTTCCAGATGCCTTCGAAACAAAACTCATATCAACATGGCCAACCCTAACAGCTCTATCTCGAGAACCTGCACTTCAAAAGATCTTAGAAGTCGTGCGCTCCCACTTCGTAGACCGCCCGCCACGTTTCTCACACTCTCCATTCCTGCGCACACACCCCGACACCGGTGAACTAATAGTCGAAGAGCAACTCGACCCGCGCCTCCTCTCAAAGCTCAAACTCCCCGAAGAGATAATCCCACCACAAGCTCATACCCAGCCTCAACTCTTCCCACTCTCAGCACTACACCCATGCCCACTATCCCCTAATTCCCCACGGTCCTGGTCCTCCCAGATCCAACTAGTAACACTCTCTCCATCTCAACCTAAAACCTATATCGCCAAAGGTCCCTCCGCTAATTTCTCGGAACTCATCGCCCTCCTCTCACTCCCGCCTCACAAAGGCATAATCCCCCCTCCACACGGGCTCATCACCATCTCACCCACAGACAATCGTGTAGTCGGGTTCCTACTCGAGTACTACCCCCACGGCACTCTCGACGATATCTGTTCAAACCCCAAAACTCGACCTTCGCCCGAAACCCTCTGGTGCTGGGGACGCCAACTTGTTTCTGCAGTCCACTGGCTACATATAGAGCAGCACACATTCCATGGAGATATCAAGCCCGACAACATAGTCGTCAAACGCAATAAAGATGGAGAAGAGGAGCTCGTTTTGATAGACTTCTCTCAGGATGCGTCGACGGCGGCAACAGCACCGCCTGAAGTTGGCGGAGGACCGTTTCCGAAAACATGGGAAAGGGAGGCGTTGGAGAAGGCCGATGTGTATGCGCTGGGAAGGACGTTGTATATTCTAGCGAAGGGGGTTAGTATGGATATGTTGTATATGGAGTTGTTTAGAGATGGAGATTGGGTATATGAGACCGACCTGGAAGGGTTGGGTATGTTGAGGGGGGTGGTGGAGATGTGCACGAGGTTGGATCCGGGGAGGAGGCCGGGATTGGAGGATTTGAGGAGGATTTTTGAGGGAGATGGAAAGAATTTTGTAGCTGAGGTGAAGAAGAGTGGAGTTAAGAGGAGGATGGGTGCGGTGGTTGTGAGTTTAAGAAGAGTTTTGGGAGGTTGGAAGGGTAGGAATAATTAATTGGTTGTGTTATGAGCGCATAGGTTCCTATGGCCTGGGTAATAAAGAAACATCATCTCCCATTGTACTAGTAAGGGTGCTAGATCGTTCTTCATGACTACTCACTCGCTGTCGAGAAACTCTAGTCAGCCGACAGATCTCAGATTTTATGTATCTTTGCTATTTAACTGAGGTTATTTAATTAATAATCCAAATAATCTACAATTCTACTGCTGTAAGTGGAAAATCTGCTGATCAGCGGATTACTCTAGATACGTATACATTTACATGTAGTATGCACCTTACTTGCTGGCCGTGTTCCAATGTTTCACCTGGTGAACTGGTAAATGTCTTACCTTATTGAAAACGTTTAAAACCTAGGAGTTGAATTAAGTAAATACCAAGTCTTTTTATTTCAGGCTAGTCCTAATTCATCTTTTACATTCCTCTACCTTACTCTGAACTGGTAATGGGATATGGGATATGACTAGCTATTATTCTCTTGAAGACGAATATGTTATATAAAAGTAAAAGTGAGAAAAGAAGATTATGAGACACTAATATTCCCGTAAGAGATCTCTAGCCCTTACTGATTTATACCCTAAGGAAGATTAACAGAGGCGAATAAAAGAGAATAAAGGATTACTGAAAAATCCATCATTATAAGGTATTCCTACTCTACCTCAGCTATTAACATAGGAATACTCTAGAAAAGGGATGTAATAAATCTTATTTAATGGGTACAAACCTAACTCCCTAACCACCTTCACGACGACCACGGCCACAATTCGGATCCCTAGGGCCCCACCTCTCTACCTCTATATTGTCAATGAAATACGGAGGCTGAAAAGGCCCTCCATCGGGAGCAATCTGACTAGTCAACGAGACCTCAAACTTCTCTATACCATAAAAGTCCAAAAGTGTAATCTTAACCGGATACCCCCCAGAATTCCCTCCACCGACTTTAAATATCCTAGCTGTGACATCCTCCTCTTTGATCCCGAACCCTACAACCGTAATGTTGAACTCGATACGTGGGTGTGTTTGGGGTTCGTAAGCTGGTGAGATATAAAATGAATGTAGATCGAATACTTTCCATGTGGAGTCGTTGCTGACCTTGATGTATGGGTGCGTGAGGACGTTGTCGGAAGTGTATTGGTTGACTAGTGCTGCCATGGGCTGGGATGCTGCAATGCACCCGGCTTTGGAAACTCGGATGGATTCCGGCCATTGAAATCCGTCGTAGTCGTTGAGGAATTGGCCTTCTTCTAAATCATCAAACTGGATTGAAGTTAGTCTTGAGTATTACTGGTGGAGATGAGGTCTCTTACGTCGATGGTGTTGATTGTGTTGAAGTTTTCTTGCATTTGGGGTTCATTGATGGTTATGTCTTTGGGGTTGTTGATGCTGGTTTGGATATCAAGTCCTTTTGGTCTAGGTGTGGCAGAGGAGAGAAGTGTAAAGGTTGAGAAGAAGATTCTGAAGAGGCTTGCGCCTTGGGTCCTACGCATTTCTTTCTTTCTTTCGGTTCTTCTAGAGTTGGAGAGCTATAGATGTGTTTTTCTAATAGATCTTAGATCAGTGTCATGGGTGGTCCTTTTTATAACCTTTGAGTTTTTTAAAGAGGGTATGGATTGGAGTGTTCATGTCTTAAAGCATAACTCCTATGGGATATAGAGTTTTGTAAGTTCCAGCATCGAACTGATGCAGGAACCAACCCCGAGCTACAACATTTATGTGAACCTAATATTTCCACATCAGAATAACTGGGGGTTGAGCGAGTGAGTCGGTATCAAGTAAATCAAGAAGAGATCCTAAACTAGGTGATTCCCCGAAGTGGGAAACCTTGATCTGATGTATGCTAGTAGCCGTTGAAGTAACTAGCCGTGCATATGTATTAGGTGATACCGTGGGAAAATTAAAAGGGTGACTTCGAATAGTAATAGTATCAAGTCTAGAGTTGAGGCTCTTGAATTGTATTCCTAGTTCTAGGATTGTTTTTCTGGGTATTCCAAAGCTCTAATAAAATTATAAGGAAAACTGCCTATGTCCAAGAATACTTGAGGGAAGGTTAAGAATTGTCAAAATTAAAGCACTTTCTTTAGAAATTATCAGTACATGTATGTTTAGCAGCAGCTTCACAGAAACTACTCGGATAAACTATATAAACTACATGTATACAAGCTCTCCTACGAGAACTAGAATTAAAGTATAGCTCGTCCCAAACTTGTGTATCGTAAGATCTCCTTGATACCTAATGCAGGGTAAATTCTTGCATAGTACTGTATGTACCCGCTTTTCATGACTTTTCGGGAGCCAAAAGGTCTTTAATAGGGTGTTTCACTCCGAAATAGGACCGGTAACTCATTTCTAGTTAGCTTCCGCCTTAAATCTTTTACAAGCAATTTAAAGACCAATCTCGTATAACCTTCGAAAGCTGTAATAGTTCCTTTTGCCTTTGTGTGTGGCGATTGCATGAGTCATAACTAATCACTCGTGTCAAATCTTGGCCATTTATTCTAGGCTCGCGTTCTAAAAGCTAGAAACAGGAAGATATGAAAAAAGGATTAGAAATCTAACCAAGAAAACGAACAGCAACAAGTACCCGAACCCACAGCCACCCCAAACCTGCTAGAAGTTATAGGGGTGGAAAAAAAACCAAGATACACTGAAAGAGAAACAGAAAGGGGAAAGAATCCAAGATCCCATCTATGGGAATGGACATTAGGGCGCAGAAATATGTAATGATTGGTTAATCTTAACGACTTGATCGCTTCTAGCTTGCACGTCTAGCTTAACCCCCCTATTTCCTAGACTTTTGGTTCATGGACAACATAACTGTAGACTAATTAGCACCGATTGATTGATTGAAGGATAGAATTTAGGAAACTTACCTCCAGTCAGTCTCAACTTCACCATATTGCCTCTCCTCCATCCAATTCCACATTCTCTCTGCAATAACACCAGCCTCCTTGCCCTCTTGAAGTGGCACATTAATATCTCTTGCACTTCCACCAACACCACCATCCCAGGCAATCCTTCTGATAGGCGATACAACAGCAGCCGTCCCCGAGCCGAAGGCCTCAATCAATCTCCCTTCATCTGCAGCCTTTGCAACCTCATTAATAGTGTACTTTCTCTCGGACACTATCCATCCCTCCTTCGTGAGAAACTCTCGTGCAAGAGACAACAAACAATCCCTAGTAACACCCTCCAAAATAGTCCCATCGAGCGGCGCAGTAATGATCTCTTTTTCGCCTGACGGAAGGGTCCAAGCGACGAATAGATTCATTGTGCCAACCTCGGTGACATATCCCTCTTCACCAAACAACCAAAGATTCTGATGGAACCCACGGGAAGCGGCTTCAATCTGCGGCATGATACAGGGCGCATAGTTTGCTCCGAGCTTCATATTACCGACACCGCCGGGCCAGGCACGAATATATTGGGATGTAGCCTCGAGGGATACGGCCTTGAAACCGGTTGGGTAGTAGGGACCGACCGGAGAAGCAATGACGTATAGCAGTGCGCTACCAGGTGGGCCAACTCCGAGGGTCCTCTGGGTTCCGATCATAGTGGGCCGGAGGTAGAGTGAGTAACCACGCTTCTGGGGAACGAATTTTTGATCTACCGAGACAAATGCAGAGATACACTTGATCATTTCTTCTGCGTCAAAGGTTGGGAGTGCGATTCTAGCGGATGACGCATTGAGACGGGCCATGTTACGGTGAGGACGGAATAGGCGGGTGTGACCGGCATTGTCGCGATAAGCTTTCATTCCCTCGAAGCATTCAAATGCATAGTGGAAGACGCAGGTTGCGGGGTCAAGGGAGAGGTTTTGGTAAGGCGTTATACGGGGAGCAGACCAGCCAGTTGAGGAGGTCCATTCAATTGAGAGCATATGATCTATTATTATGATTCTTAATTATTTTCATAGATCAATTGAGTTGCTAGATATATCTAGAGGTATTGCGCAAATTGGGATACGGTAGGGAAAGAGGGGGCGATGTGGGGGGAAACCCACCAGAGAAAGTCTTTCCAAACACTAGCTCCTCCGGCTTTAGCATCGCCTTAGGAGTCTGAGTGCGTGTAATAGTCAATTTTGATATATCGATATCTGGGAGCTTCGTGGGCGCCTGGATACTATAGGCTCTGAGCCCGAAGGCCATGCGCGGGGCACGGAGGAGCGAGGAGCGTAGCATTGCACTAGTGATGAGTGGAGAGGAGATCTGAAGATGAGGATAAGAAGAGAGGGTGAAATAGAGGATGGTTATATAGAGCTCCCTCAATGACTCTTTCAGAATGGGACCGGGGGGGGGGGGCTCGGAGAAGCTTGACGGGGGAACTATCGTAAATAATCTCCGTTGAAGGACAATAAATTATTTACGTGACTAACGGAGATTGATAGTGGGATTATCTATAGATGTATCTACACATCACGTGCAAGGAATATACATATTATCAGGGAAATCATCTCCTATCTGGGACTCTTTTGAGGATTTTTGTCCATTTTGAGTGTCGTCGGGGGTAGACGGTGGGGTAATTTTCCCTTTTCAGCCGCCACAACTCTTATACATTTAAACAGCAAAAGTCCCCGGAAATATTATGGACTCCCCAATGACTTATAGTTGATAATAGAAATAGGAAAGGTATGCAGTCAATTTATATTAGTGGTTCTTACCGGCTCGGAATGTCAACCCTTATGAAAGTTGGGTTCTTGTTGAGCTCTGGCCATGGCGTGACAATAAATATAACCTGCCTTATACTTTCAAAAGATAAATCCAAACAATAGTACCAATTTGATTTCAAACAAAGGAAAAGAAAAGGCATAATAACATAATAAATCTGCTACAAATCCCCAACACCCGCATGATCATACTCCTATATTCCATACATCTTTGCTTGAAATTAAAACATCAAGATATGATTAAGTCACAAACTCCGAGTCTCTTTCGTGTGTCTTAATCCTACTATTGAGGGGT
Organism: Verpa bohemica; assembly: GCA_033030345.1. NCBI lineage: Eukaryota > Fungi > Ascomycota > Pezizomycetes > Pezizales > Morchellaceae > Verpa > Verpa bohemica. The sequence continues at coordinate 182,112 of JAUFSE010000023.1, read as the reverse complement.
TTCACCCTTAATTGTTCCAATCCTTTGTATGACTACAATCCCTTATCCTCATCATGAATTATACTTTCACTTAGTTTCCTTATATCCTTACTCTTGTCTAAAAATCTTAGTTCGAGATCTATACCTAGATGTTCTTTCATCACCTGCTCTACCACTTCAACGGCAATTGACAAGATCATAAAGTAAGATTTATCATCAACTGTGCCGCAGTGAATCCCAATTGGGGTTACTTTGTCTTCTTTACTTTTGGCATAGACCATTGCGCCAGAATCTCCCTCTCTAGAGAAAGGGCTTCTGGCGTCAACCCATTCTACAATACCCCAGAAAGGATATTCGGTATCTTTCGGTGTTAGCCTCACTCCTTCGGATATTTTGTACTTTGGCCGAGAATGAGACAAGCCAGTCAGATATCCCTGTGTCAGGCCTGTCGCTGCACCGTATTTATATACGACCAATGAAGGCCACTGACTCGCGGCTAGCCACAAAGTATCGGGTTGGATTTCAGTAGGAGAGAATTGGGAATTATCGGCCTTTATGTATCGATTGAGAGTACGGTCTAAGGCAAGGCAGTCCAAATTCTCGATTTCCGGTTTTATTTGAGGATGCGGTGGTACTTCCAAAAGGACAATTTCGTCGCATGGTTTACTCCATCTAGCGCCACTCACGAAGTTTGGCATCTCTTTCTGGCGGCGGAATGGCCCGGGGATCGTAACTGTATGTGTGATTGTATGTCTCTGCGCATCTCCATCCGTAATAAGGTATATTTTGTCGGTATCGTTGCCAATGGGGTGTCCAGTAGTCAACCCACATAAACCATGGTAAATAGTTTCTTCTCCTATAGATTGCACTTTGAGCATAAAACACCCGAGTGTGCTAATTGGGGTTGTAACAGGATCGTAGAGATATTTGGTGGCGTCACCAGAGGTGCTTGCAGTGATAGCGAAATGTGATCTTAGGCTAGATCCTGCTAGAAGATAGTCTATGTGAGGAGACTTTGAAGGGTCAGGAAGTGGAACAGTAAATGGATCCAGAGGTGGGTTATTCGATGGATCGAATGAAGGCCTCGAAGGTGAGCACGGTGATAACTCATTTGAGAGCTCCTCACCGGATGGTACACTGTGTATGAAGATGGTAGTTTGTGCCTGTTGTGTGAATTCGGACCTTGAATCTGAAGTTTCATCCTTAAATTCTGGACCTAGAAGGTTGGAACTCCGGGTTTCAACCCAAGGTAGGATAGCACTCTGTAAAGGAGAAAATGACTGCTCTTCTGAGGAGCGATATACTACTGCAAAAAGATTCTCTTTCCCATCCAATCTTCCTACTTCAATATTTTCAACACCATCCATTTCTGCGATCACTGACCAAATAGTACGCCTAGCTCGGCTATCGAAGTCTTGTGCCAACCAATGACAACTCTTCATTTTCAACTCACTTCCTACTAGGACATATGCACTTTTTAACAGGCCTATCAAGGAAGTCTGAAAAAGATCTAATAGCTCTTCTTCGGTATATATGTTGTTTTCGCTTGAACGAAATATCAACCTCTCATTCTCCTCGATTTCATACGTCATGACAACCGGACTGGTTATCGAACCAACATGAAAACCTCTAAACTCTATAAGGGATTCGGAGATTTGAGTGGCTGAGGGTGGTAAAGATAAAAGTCCCTGAAGAGATATCCGGAATCCAAGTTCGACATTTTGATGGCTAAAAAGACTTTTCAAGTAAGGTACGATGGCATTTTCGGGTATTGGCTTCCTATCCGGCTTATTATGAAGTTTCTATAGATTTTATGAGAAAACCCTTAGGTTCAAATTCTCATTTTCAAAGAGTAGAGTGGGGTAATAAAGACTAGAATTTGTAAAACGCTTACACGTCTTGAAGGTACACATGTTTTTGCCCTGCTTTCACCCGTTAAATCCCGATCTAGGCTCTGCTGTAGCATCGCCTTTCCAAGGATCTCGGATGACTTCAGAGCAAGCCAATGCTCTTCGCCCAATTTTTTAACTACCGGCAACACTGGCAGGAGCAGTTCTTCAACATCTTTCCAGCGCCCCTGCCTCGAAAAAACTTCCGCGAGAAGAAATGTTGACCCCAGTGTGGCTGAATCTGTTTCATCCTTATTCTTCATTATCGGCAGCGCTGGCAACAATAATTCCTCTACTTCTGTCCAGCGATCCTGTCTTGAAAATGTTGCAGCAAGAAGGAATGTTGACCGGAGGGTGATTGGATCCGCCTTGCCTTGATCCTTCGAGTTCTTCATGATTATTAAGGCTGGGCGTAAAAGTTCATCTACTTTCTCCCACTGGCCTTGCTCGGATAGTGCCTCCGCAAGAAAAAACGTTGACCCCAGGGTAACTGGATGTGTCTCATCTTCGTTTTTCATTACTGGTAGTGCTGGCACTAGAAGCTCCTCTACTTCCTTCCACCGACCTTGACTTAAGAGAGCTGTTGAGAGAAAGTATATTGACTCCAGGGTGACTGTATTCGCTTCGCCTAGCCCTTCCCTTATCTTTGGTAACGCTGGAAACAGGAGTTCCTCAATCTCCTCCCACAGATCTTCTTGTGCAAATGCTTGTGCAAGAAGGGCTGTTGAACGTAGGGTTACTGAATCAAGTTCACCTAATGCCCCCCTCATCTTCGGTAATGCTGGTAGAAGCAACTTTTCCACTTCCTTCCAACAAGTCTGTTGCGCAAACGCCTGTGCAAGGAAGAACGTTGATCGCAGAGTAGCGGTGTTTCTTTGACCAAATTCCTTCTTCATCACTGGTAGTGTTGTTAGTAGAAGCTCTTCTACCTGCCTCCACCGTGATTGGTTCAAAGAACTTGCTGCGAGGAAATATGTTGAATATAAGGTGACTGTATCGGCATTTCCCAGCACTTGCTTCATCTTCGGCAACGCTGGGATGAGGAGATCTTCCACTTCCTTCCACCGACAGTCCTGTACAAAAGCTTGCGCAAGGAGGACTGTTGACCGTAGGGTGGCCGAATCAGCATCGCCCACTGCTTTCTTTATCATCGGCAGAGCTGGCAACAGTAGTTCTTCCACTTCTTCCCACCGGACTTGCTCTGCAAACGCTTGTGCAAGGAAGAATGTTGACCGTAGGGTGGCAAAGTTCACTTCCCCAAGCGACCTTCTCATCGTAGGCAGTGCCGGGTGCAAAAGCTCTTCTAGTTCTTTCCACATGCCCTTTCGCCAGAGTCCATATGCTTGAAAAGATATCGCTTCGAGATCAGATTGCTGAAAAGTGGGGGAGCTTGGTTCAGCATTTTTCCGTTTCCGTTGAAAAAGACTACTAATTCTCCCTTGGAATGGCCTTCGGGACTCCATTGTTGTTGGGGCAATTGGTAGCTCAAAACTTCTGCGAATCGAACAGAGCCTTCTCTACAGAACACTAAAAGCCTGGGGATTTTTGTCGTATTATACTTATCCGAGCATCAGTGGTCGAAGGTGGACTTTGGGCTATTTACTGTGGGGGCCGTGGAAGCGGAGCAGCGGAGACAGAAGAGGATATGTAAGAGTTCACTCTAGTCCAAATCTTGTCCTGCGAGTCGTCAAGAGGCTAGATACCGGGCAAAGGGAATTTCTCGGTCCTAACGTAAACGGTCTTTATCCGATTTTCGGGTAAGATCCTTAGCATTGTTGAAGTTTAACATATCAACACTTTTGTACCGTAGCTTTCAGCAAAACCCGGGGATGTGACGTCGGCTGCTTGACAACCGCCATAACCTCATCGTACTGAGAATAGAATAACAGCCATCTAGCCACCACGTGAGGGAAATTTCCTAGCGCAAATGCCTTAACCCCTCACCTTCACTCTCGAGTACTCCCCCAGAAGAGGAAATAATATTGGAAAATCATTCGTAAATCCAAGTATTGATTTTGTGTTTTGTTTTTACCTAGCGGTAGGACTTTTATTCCGTGGATTCGCCGCGGGTCTAGTTCTGGTAGTGCTGGTCAAGGATTATATTGGCTATCATCTCCTGCAAGTTGATAAGGCGACAGGAAGCCAGAAATGGTTTGTTGAACCACTGTGATCTCATGCCTAGTCCTGAAATTAGTGGGGGTGATGAATAATGAGAAGGCTACTATACTCGATAGCTTCAAGTGGCTGATATTCTCTCCCAGGGTCTCAGTAAAGGGCTGGAATTGAAGGCCGGGTAGAGGAGTGCCAACCCCTATAGACATTTTCTCTGACTAGGCATGAAACTTAGCAGTGGAGTTATCAGAGGTATGTATCCTTCCTGCGAGAGCTACCAACTTAGAAGGCTGCAATGCTCCTATGTGGATAATATCACCCCTCCATTAGTACATACATGTACGTATGCTTGCAGGCTAAGCCACCTTTATGTAACCGCCCCATATCTCTCCCTCGCCCAGATGGCCAGCAGAGATGTGTTAACCATAGAATAGGAACCGCAGAAATTCTCCTCTATATACCACAACTATAAAATATCTTATTCATTTTACATAACGTCGGGGATTCTTAGTGGGTAGCTATTTCCGCCCTTTATTCAGCCGCAATCTCAGGAGCTCAACACATTTCGCAAACTGCGCCCAAGAAACCTCAGAGAGCGGCGATCTTCACCCCCCTCCTGCGTGAGGCTCTCTAAAAAAATAAAATAGTTCCTCTCCCGGCGAGAATATAACATACTTTTAGTTTTTTGAAAATTCTACCGCGATACGCACGCGACACACAAGGACACCATGTTCACAAACGCCCTCAAATCTTTCACCTCAAACATCACCTCGAACTATATACTATCACCTGCGCCAGTCGCTCACTCCGGCCCCTGGAAGATCCATGATGCTAAAAAGAAGAAAACCAATCAGTCTGTCTCCGTTTGGATCTTTGAACGAAAATCCCTTGATTCGGGGGGTGGCTCCAGCAATGGGCTCTCACTCCGCGGCGGTGGAAGCTCTAGGGACGGCTTAAAGGCCGCACAAGACGAGGTCGTGGAGAGGCTAAAGAAAGAAGCGAGCTTACTTGCACGGCTACGACATCCATGTGTGCTAGAACTTGTCGAGCCGGTGGAGGAAACACGGGGTGGAGGGCTGATGTTTGCGACGGAGGCCGTGTTGAGCAGTCTTTCAACGTTATTGCAAGAGAAGGATGAAGAGGAGGGGAGAAATAACGGAAGGTACGGGAGAGAGGGTTCAAATGGTAGTAGGAGAAGAGGGGAGGTGGAAATTGACGAACTAGAAATCCAGAAGGGCTTACTACAGATTGGAAAGGCATTGGAGTTCTTACACGAGAGTGCGGCATTGGTGCACGGAAATATCACACCAGAGGCGATTATGGTGAATGCTAAGGTGGGTTATTTTATGTACGAGTGATATCTAAGAGAGCTCTCTACAATCCTCCAACGGCTCCTTTTCATCCGGCTACAGCTGCAGTTTCACGGCCCTGGTACATACTCTGGTACTCGGATCTTGCAATCTCCCTCAGTTCTTTCCCTCACTTTCTCAACCGTTCTATATATCAATGCTAACAACTTCTGCTATAGTCTGACTGGAAGCTCACATCACTCTCCTTCACAATTTCATCCACCAACCCTCCACTTCCACCAGCCTTTGACGCCCGCTTGCCCCCCCACGTACAACTTTCCCTCGATTACGCTTCCCCGGACCTCGTCCTTGATAGCACCCTCACACCATCTACAGATTTGTTCTCCCTTGGCCTACTCATCATTGCCCTCTACAATCACCCTCACCGCTCCCCCCTCGAGACCCATAACTCAGCCTCTACCTATCGGCGCCTCCTCACCACAGCATCAACTACCCCAAACGTATCCAACAATTTCCTCTCTTCGCGCCCACTCCCACGCCCACTTGTGGACTCTCTGCTTCCCCACCTTCTCACCCGCAGACCAGCAGGACGACTAACAGCCAGAGAGTTCCAGCAAAATGAATATTTTGACAACATACTCGTCTCTGCACTCCGTTTCCTTGATAGTCTCCCTGCCAAGACCCCTAGCGAGAAATCTGCTTTTATGCGTGGGCTCCCAAAGGTTTTACCCCAGTTCCCACGTAGCGTATTGGAAAAGAAGATCCTCCCTGGCCTCGTCGAAGAGTTACGAGATGGGAGTATGTTGGCCCTTGTACTCCCCAATGTTTTTGCTATTGCCGAGGCTGGATCTGCAAGAATATTTAGCGAGAAGGTCCTGGGTAAACTGAAAGAAGTGTTTCTTCCTAGCCCTAATGCCTCCTCCACCCCTGCTTCGGAACCTAAAACTGCAGCTGCAAAAATTGCAGAAAGAGAGAAAGAGGCCGGAAAGGAAGGAGGGCTTACAGTGGTAATCTCGAGCCTTGCCATCATAATGGAAAAAACTACGTCAAGAGAGTTCAAGGAGGATGTTCTCCCTATATACCAACTCGCTCTTGAATCTCCAACCCATGCACTCCAAGATCTTGCCCTCCGTTCTTTGGCGATTATCATGCCCAAGCTTGACTTCCCGACACTGAAAAACGATCTATTCCCTGTTGTAGCTTCAGTTTTCACCAAAACCTCTTCTCTTGGAATCAAAATCCGAGGATTAGAGGCCTTTAAGGTTCTATGCGGAGGCGTACCCCCGGTCAACACAGATGGCATGGATGGGTTTGATAAAATTGCAAAGCAAAGGGCTGGGGATTGCCCGGTGCTGGATAAGTACACGATCCAGGAGAAGGTAGTACCATTGCTGAAGGGGATCAAGACAAAAGAACCTGCGGTAATGATGGCGGCACTTGATGTTTTTTCGGAGATAGGGAAGGTATGCGATCGGGAGATTGTAGCCATGGAGCTATTGCCAGGGTTATGGACTATGAGTTTTGGGCCTTTGCTAGGGCTGGAGCAGGTATGTGTCATGATTTGTCGCCCTGAGAGAGCCCTTCTTTGTATCACCCAATAGGCATCTAAGTTTTGACTTATGATACAGTTTCAAGCATTTATGACGACAATTAAATCCCTTTCTTCAAAAATTGAACACGAGCAAACTCGTAAACTGCAAGAATTATCTTCTTCTGGCTCGGGTGCTATCAATGCCGGCAATGGTGCAGGAGAATTCCTATCATTTGGGGGCATTCCGGGCGCAAGCAATGGACCGTTATCTACAGGGGATAGTGACGCATTTGAAGATTTGGTTTTCGGGAAGAATAAATCTGGAAATGGCACTAGTAGTCCTGGGTTGAACGGCGGTTGGGGTAGTGCTAGCTCTAGTAGTGGTGTTGGAGCGAGTTCGGGGGTTGCAACGCAAAAGAAACCGGAGGCTCCAGCGTTTAGTTGGTCTACCCCCGCCGTAACACCGAGTCCAGCAGTAGGAAATATGGGTACTCTAGCTCCCCAGCAACAGAGGCCACAGCAGTCGAGGACTGTAACGCCTGATACTAGATTTTCCGCTCTTACACCATCCACTCCTGGTAGCGCTACTAGCAACATGGGAGTTGGAATGAACCTAGGGCTCCAGCCGTTACAACCTTCACCAGGATTCGGCAGCACAACAGCCCTAAGACCACAACCATCCCCATCACAGCAGCAGCAACAGCAGCAACAGCAACAAAATACAGCTGGAGGGATAGGAGGCATGTCAATCGACTGGTCTTCTGCATTGGGTGCTAATAAGCCGAGTTTCAACACTGCACCTCTGACACCAAAGCCTGCTACCCCGAACACCTACGGAAATAACCTGAATATGGGCATGAATTTAAATAGAAGTAATGGGTTTACATCGCCTCCACCACAACAAACACAAGCACAGGCAAGCCATCCGACGATATTATATGGGCAAACACGGCAGCAGGCGGCGCCGACACAGGGGACGGGGGCATTTGCAGGATTTATGATCCCACCGCCTCCGGGGAGTGGTACTAGTATGAATGGAGGTGGGATGAGCGGTGGGATGAACCTAGTTATTGGTAGTGGAGCCATGGGAATCAAGAAAGTAGAGGAGAAAAAGGGTTTAGACGCGTGGGAGAGCTTGCTATGAGAGGGTGGAAGTCTTTCCTCTCTTACGGCTTTTTGGTTTTTGTAAGTGGGAGTCTGTTTTTGTCTCCTTGCTAATCTATCCGGAGATTTTTTAGTGTAGATTAGGAAAGATCCACGAGTGAGGGACTATGATTGGCGAGTGACGGGGGATGAAGGAAATGAGGAAAACTTATAGAAACCGTTACTTGTTTTATTTTTTTAGGCACCAGTTTTCTTTCTTTCTAGTAGCGGTACCTAGTAGCGGTACTTAAAATGGGGCTTCTACCTCTTTTTTTCTTTCTATGGGTTTGGACTGAGGTAATGAATGCTAAGTTAGAATGGGCACTAATAGCAGATGAAGTAATGTAATTATGCATGTAATTCTCTAAGATGAATACCCAAAGGGGGAGCTCTTGCTTTTGAGGGATTTTTTTGGTGTTTTATAAAGTTTGGCTAGGTTAGAGGCCATACAGAGCTATTCGGGAGGTGTAAAAAGAGATGGCCTTTACGTGTGATGAGGCTATATATTACATAGATCCCTACATCCATGCTGTTTTAGAATTACTTTTAGGCATCTTTACCCTTCACAATACAGGAATATGATCGATCTGTGCAAAGGAGCTCCTGACCTTGCCAGTCGTGATTCAAACCTTGGAATGTGCTTACTCCCAGCTTACGTAACACCCCGCCAACCCCTTTCGGTGCCCGCACTTGGTTGACCTCACCCGCATCTCAACTCACCTCATCCATCACATCTCCACTCAGTCCGCACTCCCAACACACCCGCACCACTATGCCCGCCCTTCGCAAACTTTCTGCCCACCCACCGACGCTGTCGCTGCTCTCGCGCGCGTCTACAACAACCTCGTTGACCCATCTATACCCTACACCATTGACACGGTCTATGTCCTCATCACACGGCTCCCACTATGACCCTCCGACTGGATGGTTTTTGGGTGTTCCTCCTGGAGAGAAGCAGACCAAGGAAGGATGGGAGGGAATCTGGTACTGGGGGTTCTTTGGGGGTCTCTTTGCTGCTGGTGTTGCATATGCGTATAAGCCTGATACTTCGTAAGTTAGCCGCCGCCTACCGGAGATTGATGTGGGGTAGTACCTTAATACCAGGTGACTAATGGGATTGATACTCTAGGATCCAAAATTGGGCACTAGAAGAAGCAAGGAGGAGATTAGAAGCAGAGGGGATCATTGAGGATTCGACGAAACCGCAAAAGTCGATGTTGCGTACTGTGTCAGGTCATCTGCCACCGAAGCACTAAATGCATTTTACGAACCCCCCCCTAAGCCGCTAGTATCACCCCATATTCATGTACGAACAACCATACTACAAATGAATTTTTACCACAAGGAAAGAGAAATGAGATATGGGGTGGTAGTGTGAAACCACCTGTGTGCCAGCGACATGTTATGAGGTGGTTGATTGGAACTTGTATAGAGAGGATTTTCCACCAGTTCTGTTTTGATTTCCTTTTCCTTTTCCTTTGATCTTGTTTCCTTTACCGTTCTTCATTCTAGTACATGTTTTCAAGTCTAATTTACCCCAGGAGGGAGTGGAGTGGATGATTGGAAGGGGTATCTCTTTGTCTGACATAGATTCTGGAAGAAACATACCAAACCACACACCTATGCATTTGACGATGGGCCTTGGACTGGACTAGGCTAGGCTAGGCGGGTGGATAGATAGGTGGTGGTGGTGGGAGGGAGAGGGTGCATATTTTTATCTCTCTCTGGTAGGAAGTGCATTTTTGTTCTTTATTGCGTTCATTCTCTTGCTTTTTGGCACTGGCTGGATAGGTATCTCGGATACGACTAACATGTGCTGGCATTCCCCATACTTTCTCTACATTTTATCTATATGTTTTTTCAATTCATGATATATATATACCGACCATCCAAGTTATCGTTTCTCAGCCTTACTCAACTACTAAAGCTAGGTAATCTCATGCGCCTTTACTAGTAACATAATCTACGAAATATATCTAGTGAGTTTAAGCAAATAAATGCTTCAGGCGACGTGTAAGGAGAAAATTTAATCCACGTAATTTGAATGATGTCATGGGGTCTCTCTCCCTTCTGCCGAGATAGACATGAAGTTGAAGTTAGGTTGAATAGGCCAAGGATTTATAACACAAACACCCTAACCCTACAAAACAACAACGGCAGCAACAACATGCGGGCTAAAACAACAGCACCACCCTTTTTCAAACCACCGTCACGCCGTGACATAAAATCATATTATTTGGACAATCGTGTGTGGACAGCTCCCATTTTTAAAACCTACACCGACAGAACCGCGGATTGGTCAATTAACTCTAGACACTCTCGCTTTCTCTTACCTAGACTCGCTTATGAGCAGCCCATGGCCAATGTCAACCCTGCATGCCCTCAAACGGAGGGTGTCTCGACCCATCGTCGATCACGGTGGTTGGTTCAAGCATAAGTGATCGATTAAAAAGCGTTGCTCGGCAACGAGCGCAATGCAGAGCCTCAGTCTCCCCGAAACCACTTATATCGCAGGTTCGTGAACATGAGGGGAGGGGAAGAGGAGGAGTAAACCCTCTCTGGGAACCGGAGCACAAGCTTTTGGGGAAAATATACCCTTGACGACCAATCCCACCCCCAGGGAGCCCACGCTACTGGAGTGACAACAAAGCCACTAAAGAAATATAACAACACCCATAAGCGCCAACCCTTTTGCCTGAGTTGTGTGGGGGGGGGGGTTGTTGATCGATCTGTCGCCTTCTGCTCCCCGTGGTACTCCACCGACGCTTGTCATAAAGCTATAAGACCAAAATCTTACCCAATCCAAAGGTGTATATCACAATATGCTCTATCGAAGGCTTCTAGGCCTTCCCTTCCAACTCTTATTATCTTTATTCCTATCCCAATGCCTCGTCTCGGCAGCCGTGTCAGACCCGCTCGAGATACCAATCTGCCGAACTGGTTACCTTTCTTGCGACACAGTCAATCACCCTGAAGTCTGCTGCCCAGTGGACTATGTGTGTTCTTTCGATAGCCTAGGCACGATCGCCTGCTGCAAGTTCCAAACGGCATGCCAAGGGAACGTCATTCCTCAGAATTTGACACAGTTCCAAATACCAGCACCGGCAGCGAGTTTAGGTGCCAAGCCGAATATTGAGTCGAAATGGTGGTTCTTGGGGATAGTTTGGTGGGGCCTTTTGGGGTTTGTGGGTCTCTAGGTCTTGGGATGTATTATAGGCGATAGGAGACTCTTGGGATAGAAGAGGCATAACGATAATGACAACGATAACAAATATTAACATGATTGGGTATGAATTGATTTTGTAGTTATGGGAATCTGGGATTTGGAGGAGTTATTTGTTTCTTTTTTTTCGGATTTTTTTACTTGTTATTATTCCTTCCTAACCGGTGTGGCATTAGCAGCTTTTGGAGTTGGAGGGTTTTGGAGTTGATTGGGTTGTATTAGGTAACCTTTAAGCGGGGAATTACAGTATCTTCTTGTGTTGTGATACCGATGCGACGTATTTGTATTTGTTTACGATTCATGAACACTCTCCTAGTTTCTCGTCACATATCATAAGTCTTGCTATAACTTTATATTATAGCTATCACTCCCGATCTCCGCTTCTCCTGGCTAATTAAATATATGAAAACGCCTATTATTAACAAGCGTACTATCTAAAATAAATTATATTACACACAGTCCCATTCTTTCAGAACCATAACGACTACAACTCTTCCGTCCGAAAACGAGACACCCACATTCGGTGCAACAGTATTTGATTCATAACGTCTTACCACCATATCCTAATAAATCTCTATGATCGACATCCGCAAGTGGTGCATGCATGTGCATAATATAAGAGAGATACGGGTAGATACATATGATGAGAAGCCTATGATCTCACAGGCTGCAGTATATCAATTGCTGCACTTACTCTAGACGCTTCCTTCCTTTGTCTCATCGCGGTATATCGGAGGATGATCAATGGGGTTCATCTCTACTTAAGACTATTGGTTGACCGGTCTACAGTTCGGTCATGGAAATGCTTGGGTTGAATCAGAGTTTGATGGAGATGGGAATCTTAGTTGATTGATCTCGTTATAGGTGGTCTCAATACCTAGGCGTTAATTAAGAACCCGTGATGGGTAAATACCAAGTCTAACATGCGAGCCTCCCCTCCCAACAGCCCCCCTCCCCAATGACGTTAAAACTACAAAGAATCAGCACATAACATTGGGGGCAAGCTCGTCTAATGGTATAAGAGGTAAGTATAATGTATAATAAGAGCTTGTCCCCAGGTCCCCGAGGTCAGTCGTTCAAACCTCGGTCACCGCAGAGAGTACTCCATGTTCCCAGCAGTTGTTACGCCTGGTCCCGCGTAAGTAGCTGCGGGGAGGGTGGAGGAACTCCCTTTTGTTTCTCTCCCCACCAGCCCCTTTCCTACTCAAATTAATTACTGAATACTCTAGCTCTTACATGCAAAATTAAGATTAAGAGGTCAAAACCACTTCTTTTACGTAAATAACTACGTATTACAAGACGCCTCTAGGTGCAGCGCTTAGATATTTGGGTTGCCTAAACTTAGCTTAATTTATGGTGCATATGGCTGCATGGACCCCTCACGCGCTTCTATCACCTTCTCTGCATCCTTTCGAAATCACTATTTTAACGAAAGATACAGCCAAATCCTCTACCATAACATCAAGCTCAGTAGTCTTCCTGTAGATCTATTAGATCTTGCGACTATGTCGGTATGTAATTACTGGTATAAGAAAACCTAAGTACTTAGCTTAGGAGGGTGATATTGGAACAGTGCTAATAGACTTCTAAAGTTCAAAATAGTGTTCCCATCTCATCGGATGCCTTGGAAATTCTTAAGTTCTAATCTTTATGTAGGACTTCCACCTAGCTTTGATCAAACCTCCAAAAATCTTGTTTTACTTCGCGTACTAAAACTCTCCCAGAACCTCGAGAGTGAGGTCAATACAATCCTAGGGGATTTAGAGAGTTTCTATTCGGAAGTCTCTACCTCGAGCAATCCTCAGAGCGGATTACCTTTTGAGTATCCAAAACCTGGAGATTGGGTTCTTATAGACCTCGCTACGACTTCCATCATCCACAGGATATTCCTAAAAAAGCTTGTAGTCCATGATGGCAAATACATGGTTATGTCGATGCGCGCTTCCTCACTTTCCGCAGAAGAGTTTAAATCGAAGGAGATGGTTGTGGAAGCATTGGGAGTACTAGGTATCACCAACCAAAATACCACTAATCAAAATACCGTCAACCAAATCACCACCCCCCAAAGACTAGGCAGGTGGGGTATGCCTTTGACAACGATCAACCTAAATTTTCCATCTCATGGGATGCCCTTTAGGGTTCCAACACCAGCATGTGCACAGGAAGGGGACCCGGTAACAACACCCCTATAAGTGTGTTATTTTCTACTAAATGTTATGTTAACAATAGTCTTACTAAAAAAACTTCATAGGATATTATAACTATAGTCGGGAAACTTATAGTAGACATAAATCGGAGACGGCCTACCGATTGTTTGAGTCCTGAGGTCGAGTTATCGAGGCTCAGGTTCAATGGGTCGACACTGAGTTGCCCAACACCCACTGATTGGGTTATCGTCAACATTGTGGGAAGCGAAATCTTGCAAAAGTCCTCCTTAGCGCAGTATATGAATCCATCCGGGGAATATTTTGTTTTGCCAATGCGTGCATCCATGATTTCAGGGGAGGATCTGAAAGAAGCCATAAGAAATTCAAATCCAAACCACCAAACCGAACCCCCCCAACAGTATATATCACCTACTACTATATCTGCACTACGAAGAGGGGGCTGGTAGATTGAACTTGGGTTTTATGGTACTAGCAGATGTATTTTCTTTAGTTATGGATCGTATCATATTGTCTAAAGCTCTTACTATATTTTTAAAGTGTATTTTTTTTTAACATTCCAAGGGATATATACTAGTATGCTATGAATTCAAATGAGGTTAGTACAGTTACAAAAAACAGGGTGAAATTACTACACTAGTGTTAATTGAGAAATACTTTGTTAAACCGAAATTTAGACAAGAATGCTGTAATACTCTCATATTCTATAATATTACTAGTTGTATTTCTAATATAGTTGGAGAAACAGTGTACCCAATCCTTCTTTTCTTTTCGTACTGTATTCTAGTTCAGACTAAGAGTATCACCCAGAAAAGTGTCTCTCGAAATTTTAATACATTTGAATGATTCATATAGTGTTTTCTATACTGTAACGAGCACTGTGGATAGTACGTCAGGCTGTCAGGTAGTCTTCCATGTACATACCTAAAAATATTGGTTTTTGTCACGGTCAGGAAAGAGCCGTACCAAGCCCAATATATACTTAAAAATGAGTCAGTTGTCAGAAGCGTAAATATGAATTAATGCTGATATGATAGGGTTGATGTAGTTAGCAGGGTTGATGTGGGGGGGAATTTTCTATCTCACAGGTACGGGGGCTGTACCATGCTCCAGAATGATCCGGTCATTGTCAGAGCTAGCTACTACCTGCACCATTACCCAAGAAAAAGATCACTGTCATAGTCACGCTGTACCAGTTACAAATAGTGTCATCGGGAGCCGGGTGTACTATCCACAGTGCTCGGTACAGGATTTTTGGATCACCTAAACCTATTTAGATGAGATCCTTTGGTAAGATATATCCCTATTGACCTGAATACCACGTCCCACCAGCCCCCCTCTCCAAGAGCCCCCCTCTACAATGACCTTAAAACTACAAAGAATCAGCACATAACATCGGGGGCAAGCTCGTCTAGCGGTATAAGAGGTAAGTATAATGTATAATAAGAGCTTGTCCCCAGGTCCCCGAGGTCAGTCGTTCAAACCTCGGTCACCGCAGAGAGTACTCCATGTTCCCAGCAGTTGTTACGCCTGGTCCCGCGTAAGTAGCTGCGGGGAGGGTGGAGGAACTCCCTTTTGTTTCTCTCCCCACCAAACCCCACTAGCACCCATATATCTCCCCCCAGGTAATCAATCCTTAGAAATCTTGCATTTGTAATTTTTTGAGTGGGATAGGGGGGTTTAGGCTTTGGTATTTAGATTTAGGAAGACGTCGATTACCGAAACCAAATAATAGCCCCGAATTAATTTTTTTTTTTTCCCCATGGTGTATGATCAGAATAGTGAATAATGTAGTAATTATTCATGATTATCGTACCGGCTTAGGACTGGGTTATCTGAGAGTAGTGATATTGAAGGGTAGCTTATATGACTAGCTAATTATGATTGTAATTATATTGTTGGCGATCAGGACGATCCGGAATCCCAGAGGTACATAATCATAACACTATGAGAAGCACAAAACTGATATTAAATTTTTAAACCACACCTAAAACTAAACTTAGGTGTATATCATAATTTAGGCCATTTCAGGCACATCTTAAGTGGAGTTTTGTGGGGGTTGCTTCAGGCTCAACGGTTGTCAAGCACGTATAGGTACCTCGGGGTTCCAGATCGCCCTGATTGCCAACAATATAAGACAATCTACAAAGCGATATCAAAATTCCAAGTACTAGACACAGAAGATTAAGGTCCGCGTACCGATTTTAAACTCTTCCGAATGAAGAAAAGGGAAACGGGTGTGCCTATAAACACTGTGAATGATTTAATTATAACATAGTGTTAATAGCTCTAATATTGTGTACCTTCCCTTGGAGCAACTTAATACAGTTCTAATTCTTTCTTAGTAGAATGTTGCGATTGAGCTTCGTAATCTAGCCACCCATAGAGTTTTCTACGACGATATGACTATTGCTTGTCATATGCATATGTGTTATAGTTGTCGAGTTACTGTTGAGACGTGGCTTCAAGTTGCCGCCATGGTACGACGGACTGCAGCGACCACTCTGCCATAATCAAGAAAGCAAAAAGCCAGAATCTCCCCCAACCAAATCTTACCTCAAAATCGATGAGTCAATAAACACACTTAAATTAACTTGTGATTTTGATAAGTACACTTCCTCTTGCCTATAGAGCGCCAAGAGGTAGGTGGATAATAGGTAGAAGTGAGGTTTTGGGTAAAGCTCCTCACTCTATTACCCAGTTGGGACACCTCAGGCTTGAAGTGGTGAAATTACAGCTGCCTGAAGTCTTTAGATATCTATACTAAAACTAATAGAGCTTTATATAAAAATAATATACTTTTTTCTCTCTTTTTTTTTGGGGGGGGGGGGGTTTGAGTAGCCTTCTAGAGTCAAAATTCGGGTGCATATAGTACCCTTGAAACCCCCCGATTTTCTACTCCTAGCTTTACTGTGAACCTTTGGAGATAATCTCATGGGTTTTAGTAAGGACTAGGATATCCCAATTGGGCCTTATAATAAGGGTTTCTATCCGAAAATATTACTTCCACCCCTCTTCCTCTTGTTCCTAGGGCTCTATATGTAGAAGGAAGTGTATTTAATTATCCAAATGATATGGTAATTTCAATATATTTATTGGTTATTAACTGTGGGGGAAATATTTGAGGGGGATAAAGTGTCCTGTATTTCATTCTAACATCATTGCAAGTGATTTACTATCATTCACGCCACATTCCATAGCGAGCCTTAGACATGAGGAAGATATTCGTCATTTCTATCCCAGTTGGTGAATTTAGCGGTCCAGCGGTAGGGGATCTGGTCGTAAGCTGCCCAAACAAGGGGGGAATTCCGTCCTTTCACTTTCCCAATTATGGCGAAGTGGTTGCTGCAGTCCGTCGTACCGTGGAGAGTTGGCGAAATATTACTTACACTAGGGTAGAAGGAGGTGAAAAATCTAGAATTGAGGGTACTAAATACTCTTTTTGTAATATCCCTTTCTAAACACTTATATCAAATATTCTCTTAGTCCGATCTTTAAATACATATCGTGTGTATAATACTCAAGGATAATATTATTCAGGTCTAGCGCCACTAGCTTATGATCACTCAATCGAAATATATTGATGGGGAAATAATATGAACCTGAATTGTATCTCTAGTAAGTGAGAAAGCTTGGTTCATGGGAAGAGGTTAAAGATGATTATGATACTTTAAAAGTCTGAGTTCATCTGTATCTAACTGTATGACTCGTTTTCACTATCCCACAAAGAGGAATCATACCATGATTGCAGTCTGTATTTAATAGTGTGCCTAATATTGTAGTGTCATTATCTCAAAAAGTTTATGAAGTGGTATTTATATACTATGTTGAGAAAATAGTTGTAAAAAACGCACCCAAATACATACGTACGGGTGAGAAACAAAAGGGAGTTCCTCCACCCTCCCCGCAGCTACTCACGCGGGACCAGGCGTAACAACTGCTGGGAACATGGAGTACTCTCTGCGGTGACCGAGGTTTGAACGACTAGCCTCGGGGACCTGGGGACAAGCTCTTATACATTATACCTACCTCTTATACCGTTAGACGAGCTTGCCCCCGATGCTATGTGCTGATTCTTTGTGGTTTTAAGGTCATTGGGGAAGGGGGCTGTTCGAGAGGGGGCTGGTGGCGTGAGAAACAAAAGGGAGTTCCTCCACCCTCCCCGCAGCTACTTACGCGGGACCAGGCGTAACAACTGCTGGGAACATGGAGTACTCTCTGCGGTGACCGAGGTTTGAACGACTGACCTCGGGGACCTGGGGACAAGCTCTTATACATTATACTTACCTCTTATACCATTAGGCGAGCTTGCCCCCGATGTTATGTGTTGATTCTTTGTGGTTTTAAGGTCATTGGTGAGGGGGGCTGGTGGAGTTTGCGGCTACCTAAGCCGTAGCAGATTTCTTTGTTGTATCTAATCATCAACACGGCTAGAATGCAATACCTTCCAGACGAGTTTATGGGCTTCCTATGGGGCTTAGATCAATTATCCATTAATGTGCTATTAAAAGAGACCAGGACTCGTAAATCTTCTGTGTTGTTTTCTAAGTCAGCTGAATTCAGCAATTTACAAAGAATGTATGGAGGACTAGAGTGTAGGGGACATACGGCTGCGGTATGCTCTAGTGAATATAGAGGGGGGGGGGCCGGGTGTGATTGCCAATATTGTAGATACTTGTACAACTAGGAAAGTGGTGCGTATATAGAGTAGTAGGGATAGGACAGTTAGGAGCAAAGCCGAGTGACGGCTGGTGAGCCCTCATGTGGGAGCTATACCTAATTAGAATGGCTATCACTAGCACGTTTTAGTTGAAGTATCCACAAAGTCTTCAATTATGACAGTTAAATCCTTTTTGTCCCCTTATGCATCACTTAATTACAAAAGCATGACCTTCAGCTGATAACGACGCATAGGAGACTGGCTGTTGGGACCGCTGATGCCCAAGTTGGAGATGATACTAGTAAGCCGGGCATCTCGAAAGGAAGACGGACCAACACAAGCTCGCAAAATCCTGGGGAGCGAATGTCTCTGTTACGAATCTCGTTGACATGCAGTAGATAGAGCGTATGGTTGGCGTGGGGGTTATCATGACTAGGATGAAGTGTGGGGGTGGAGGGGCATGATGGTTAGGAACGTCATCTTATAGGTATGTATACCACTACATCTCTCTCTACATAACCCTATTATTATTGACTAAAATATTTAATACCAGAATGAAATATCTTACTCTTCCGGTTAGTTTACAAAGAAATTGATGTGAACAGACTCCCAAAATCTAGGTGGAATATCGGTGGGTACAATACCGTTGCCCTCAAGTAAAACACCTTCCATAGCACCAACATCCATTTTACTAGATTTAAAGAAATATACTAAATGTTGGTCTCGTGCCCAGACTTACGATTATATTGCTGCGCAGCCACCGTACACTGCGCAGCAATACAATCGTAATTCTGACACAAGACTAACTAAATGTGTGTTTAATTACTTAGGCTAGTGTGGTATTTCCATCCTCCGCTATTAGAAGATTTCCAGGATAATCACGACTTGGCTTAATGAGTGCCCATGATAAAGTCACAGGGACTTTAGAGCTGAAAAGCAATTCTAAGCTGGTTTTACAATGCAAAAATTTTGATCGTGGTACTAATATAGATACCCCCTTAGTGATATATCTCTACTTTTATTACATTGTGAGACCTTATGTGGCGTTGCTAAGGTATTTGGGTTGCCTTAACCACCAATCTTATGATACACCACTCCACCGATTTTGACCTCCCCCGCATCTAGACACGATTTTGACCATCGGTTTCTTAATACAATTACCACCTCAGGCGACAGCTTTTTGAGCTATTAAATATTATACCATCAAGTCTTCCTAGATAGGCTCGTAGCTATGGTATGTAGGAACACAGGTGTTTGGTCGATCGTATTAACAGGAGGACACTAACAAACCCCAAAAGTTCAAAGTAGTATTCCCGTATATGAAAACACCATGGAAATTCTCGGTCGCTGTACTTCCAGTAGGAGCACATCTCATTTAAAGCTTTAACCCCAAGCGCTAAGACTTGCATAGAACCTTGGCACTGAAATCGACGATATCTTGGATACTTTATCGGGAAACGTGTATTCAAAACGCCTTACTCCCCTGAGCGAGTTCTCAACACCTGAAGGGAAAGTACCCCTTGAGCGCCCAAACCGTCATAATTGGGTTCTTATAGACCTCCGCGCAAATTATATCATTCATAGATTATTCTTAGAAATCCTTGTCGTCGATGATGGCGAGTACATGGTCCTGCCGATGTGCTCTTCAGTTGTCTCAGATAAGGAGTTCGGCGCCAATAAGATGGTGGAAGAAATGTCGAAATTGTTAGATTCCACTCGTCCAGAGGTACCGAACGTATCCATAAGAGGAACGATTAGACTGAAGTTTCCTTCCCATGATATGTTTTTTGAGGTTCCATTAAAACTTGGGGAACAAACAGTAAATCTACCCCCTACTTCTGTTTCCTTCTACTACTGGAGTCTATATGAATAGCGGTAGCCTTAATCCGTGTACTTATAAGTGGGTTTTATACAGGGAATCAAAACTGTAATTAACAAAATCATAACCGACATAAATGCCAATCGGCTTGCGACACCCAGACGCACCGAGCAAGCTACAGGCTGCCCAAACACCTCTGATTGGATTGCTATGAACAGCGAAAGGACCGAAATCATATCTAAATCCCTTCTAGAGCGTACGGTTGGCGATTATAATGAATATATAATCTTGCCGATAGGTGCGTTAGAATATTCGGGGGAAGATTTGGACAGAGAGATAAAGAACGCAAGGTTAAATTACCGGGCTAAACCCAAGCCTCTACCCAAGCCTCAGTTTTGATAGATGTCATGATCTTCCTCTGATATCTCTACTCATTATGTATTTATTAACGAGTTTTATCCTCTTATATTATGAGTATGTTCTTTTTTTTTTCTTTAGACTGTTGAGCCCAACGTCCATACCCCACTATTAGTCAAGTTTAGTTCAAGCAGATTAGAAAAGTTGGCATGAGATCTTCTATATCTTTAGTCAACTCTAAGAGCTTCCAGGCCGTAAACCCCACCCTATGAGCGAATGACCTCCTTGGCTATGAGGTATATGAGGTCATCTGGTTTTATTGACCATAGCTACATTCTCTCTACTCCCTACTAACTACCCGCTCTGAGTTATTCAACCTCTTAACCTTAATATATCCCCATTAACCTTCCCAAACCACCTATCCTAACCACTTACACAAAATAATCATAGCGAGTGATACGCCATGACAAAAAGCCACCATTACACCAAATCCAATCCGAGGACCTAACCCCCACGTATCTTTTCGACCCACATAATAAAAACATAATCATATATAATAGGCGAACCATTAAGCCTCACTTGTTCTATAGTGTAACTAAGCAAGATCCTGAAAAATGTCTTACAATAGTTAGTAGATCCTTTTTTTTAATTCGCCTGGAAATAATCGCACTTTACGTATTATCCCAATCCCTGTTTTTTTTTCGTCTTTCTTTCTTTCAGGCACTCATTGCGTAGGGTATGTTAAAGTAACCTACCGAGCTGAATGCGTCAGACGTGTATATCTCCCCAAGATGAGAAGGGAAGGGGGAAAAAACAAGCTTCTGGATTATATTAAATTTTTAGGGGGGGGCAACAAAGCGGCCGGAAAGGAAGGGGTGGCGAATCTGTAATAGGGGAATGATGTTCACGCGTATTCTTACTCCGGTTTCTTTTATATATTCATTACTTTTCTATAAAATCTATCTAGCTATTAAAAGGAAGAAATAGCGAAGAAAATGGGATAATAATAACAATGATGCTGGTTATGAGTTTTATTACACTACTCCTATTCGCCCCTTTGATAGACACCTCTTTTTATGTCCTAACGGACATTATACCATCTCCCATCTCCCCGTCTGAGAGGCAGCAAGGAATTAAACACATCCCAGCCCCTCAACGGTCCCTGGCAGAAGCATATAAAGATCCCTGGAGTAGTAAGCCAGACTATATTAGCTGCAGGATTGACAGTTACTGTTAGTTTCCCTCTTCACTCCATACCTCCCTGTTCCATGCTAATAAAAATAAAAAAGGTCCCCATAGCGGTGGTTCGGTTGGGAAAAGGTATTCCGGTGTCGGGCTCTGTACCCCTTGTATTACCGGGTGCGACGGTGGCTCTCGAGCTAGCTCAGTTTGTGTTACCGGTGCAGGTAATGATGGAGGACTCGCTTGCGAGTATGACTATAAAGTTGTGCGGAACGTTAGTTATACGGATAGTGGAAAAGCTCGCGGTGCAGGGATGATACTCGTAGATAGTTCGAGGATTGGGTTTGGAGTTATTATGGTTGAGACTTGTTACCGGATGGGTGGTTTTGTATTGTTGTGTAAGGATTGTCCATGTACTTTTTGAGGTTTCAGTGGTGATGGTTTGGGAATTTTCGGTGCTGTCCATCAGATATCTGTCATAACTAGGCCATCTACTCTCCTCATCTCCCTCCTTACATATTGCAGTCGGATCTAGGCTAGTCAGAAAAATAAAATATAAAAATAAAATAAAGAGGCCTCAATCGAATCTAATCGATTATTATTGCTGCAGATACAACAGTGAAAACAATACGATTCGGCTTGCTCACTACACCGTGCAGGAGTATGGGAAAGGTACAATCTCGCAGATAATTTTTTCTTCTTTCTTCCCCTTTCTGCAAGTTTGCCCTATCCATATTCATGCATGGTGGAGTGGGCGAGCCGGATCGTAGTCGGTGTTCCATCTGCAACACGAGTAGATGCGGAGAGGGTAATGTTTCTGAGTGCGTACGCACCTGAGTAGTATAATTCACGGGTAGACTTCGTATCAAGATAATGGGAGAGTGTTATAAAGATGGCTTTTCGAAGTATCGCCTTGCATGCCGGGGCCCCACCCGTATCGTTTGTGGATGAGAATTTATAGTGGATGAGCCGTTCTCTATCTTTGCTTCCCGGGACATATATGTTGAACCCACGGAATGTAATTGTTCTTATCAAAAAATGAAGGGGGGTGGAAAAGTGTGAAGAAATTTTGCCATCACTAAGATTTGGAGCGGGGAGCCATGAGAGGAGAAATAGTGAGGAATTATCGCTCATAGTTAGTAAAACGACCAAGCCCCGCTTTCGGAAGTTTCTTCACAAGCAAGAAAAGCCTGCAAGGCTTCATCTCTCTCAAAAAAACAAAGTATAGTGTACTACAGGTGTTACAGTGTTGCTTTTTCTTCTTTCCTTTTCCTTCTTTCCACACTTCCCTTCCTGTCGTGTATCCAGCCGAAAATAGATATATTCACACAAAAACTATTTCTGTCACATGACAAGGGAGCAAAAAGGGGCAGTACAGGTCAATGAGGTTGAGACTCCGAGGTGTGGTGGATGGATGGGATGTGAAGCGAGTGCGGGGTCGTATCCTTAGGCGTTTTACGCGAGGATCGGCTGTTGCAAGTCGAGGGTTCTTCTCGGGACCCCGAGCCCTGGAACTGGGCTGGGTAGTGGATAGTGCACACGGACTAGGTAGTGCACCGCGGAAGTGGACGTTACCAGTCCGCGTGGCTAACCAGCAGAAGGGGGGAGGGGCGGAGATGTGATAGGAAGTAAGTCTAGATAGGGAGGGGGATGGGAGAGGTGGTGGGAGAGGTGGTGGGAGAGGCGAAAGAGGTGGGAGGTTGGAACTCAGTCGGGGATATCACTTCAGGCATCCGACTTGAAGGCTTCAATCCTGAGGGGCCCATTGAGTCCAGCATCACCCCTAGCCCTGGGCATCGCGATGAGTTATGTGTAGGGCTTGTCGAATTGGCACAGTCGGAGTCTCCCCAACTGGAGGGAGGAGAGAAAGAACTCTTCATTGGGCATATCCTAGACCAATCCTACCGTATTTGACTGCTATCAACTCACCCTTGGCTGATATTGGCAAGATTTCAGGTAGAGGAAGCACTGTAATTGGATCACCGAGCGCATCGCTCCATCCCATCCGGCGATGTCGATGCCGCATGCGACCGGGTCCCATCGTCTCAACGACCATCGGTTTCCCTCCTCGAGAACCCGCCAACCCCCCCCTCCCTCTCCTGCCCTCCCCAATCCCTCCTACCCCCTCCACACCACAACACCATATACGGCACATATACTTACATACTCAAGGACACTGTACCCTTCCGCCTTGCTTGCTACTTGCTGCTTCTGCGTCTGCGTCTGCTTGTCCTTGCTACTGCTTACCTCTGGTGGTGCAATTCCGTTCCTTGCCCAGTACCGTACTGAAGGTTGTTCGCCGAGAGAATTCAAGACAGAGAGGGCATTACTGTGTTCTATCTCACCACCCTATTATCTTTGCTCAGGCCGACGCGAGCCCTGGATTAAACCAGACCCTCCCCGAACTCTCGCCGTGTCACTCGCCCACCTCAACTCAAAAAAAACAACATATCGTGACAATTAGTACCCCGTACTCATATTTGTACCTGAATGCAACCATCGTCCACCCGTGCCATTCCTGTAACTCTTCATCCGTCATTCTTTCATCCTCATCTATCTAGCTGCATATCCACTATTCACCCCCCATCGATTCGCCTCTATTCGTCCATTTGATCGTAGATTGAACTAACTCCCATCGACCACAACAACTACTCCGGGTGCCCTTAACACCCACAAAGGCAGCACCCCCCCCCCCCCAGCATTACCAATGGCTAAACCATCTACCGCAACATCTCGTGACGATTCCGCCTCATCTACCTCCCCAGTCTCCACATCGCGCCCAGATCCACACCCGATATCTACTAAATCAACCTCACAGTCCAAGACCGCTGGACACCCAGTCTCTGCGGCTGCCCAATTCCATCGTTTCCGTTTGACCGAGTTCAATCGTGCTGAGAACTCATCGCCGACAACCTCCACCGCCCCGGCAGGCCAGTGCTCGAGGTTCCGTGTCAGTGATTTTGTGCCCTCTCCTTGGGGGAATACCTCTGATACACCTTCGCACACCCCTACAACCCCCATAGCCATGTCCCCAGTAAACGGCATGATGAACGGTGGACGTTCAGCGTCTGTAAATGGTGCCGGTGGGTCACCGTCGAGTACTGCAGCGAGGCAGGGCAGCTTTTCGGTGATGCATATGGACGTTGATGGTTCAGGCCCGCAACAGACTAGTACTTCCGTGGCGGCTGCTGCGGGATCCGGAAGAGGCGTTTTGCAAAAGATCGCAGTACCACCACAGCAGCAGCAACAGCAACAGCAAATAATTATGGCGAAAGCGGGAGCTGTAGGTGGCCCTAGATTCTACTTTTTACTATATTTACTTGCCCCTTAGATATCATGTGGCGACCTTTCTTCTTTTCCTAGGAGTGTATTAATTTTAGTTCGGAACTTCTAGAACATGCAGCGACCATTGGCGCCATCACCAATATCTGCTGGGGGCGCCAAACCTTTCGACCCTTCCACAGTACCCCAAGAAGCTGTCTGGGAGCTTTCTAGAGTTCTTACCGTATTCCGACACCTATCTACCGAAGCAGTGGTCAAACAAATAACGGATGCCTTGATGCAATGGCCTACTCTCGTTGAAGGAAGTCTCCTCCGCCGCATCGGTGAGGTATTTCCCCCTCCCCCTCCCACGAGTTCAACCAATCAAAACGGAAATGCTTCGGGCCAATCCCAGGAACCACCCAGAAAAAAGCGAGGGAGGCCACCGGGGAAGAAAGCGAAACTCAATGATGGAACATCAGCGCCTGTACCTATTGCAGCAAGCCCTATAGGATTGCAAAATATGGCTCCGCCACCACTACCATACACACAACCCATCCTAGCACCAGCGCCAATACCATCACCAGTAATGTTGGGCCCCTCGATGGCCGCGAGGGGGAAAAACGCGGCAGATAAATTGGTTCAGTGCACGCGCTGTTTGAAGGATTTCAACCCTACATGGCGAGCTACTCCAGCATCAGACCCTTCTTCAGAAGCTACATGCGCTGTGAAGCACCAGTTCAAGACCTTCGAGCAAGGCCTTGAGGCTGTCACTCTCCCAAGACGGAAGAATAACTACAAGACGACATGGAAGTGGAAATGTTGTGGGAGAGAGGTACAAAGTACTTCAGATCAGTTATTAATGTGGCCTCGAAAAGAAGACGACAGGACAGGTGGCTGGTGCTTCGTTGGGAAACATACAACTGAACCAGGAGTTAGGGAAAAATTGGGTCTAAAACCGGGAAAGGGCAAGAAAATTAGTGAGGAGATTGGGAAGAAGCGAAAGAAAGGTTCCGAGACCAAAGAAGCATTGGCACCAGGCCAAGCCAATGGCAACACCATGGCAGCCATTGTCCAGTCCCAGGATCTTGAGGCAGCAAAGGGGAACTGGGCCTTACCAGAAAACACAGATTTGTCAGCAGTAACAAATGGGAACCTAGGCTATGTACTTGCCCAACAGCAGCAACAATCTCCACCATCAGCATACCCACAAACCGATTCAGCGCCGCAGTCAGATGACCCGCCAAAAAGAAAACGAGGTAGACCCAAGGGTAGCAAAACTAGAAGCAAGATTATGCAAATGACCATACCAGGCACCTCAACATCAAAAGAACAAACTGTTTCTTCTGTTCCCATCATAGGCGTAGGGGTGCTCCAACAAAGCACGGGCCCAGAGCAACAGCTCATGAACGAAGTGCAACAGCACAGCCATCTCCAACCCACTCAAAACCACGACCAAGTAATTGGTGTTGGAGTTGTACACGACCAGAACTCCTTCTGGACACAGTATACGGAGCCAAATCTCGACATGGGAGAACAAGACCTTGAAGATGACGACGAGGATGGAGGTGATGATGGTGAAGGTGATGATGAAGACGGTTCACAGGAGGATAACAGTGAAGACCCTGCTATTTCAACAGCAGATTTATCACTTCTTGCATCTGCAACAGCTGCTATGACATCAACCCAAAGCCAACAGCTCATTGAGGATGCGCCGGAGAAGAGAAAACGAGGTAGGCCAAAGGGAAGCAGGAACGGAAAAATGCCGGTGGAAACTACCCAGAAAGCGTTACGGATGAAGCCGACAAGTACTATTACTGGCGGGGACTTGGCGGTTGCGAAGGCTGTTACTGCGAGTACGGGGGTAGTGAATAAAAGTATACAGCCACCACCACTGCAGCCGGATCCAGCAGTGGCAGGGACAGACGAAGGTGCACCATTTGTAGGAATGGGGGCAATGGGTGCGATGGATGGGTATGGAGCACTCGGGAGTGGCGATGGTGGTGGGTGGTTCGGTTAGTTTATTTTGGTACCTAATGATTCGGGGTTTGGGTTCAGGTTTTACATTTTTGGTGTCAGGACGGGGAAAAGTGTTCAAAAGTGTAGTTTTTAACAAGCATTTTGGGAAGGGTAACGGATAAGGGAGTTAACGGTTTTTGTCTCTCATCTCATCTCTGCTCATCTATTCTCGTTTGTTCCCACTTGATGGGGTTTCTGGTTATTTGTTGGTTTCGGGAGTTCTCTCGAGGGGTTTCCTAGTGGGTTCTGGTCCTGTCGAATGTTTATTTTGTGCAAGCTGGTGTTTGCGTGCATGCATATTACTTCCACTTATTCTCTCTTGTTTCTCTTATTTTTGTGGTTAGCAATCGTACTATTGTGGCCCTCCTCATTTCCCAATCCTGACTTCAAAATCCGATCTTTCCGGGTATGGGTGTTTTTTTTCTTTCTTTTCTTTTCCTTTGTTGGGATTGTGGTACTCTTTAAAGTATTATGTATCGGTGTATTTTTTTCGGGGAAGATTGGCGCTGGATTATATAGGGTTTTATTTGTGCGGCGGTTGGACATATAAACACCCGGCAAAGAGGTTTGGCGACTACCGTAGAAATTATACCGCGTGATCCCCGGAGAAGGCCGATGGCGGAGCTCCTATAGCTGGATTGGCTAGTACATAGATTAATGCAGCGTCTTAAGCTGAGCTGATAGTGGGGTACTAAAATCTTAATCGCCACTTTCTTCAGCTCTTATTGTAACATCCCCGGGTAAGGTGAAACGCATAACCCCGCATTTCGAGTGAGGGCTTGTGATGGTGTGATTACGGTGGTTAGCTGGGGATTGAGTAGAACTTATGGGGTTAAGTTAGGGTTTGTTGGAGCTACTTCTTTGTGTCACTACATATACTTCTGTGTTAGGGTTTGTTGGAGCTACATGTTCTCTTTGTGCCACTGCTTTCTGAGTTGTTGGGGTCTCTAACCCCTAACCCTCTCATACTATTATACAGGAACCCTCACAACTACTATGTACAGTACATGTCCTATTAATATGACAGTGAGCTATGCAGAGAGGAAACTCTTTACTGCACCCACCCCTCCACTATTTACCGTAGTACTAGTACTAGTACTACCCCGCCAACTCTACGGCTGAAAATTAGGTAATCCATCCCCAGAAAAACTACCGTACTCCAGAATCCTCTCCACTAGGATCATTACCGAGGTACGGGACGAGAAACACGCAGGTGCATTGCGCCTTCCAAAACGTGGGATTCCAGCACCGGCGATACTAATAAAACACAAGACCCCCCCTCCCGGACCCAGATATACTCTATATACCTTATCCGGAATTAACCTTATACAAAACTTATAAACCCTACCAGCAATCAATCATATACGAGCTGACAGGGGGGTGGGGGCACTGCATCATTGTGGGGGGATAAAATTCTATTGGATAGTGGCTTGAAATGTTTATCCCGTAATATCTCGAGAAAGCTCTCTCTCTCCACGCTAGTAGGTAAAACATGCATCAAGAAGGTAGGTGCCGAGGGATCCAGAGAAATCGAATGCACACTAATATATATGTTCTGAGGTGGGTTAGACTTGATATGCACGGGGGGGGTTTTTTGCTTTTGTGTTTGGATATATGCTAACTAGTGCTAGAATGGGGTGGGTAATAATGTACAGCGAATTGAATAGTGGATCTAGTAGGCGTGGTAATGATCTGATGTCGCTCATCCTATCAGGGTTAGATATCATCC
Source organism: Verpa bohemica (assembly GCA_033030345.1). Classification (NCBI taxonomy): domain Eukaryota; kingdom Fungi; phylum Ascomycota; class Pezizomycetes; order Pezizales; family Morchellaceae; genus Verpa; species Verpa bohemica. The sequence goes on along the minus strand of JAUFSE010000023.1, from coordinate 153,733 downwards.
CCCCCCCGCGGAGAGTCTGCTTTGGTTTAGGTACTCAGATTCGCATCTTAGTAGTGAGACTTGGAACCTACTGGATGAGACTTGGATAGTAAGATCGTATTAATATGTACCTGAGTAATAGTGGGCTCGGGGAAAGGCGGGCTTGTGACAACACATACTGATCAATACTTTGTTGAGCAAAATTTCCGCAACAGAGTTTGTATTTCTATAATTACTTTCTCATCGGGGATGTGAAGTAAGGGGTATACTTAGGTCTGCTTTCCTAAGTGTAAAAAGTGTATTTTGGATTATTGTCACTCATGAGATATCACTCGGTAAAACTCCCCTCCCCCAGGCTCTTAATCCACCTAAGTATCGGGTACAACACACGTTAGCAAGATAAATCTACAAAGATACTTATAGAATAATCCACAGAACCCTAGTTCTTGACTCTCGGGTTTAACCCAACTATTAGTCCCCAGCGCAGACTAAACCATTTCATGAACGCTGAGGAGAGCAACAACGAACAAAACAGACCTACTACCTGACCTCAAGACCCATCACCACAGCCCTTTTATACTTATTCAGAGATGGCACTACCATGTTATAACAATCAGACTATGTGAAATGGCCAGTTTTCATAATAAAAAAAGAGTACTACAGATACATCAGCCGTCTATCGACCTACTAACCAAGTATCCTTCAGCGAATCCTTTTTGATTGTGTTATCTGGTCTATACGTCCTAAGACACTCAAAAAAAAGCATTCCTTGGCAAGAGCCCCGGATAACTTGTCCCGCAGGAAGGAGGGAAAGAGGAAGAGCTCGAAGGGAGAAAAAAGCAATAACAAAATAATAAGTTAGGTACTCATATGTACATGTATGAAAGTCACGCAACGATCGAGGAATGATATATAATTACATTATAACCAAGGCACATTCCTTTATTTTTTTTATTTTTTATTTTTACTCTAGTCTCTTTTTATTATTATTATATTATAAATCATAAGTGTGAGAAATCAGGCCGGGTTTAACCAAGAAGCATCATGCTCAATGCCTTACCTGAGAAGAGCTGTGCTGTCCCCTCTAGAGCGCAGTCCCAACAGGAGGCTCGAAACTTCCTTGTACATATACATTCCTCGCCAACCGATAGGTCACTAGCGACATACATAGTCCGGATTGGGGCCCCTGTTTTTTTTTGCTTCTTCTTCTCATGTTGAGATTCTTCTTTTCTACCCCGAGTACATACACTAAGGTAAGTAAAAGACAACTTTCGGTCAGTAACAGCAGCTGCTGTTAGGCTCTTGCGGTTGTCCCTTAAAATAGGGTGAACCGCTTTTGGAACACCTGTCAAGCCCCCGTCAGTTGGTTTGTCGGATTGTCGTCTGGGCGTGCTTGCGTGTCCGAACCGGGGGGGGGGGGACTTCCAAGAACTGACTGATTGACCACCAGCCACAAGAGCCTGTTGTGGTGTTAGCATGCGCCACTAAGTTACACAACGAATGTGCATTAATGTACCTACGATCACACACTTGTTGTCACACACTTGTTGTCACACACTAAGGGAATAGTTACCCGGTTGTAATGTTGCCTCGTTTTTGTCTCTCTTTTTTTCTGTTTATATATTTCTTACTGTATCTAAGCCATGGGTCGGTATGATCATCTATAGGCTTAAAAATAAACAATTTGAATCCTCTATTTCAAGCAAACTGCGGGCGGATCCCCCGAGAAACAAGCTTTTGACAAGTAAGACAAAGTCCTCTCTCTCTCTCTCTTGACAAGACATGATGACACTCCAACACACGGGAATTCCAAACTGTTGGGCGCAGCGGGCCGTCTAATGTGTTGTTCGGGATCTACTTCATCCTCCCGAGAAAGAACTAGAAAGAAAAAAAAGGCCAGGGGATCACAAAAGCCACAATGTTACAAATTGACCGGTCACAACAGTTCTTCTTCTTCTTCTTCTTATTGTCTGTTGGACGGTTACTAGTTCCTGATCATGAACGCATTGGATGGTACTTTATGTCTTTGATATCTAGGAAGAGAAAGCTGAATAATGTACTATGCGGGGAGTGAGACAGAAAGTGTACATTTATGCTATGTATCTAATCTAGATACATGATTGAATCGATCCCAGACGTGCTATGAAACCGAGTGAGTGAGTGTAGCGTTTTGTTTCTTTCGAAAAATAAAAAAAAAGGGATTCCTTCTCGATTTCAGTGTGAGACCCATCACATTGATAATCTCTTGTATAGATTTCCTATTCCGTCACGGCCCGTGACAGCGCAGAGGTATGTATGTAAAAGCCCAGTCAGTCAGTCAGTACAGTACAGTACAGTACTGTACTGTACTGTTGTGGTTCCCCATCCTTGAGACACGCACAGCAAGTAGAGTATTTCCTCAAGTTTAGAACGGAAGACCGGCACCGATAACAACAACAATAACAACACGCAGGATTAAGCCAATCTTTCCTAGAAGATTAGGTGGAGAAACCTAATCGCTCAGGATTGTAGCCTTGTCGGGACGATGCACACAGGGATAGTTGCGATTTATGGGGTAGAGGACGGGATCCTACATAACCCTGTTTACCTGTCTGTACGTTTACCCGCAACAACAATATCCTTAAGGGAAACCCTAAACCTATAACTAAATTAAGCGACCAAACACCTTTCTACAAAACGTAGAGTACAATTAATAGATTCTATTATAGTAGTCCCCCAGTTAAACACCCTCCCTCTGGTTGTGTGTGTGTGTGTGTGTGTGGTTCTGAGTGGTGACCCTTACCTACATATAGTAAGCAATAGCTATTTTTACAAGAAACGATCATCATTGGAATGGTGATCCCACGCGATAGCTCCCTCCCCCCCCCCCCGTTATCGATGTTTTGCATGCATGGTGTTGGTACCTTTCTTCCCTCTCATGCAGCAGGAATGACAGCCTTTCATCCTCAACAAGCGAAGTATTCAGACTTGGCATTGTCTCAGTGGTTATGTTTTCGGACGCAGCAGACCTCAGCCTCAAGGTTGGGCCGTCGTGACGTGACGCAATTGAACCCCGAGTACCCCGAGTATTCCCTCCCCACCACCACCCATCCCCTCGGGAGTCCCTAGGCAAAGTAACTTTTGGAGTAAAATTCCCAGCTCTTCTCGGGTGCTAACTATACAAAATATACTCTAGCCAAGAACTAGGTATCATCATTGGCTGGCTATGGAGTGAGTGGGGCTACCGAGTCAGTCGTGTTGCAAAAAAAGATTAACTAGTTTTTTATGCGATTGGATGAAATCATGAAATAACTGCACTTCTTCGGATATTAAGGTCCCCTATGGGGAGGGCTGCTAAAAGTAGTATACGTACGTTTACTAGATCTTTGGACTATGGGGGTGCACTTCTTCCTTTCTCTTCTCTCCCCCTGCTGCTAGGATCTAAAAACTATAGTCACTCATTGACCTGATGAGTTGGATACCACAGATACGTCCACATAAACCTCGTTCATAGGGTATGGCGTGTCTTATACAAGATGGGAAACCCTGATGAGTGTATGATAGACGCACGGGCATCACCGTGCCGCAGTTCCAAGTGCAACAATCAGGAACCCTCACCACCCCCCAAGGATCTTGAAAGGCCTCCAATGCAATGCGGGTAGTTGGGACCTACACGTATCTTTGCTGTCTGACGGAAAGAAGTGGGGTCCGATAGGGTTCAGCTGGTAGATGGGTTTACTTTTCGTACTTTTCTAAAGTCCCTTAGGGGAAAGGGAAAGGAAAGAAAAAAAACCTTTAAAGGCACCCACATCCCTCCCTCTGTCACACTCTTTCCTCACCATCCTCAGGACATTCGCTCAACAGTACAGTACAATCTCGACTCTCAATCCTCTCAAAAGACTTATTTCGCAACTGATTTTTTTAGAAGATCTGTAAGTTGAAGACATTTAAGTTGTATTACTTCCAGATCGGGTTCTAACGTTTCGTCTCTAGAAATTCATACAAATCATTCAATATGTTCTTCAAAGCCGGAGCTGTTGCCCTTCTTCAGGTGCTCTCAGTGGGTGTGACTCTAGCTCACCCCAGTGGACGCCCAACTCTTATGGGTCGTAATGGACCGATCGATGTGCGCGACCTCGAGCGTCGTTCTGGCAGTATGATGGTCATATCTCTTAAGATCTTGGTTTATTAGTCTAACCGTATTCAGATGTTATTAATGATTGTACCACTCCTGGGACTATCGCCTTGACCTACGATGATGGCCCTGATGAAGACACCGAAGCCTTGTTGGGAATTCTAAGTAGCAACGGTGTTCCAGCTACGTTTTTCGTGAGTGGTAACAACAATAATAAGGGTGCGATCGATACTACACCGAGGTGGGCCGATATAATCAAGAGGACACACGGGGCTGGACATCAGATTGCTAGCCATACGTGGGATCATTTGGATCTTTCATCTTTGAGTGAAGCCGATAGAAAATATCAAATGGTAAAACTCCACTCCAAATATAGGTACCTAGCACTAAACTAACCTTTTCAAAAATAGACCAGACTCGAGACCGCCCTTCAGGGAATTATTGGAGTTAAACCAGCTTACATGCGACCCCCATACTCTTCGTGCTCTGGTGGATGTCCCGCAACAATGGCTGCTTTGGGCTATGATATTGTTTACTTCGATGTTGATACCGACGATTACAACAATGTCACACCTGAGTTGATTAAAAATGCGATGAGTAAATATGAAGCAGGAATTAGCGCAGGTGGTAATGCCTTCTTGGTAATTGCCCACGATATCCACTACGAGACCGTACACAGCTTGACCCAATATATGATCGACACCGGAAAGAGCAAGGGTTACAGATTCGTTACTCTCTCACAGTGCTTGGGAGGTACCGCGCCTTATCAGTAAACGGTTCCTGTAAGTGTAGTCTTCAACCCCAGTCAAACAAGTAATAAAAGCTAATCATGTACTGAATAGTTTAGTAATTCCTAGCTTATCCCTGTCTTCATTGATAGTTTAAGGTTGCTTTTTACGATTTTCTTAGTTCGCAAATAATGTCTTGTTTTACCAATCTCCCTTTGCGCGGTTATGACCTTGACCGATAGTAATGAGGATGGTTTGGGTGGTGGGTTAATTTATCGGTTTGGGGGGTACGGGCATGGGGAAAGTGGAAAAGCGGAGTTTTTTTGTTATTAATGTTACGTTGCTATGAATACATTCTTTTATGATCATTGAGTTATGAGAAGTATAAACATGTGATAAACCGGTGAATATTAGTACACGGCCAATTGAGACTCGGATGTGATAGTAAGGTAGTACTAGACGTGGAATTACCAATTGTATTAGCAAGGTATTAGTTAAAATAGTGATATAAGATTATTTTATTTATTTTCTCAGCGGTAGAGTTTCACTTTTACTCGGGTAGCTACATATAATAAACATCTTGAGAGAATATTAAGGTTTACCCAAACATTACCCACGCCCCCGTAATTTTTTATTCAATCATGAAACATCACTCGCACTCGCCCTACGAACATTTGTTGAGATATGGCTACCTAATAAGGTATAGCGTTGATGGTTCAACCAGTACAATTGTCTCCGAGGAGACTCGGTGGACAAAGCCTATTAGGAGGCTCTTCTTGGGGTTCACTTGCTGTCTTTCCTAGGCTTTAGGGTACCGCGGGGTCTACGTGATTACCAGTATATATAGAGGAGTAGAAAGCCTTTGCTAGGCTTTCTCTTGTAGTCCGCAAAGATACTGACTTTGGCTGATTAATCTACTTTTGATTATCACGAGAATTGAACAACATTTTTTATATAAAAACATAAAAGTATACTAAAGTTAAATCATACATTTAAAAGACCAAGAAATTGTATCCGTTCGCTTATAAAGAAACTAGTACTAACATACATCTCACAGAATATAGCTACTCGCATACTAAGGGCCTCAAGTAGCAAGTAGATTATGAACGGTTAGTATTTTTTAGAAGTTGGTATTTGACCGTAAGCGCCCCTATATGGTATTACTGCGGGGTTGGTTGGGTGGGTGATTTTCGGTGATTCAAACGGTGGATTGAGCTTTAGTAAAAGATTAACTAGAAAATCCTAACAGAGTCAAGAGGTTTACTAGTTAAGTTGATAAAAACTTCACACACTGAATCATAGTACTGTAGAAAAAAAAATATCAAAGTTAAGACTGTGGGTGTACTTGAAGTGTGATCAAGTTATTGAATTATAATAGTTATAGCCATAAGCTTTATTAAACCCGTAGATTGCTATTAGTGATAAATATAAATGATGGGGGTCTTCAAGGCTGGTGGTTTGTTTGATTTGTTGTATCTAGTCGTTTTTGTTTAATTTATTTTCTGTAGGGAACTCTGGGATTTATGAGGGTAGTAATTATTTAGAACATTAAGTTAGCATCTTAATTATCACTTAAGTAGAGTAGTTCTCCACCCAGTGGGTGTTTTTATGGTAGTTATGGTAGTATGATGTAATTGGTATCATTCCGGGGTTTTCGGAAAGAGTTTAAGCACTTGGAGTTCTGTCTTTGAGCTCTGGTATTGGATCGGGCATTATTGTCTTTAACCGCTCAGAATGCTTTTTAGTACTGGTCAAAACCTACAATTAAAACTACCAATACCTCTCCGCTTAAGATTCTTTACAGTAATTTTGATCCCGGTGGTGGTCATGAAGAGACTGACTATACATTAATCGAGATTTTAGAGCAGGGCAATGAAGGCCAGAGTACACAGCACAGAGGCTTACGACTAGAGAAACAATTACTATTTCAACTAAAACATTTAAAATTGTATGGATAGATAAGACATTACACTTTTCTTAACCTAATAAAAGGTCTTACGAGAGCTAGATCTCCATAATTCCCTATCGACAGCTCTCCAAAACCGTATCAAATATTATATCACAAAAGATAAAGTCCTGTTTTGCGTACAACACCCCTAATCCAAAAGCCCGAGTAATCTAAAGACCTTTCAGTAAGACCCTCATTTAAAACACCCAGAGACGGCCTGGAAGATACTGTACCGAGCGTTGTAGTTGGAACTTGTTCTACCCTCGGACTCGGTAGTGCTCGGTAGGGCATGTTACATCCCCACAAGAAGAACCAACGTCATGACAGGTATATAGCCATCCTTCTGATCTTACAAGGGCTGGATTACAATCTGTGGATACCTGGCTGTAGCGAAACATACATCTCATAAACCCGCTGTGCTAGTAAATACAACCAATTTCTCTTTGTATTAGAATAGGTACCTACACATCTCAATAGCTATCTGGGAGGGATGAATGTCCGCCTAGATGGTAAACTGAGGACATAAATAGAAACGGGGGTCTGTGAACATTAAATGTCTCTTGGCTGTGTTCCGTGTACTTGCACAGACATTGTTGACCGTTATCTATTAGACATCCTCGCTAAGCATCGAGTTCCCCTCCGCTAGGTCCTCCCGTGACGTCAGGCAGAGCACAGACGAGGAGGGGCTCGCTAACGACCGCTTCAGTTGCCCACGAAAGACTTTAGAATACTTAAACTTTACTGCAGTCAAGAGGATCGGTTTTAAGAATGATTTTAGATTTTTCTGGTTCCTTCTTTATCGATCTAGAGTAAAAAGAAATCAAAAGACGTGAACAGCTAGTTACATAATGAATCCCGTACATATACCTCCACCAACCTCAACTCCCCTACATTCCACCCAACCTCAACTTTTCAAACATTCCAGAAACCAAACATAAAGAATGCAAACTCCACCCGTCAAATAGACCAAAAGGAAACCAATTCCCTTCCCTTCATCTCTTCATCCCGCTTATCCGTCTCAGTATCATCATTCATTACTTCCGCCTGTTCCTTACCCCCTCCCCCCGGAGCATACCGTAAAGGAAAAAAAAATAGGATCCATGATATAAAAGCAACAAAAAGAAAAGCGACAAATTCTCACATCATCCTCCAAACAAATAGAAATCATCAAAAATCATACATATCGAATTGAATCATCACACATAAGAAATCTTCATACCCCTCATCAACTTAAAAAAGCTACCGATGTCCTGCATGATGATGCCCCGAATGACCTGGATGACCAGAACTAGAGCTGCTACTGCTACTGCTGCTTGAACTAGAGCTACTAGATGAGCTAGAGCTAGTTGAGCTTCCAGTCTGGCTAGCCGTTTCCGAGACGTACTCAGAATCATACGATTCAGATGACGTCGTAGAATACTTCTCACTCATGTTATTCTGTTGCGTTCTTCTGGTGATGAAGATCGAGGTCAGCCCAGCAGCTGCAGCACCCATCATTGCTGCTAATCCTCCACCACCGTGACCACCGGATTGGTGGCCAACAGCGCCAGATGAACCGTGGCCAACAGCGCCATGCCCACCAGAGATGCCACCATACTGTACGCCGTGGCCGCCTGAGTGATGACCGCCTTGTTGGTGAGTGGTAGTGGTAGTGGTAGTCGTCGTCTTACGCTTTCCCCACAATGCACCGAGCAATCCACCCGTTGCACCAGCTGCTGCAGCACTGCCATATCCATGTCCGTGGCTACCATGGGTTTCGTCAACAACAACAGTATCTTGCCTGCGGCGGCGGCGGCCGCCGAATACACCGGCAACGCCCTTAGCGCCTTTCCGAAGGCAGCAGCAAAGTAAGATGAGTGCAATTAAGAAGAGTGCTCCTAAAATTCCGCCTACAATACCACCAATTTGTGCACCGGTCAATCCACCTCCGCTAGTATCACCACCAACAACACCGCCATAGCCAAGATCACCTGTTGCAACGGGAACCATGAAGGTAGTTGTTCCAGTGACACTGGGAACTAAGATCTTGGAACCGGAGATATCACCACCAATGACACCGCCATTGGAGGACTCAGTTGGGCGAGTTGGAGGAGTGTAAGAGCCAGTGGTGTATATATAGTTTGATGAAGATGGGTCCACTGAAGTTGCATAAGCCGGGAGAGACCATGTTGTTGTGGGTCTAGCGGTAGAAGATGCACCAGAAACAAATACAGAGTATGTGGATACGCCGATAGTGTAGGTTGCAGTGAGGTAATTCCACCCAACTTGAGAAGGAGTTCCACATTGACCCGCATACCAACAGACTTGGCTAGCAGCACAGCAGAGGTTAGGGTTAGCGTTACTACCACATGCGGTTTGGCTAGAGCTTGCGCAGGTGTTTGATGAGACCTGCGGAATTGGCTCAGGCTCTGCTAAAGGTACTGGAGTAGAAGAACAAGTGTGGAGGAGTGTGAATAATAGCGACAAAAGAGTCGGAGCAGCTCGTGACCGCATGATGGGCGATAAAGGGATTGAGTCGTAAAAAAGTAGTGGCAATCGTTAGTCGTGAAGAGGGGGTTCGTAAAATGATTGATAGTAGCAGGAATGGAAGCACAAAGTCAATCTGCTGAAATTGAGGAGGCTGGTTAGCGGATTATGATTCAGAAAGTCACTTGATCAAACTAGAGGGAATGCAACAAACCGAGAAACTAACGATGCCCAACCAACAATGGATGGGGGAGAGTCGTATGCAGGTACAAGAATTGACTGCAGACGAAGAGGAGAGGAGGAGAGGAGGAGGAGAAGGGAGGAGAAGAGGGAGGAGAGGGAGGAGGGAGACAAAGAGGAAGAGGAAAGGAAGACGGAGAGGAGGGAAAGGCAGAGAAGAAGAAAAGAGGTGTCATGGTGAGACGGAAAGCAAGGAACATACACAAATGCATGCTGACTGACCAACCTCCCTCGTTACTCTATATCTCCCCCTCCTCACAAGAGTTTCCAGCGGGCAAAGAAAATCGAGAGGCCGGGAACTTCCCTATTCCTCATACACGCCCTACGAGTGCTGCAAGTACTAGGATTGGGTGTCTTAGCCAACACTATCGCTGTCCAGCCAGCCAGCCAGCCAGCACACACATCACTCCCGCGCAGCACTTTCCCCAAAAGGGAAAGAACATCACACAGCGTTGGCGAGACAACCGCACCGAGGTGGCTTCACACCGTTCACTACAGGGGTTCGCACAAGGGGCCCTGGTAACTGTTTGAAGCTGTTTCCTCCCAACCTCTACGTTTTTTTTTTCATCCATACAGGCACAACTACTCCCCTCCCTCTCTCCCAACCCCCCCTCCATCTATACCAACCACCCCGGAAAAAGCGATGTGTCCGCCCAGAGCTGAACAGGTTTGCTGTATCGAAACACTCTATGGCTGAACAGCGGTTAGGACTGGGGGCACTTGTGCCGTGCAATATGCAGCGGGTTCATGTCCGTTTCTCAACTCCTCATACAGTGACGTGGGAATTGCGTCTTCATTCAGGAACAATAAAAGTCTGTTTCTGGCCTACCGATTCGATAAGATTGCTCATTGGGTGAAACACGTGTTGAGGCTCTATCAGTGAGCCGAGTGGGCTAATAAAAGCGACCCCTCGCTAAGCTTTTGGCGCAATTACTCTAAAGTACCTAGCGTTGAAACACCAACCTCCCGAGTTTCGAGCAACTTGACATTTTGGCTACCTGCTTGCGACGCAATATCCCAATATAGTGCCTTGTCCCAACCTCTCTATTAAAATTTTCTCTCTATGACGCTAGCAATGTCAACTAAACCGACAAGCTGATACGAGTCCCAGTCCGCCGGCCTTGGTTCCCGAGAACTCGGGTGACGTTCATTTTCTCACGCACAGCGCATTTGCGCAGATACGCCACTATTATGCACTGTTCATCGTCCTTCTATGATCTCTCTTTAGTATGAATAAATAGCTTTGTACGCGTCCCAGGCTGTGTCTATCGTTGACCGTTGACGTCGATAATATCAAGCGGGAAATGATCGGTTTGTGTGCTGGACACAGATTTACGTTAATCGCTGACCTATGGAGTTATAGCTATTTCCTCCTGTATATGCCTCTCGCTAGGCCTTGTATGTAATGTCAAGTCAATTGTTCAATATGCAGCCAACATCTGCTGAGAACTTGACTCAAACCAACCTGGAGCGGAGTGGATTATCATATACTTGGGGATCACCGTGATGGGTTGCGGAAGCCTAAAATTTGCACTAAATCCGGACAAAACTTTGGAACCTTCCATCCACCGGCGCTAATCCTCCATACCATATTCACTAACCACTAGTCGGGAATACGCATAACTAAAGCACCTACAAAAAGAAACCCCCAGCAAGATGGGCCACCAACCTAGCTTTATTCACAAAAGGCCCCGAAATTTTAGCCAACAAGAAGGCTGTGCATATCGGTTGAATACCACTTGACACGGCAAGCTGAGCACAATGCTAAAGAGGCGACAGCATAATTCACTGTCTTAGACAGTCCTACCTAGGCGCATTTTGCCACATTATCGCTTGTTCTCAGCCCGCCTATACTCTACAGCATATATGTAAAAACAGAGGCAAAATGTGGAGGGCAGCGCGGTTTAGCCAATTGATAGGTCTCTTGCCGATAGTCTATATGCAAGGGGTGATCGTCAGGAGATGCCCATAAAAGCCAAATCCCGGGATCGGGCAGTTGATCCGAAGTTTAAGCTATTCAAATGTACGTTCCGGGAGCGGGGGAGTGTAGTCTATCTACTTTTCCAGGGTGTATTGCCTGGGCCCAAAAGTACCTAATCATATTCCATCACTCGCACCCGCTTATGCAGTCTTGGGTCTATAATTACTCTGCATGTAAGATCTAGAAAGAGTTTTTACACAGATAAACCGATAAGTCTACCACAAGTAGTGCTCCTTTGCTTTTTCGTTTCATGCAGCTGCAGGTGGCCCGGCAAACCAACATCCGTGTTGGTTGCCGGGGCACATGACCACATTGGTAAAACCGCAATTTCTAGAAACCGTAGAATATGCACGTAAATGCACTGCACGTAGATAACACTATTAAAATATTTATCATGAGATATAATCCTCTATGCTAGGCGCTAGGAAGTATGTAACTCTTTCAATCTCATTATATACCCGAGCAAAACTATAAGCCTATTTTGCTTGTCTGTCTATGTATATGAAACTCTCCAAAAGAGAAATTCGTCAATAATTATACATATGCTCCTATCTATGTGTAAACCCCTAGAAGACAATTAAACTGAATAAATAACAGAAAGAAAAATAAAGAAAAGCCCATGATTACTTAAAACTCCTTAAAACTCACAATAGGTATCTTGTACTCTTCTTAAAATACCTGAAACTCATACCCACAGAGATTCCTACCAACACCACCAACTCCGGGTGCCTAACAGACCCAAACGCTTCCTTCTACCTCACTTGCATAGCGGCCCGTGCAACACATTGTGTAAGTAGTGGAGAAGCCCGATTCAGCCCAACATATGCCGGAGCCACGGAGCCATTTCTTTCAGACTTCCTATCCGGCATCGTCCCAAGCTCTAGCACAAAAAAGGCCTCTAAAAGCCATACAGCACCAATATCGACCTTATTTTCAAACGCCGCAAGCAGTCGAAAATCGTACTTATTCCCCTTCTGTTCCATAAACCTATAATGGGCACTCGTTTTCTTGAGTCTATTAAGATCATTAAGATGCTGAGCGATCCTTCGCCCAACACCACAGGGCACCCCCGGTTTCCGCTGAGCGTACGGTGGGGAGCTGATCCTCCCACGTAAAGGCCGGGTCACCGACCATGGTGTATTTGCAGTACTTCCCGACCCTCCAATATATACCCCGAGCTCCTTCTTTGGTGTTTTGATAACATTCATGTAACACCCTTGGTTAGGGATCCAACAGTCGTGTTTTAGGTTTCTGTAACTTGTGGTAGATAATCCGAACCCCATACCACCAGAAATCATACGTTTTGTCTCTGGGAATACTGCTTGTGATAAGAGTATGAATGCATCGTTGAAGTGCGTTTTTGATATGAATTTTTTTACGCTGGGTGAGGCTGGTTGTGTACCGCTTAGGACTCCGGCGTAGAAGTAGCATAGGATTTGTTGGAGTCTGTATTCGAAGTATTGTTTGTTGGTGTATTTACTGTTGTGTTTTGTTAGAGGGGGTGAAATAGAGAGGTGGGGGGGGGGGTTTTGGTGGGCTGACCTAGTGGTGTAGATGGGGATGGTGTTTGTTTTCTTTTTGGGCTTCTTTGCTTTTGGTGGGTTGGGTTGCTTGGGTTCTTGGGTTGGATTTACTACGGCTATGCCTATAGGAGCTGGGTGTTAATTGTGTGTGTTTGCTATAAAGGCGTTAAAGACCACTTACTCAGCTTGGAGCTGCTATTATCTAGTTTCTGATATCATTTTAGTAAATTCCTATTTCGGAGTAATAAAAAGAACTAGAAGGGAAAAGAAGTGTGGGTTGATTTTCTTTTATTTAGAAACATACCTTTGTTATATGGTTAACCTTATGTAGTGGCTTCGGTCCAAATGATGTTTTTAAAGCGCTCCACCAGTTCTGGATACTTTGAGGAACTGTCCATTTCGCATGCGACTTAGAGTGTCCGAAGTTGGGATTATGAGAAAGACTAAAACTCGCTTTTGGAATATATGACGATCTGAAGATAACATTCCCGCGGGATAATCCATGGTGTTTGCGAAATAAAGCACTAGGCGTTGGAGCAACAACCTTGTACATTCTTGTATATATATATATGATCTGATTAGATTTCAGCTAATGATAACAACTATATTGTGATGAGTAGATAAAAAAAAAATTCACCACAACAAAGTTTGTTAGATCTTGAGCGTGTATGACGAGAAGATTATTCTAGGTAGGCTTTTCTTATATATATTTTTTTGGAAAAAGGGACCCCCTTACTCACCCGTGCGGTTAGGCCCTCACTCCAAAGCCTCGATTCTTTAGGCCTCCTTCCCCATGCCCAAAGCGTATAGGTAGAATCAGGTTGTCTGTGCCACAAATGAGACTTTGGTGATTGAGTTGTATCTACGAATGGAGGTATCTATCCCTTACTTCTCTGGACTGTAGCTGTTATCGAATCATGAACTACGATAACGGATGTAGAGACAGCTAGGAATGTAGTCCCGAGCTAGTGTCTTATTGGGGGGGTCACACGATTGCCCTGCCCAGCGAGAACATGGGTTCTTGCGGATTAGTTGGTTGAAAGGTACTTGACGTGTAGGCAATGATTAATATCAAGATGACTCTTAGTGCGAATAGTAGAGTAGATCTACTATTTTTAAGAGGTTGTAGAGCATTTATGAGGCTCAGCGCTAGGTAGACACCTGCGCGTGGTTAGGCATAGATCTGTGCCCCGTAATTTAACAGAAAGAACCACCACCACCACCATTTAAAGGGAGTAGAAGGCCTTAAAGTGACAAGCTACGGACAAGGTTTGCGTAGTTATTACCTTTTATAGATATCATCTTGTTTGTGTTTTGACCCTCCAACAAGTAGCCAATAACTCCTATAACATCAAAGCAAACAAACAGCACACCCCCCCTAACACGTGACACAGCTACTGAAACCCTAGCCCTGGCCGAATTCCGGTACATTTGAGACAGTGTCAATGATTTATCCCGAGAAAATGCTTGACTTTGGGCACAGAGTGGCTTATGCACAGCGGGACCATACATACCCGGGTAGCACTGCATAAAAGTACCTATCAAATTAATCCGCCTCAACGTATATGTAACACAGCTCATGATTGGCTAACTAGGGCCTAATTCCCGGGCGTGCGGGGGGGAGTGATTGGTGGTTCTAAAAACACGCATTCGTCCCCGCAATTGAAACTAGAATATGGGATGCCTTAATAAGAGTCACAAAGAGTCTCAATACCCTCCTATCTTAGATTATACATCCTCAGCAAAAAAAATAAAAAAAATACCTATTATTCGACCAGCTACATACCCGACCAGCTACATACCAACGATGGGAAATAGCACATATGAATGCTGGAGTTGCCAAAAAAGATTCGGCACCCAGTATGGCCTCTACCACCACAAACAAGATAAGCATGGAGCTGGAGGCCGATCCTCAGGCTCAAGCTCCAATTTTTGTAGTAGGTGCAACTATTACTTCGAAAACGCGGCGAAGCTCCGGACCCATATCGATAATGGCCATCCACACGAATCATCTTTTGCACCTGGAAGATCCCCGGATGTTCCTTACTGTTATCAATGCGGTGGGGCGTTTGGATCTGGGTTGGAGCTCAAGAATCACATTTCTCTAAGCCACCCTCTAAGCCACCGCAACAGGTCGGATCATAGGTCTATACCATCTTCAGCGTCTAGGAATCAAAGCCAACATCCGAGCAGTATTTACTGTAAGCCTTGTGATTACCACTTCCAGTACAACAGCCAGCTCCAAAAGCATATCGCCTTGGGTCATCCGTACGTGAAGCATTTAGCGCTTAGGAGACATGTCTGTAAAGAGTGTGACCGTGGATTCGAAAGCGCTGAAGCGCTGAGATCTCATGGAGTTTCATGTAGCCATATCACTCCTCACCAGAACCCACAAGCCATGATCGATTCGCAGCGCTCACTCAGGCCTACCGAAGGAAGCTTCCCTCTCCAGTATCGCAATAACGGTACCAGCGCTGGCGGCGGCTCTCTCGTAGCCGAGAAATACACTCCGAGACTCAACCCTAATATTTGTTCACCACAGGCGGCGGGAGGTCCGGTTCCTACGGGACCTAGTGCTGGCAGTAATGTTAGTAAGAGCGTCTGCCCATTGTGCTCAAAGAAGTTTAAGAAACCAGCACATATGGAGATGCACTTGGCATCGAAAGTACATGCCAAATGACAAGGGGGAAGGTAAGGAAATATCTGTCAGCTGATGAGAGGATAAGAAGTTGCCTGACCGACTTGTGCAAAACAGGGCAGGTTCTTAGAGAGAAGTAAAACCTCTTGGGGTGGAGCTAGCAGGGGTGGAACACTCATTGAGATCTTGTTATTAATCCTTGGTAGTTATGCCTTGTTTAAGAGGGCTTTAGGAGTGTGGATTAAGAGCTGGCAAATTTCCTTTCCTATGATCTTATTTCCTTGTTCCGGATTGTAGTATACTTTATACATCTGTTAACTTGTAGAAGTTATTGTTTCATGAGTGATCACTCGTCTGGTTGAATCAGTATTCAGTGAACTACAAGAGCTATAACATCTAGAAAAATGATCGAGAAACACGGGATTCAGGTTTAGGACTTCTCCTTTTGGTCTTGTGGCAAATGTTCGTGATTATGCTGGTTGAAGGGCCCCTGTTCACTGACCCTTGTTTCTCGATATTTCTCACTAGAAGCTGTAGAGCACAAGGCTATAGACTTTGTCCCTTGGTTTTGACTAGTAAGTCCTCTAGAACATGGCAAATAATATCCTGTCCAGTTCTGCGCTGTGGGTTGCCTGGGCTCGAGTCTCTGCTAGTTGACGTGTGGCGTTGTGGTGTAACCTCCGTCATTGCACAGCCACAGTATCTTGTGGTCTATGACGTAGACACATTACCACCTTGATTGCCACCCCTCATGATATAAAGCTCATTTCTGTAGGCTTAGAATAAGCTCAGACATTATTCTATAACATCAGTTCTCGAGCCTCGATACATCACGCTGTTCATCTAATTCTAACCCCTACTAAAAAAATGCCGATCCCACTCTTTACTACTGGCGAGAAGCCATCCAACACTGAGAACCTATCCGCCGCGCCTTTGAAGGAAACGGTTACATCAACACCTCTGACGTCTGGATCTCCCCCGGGGTCATCATCCACGCGACGCCGATCGTCAGCTTCAGAGCAACGCCGGCCGTCAGGCCAACAGGAAGCCGTTACAACCTCTGAATCTGGGACATCCATGAGTGCCGCGAGCTCTGGCAGAGAGAGGACCAGGGAAGAGAGGGAAGAAGCGGATAGGCTGTACGATGAGAGAATTGAGGATGAATACGCGAAGCGTGAAGGGGGTGCTTAAGCATTGGGTACTCTTGTTCTGTTCAACGCGGGATGAGTAAATATTACCGCTATGACTTTTGGTTGGTTGAATGGGACCGGAGGGGGATCCGGGGGGATATAGGGTAGCTATAGCTGGATTAGTTGTGGGTTTTACTCAGCACTAATTGCGTTTTCTATCTTACTCAATCTACTCGTCTCTTTTTTTTTTTGAGCCTTCCTCTTTTGCCTGAACCGTTTTTGAGCCCGCTCAGTTCACGTTTTCCATGTTGATATCATGTTGGTGAAGGTGAGGTGTGTGCGTGTGTCTCAGTAGATGTGAAATACACAATCCTTGATTGGTTGTAACAGAGCCTCACCTATTCCGGTCGATCTACGGTTATAGACTTGGCACTGACGTCGCTTTATAAAGAACAGGAAAGACTTCTCCTGTATCATCTTGGGTGAACCTGCACGTTCAAGATACATATTAATTGCTCAGGAGTACATTGCTGTCCTCCATTATCCATCTGTTACGATACCGAGGTAATTGACAGTGAAGTAGATTTATTAGTCACTTCTCACACCATTCTCTTGTGCTATTAAATTGCCACAGAGTCACGCCTGTTCAACTTCATCGACTACAGTAAATCAACTTCATCGACTATACAAAAATCAATCATGGTCCTGGTATACCTTAAAAACCTCCTTTTCCCCTCTCAAAAGTCCGTTCGTAGCAACGAGACCCCACCCCTCCTCCCAACAACCATCGACTTCTCAACTAGCAAGAGCTATGGCTCTATGCGAACAGAGAACGGCTGCGAGACCCCTAGCTCATCATGCCGCCACCCTCTCTGTCCCCGTCGTGCAAGCTCTCGCAACCCATCACCCCAAAGTCTAGGATCCGATGACAGCGACACAATGTCCAAACCCTACTTTGATCCGCGTGTTCTTTCAGACCTAACAATCGGTCTCTCCGACGGTCTAACAGTCCCATTCGCACTAACCGCCGGGTTATCCGCATTTAATGATACAAAAGTCGTCTTATACGGTGGAATCGCCGAGTTGATTGCCGGGAGCATATCTATGGGTCTCGGTGGCTGGCTCGCAGGAAGAGGAGAAGCAGAGTACTACGAAAACACACTGAAGGCAACACAAGCACTCATTGACACCTCACCGGGAGCTATATACCCACTGCTCATGTCGATTTTTAAGCCGTATAATGTACCTACTGCGTCGCTAGAGCCGGTGGTGGATAGTCTTTCGAAGGGGGATAGAGACACCCTCACGAGCTTTATATTACAGTTTCATCACCACCTCCCAGCACCGGATCTTAAAGCGCGGACACCACTATCGTCTGCCGTCACAATAGCGGCGGGGTACTTCTTTGGTGGGTTTATCCCGTTGCTGCCGTACTTTTTTGTTGCGAGGAGTGAGGTTCTGGTTGGGTTGGAATGGAGCGTGGGGGTTATGGTGGCGTGCTTGTTTGCCTTTGGATTAGGCAAGACATTACTTGTTGCTGCCGAGGAAGGTGGGGATACAGGGGGTAAACCGTGGGGGAAGGCTGTGAAGGGTGGAGTGGAGATGGTGCTTGTAGGGGGGATTGCGGCAGCTGCTGCAATGGGGATTGTTAGGGCTTTAGGTGGACTATCGTAGTGTTGGGGTTGAGGGATTTATAAAAATACGGCGTTGGGGAAGTAAACAAAATTATCGGTTTTATTTTTCGGTTGGTTCTTTTGTAGACCTTGTATGATATATTTAGTGGTGATATTTTCTCTATTGCTTTAATCATAGAATATCACTCGCTATACTTATAACCTAAGTTTCTTACTAATTTACCACTATCAATGTAGTATTATAGAATTTTGGGACCTAAATTACCATAGACCTACCATATTATTTTTATACTAGAGAGACGTGTATAGTTGTAGATCTCAGTGTTTCGATGACAGCTATTAATGAATACCTGAGTTTATGTTGAAGTTTAATATACTTGTAGCTTAAAAAAAGTCTTAGCTCATATAACCGAGAGAATAAGAGCTTATGACTGTTACAAAAAAAGATAAATATAATAGAAGGCTATAACCGTAGTACTGGGAACGGTAATCTTGAGAATTTCAATTACATCGGGACTCAATGATTTACTGGATCGCATTATATATACTAATGGTTTCCTATACAGTCTATTAGCTTGTAGTATTTTTGTGGAGTTTTGGGCGGTATGGGACATGGATTACCCAGGTGAATTCTGAGTTTGTATTTGTTCCTGCTTAATATCGGGTGTCTCTTCGTGGTTGCGTACCATCTGGATTAGGATATACACTAGTACTTCCAAATAGGGTAGAGACAGTAGGTTTAGATGTGCTAGTACTTCCGAATAGGCCGCTAGTACCTGTAGATGCTGGAGGTTTAGATGTGGTAGAATTTCCGAATAGGCTGCCAGTACTTCCAGATGCACTACTACATCCGAATGGCTTAGTACCACTGGCTGTAGGTGTAGGTGCTGGAGGTTTACTGAGAAGCTCAATGGTTTGCCTGAGACCGGCAGAAGTATTCTTTTCATTTTTCAACTGGGACTTTAGGCTTTCCAACTCTATTCTCCCGTTTTCTAGCTGGGAAACAAGACTATTCGATGTCCTCTCTTCATCTGTAAGCTGATTTTCGAGCTTATATATTTTATTTTCTTCATCTCTCCGCCTTTGTTCAGAGACAATGAGTCTTCTGCAAACCTTTTCCATCAATTCGCTTGCAAATTCCCCACAATCTTTAATGCAGCCTTTCATGTCTTCGGTTTGAAAACTCGTAAAATTAATCGCAGCGAACTGGGAGATAATCCTCCGAAGCGGATCTTGAGGGTCACTCGTTTTCTCATATGAAAACCTGACTAGCTCCGCGAAGTTTGAGACAACTGGCCAATTGGAATTTACAGTGCCAATTTTCATGAGTGTTCTCATAAGCCGTTGAAGAGCTAGGGTCCAGAGGGGTTCTATTTCTAGGTGTCGTGCGAGGCTGTATATCTGGGCATGCGCAAGGAAGACACACTCGAAATCATGCGTAGTAGGGTCAAAGGACTTTGCTCTGAAAGCAGCTGCTTGAGAAATCTCTGGCCTAGGGTCGGGGCCAGCGTGAAAGCACTTATTCAAGGGCGTCAAAGGACGTGCTAATGTAGATGCTGCACTGGTACATTTTGGTGGAGGCGGAGGGACATCGGTTGAAGATTGATTCTTGCTGTCGTTGCCGTTGTCACTTACAAATAGTCCTGATTCTGAGCTAGGCCCAGGGGTCACAGTAGGCGTATCTAGCGGTGTCGGATCGGGACAATGATAGTCCCTAGTATAGGCATATTCAACGAGTCGTTCTACCGTAGCTTCATTCCAAGAACGGAGGTTGACCTCAAACTCGTCGGACCCGTTCCCGTCTGTAGATGTGGTGGTGGTGGTGGTGGTGGTGGTGGTGTTGATGACTTCATAACACAGTTGGAAGAGGGCATTTTTATGAATGATGAAAGGTAAGCCAGTATTTGCGAATACTTTTAATGTTTCTTCACGGAACCTAAAGGCCGAACATTTTTCTCCTGTAGTTAGCTGCTGTTCTCATGAACAGTGAGTTTCTTCTCAGTAGAGAATCACACCTCGTAGTCATTATATTTCTAGAATAGACGGCAATATATGATGTTCTAGGGGGAAAGCCCTGCTAGCTTTGTGGTGATTATAGTTATGAGGGTGGTGATGATGGGGTGGTGAAGTTGACGTGGGTCTTATTGAGGGACTTAGGCTGACTACAGATGGAACGCCAAGACACACCACACCTTTGTAGAAGTGAATCATTAGTAAGCATTACTCACTAACCCCAGTGATTTTACTACTTCTGGATGGCCAGTAAGATGTTATTACAGTAGATATAAGGGTAAATATACGGATGGCACTTGAATAGGGTATGTTTCTACTCTTCTAGTCAGATTTGTCCGTATACTTTTGGAGAACACTAGCGTGTCTAGGATTTGTACTGCAAGAGTGTTTCACAAATTCCACGAGACACTTTCTTAGGTCTCCTGTTATTGAAATAAACTCTTTAGCTACATGTAAGTACATACATATTATACATCCAAGTGCTCACATCTCATCACTCGGCTATTAGCTTATAAAAACCCCACTTTCGGGCTCCGACGGGTTAGTAATCATTTACTACCGGCACTCGGCTAAGCTGCCCGTATTCAAGGTTATGTAACCTTAGGCAGGTGGCAGGCATCAAGGTAGGTACACATAGCTTGTAGGGGCCCTGGCCTCTGCAATTCTTTTATGATGACTCTTCCTCTATTCTCAAGTGATCCGAATGCCATATCATGATCTATCCTTGAGCATTGTACTGTACGGTATTCATCAATTGGCATCAATTGAGTCTTGAAAGTACCCGGAAACTACACCTCTAACCTTTAGTTAGAGATAAAAGGTTCTTTCCGAAAGGGCCTACTGGAAATTATGGGGGGAAGCCTAGCTCCTGTCGAGGCACAGACCGGTGATGAAGTACAGCGGGTACGGACTTCGCGAACACTAGATTCAATCATGGGGAGGAGGTCATTGAAGAAAACCGCCGCTGAGGCGAGTTATGTCGATGTACCCCCCGATGGAGGCTATGGATGGGTTTGTGTTGCTTGCTGTTTTGTGGTCAACGCGATGACATGGGGTGTGAATAGCGTATGTGATTCTTTTCTAGTTTTTTGGACTGGTTTTAGGCTAACGTTACCTTACAATAGGCGTACGGAGTTTATCTGGCATACTACCTCACTGAGAATAGATATCCAGGGGCCACTCCTCTTCAATTTGCGTTTATTGGTGGTCTATCGGTTTCTCAATCCATGCTTATCGCTCCCATCGCTACGCTTCTCCTTCGTCGCACCTCTACACGAACGGGAATGGCAGTCGGCATTTTCTTTCAGGTCAGCTCATTAATATTGGCTTCGTTTTCGACAAAAATCTGGCACCTATTTCTCACACAAGGGGTGATGTTTGGTTGGGGGATCGGCTTCTTATTTACATCGTCAGTTGGCACCATTAGTCAATGGTTTAACGTAAAAAGAAGTATGGCAAACGGCATCACCGCTGCCGGTAGCGGCATCGGTGGGCTAATATTCTCATTGAGCATCCAGAAGATCATCCAGACTTATGGGGTCGAATGGGCGTTCCGTATCGTTGCTATTTGTGTCTTTGTTGCCAACTCAATCTGTACAATCCTCATCCGTGACCGGAACAAAGTAATTAACCCAAACCAAAAAGCGTTTGATTTCAAGCTTCTTAGGCGGTTTGAGTTTCTACTAGTTCTGGCATGGGGGTTCTTGTCGATGCTCGGGTATATTGTCATTCTATTCTCGCTGCCAGATTATGCAGCAAGTGTAGGCATGACCAAACAGCAGGGGAGTATATTGACGGCTATGTTGAATCTGGGTATGGCGTTTGGGAGGCCATTAGTGGGTATTAGTAGCGATACTTATGGTAGGATTAACATTAGCGGGATCATGACACTTGTTAGTGGGCTGAGTTGTTTTGCAATTTGGATGTGGGCAAGGGACTTTGGGGTTGCACTATTTTTTAGTCTGGTTAATGGTGCTGTTTGTGGCACATTTTGGACAGTAAGTTTTTTTACAGTTCTAGCTATCAGGCTTTATATTGACTCTTCATAGACAATATCGCCAGTTGCGGTAGAAGTAGTTGGGATCAAAGAACTCCCAAGCGCATTATCATTAGCCTGGCTGTCAATAGTGCTACCAACAACATGTAAGTTCTGTTCATCGACCTTTCAGATCAGTTCTAACCTCTCATAGTCTCTGAACCAATCGCTCTCTATCTCCGCCGCCCCGGCCAGTACAATGCCTACCTCTATCCACAAATATTCTCGGGTATTCTTTATATCGCAGCTGCAGCGTCAATTTTCATACTCCGCGTCTGGATGCTCGCAAAGCAAGACCAGAAGCGTGTAGAGATGACTGGAGATGAAGAGGGGGAGAAAGGGGGGGCTATTGGTGCCGAGCAAGCTTTGGGAGAGGTATCGGGTGGGTTTATGAATAAGTGGAGGAATGCAAATCGATGGTGGAGATATGCGAAGGTATGAGTTGTGGGATTGGGATCGAGTTATGATTTACGACTATTATTGTTATCGGGAATGAGTGTATGTAAGCATTATGGTATGTTGGTATATAAAAGTACATGTAGTTAAATATTTTGTAGATTAATGTTGATAGTCTAGAAAAAAGGTGCTTTAAAACTTACTCTATAATGTTTTATCTGGATTTAAGTATCTACATACATGAAAGTTCCCGCCAGCTAACAGCCTCCGAAACAGTGTCTCAGCTTCATAACACTGGGCCACTAGATGTGAGTGGTATTTAGTAATTCATCAATTGTCACTCGGCCTAATATAGGTACACCTTGTTGAGATATGGCTACCTAATAAGGTATAGCGTTGATGGTTCAACCAGTGTAATTGTCTCCGAGGAGACTCGGAGACAAAGCCTATTAGGAGGCTCTTCTTGGGGTTCACTTGGTGCTTTCTCTAGGCTTTAGGGTATCGCGGGGTCTACCTGATTAGTCGTATATATAGAGGAGTAGAAAGCCTTTGCTAGGCTTTCTCTCCTAGTCTGTTAAGATACTGACTTTGATCAATTCAACTACTATTGATTATCGCAAGTTCTGAACACACCTTTACTAATCGATAAACCCGCTTTTGGGAACTTTTTGGACCGCTGCTGGGAGTGGGGTGTATTTAGCGATATATGAAGGGTTGGTTATTTGGGCTGGGAAAAGGGGTTTATGGTCCGTTTGTATAGATGAGTAGGTAGAAATAGAAAGGAGAAGAAGAAGAACGAACACTGTACTTTATAGGAATGTTATATTGTGTTGTTCCGTAATGTCCTATTATAACTGCGGGCTTAAGTGTTTGGATTACGTAAGATATCATACTATGTGTTAAGGTGGCTGTAAGATTTAAGGAGCTAAAGTTGTGTGGAAGATTATACTATAGCTATTTGTGTTGCAGTCCTTACTAAATGTCATGGTTTAGTGGTGATGGCTAGTATTTTAGCATTGTATACTCTAATTTATGAGTAATATCATCGTGATCTAGTTTGTATACGATTCTTTCTCTCCCTACTTAAGCAAACTATGTAATGTTCCATGGAGTCATACCCGTGGCGTTGTCGATAGGGTTACCGGTGGTGACCTCATACCTAACCCATACCCGGGGGAAAACATTCCTTTGTGCCCATTGCTTCCCATTTTATACACCCCCACGTACTCGGTACCCACGAGAACATGTCAGTCCACATGATCGTACGTTCTTTCCTAGTGATAGCAAGTTTAACATACTAAGGGCAATGATTCCAGGCTGGCCCAATAGCGGGTGTTATCACCTGTCTCATGTTCTACCCATTCGACACACTCAAGACGCGAATACAATCACCAGACTACCGAAGAGCAGCAAAAAGTAGTGGGATCCAACGGGTGTGGTTTCGTGGGTTATATCAGGTATGTGTCTATGAGGACCAACTACTATTCGACTAATATTGTTTTTCACAGGGTATTGGACCTATAGTTCTTGCCACTCTCCCAGCATGTAAACCCCATTGAGCCCCTAGAGTCAATACGGAAGTAAGGGTTACTAATGGGCAAAAAAATATAGCTGCTGCTTTCTTCACGTCTTACCAAGGGAGTAGACGACTCATTCACGAAGCTGTACCATCGCTCCCTAGTCCATTGGTTAATTGCGCTGGTTCCTCTATTGGTGAACTCATCGGGTCGGCTGTAGTTACTCCTGCCGAAGTAATAAAGCAAAATGCACAAGTGCTTTCAAAAGGCGGTGGGGGTAGTAGTAGTCTACAAGCGCTTCGGCTCATTGGTCGGAACCCTAGGGATCTTTGGCGGGGTTATACGTTACTGGCTGGTAGGAACCTCCCGTTTATTGCGGCGCAGTTCCCGATTTATGAGGAGTTGAAGGTGTTGCTTGGTTCTAGGAAGGTGCATGGTAATTGGTGGGAGATGGCGAGGATTACGGGTATTGCTGCAGCGGTGTCGGGGGGGATAGCGGCGTGTATCACAACACCGATAGATGTTGTGAAAACAAGGATTATGTTGTCTGTGGCGGATAAAGAACGGAAAGTCGGTGCGGGGGAAGTGTTTAAGAATATTATTAGGGAAGAGGGTGCTAGAGAGTTGTTTAGAGGAGGACTTTTGAGAACTGTTTGGACCGCTGCTGGGAGTGGCGTGTATTTGGCGATATATGAGGGGTTGGTTATTTGGGCCGGGAAAAAGAGTTTATAGTCCGTTTGTATAGATGAGTAGGTAGAAATAGATTGGGAGCTAGGAATTTAACACAATTGTGGGTTTTAAGAGAGACTGTTATAGAGAAGAGTTGACCTTTTGACTACTATATTTAATGAGTAATAATTAATATTACCTGTACTATATACACAACTATTGTTAGGTTTGTAGGCTGCACAGGTAAATATTGATCCTTGGATTCCTGCAGGCAACTAAAACCTTTGTGTCGGGAATATGTCTTGTCTACTTAACTAATATTCCAGAGTCGGGCTTCTGTCCATAAAAATTAGTAGAGTACGTGTCTATTACTAGTTTTGGAAGGTCCCAGTACAAACTTCTAACTCTTGGGCATACACCCCTCAATTGGACCTAGGATTCTTGAGGCTAGCTCTGATATACCGAGTAAAACTCTAGATGTTAAATTATACCCATGCGCAAATCACGACAACTCTGGCGATCAATACTTGTGTACTGAACAGAGTCTCCAACCAATATCTTCATATCAATGACATTTTTGACATTTTTAGCCTTAATCATCATCACGCCACCAGGACTGCCGATCACCCCCTTATCCTGGACCCTTGAAACATCACCATGGCCAGTCTAAATAAGAGCCAGGGCAATGCCGAGCCAAATTTCCTTCTCACCGGTGGGGGCGCCCAAATAGGGGTGGGCGCTTTTTTCTCCCCTCCACCCGTATGTATGTATTCAACACCGCCGCTGATACTAGGACTTAGACACTTTGTGTGCTTTTTTTTTTGTGTCATTACCACCCCACCCGACCGAGCGAGCTCCACATCTACAGTACTGTGTACTAGAATGTCGACTCCAAGTTATCAATATGATGTTTGCCAGCAGGCGAATCACGTAAGCAAGTACTCCTTTCACTCTTTTGTGTGTGTGCATCGCCGCGCGTGCACGTTGGGGGCTTACACGTTTTTGTATAGGCGTCGTATGGGATAATAAGATATACGCACTCGGTGGATACAATGCAGTTACTGAGGTAGATGGTGCAGAAGCTATACTAATATCAAGTGGGTAACCCACAACATACACAGAGAAAGAGAGTATTTAATTGTTAACTTGGGGGGGGGACGTTAGATTCTTACCTTCGGATAATCGATTTTACGAAATCATCTGACTTTACCCGCGATAATATAACTACGATAATAAGAGTACCTGATACTATCCCACGTACAAAATGGGCCACAGCGTGGGTTAATGATGGAAAGATATACATGTTTGGTGGAGAGCATGAATTATACAAAGTAGAGGACGAAAATGGTGTTCCCTCGAACGCTACTAGACCAACGCCAGATGGGACGATTTGGGAATATGATATTGCAGGTAATACATGGAACGGGATACCTGATAGTACTAAAACAATACAACCGATCGTTAGGGCTCAGTCGGTGTTTGATAGTACTGATAAGACCGAGTATATTCTGGGGGGAGTTATAGAGATGGGGCAGTATTATGTGGCGAATGGATCGTATTATCCAGCGAGACCGTCTCCTAGTGTCTCGCTTAGTAATTTGGTGACATATGATATGGAGAATCAAGTGTGGACAAATAAAACGAATGATATCTCACTTGGGTCGATTGAGCAAGGTCGTATGTTTTATTTTGGGGAATTAGGGACGAAAGGTGCTTTGGTTGTTGTGGGTGGACGAGCAGATGGGAGTCCAGTTAGTTGACACGATATATCTTACTCTATGCTTTATTATAGATTTCTAACATAATGATATACAGAAAGCGATGGACAGCATAAATCTATATGATATCGATACAAGCACCTGGTACACACAAACAGCCACCGCAGAAGCCGGTAACTTCCCACCGCCACGTCGAGAGTACTGCGCAGTCTCTGTTTCATCCACGGATGGAACCAGTCACAATATCTATTTATATGGAGGTGTTGATCAAGACCACGAGGATACTGTGACTACTGCTCTTAGTGATGTCTGGATACTCACATTGCCTTATTTCCGCTGGGTCAACGCTGGTCGAGCACCGATTGGGAAATCAGCCTTGACTTGCGACTTGCTCTCGCAGAGATATATGGTAGCATACCGTGGTAGGAATGGAGGGTCTGCAACAGATTTCCATGCCTGCGATCAGGAATCAAATCCGGCAGTTATTCAGGGACTCAATATATTCGATATCACATCGTTGAATTGGACAACGGAATATGTACACCCAACTGGAACCCCAACATATCAAGTTCCACAGAAACTCATTAGTATCATTGGCGGGAGGTGAGATACATATAAAAAAAATCTATATTTCTTTGCATTTTGCTGATATTTTTTTCTTTTCTTATAGCGCTGATGGAGACGCAAATATAACAGCACCCAAGAATGGGTTTGTTGACGATAAACTCGCAGCCATTTTTTCAGCCGCTGTAACACGGTCCACATCAACCTCTACATCAACGTCTTCAACCTCTTCAACGAATACATCAATCACCGAGAACCCATCTAGTTCTAGCACACCCGTAGGTGCAATCGCTGGTGGTGTCATTGGTGGTATAGCTGTGCTAGCCGCAGTCGTTGGCCTTCTCTTCTGGCGCCGAAGGAGGAATAAAGCTGGAGATGAAATTGCCGAGGTAAGTGGTACGACCGCTCGCCAGGAGATGGGCGGTATACCGGTTTATCAAGAGCTGCCGGCGGGTATGGATGCTATGGGTCCTAAATATGAGATGCCAGCGGCATTACCACCCGTAGAGATGGATGCTACAAGGACACCACGGAAACCGGTGCCTAGGTCGTCTTTCCCTAGTTAAATTATACTGTATCGATCAACTCATTTCGCTTCGTGATCACTTACATTTTTTTGGTTTGTTTCTTCTATTGGGTGGGTGGGTGGGTGTATAGTTTATTGTGGGGATATTTGTGGATATAATTTGTGGGTGATATCTAGGTAATGCACTGGATTGTATAAGGCTTGGATTTCTATTCTTAAGTATATGGTTATATTTGTAATAAATACTAAATACAAACTTGAAATTTTGCACTTAGCATCTTAACCAAAGAATAATTAATTCCTAGTCTTCAACATCTCGACAACAAGAACCCATCATTCTGCAACTTTTGAAAGACTTGCTTCTCATCATACTTCAAACTTATCTCTTTCAACTTTTGCACATTTGCCGCGCCATAACCCTTAATTGGGTTCTGATCCCTCGACGCATTATTCGCGTGAATGTACGGATTCCCCAGTCCTAAGCTGTTAGAGACCTCTACCCACTTATCCGTAACACTAACCCCCGCAGCCCTCACGACTTCATCGTCGGCTTCATTTACCCAATCAAGAAAACACGTAAACCCTATAATACCACACAAAAAAAATCAGTATTTAACCCCTCCCCCCCAGGAGAGAGAGACATACATTGTTGTGCGCACTCGGGAATTCCTAGAGCATTTCCTCCATACTTCTTACCGACCAATGTTGAGTTCTTTGATACAGACTGAACAGAAAAACTCATGGTAGCCCCAGTATCAGCGTGGAGTTGGTCTGCTTTTTGTTTCCAGAATGCATAACCTTGCTTATATAACTCCGCACTTATCCCGGTACTCAATGCGCGGTAGTCCCGTCTACTATATGTTAGTCTACCGCCAAAGGTACTAGGGGAGTTGAAATAGACACCTTGCAGGAGTCAATGGGAATGCTCCAGACATAGCTTGAATAAGTGAATAATGCGTCCCAATAGTTGAACCCGGGAATTTAGGCGATGTTGTATATGGGATCTGCATGAATGCATCAAAAGCGGGTGGACGCTCAATTGGCGCACCATACATGTAACAAACGAGTGTCATATTTGTGTTTGATGACATTACGAAGTTGGCTTTAGGATCTAGTTCACCGTTGTGTTGGAAGGTTTCGATTGCTTCTAGTACTGCGGTTGTTTCTGATGGTGAATATATACGCGCTTCGTACCAGATGCTTTTGAGTCCTGGGAGGGTGTGGAGGTCGAATCTGGTGACGATTCCTATGGGTTGTTAGATGGGGGGGGGGGTTGTATATGGATGTGTGGACGTATGTACCGAAGTTGGGTCCGCCGCCTTTGAGCGCCCAGAAGAGATCAGGGTTTTCTTCAATATTGGCGTTAACGATACGTGAGTCGGATAGTACAACCTATTATTGAAGTCACTGTTAATTATGGGGTTATTGTAGTTATGGGAATAGTCTCTCCAATTCACCTCAAAGTTCTTTACTCCATCACAAGCGAATCCATATTCATTCGAAAAAAACGAAATCCCACCTATTGTTCATTAATCAGATATATATATATATTACTTCTTGGTAATAGGCTCAAGACTGTACCGCCTAAGATTAAACCACTAACGCCGATTTGGGGTATTCTCCCACCCATCACACTGACGCCGTGTGGTTCAAGAGCTTTATACACCTCTACCCATCGGTTTCCGGGACTGATGCTGATGGCGGTTTTATCTTCGCTGATAGTGATGGTGTTCATTGATCCCATTTCAATCAAGATACCGTCTTGACCGATATTTCCGAAGCCGGGGTTAGGTGTGTGACCCCCGCTGCGGACTGAAAATGGTGTGTTGAATGTGGTAATTATGCGTAGAGCTAGTGCTACATCCTCTGCTGTGGTGGGAGAGAATATGCAGCGTGGTGTTAACCAGCATGATTGTGACCTATTTTTTATTATTATTAGCATATTGGGATAGATAGAGAGTAAAGTGTGAGTTGTGTAATTTACCAATTCCCTTGTGCAAGGGTGTTGTATTTCTCACTCCCGGCGATAGAGGTCTTTGTTGGGAATATACGCTCAATGAAGAAAACAGACGCCTGTGTGAGTGTTGGTGATTTCTTTGATTCCAAGTTGATCTTTAACTTATCGGGAGTTGAGAAACGAGGGTCTTTGAAGAATTCATCTTTGAGATTCTTGGCTATACCGTGGTCCAGATTAAGATTCTGCACGAGCGCTTCGATATCGACCACTGTCTCTGCCGTAGTAGACATAGTATAATTATTTCTGTGAAAGAAAAGAAAAAAAAAGTAATAGGATAGAATAAGTGTAGACGAGATGAATGCGCAGGAAAACACATACTTATATCTTTCTTGTTTGGATATTTTTACTTTGAGGCTGACATGCATTCGGGTAGATTAATTGTGCTTGGTACATAACTCATTGGTTACTTGCACATCTCTTGTAAGCAGTCGTCATTATTCCGCATTAAGCCGATCTAATGCATCCCGCATCCCGTAATGTTTTCCCTTTACCCCCGCGTTCATCTTACTGTGGGGTAGATGCTTAGGAATCATAAAAGCCGTTTCTGGACGGATGTTATATTAATTTGTTGCGTAGCGGGGTAGGATGATCTTTTGTGTGTAAGTAGGCTAGGGGTTTAAGGTCCCACTACTGCGCGCATAGGAGTGATTAGTTACTGGGGTTGAGTAAAAGTGAGAGGCGAGTGATTTCTAGTGATTAGTAGTCGTAAAGAACTGTAGGGTTCTTAATGGTTAGTAATAGAATAGTCACTCAAATTTTTAGTTGGTTCCACAAACTTTCTGCACGGGGTTAGGTTTTTATCCTTCAATTCTATTTACGTTTTATAATGGGGGGAGGGGGGGCTCCTAACCTGATATCCATCTGCCACCTTCAGATATTCTTCCCTAGACTGAGACTCTTCAGAAGTAATAAACAAGATCAGTTAAGTATGTGCAATTATTCAACCAAGATCTACTCGTGTACTCACAAGACCAAATGCATTATCGCAAGCAACGATGGTTGTAACAATTCTCGCCCATGTCCGATACAAGGCCAACCTCAGCAGCGGAACATACTAAGTCTGTGTCCGAGTTGCGCTGATATTGGAGGGTATCTTGAGGCTTTTAAGCGCTATGATCATGGTAGTGATATGAGGGGAGAATTGGTCTCGGATGAGTAGGGGGGCGTTGGCTCGAATGGGTCTGGGTCTGGTAAGGTTTGTATGAGCGACTGGTGAGGATGGTCATAGGCATCAATGAACTTGTGGCTAGGGGTTGTGTGGTGGGGTGCATTACTAAGGCTATGGGTGGATTCAAAGACTACACTGTTTCTTTCGCTTTATCTACTAATACCAGATCTCGTAGATTTAAATGCCTTGCTTCTTTTGTAATACAGTATGTTTTTACTTATAACCGCAGAGCGTTTCAATAACTTGGGTGCTTATGTAGGTTTGAAACATTGGGTGGCTTGGTGTTTTGGGGAACCGAGTGAGTACATGCAACCTTCTGATCACACCGTCTCACTCGCCCCTCTCTAAGCACCTGACTGAAGTAATAAAGAGGAGAAACAGCTTAGATTGACTGCCTAAAGGACTAGCAGGCAAGCAAGCAAGATATCTCTAAGAGAAGCCCTAACCCTGTGTCTCTCACCTAGATCCTCAAACATAGAGGTCCGTGAGAGATCACATGATATACCACGTGATAGCTAGATAGAAGCAAACCTACAACACTGACCATAATACATAGACTATTACTTTACCAGGCCCCTTTTCTAATAAAGGCTCTATGGTGGCATGAAGAACTATTAAGTTGAACATTATTAGAAATGTGATATACCTCTCACGGTAAAGAACGTAATATCTGACAAAGTACTATTGAAAAGAGTGACAAACACCATTATGTAGGGTTTAACTGTATTTTTTATTATTAAGGAGCCTGTATGGTACATCACAACATAGCGCTGGCGCGATTGGTAGCCTCATACCTAGCCCCGTAATTGCGGTGATCAGCAGCCGTATGCTGGTGCTACAGTGGATCTTTTAGAGGAGACCAACAGCCTCATGGGAATCATGAACGTTCTGAACGCTTCAAAATGCTATAGGTCAGGTATGCTGGTAGTTGCTTCGGATTAGTAGCTGACGTAGCTATCGTGGGTGGAGGAACGCTGGTTCGGGTAGTCTAGCAGAGGGGTAAAGGTTAGAAGTCTAGAGTGCTGCACCAATGTGTATGAACTCAATTACCACTTTCGTGTGTAAAGTAATATGAAACAACATTCGTATTTGTGCTTTTGCAATCCATGATGCACTAATAACCACATTGGCCAAAAGCAGCTTCGCTAATGTGACTCTATACCTATAGACTTCAAATATATGGTCCATCTTCAGATCAAAAGACGATACTAACCCAAGATCTCGATTAATATATCACATCTTCTCTTAATGTGGCACCACAGATCAGTCACTAATCTTGGCATCTGCAACCAATTATATTTGGTAGAATCGCAATTGAAACCAGTCGGGTTCACCACAAAACTTGACTGAGTCAGCATGCGCGGGACAATAATTCTTGAAGAAACAAGGGAGTCCAACTCCGCGGCTCACAGCAGCTACTTACTGTAAGGAGGTACGATGCGATATCGTCGGAAATACCAAAGGGGCTACTGGATACGCAAATAGGAACATGACTGTGGAGGGGATTGCTTTGGTAATTGACTCCGGGATGTGGAGGGCCGTTCTGGCAGATGGCTGCACGTGTGGTTGAAAGTTGTGTTACAGTAGATGTGGCTTCAAGCACATCAGTTTCGGGTGGGGGGAAAATTACTGTTCGTGGTAAGTGAGTGTATCGGCAAGTGTTCTGGTCGAATTATTATACGGCCTTGATATCACACCGAAAAGGAAAACCGTGTGCAGAACTTATACCACGGCCCCAGGACTGGCATCTCATCCACATCGTATTATATTAATAAGTGACAAACAGAGGGATTTAGTATTGAATCGGTACCTGACGGCTTAGGTAACCGCAAACTCCGCCAGCCCCCCTCTATAGGAATGGGTAATAGCACCCTCTCCAACAGCCCCCCTCCCCAATGACCTTAAAACTACAAAGAATCAGCACATAACATCGGGGGCAAGCTCGCCTAATGGTATAAGAGGTAAGTATAATGTATAATGTATAAGAGCTTGTCCCCAGGTCCCCGAGGCTAGTCGTTCAAACCTCGGTCACCGCAGAGAGTACTCCATGTTCCCAGCAGTTGTTACGCCTGGTCCCGCGTGAGTAGCTGCGGGGAGGGTGGAGGAACTCCCTTTTGTCTCTCACCCCACCATCCCCCCTCTCCACCAATTATTCCATTTATTGAGTGCTACTACCCACCATTATGAATCTAGATCGTTTCCTGAATTTACTCCTTGTAGAAAAAGAGTAAGAGATTGGGGGAAATGCATAGGATTCCCGTTTCTAGGCTAGAGTCCTGTTGTCTGTTAGTCACCTATGTACTTTTGAGCGTATAGTCTCTCCCCCCTCGCTGTCTATTCGGTCACCTGCTTGCGCCGTTTGAACCTACTTGTTTGAGGTTTCCGTAGCTTCGAAATGTGCATTTTTGTACCCCGCTTCTCTAACGAGGCGAAAAAAATCGGATGGCTCGGGGAGCTCGAAGTGGTTCGTATGTAGGAAAGGCTCAAGTACCTACTGGTAGTTCTTAGTTTCGCGGGTCTTAGTCCGCAGTTATGATAAAAGGTGATATATCACAAGTAGGATTGGACGTTTTGGGGGAATTTGCCGGTATCAAGTGGACTGGGCCTGATTGATACTCAGGCACCAGTTACCTGCTCTGCTGCACAGGGCCCCTCTTTTTCAAATGGACTAAGCGTGCAGACTGCAGGCTGCAGGCTGGCCGAGAATTGGGAAGATGATGCTCTGCTCAGGCGTGATTCTCATCTTCGCGAGGGGGTGAATAGAGTATTGAGTATCGGGCACGAATGCATCTCATCTCATCTTTCGAGAGGATGTTATGTTATCTAGACCAATGGTGTTGACCCTGGCATGGACCTTCCAGAGGATACCTACATACATGTACTCTACCGTACGTTACTTGCTGCACAACATTTCCGTCCGATGGCTTCTCAATTGGGCCAGCCTCGTTATCCTGCTACTTAGAGTAAAGCCCTCAAGAGTTAAGATACCGACCGTTATCTTTTTTCTTCTTTCTTTTCTTTCTTTTCTTTCTCTATCCCATGCATGCTATTCATAGGCTACGATAGTCCACAATTTATTGATCCACATATGCACACCGGTTGACGGCGGCTCCCTAGAGCACACCCCCCCTTCTCAGTCAATTGGCAAAGAATCGGGTCTTCTTTTACCAACAATGTCCAGAATGTAGTGTGATTTCTCTTCACAATCACTCACTCGCCCTGTAAAATACATGTAATACCTGTCATATATAATTCGCTACCAGGATTAAATCTCATACTTATCTTATCGGATCTGATCTCGTGATACAACCTCCCCCCCTCCTAAAGATATGTGCACGAATGAACAGTTGGCTGCAGATGCCCCCCAATTCGCTGCAGGAAATGGGGCCAGGAATATTTAAGAGGATACCAATGGGACCAGAGATGTCTGTGTACATTTCGTGGGAGTGTCTATATGTCTCGGAGGGTCTGGACCAAAAATCACTTTATTCTATCTCCAGATAAACATTTCTTCCCCTCCAACGTCAACAACGCGTCATCCAGTGGAGGAGGACAGTATCATACCAATTGAGAGTGGAAAGAGGATAGGCACAAAGGAAATCTCACGATCATGCCTCGCCGCCGTCGAGAGCAGCTTCCAGGCCAAACACCACAGGCTTCAGATCCACAGATGCAGCAGCAGCAGCAACACCAGCAGCAACACCAGCAGGCGCTGCTTCAACATCAACATCAACAGCAAATCTCACAGCAGCAGCATATTCCTCAACAACATCAACAACAACAGCAGCAGCAGCAGCATAATCTTCAACAGCAGTATTATGTTCCCCTCATTGCGCCTCCCGTGCGTCCACCGCCCGGGCCTCCTCCTCCTCCTCCACCCCCACTATTAGCACAAGGTCCCCCACCTGCCGTACCCGTGACCGCTCAATCGCCTGAACCGCTCCGTCTGCTCTCGGTCCTGGATTCCCTCAAACCTCTCGGCTTCACCTCTATATCGGATTTTCTCGTACACCTATTCACAAGCGAAGACCCCGCTGTTCGCCGGCGCGTGAGTCTCTTCTACACCCATGGCGGAATCAAGTCCCTTCTCGAAATATTCATGGGCTCGAAACGCGCACGGGAGAACGGGGGCGATGAGATTGCCGTGTCGTGGGCTGGTGGTGTGTTTAAGGATGAATTTGACTCGGGACTCGTCAAGGGCGGCGTTCGTTCCCTCTTCTCCCCCTTACCTGGGCTTCGCGGGTGCATATTTTTTTCTAAAAATATGTGCGCGAGTGTCTACTGCCTACACGAAGTATTTTTTCTGAGAAAACTGTTGTCTATATAGATCAACGTCGATGTGCGTGCCAACTCCACCGAATCCCGCGGACGAACGACTGGCGAAATTCTCAAGGAGGGTCTTGAAACTTTCGATCTTGTCAAGGTACAACGACAATGCGAGCGTAAAGCACCATTGCTATGGCGCCTTCTAGAGACCTTGTCTTCATCCGATCGCGAGCGAGTTGAGGCGAAAGCTGCAGTAACTTCACAGAACGATGAGCAATCCCAGCAGCCTGCACCGAAACGGAGAAAAACGGACCATGGACTAGGAGTCGTGGGTGCATCGGCTGCGAATCCGCCTTTGACTGTTACGATAATGCTTTTGCTACTAGCGAGCTCTCAGGTCAGGAACAAGTTTCAGAAGTGGTTAGGACTCTATTTGTATGCTCAAGGGGTTCGGAAGGGGCCATTGAATTCTTTGCGGACATTAGGTGTCGGCAGTGAAGGGAAAGTCATTGGCGATAACGGTTTGTACTTCAATTCGTTCCGGGTGAGTGAGGGTTAGGGGTGGATGTTAGGCTGATCGACAATAGTATTGCGGGTTATCGGTGACGACACCAAAAAGAAATTACGAGCAGAACTTGGTGGATCTGATCTTCAGGTCCGTGGCCCTGGTGCCCCAAGAGTCAATTCAAGATCGGCAAAGCGAAAATCACTTTCCTCAGCAGGAGTCATAATCCCGGAAGCAGCAAACCCAGATCCTTTGCACGGAAAAAGACTCTTTGTGATATCCCAAGCCACTTACCACCCTTCACCAAAGGATCATCTTCGGGCTGACAACTTTGCGCCATGTGCGACTATTCCGTTCATTATCAGGCTCCCCACTTCAACCCCGGTTTTGACAAAGGGGATGATAAAAACCTCATCTTCATTCCGTCGTGAGAAACTCTTCCCCGTTGCACCTGCACCTATACCTGCTGCTAAAGACCCACCCTCGGCTGGTTCATTTGGTAGTAATGGCGTAGGTCCTAGCTCTAGCGTGGCGGCTTTCTACGGGTATCAATTCTCAAACTCTGCATATAGTACAACCCCCGGTTATGATGCACCTACTCCGGCCCCTAATGGCGATTTCTACTATGCTCCCCCAACACCCTCAGGACCAACATGGCCTGGGAGCGCTAACCCGGGGGCTCCGGGCCCTGCTAGTGGTAGTGCAGATGATGGGGCGAGATTCTTACTCGCGGGCGAGGATGGCAAAGCGTTTTGGAAAAATCAAGCAAGACGTAGTGTATGGCGGGCAATGAAACGAATGTGGCCAAAAGTTGAAGAGATTATAGTAGAGGATGAAGTATGCGAACCAGCTACAGCAGGCACAGCCACTGCTCCTGGAAATGTCTCGGCAGAACTGGGCCAAACGTTAGCCCAAAATGGTTCCGAAGCTGAGGTGAAAAATATATCAACGCAAGTATCAGAGGAGGACCTGTTCCCAATGCCGAGTATGAAGCGTGTCAACCCTAAAAACCCTGAGGAACAAATGTCTGTCTTGGAGCTTGTTACAGAATACCTGGGTTTCGAGACGAAGCATCTCAAAGGCCCTGACCCCGGAAATCGCCTTTGGATCTGGGCTGGCAATCTAGAGACGATTCAAGGATTGAAATCTGCACGTAATTCAGCACCGGCAGACTCAGTCTTAAATAATATACATCCTGTGCTACAGCTATTTGATATCCGCCAATCTTTCCTCCTCGAACTGCTGAAGCAGCACTACGGGAAGCCGAACGATAAAGATCTGACAAGTCTCTGTCATCACATGCAGATTATGAACCGTAAATTCCTCATCTTTGGGTTCTCGGTGACAGGCCAATACGCGGAGGGTCTTCTGCTCCACTCACTCGAATCACACTTGATCGACTCGATCCTTACAGTGACAAAGATCCGTGAATCAGGTCCGAAGACTAAACAAGAAGTCCTTGATATTATCACAAAAGTCTACGATACATACCTCGACCCCGAGATTGTTAAAAACTATCAGTCAATTGCCGATGCGTCTAATAGAGACGAGGTTTTTGAGAATCATATGCTTCTAATGCAACATTCAATTGTGTATTTCTCGCTGCTTGAATGTATTGCCTCAGCATCAATAGATAACCTTCTCCACATCTTAACCTGGCTTGCAACAGCCTTTCAATCCCTCACATCTCCAAGATCCCAAAGGATGGCGAGGGAGTTGCTGGATCTCGTATCAGGCCTAACAATCGAATGGTCTCCTGAGCTTCGGAAGGCTATCCTCGGGTCGATGATAATTCCTAAACCTGCCGGCGCACCATACCCAGTCCTTTCATCTCATCCAGCGGCCGCAAAGGTGCCCGGTGAGTACCAAGAAGTCGATTTTGCAATGAAGCAGCTTCTACGACAGACAAAAACGGTGTTCGACTTGCGCGACAACCCAAAATATGAGTTCTTCCGTGAAGTCGCAACGCCAAATATCAGGACCATCTCTAAGGTTGTCCGGAACGCGGAGGAAGCCTTGGGAACTGCACCGAGGACGGCCAATCAATGGAAGAGCCCAGCGGAAAATGTAGATCCCGACAAAGAGATCCCGAAGTTAGTAAAAGAGCTCCGCGAGGGACGTGTCGGGGAGTGGGTTGCGGGAAGGAAGGCAAGCTTCAGGGTAGAACACTTATTAGCAAACGGGGAGGAGAAAGTAAGGGCAGTCGGGTTTTTGGAGGAGTTCTGTAAAAGAGGTGATGCGTTGGCTGCGAGTGTGCCTGGTGTTGTAGGTGGTGAGGAAGGCGCCGGAGAAGATGTAGAAGAGCCAGAGCAAGTGGAAGGGGAAAAAGAGTGGAAGAGAAGGAATCTGTTTTTTGCACCAGATTTTGGATTCGACTGGGGGTTGTAGGTAACGGGTAGGAGTTTGTCAGCTTTCGTGCACAGTATTATTAGCTCAGCTCTCTTCTCATGATGAATTTTGTTAATGGATCTCATGCGATAAGATTTTAAAACGACACGTTATATATATATACTTTAGTGTCGAGATACATACCCAATAATATATTAAAGTAACAAATGAGGCTTGATATTTTAAAGTTTATGTGAATAGTGAATAGGCTATGGGGTGTGGCATGATCAACGCTGGTATAAAGTCTATCCTCTGGTTGCCAAGCGTGATGCAAAAAGTAAGTTCTCGGGTAAGGCTTAGCGGCTCTGCGGGGAGGTTTTTTTGTTTAGGTGGCTATGTATATCTCGTGGGGTTTCTAGAATCTTCTAGAGATAGGGGAGCAATAATTGATAAGCAGGGGCTCATAAACCAGCGACCACAGCCTCTGATGGTTCTTGTGGCCAGTGCTTACTACTACTCATTGAGGATGTTGAATGCCAATTAAGCCTGGCCTGGGTCATTTGTGGTGTTAATTCTTCTGGAGACTATAGAACCCATAAGATCGAAGACAAAACCGAACCCTACATTTTGTTTCTCTACTAGAGGCGGTATGCCACGTCAAGTGCTTGTTGTCACTGGAGTGCTACCGCATTAACTGGAGAGATCCGTTTCTACAGTCTCCGGCAAGATTATTGCGAAAAAAGGGGGTTGGCGAGAAACAGTATAGAGTACGGCCAGTTATTGCGGCCAGAATGTTCCTTGAGAATGTTAGAGGCCAACCATAATTCCCAATCCTGTGTGGCAAACCTTCGCATTAATCTTGCCGGAGACTGTACCTAAGTGCACTTTGTTTTAACCTCTTGGTGGCATCACGGGTCTCGCTAGTTAATGCGGTATGACATACATACTCGTGCTTCCGAGCAAGGGATTAGACACGTGACCTCTTTTTCGGTGAGTCACGAGTATGGCAGTGCATACAAAATACGCCTTATTTGGCGCAATGCCTTGAGGTCAAGCCCTCTAAATCAAAGAGCATCTTTCCAGCCGAGGGTATATTCAATTAAAGGTGCATTGACTAACTAGGAAATAGCCCTTTTATTCCCCGACAAAAAAGAGAAAAAACTTCTAAGCCATTAGTTCTTGAATGTCTTTTATATATAAAAAGTAATAAAATAGTAATATCTTACTCAGAAGCAACATCTCAAAGGTTCTATAAGTAAAGAACAAACAAATAGAAAAACAACTTAACTCTGGGACTGTGCTAAAAGATATTAGGAACCAGAGGCTGCCAAGAGCACTTTTAACTATTGAAGATTGTACATTTGATGGTTCTTGCCTAATTAGACAATGAATATCTGGTCAAGTTATGAGTAATATGGGAAAACGTATGTAGGGGCACACCCAAATCTCATCAGTTTTCTGCGTAGCTTCAGGTAACATTTGTATCATAAAAATAACCGTGGCACTCGCTGCACGTGCACGCCCACATATGTACTCGTAATTGGGTGGCGTGTGGAAAACCGTACATACCGTACCAATTGTACTGAGGTTTACGTATTTTCTTTCTGATATGCAAGTCTGACCAGTTCCAAACATTGCCCAGTTAAGAGTACTTAGCCGGATGGCTTTTTGAGAATAGCTGTTATTGCATACCAACTACGAGTACTCGTGTCAGGGGACACTGAAAAGGGAAACATAACGATTAAATAGATCCATGCCCCAATAAAACACAGTAAAAAAAAAAGTGAAGTACGGTGGCAAAAACAGCAAAAACTATAAGCGCTCAGACCCGTGGCAGCCTGGTCTGGTCCCAATACGTTCCCCCAGACACGAGTACTCGTACTCTAGTCTTCAAGGGTTTCCAGAATAAGGTACGGAGCGTTATGCCTTTTTGTAATATGAGGCTACTTTTCTGTACTGCCGTTGTCTAATTCTAAAATTATCCTGGTTTATCTCTTGGAATTATGAAACTCAACAGATCGCTAATCAAGGCGTGTCTACTTTAAAGCCAAATTCCTTTGTGGGGTATATTCAACTTGTGAGTAGAATACGATAAAAAGACATGGTACTCTCTGCTATAGTATTCCTGAAACGCTTGAGGACTCCGAGTGTATTTTGTGTAGATAGCTGAAAGTAAGCTACTAAGCCAGCACGTGATAGAAGATCTCAGGAGACCTAAGACCTGTTACAAAACTAAGGAATTTACCTAAAAGAAGAGGACGGCAGTTGAGATTCTGCCTTTGGGACGCGTGTCGATTAGGATGGTGACTTTCCCATTTGGATGGCGATGTTCCCATTAGGATGTGGTTTTTCCGTTAAGATGCTAAAATTGCTTGTTTTTCTTCTTGGTGTTGGGCTAATTCTTTTTCTGGGGATGTTTCGGCGTTAATTTTGGTACTTGGGTTTACGTGCAGCCACTACACAAACTTAAGGACCTTCGGAGGTCGGCAACTCCTACGGGAAGGCTCCAAGCTCTTCGGGAGTTCTCGGGGTCCGTTATTTCTCGGGACTTTATGACTCTAGAGCATATGGTAATGTAGTAAGCTGCATGTAGGTGTTGTCCACGAGGCTGATGGCGATGATGGTGGCGATAATGGCGGTGATGGTGATGATGATGATGATGATGATGGAACTCCATCTACATATCCTCAGAATAATTGGCTATCTCTCTAATCCCTAACCCAGATTGAGTATTACCCTTTCCTGCTTCTTCTTCTTGGTTCTCTTACACCCTAGCGCTCACTCCTGCCAATAATCTTCATACATCTAAAGCTTACACTAGAGTCTACTATCACGTTACCCTGATATATCTGTCGGTAACTATAGATGCCTATAGCACCGGCAGTCATCTGCGGTCCTCCATATCCCAGGACCGGACGGACTACAGGCCATAGTCCGTCCAATGTCTGTTATGGAACCTCTCAATCCCTGAACGAGGTCGGGATGAAATACGTGTATTATCTTTTCCGGTGCTTGTGCTCCCTTGGAGAGAATTCCACGGGGCATGAAATCGGGACATGTTTCTGGGTGGCGTATTGGATCTGAAAGCCGTCTTTGATGAATATAGATTTTCTTCTTATCCCCACTCTCATTCTCAGCACCGCTCCTACCACCCGCCTAATAAGTTTTACCGTCAAGCTTTCTATAGCGCTTTTTTTATTCTTTAGCCTAAAAGTGTCATTCGGCTGGCATCATCTTTCTCAAAGGTTGGTCAACACTGATATACAGAAAATTGAATAAATGACCAGTTGATAAGTGGTTTGTAGATACGTTTACGAAGGTCTATTGAGTTTCTGTTGGGCAGATCAGGCACGAATACATCACAAAGAACCTATCTAGCTCAATATAGAATAACACCAATCTAATAGTCGAGGAAGATATCGGGAGAAACGACTGATATTATCACTCACCAGCAACAAATCTCTGCCTACTGTTATCTCGTATTCGTACCTACCGGGCAATTGCCGTTAGTTTTCTTAGGCTGCTGTTAAATCAAGTTGTGTTCTGACTGCCCTATTTAGCACGAAGGCCACCTGTGCCCAAACCACACAAACCATAAGCGGCTGGACCCCCACATACTCCCACATTCTCGAACAATGGAGGTGGTTTTAGTCAGATATAGCATAACTATTTTTGCATTTGCGTCAGTCGTCTTTGGGGTACCTATTCCGGAAATTGCTGAAGAACGCTTTCATGGCTGGGTCTCGGAGCCTAGAGAGCGCGGTACTTTCAGTATCGTGATGAGTTGTGTGGTCACGCTTGTGCTCTGTATTTGGACAGCCGTTCATCCCGATGTTCTTGTAGGGGCAACTACCTGTCAGCGCTATAGGGATAGGCTAGGTTGGATGTTGATGGCCCTTCTGACGCCAGATGTGGTTATCATGCATGCGTATAGTCAATGGCATGAAGCGAGACGTATACACAAACTTTCCTTGTCAATTTCTAGGCATAATGCAAAACCGATGCCCACTATTCGGCCAACGAACCAGGCAGCTGGCAACATCTCAGATACCAGCGTTAACTTGAAAGATGAGAAAGCCGGGAAGACCTTAAAAACCGAAGCTAAGATGAAGGGAAGCGATTCATCAAATGCGAACACCGATGTGGAGGATGGAGCTAGGGGCCCTCAGGGTATCAGCATAGGGATGGAGGAGACCGATAACCCACTAGACAAAGACCCTGAGCTAAAGAACGAAGCAGCCGCCAAATCCTCAGAAACCAGAATTTATTCTATTTATAGGAGGTACAGAACTCGTACTGACGATAACAACCATGACCTCTTGGGGATGGAAGGAGCATTTTTCGCTGTTATGGGCGGATATGCTCTAGCGGGTGAGCCACTGTCACCAGAGACGTTCGAGGCCTTCCTTTTGCGAGGCGGCTTTATCCCAAATCAGTTCAAGCACAAGGATATCATGGACAAGAGAAACCTGGGCACGCTTGGAAAACTATTGGTTTGTTTTCAGGCATTTCGACTTGTAATCCCGTTCGTTGTCCGCAAGGCATCCGGCCTACCAGTGTCACTTCTAGAACTACACGTAGTAATTCAAGTTTTGATTGCTGGGGTCATGTATTTTTTCTGGTTTAAAAAGCCACTCGATGCCAACGAACCCATCAACCTTGAGATTGTTGCCGGCCCCCCTCTACCTCCAACAGAGACACGCATCAAGCAAGTAAGTCTGCTCGATTTTAAGGATACCCTCTTGCTTTTCAATCGGTCTCTAAGGCCATCTATGTACCTCGAGAGTCTTCAAGCCGCCGGCCCCAAGAATCCTCAGCGGCCCACCACCCCCGAAAGTCCTCAGTCTCCCGTCAGTAACCTCGAAATCATTAAGGGGAGTTGGTGTGGTTTGATTTTTTATCTTCTCTATGCTGCTCTTCATGCCATAGCATGGGACTCACATTTCCCGACGCCAATCGAATGTTTACTTTGGAAAATTTCGTGTATTGTTGTTGGTACCGCACCTATTGGGTTGCTAGTTGATACTTGTATCAGGAATTTAGTCTGTCATATGTCTCTTTCGGGATATAGGGGTTTCGTCCACCACACATTGATTATTGCTTATGCAATGAGCTCTATGTTTTTGCTGTTGGAAACTTTCATTAGTTTGCGGAGGCTCCCAAGTGGAGTGTATAAAACCGTGCCCTTGGAGGACTACTTACGTGATTTTTAATGTAATGGTCTGGGAGCGGAGAAATATGGAGTTAATTTGGGGTATCAAGGAGTCAGTAGCGATTTTTATATTTAAGTTTATAGATGAGAGTGCTGTTTTTGTTTTTTTTTTCCATTAAATTTGTAGGTA
Source organism: Verpa bohemica (assembly GCA_033030345.1). Classification (NCBI taxonomy): domain Eukaryota; kingdom Fungi; phylum Ascomycota; class Pezizomycetes; order Pezizales; family Morchellaceae; genus Verpa; species Verpa bohemica. Next base: position 110,288 of record JAUFSE010000023.1, on the reverse strand, counting down.
CATGTAGTGCTCTATAATTTTTATTCTGTGGTGGAACCAAGAGAAAGCCCTATAGCATGCAGGAACCAACGGGTAGCCTCTCTCGGCTAATATATCTAAGTAAATATCACTAGATATTTGATATGAAATCTCTAATTAATTCCACGAGGACAAAATAGTTCCACCCAGCTATATTTATATCCCACTAGTTTGACTGTTGCACAAAGCACACACAGTCGTACAAGATAACCCCACTTAACCCCGCCAAGTGGTGATCACACCGCTCGGGGAGGATTCACAATACTCCCCGAGGTTTGGTAAGGCTGATCTCTTTGGGAATTCCAAACTGATAAAAGTAACTTTATTCGGTCTCGCGCCATTGTGGAGTTCAGGTGCATCCTAGGTGCTCAATGCCATATGGAATTTTGATTTAGGTATCATCTGCTATAGATAAATCCTGAGAAATAACTGAGCATCGAGTCCCATATGGTGTCTTTACTCAGGAATGAATAATCTATTACTGTATGAAGAATTGAATTCTCGCACAGAATTTTTGGAGGTTACATGTACGTTAGGGGCTCAATTCAGCCGGTGCACAGAGATACTCTATTTGCTTCGTCACGATTTCTACTAACATGTGAAATAGATCCAATTTCGCCGACGGATCTATCTTATCCCGCACCTTTTTTAGGCACCATAATGGTCAATTCCCCCAAAACCAGTTTCCTCCAGGTTGGAGACGGCTTAAAGGGGGTGGGGTGGCTTGGCATCAAGATCGTGACGTTGGAGATCTCTGGACCGCGGAAGATTACACCGAGTGTCAACCCCGTAACAATCTTTGGTATATGCTACTACAATAAATGCTACATGTGAATAGGAAGGGTTTCTTGTTTGACCAGTACTAATATTACCCCCGCTTGTCTTCTGCTGCAACAAAATATCGGCCTTCTCTCCGTGCTGCACAACAGCATGTCGTCGTCGTCGCCATAAGGTACCTAGGTTGTTGGTCATTGAGCAGTACGGCTATGTTGGGTGATTACGGGAGTTTTTGTCAATCGTTCACTCCGGGAGCGTTCACACCGAAAGGCCGAGGACAAGAACAGTATTGAACAATAGGGTGTATCTAGTGGTCTTCAAACCCCCTAGGATGCTATTGTTTGATCACTATATCCTCGGAGTTCGGGTGGCCTGGGGACATTTAAGTTGTGGGGAAGTTGTGGGGAAGTTGTGGGGGAGCTGGGATGATGATGATGCCAAGAGGTTTGTTGCCAGGATATCGGGAAATGCAGATCCTAGAATACCCTACAAACTTATCATCCTCCCCTAGATACAAAAAAACTGCCGAAGAGTATAAAGATGCCTTTGTCGCGCGCTGGAATTTTCAGGATTTCACTGTTCAGAGCCATCCGGATAAAAGATGCGTTGGATTACAGAGATCTTCTTGGTAGCGGCTTTTACCAGCTCCGTGATAGCTGAAATTCCTTATAAAGAGTACATCCTCGCTCCGCCTTCACGCATAGTCCGCCCTGTATCTGTCTATGGCACGAACGGCACAGTCTCTGGCGAGTCTAGCCTACTTGAATCGTCCTCGGGGTCTCTCTCCCTTACTGCCAATTCCTCAGTTACCTACGATTTTGGCAAGAACATTGCTGGCTGGGTTACCCTTGTTGTCGAAGATTCAGAGGCCAAATCTGTTAGCGTAACCTTTTCTGAGTCTTCACTGTGGATTTCAGGTGAGGCTTGTGATGCCACAGCAGACCAGGGTTTGGATGATCCGTTGGTTTTCCAACTTGATGGCGCTGGTAGTTATACAGCGCCGTTTGAGATGGAGAGGGGTGGCTTTAGGTATTTGAGTATTGTTGTAGGTGAAGCTTTGGAAATTAGTGATGCGTATGTTTATTTCACTGCGATGCCGCATTGGGAGGATGATTCACTACAGAACTATACCGGGTGGTTCCATTGTGATGATGACCAGCTTAATCGGTAGGCTATCGATTTAACCCTTTTAACTCACTTAATTCTACACGGGCTTATTGGTTTTATTATTGCAGGATCTGGTATGCAGGTGCTTATACAAACCAGCTCGTGACAATTGATCCAACTCGTGGTGATTCGCTCGTGCACTTCCAGAAGATTACCAGAGATACTATTGTTAACGGAACAGTCTCGTGGTAGTAAGTAGCAAAAAGAACCCTACAGGTTTTGTGAATTCTGGTGTTAACCCTAACCCTAGTAATAACTATACCATAACGAATGGGAGCTCAGCACTTTCCGATGGCGCGAAAAGAGATCGTCTCGTTTGGGCTGGAGACATGGTTCGTCACCTATATTGCCCTTGAAGTCCATTGGCTTCGTTCAGCCCCAGACACTAGACACTGCCTTATGGCGGACAGTGGTTTTTTGGCAATCAATGGCTAATAAGCTAGTAACTTATTGGCTCAAAACCCCTACCCGCCATGAAACAGTTTCACCGTCGCCAATGAAAGACTTTCGATACTAATTCTAATTCTAATAGGCAATCGCGGTACCGGGTTTAGCAGTCTCAACATTTGATCTGATCTCCGTTGTTAACTCCCTCGACTCCCTCTTCGTACTGCAGCTCGAGAACGGCCTCCTCCCATATGCTGGTGTGCCCTTCAGCGAATTGGGAGCTGTTTCCTTTACCTACCACCTCTATACTTTGATCGGTGTTGCCGATTACTACCACTGGTCCGGCGATCTCGAGTATCTTCAAGGTAAATGGGATGTTTGGAAGCTAGCCATGGAATGGAGTATCTCCCACATCGATTCTAGTGGTATGGCCAACATCACCACCGCGCCTAACGATTGGCTTCGCTTTGGTATGGGGGGTTACAATATCGAGGGGAACTCAATTCTATATTACACTCTTAACATGGGTATAAACCTCGCTACTATCCTTGGTGATACCTCTGTTATCGAAACCTACAGCAACTATATGGTCGGTATCAAGTCTGCTGCCAACAACATCCTTTGGGACGCCAGTGCAGGACTCTACAAAGACAACGAGACCGACACTACCCTGCACCCTCAGGACGGTAATGTATGGGCGATTAAATCCGGTGTTGTACCGTCTCCTGAGCGGGCGATTACTATTTCGGAATCTCTTCGCGAAAGATGGGTAGAATATGGGGCACCAGCACCAGAAGCACTCGATGCAATCTCACCATTCATATCCGGGTTTGAACTCGAAGCTCATTTCATGGCAAATAAGACACAGAACGCATTGGACCTGATGAGGATCATGTGGGGTGATTTCATGCTAGATGACCCTAGAATGACAAATTCGACCTTTATCGAGGGATACAGTGTTACCGGTGAGCTACATTATGCGCCGTACCTTAACGATGCAAGAATATCACATGCCCATGGTTGGGCTACTGGACCAACAAGCACCATGACTGTATGTTCACCGTTTAGAGACTCTTAACCCTAACCCTAACATTATAATAAAAGGATATGGGCTAACACGCGGTAGATATTTATTGCTGGGATCAAGCTCTTGACTGAATCAGGAAGCACTTGGTCAATTTCCCCACAACCCGGAGACCTCTCATACGCTGATGCAGGGTTTTCAACCTCCCTTGGTACCTTTTCGTCATCGTGGACTCATACCGATGGCACGTTCAGCTTGAAAGTGAGTACACCTGCTGGGACGAAGGGGGATATTGGTATTCCGACAGGAGGGAAGAGTGGGGTGTTGGAAGTGCGGAGAAAAGGTTCGGTGAAGTCGAAGTATAGTATAAAGTATGAGAGTGATGAGTTTGAGAGGTTCTGGCTTACCGGTCTCGAAGGTGGGGATTATGTATTTAAGGCTGTTTCACACCGATGATGGATATAGTTTTTCTCTCTCTTCTTGTGCTGTTGAATATTTGGAGTTTTGATGGTTATTTTTTTTTAGGAAGACATGGTTTATGAATGAACGCTTTAGAGAACTTTGGCTGCCCTTTTTTGATTAGTCCCCCCAAAGTCTTGTGAGAGCTATGCGAGTGATAGCTTATGGCTGGATACGTATAATCGTGGTTAGTAATCCCTTACTAATAAACAATAGTGATCTATTACACGGAGATTCGCCTAGTTAAGGTTATCTTATCATGTACAGGGGTGAATCCAGTACCCCACCAGTAAATACCCCCACCACCAGATTCAGGCATCCAGTCTACTAGATAGTTATATAACTTGTGCACACCATCCTTTATCCCAAGATCACCAGACCCCAACCCTTCGAAATGGGTCTCCTCGAAATACCAAATGAGTTACTACTCATCATCGCCGAGAACATCGATAACCCGGCCGACCTAAGCGCACTCTGCCAAATCAACCGCCGCCTCGCTTACATGTTCACCCCAACCCTCCACCACCTAGCCATCCACAACATAGACTACGGCGTAGTCGCGCTCCACTGGAGCGCAGCAATCGGTAATGAACCACTCGTCCGGTTAATAATGGAGAACTCCCAAGGAATCAACATACTAGACCTCGAATACTCCCGAATCTACCAAGCCACAACCAAACCCAACGACCAAGCAATATCAGCCGTGATGTCAAAAGGCGCAAGAATCATAGTCTTCCAAGACTCAAGCGTACACCCGTCAATGCAACTATGGGATAGAAGTTCAATCTGTTTGATGATACACCGCCATCGAGATGATTTATTGGCTCGGTTGTTTGATATGGGCGCTGGTGAATATAATGATCAGGATATTAGTTGTCATTCAACTAAACCGTTTCATTACGCAGTAAGGTTCGGGAGTGTGAATACTGTTAGGTTGTTTATAGAGTATGGGGCGGATATAGAGGCGAGGGATGATATTGGGTCCTCGCCGCTTAATACTGCTGTTTGTTTGGGTCGTAAAGAGGTTATAAAACTCTTGATCGAGGCGGGAGCTGATGTCAACTTTCAGGACGAGGATGATGATAATACAATCCTCCACCTAGCGGTCTCGGAAAAAGATATTGGCTTGGTTAAGTTGTTACTCAAGAATGGAGCCGATAGATCTATTCCGGTTCAGAATTCTAGTGGGGATACCCCGCTCGGGTTGTTGTTGGATGATGAGGATGAATCACCGCTCATGTTGTTGCTTTTGAGGAATGCCGATAATACTTTTGTTTGGGAGGGCTGTACGGCGTTGCATATAGCTGCGGAGAAAGGGTTCAAGGGAATGATTGGTCAGTTGCTGGAGAATGGGATTGATATCGATGAGGTGGATAGTGAAGGGCGTACGGCGCTGCATCTGGCGGCGTTTAATGGGAATAATACGATAGCAAAGTTTTTGGTGGATCAGGGGGCTTCGATTGACAGTATGGATTATATCTCTGGCGATACTCCACTTGACCTGGCAAAGGAGGTAGGGAATAATGATATGGTTGATTATATCCGTCGTTTTTCGAATATGGAGGATCGTGCCTTTGAAAATATTATGGAGGGCCATTCCCGAAAGTTTAAGAAATACTAGAGTTGAAGATATATTGATGCACATATCATATATTATGTATTTATTCAATGATCCGGGTATGGGTGAGCTAAAAAAAAATAGAATAGAAGCCATCACTAGTTATTTCGGGATCTGGCAATCTACAGTTATTCATTCTTCTAATACAAATCATAATTTATCCATATCCCCCTCTCATATGTACCCGCAATAACCATCTACTGCTCCCACCTCAACTTCCTACTCTTCCACGCATCCACCATCCCAACGGGCAGGACCCCCGGTTTTACGACCTCTAATCCACCCCACTTCTTTACCATCCCTTCGCCAAAGCATGCAACAATCCACTTCCAATATATATTCATCGAATTCCATCCCCCTCGTGAAATGCTTCCAGTTGCAGCATTATGTGACATTTCATTCAACTTAGCTTCAAGTGACGCCGTCAATGGAAGCGCGCAATCTTCTGGCCCTGAAAGTAGTCTGTCATAGACATTTTTCCACCCAGAAAACCGTCGCTCGCGATGTTGCACGTACTCCTCAAAAGAAGGGAAGGGTTCTTTGTGTAACTCTTTATTTTGTGTATAAGGCTTTTTGGTAGTGCCGTTATCCCATCCCTCCTTCAGCTGATCGTACACAATTTGGTCAAACTCAGTTTCATCAACCAAGAATTTCAATGGGTCAACGCAAATGCTATCACGCATTGCATACTGATTTATGAATGGATTTTTGACTTCTAACCCCCCAATGGAGATTGGCCAGTAAAACCAGCCAGCTGGAATATCACTGACACCGAAACGCTCATGAATAACCTCAGCTAGATATTCAGTGACCGAACCGTGGTGTTTTGGGAAAAGCTCTAACTGGATTCTTTGTAGAGTGCTGATGACCATGTCGATATGCTTCTGGCCGAAACATTGTGCAGGCGGCGAGCCAAAGTTGTTGACAAAGAAAGACGATACATATTTATTATACGCCTGTATCCAACCAAAAATGGAGGAACACGCCGCAAGCTGGAGCTTGAGTTCCGCGATGTGAATATCGACCTGGGATTGGTCGATCACAAATTGCCCAGACTCTTCAAACTTCAGGAACCCCCATCTGATAGACCCCTCGGGGAGATCTGGGTGTAGCGGTTGACCTACTGATACCGAGCCCGTCTTCTCGTAATTGAATTCTAGACCAACAAGCTGAGCGAAGGTGTTCATCTCCTTCCAAGCTTTCACACAAGTAGTAGAGTCACTATCCCAGAACCAGAAGTCATCATGTATGCGATAGAGGAAGAGGCCATCTGCACGCTGGTTTATGGCGTAGTCCATGCAGAACAATAGTACCTCACCAAAGACGTCACTTAAGGCGTGGGAAATCGGAACTCCGCATTTCCGCACTTGAATTGGGGCCGAAGGTCCGTCAGCAACGAATCTGAGGGGTGATGACAAAAATCCTTGGAAGAAGCTGATCCAAGTCTTGGAAACCCCGAAGAAGGTGAGAGCGGTCAACAAGGAAGTATGAGACAAACTCGGCCCGAACCAGGAAAAGTCTGAACGAACAACGGTGAATTTACCACGCAATTTGGTATTGAGGAGGCATTCGGTTGCCACAATGTGAAGCAGTGATTGCTTGATCTGTACTGCCGGCTGCCGGCTAGCCCTATCGACGCTTTCGTCATCGCCATCGTTGTCGGTATTATTATCCTCATCCGCTGTGTAAGATGACTTAGCATTCTCGAGGGTATCTGGAAGCTGGCTCATGAAAAATGTATTCTGCTGCTTCGACCGCCTTCCATCATTTATTGTAACGGGGGCGTCAAGGTTCTCGCTATTGAATTCTCTTGGGTTTTCATCCAGGAAATATTCGCGTCTTTCGTTTTCGTTCTTTGAAAGTGGTTTTATAGGCGGTTTCCAGGCACTAGACATAAAGATCACCCCGAAGCTCCTTTTGAACTCGACTGCCCATCTAAGACCAATATATTGCAGGAAAATAGCTTGTAAGATCTCTTCATCCATGAAAATGCGATATTTCCCGTTCAACTCTCTCCGCATTTCTATGGGAATGGCATCGATGCCATCATCAGTCCAAGACCATGAGGATATTGAGGAAAGGTACATGTTGAGGACATCGGCTACTTCACTGAGTATCGTTTTACTCTGGGTGAATTCTTTGAGGGTGTTTCGCTTCTCATTCGAGAGAAGATCTGAGGCTAGCAGAGAACTGATGGTTGAATTGAGGTCTTTGGTAGAGAGTGTTGTGTTGTGGAGAAGCCTTTTACCGAATTTGCGCACCGATTGACGGATTCTCTCGAGTTGGGCCTTGCTTTCTTTAGAAGATGAAAAAAGTTCGTCAAGATATGCCACTATAGCAGCTGCGTCGGTCTCTTTTGCGTTAAAAACATGAGACTCGAAGATAGCGCGCTGCTCATGCATCTCTTTCCTTCCAACCTTCTCAAAAGTGTCCTCAGATGAAGACACCACCCCCGTACCCCCACCAAGGCCCTCTCTATCGCCCTGAATATTTTCTGTATTGGAAGTAGAGCTAGAGATCCACTCGGTCAATAGCTTTCCAAACAACTCCGCATATTCGAACTTGACTTTTTCTGTCTCAAGCCTCTGGGTGAGCGTGGTTTCCCACTCGCGTAGGCTGGTCTCGCCAATACTAGGGTCATTCTTGGCTTGGATCATAAACCTCTCAACATTTGCAACATAGGCTGATTGAGAAGTTTCATCGGTGCCAATCGAGGATTCTGTAGAGGTCGTGTCTGTGCTACTCCATGACTTGATGCCATCAAGTAGTATTTGAACCCTCTCCCGCGAGTCTCCGGAATCTTCGACCGAGGATAAGGTCTTTTCTTTAGAGGAATTGAATTTTTTGTGCTGTCTGGAGAGTACTTGGAGTTTTTTAGTAGTGATGGAATTGAGGGTTTGAGAAAATGCAGCAGACATCGCAGTGAGTTCGGAGGGTGGGGACAACTAAATATATAATGCTGAGGGTAGTGAGAGTATTCTATAGTGTGCGGTAGTTATCCTAAGAGGATCATGGGGGAATTGGAGGAGGTCTGGAGAGTAAGGGTTTAAATAAGAATTCCTAGTGAGGTACTGGGTGGGTAGAACAGGCTCGGCACCTAGAGTAGTGAGCCAACACAATAAATCAGACTTGAGATGTTTCTATAGAGTAAGAAGCAAAGATCAGCCCTATTACGTTTCTGCGATGCTGATAAGCCTTATGGATAGGAAAGGTCAGCTTGGGTCAACAAGGATCAATTTAAGTGGCCAATGAATACCCGAGTAGATGTATACCCCTCAATTTTCCCGCATTCGCAAGAATCCTGACAGAGTAGGGTGTATCCTCCGCGGGCATGGATGCTGTTGACCAAACGAATCGCTTATGGGGGAGTCACTCAAGTAGCTTTTAAACCCTAGTATGAGGGGTAAAATTTTCTAGTAACTACATGTAGATAGCATTGATTCAGAGATTATAAGCGGGCCATGGTGTGGTATTTGCCATTTTTACTGTGTTTATCATGAGAGGTTGAGGCTCTGACCCGCTAGAGTGGGTTCAGCTACTTGCCAAGAACCTTGTCCAGGGGTGCGTCATTTCGATTTACGCTGAGTCAGCTATATATATGCATGCACTCCGCTGATCTACTACAACTACCCCGCCAGAGTGCAGAACTCTCATCTCAAGCCTGCTTAGCAAGCTCTCCCCAACATCATTACGACACAGCTGCATGTGAACCAAGATATTAGAGTAGACTTTTAAGTGCTCGAGCGCTAAAGTACATATATGTAACTTACAGTCAACCGAGAACGATACCAATATGTACCTATGAGTACTCGTAGAAAGCTGGCGTTTGTAGAATTGGTTAGGTCTGAAAATAGGTTCAGATAGCCTACTTAAGTATACAAGATTGCCTAACACTAGTGTAAATCCAATAGCTTTGCTTTAGATTTCCTCTAACCAGTGACCAAGACGTGTTGTGGTATTGTTCTGGACTGCATGTAGAGGTACAGTACATGTAACCTATACAACCGCCAAGCCGCAGTTGTGTTAAGCGATTCTGGAGGTAAGGTGGGGGAATAGGGCTTGAGGTCATACTCAAAGTCACTGTGAGTCACTCGCTAACTGTGTCTCAACGACAGCGGCACACATCCACATAACCACACCAATCTTCTAAATATTCATCGGCAAATATTCTCCCAGGATGTTCACACCCTCAGCGACTAGGAGGTTTCATATTCCAGTCACCTTCAGAGAAATTACACCAGAAGCCCACGAGCAGTGTCAACAGCAACCATCAGACCAATGGACTTCAATCAACCCTCAACTTACAGTCACCCCAATGGCCTTTCAAAGCTGGCTCTACAGTTCACAGGAAGAGGATCCAATTGTGATTAATAATTCAGGCCAGAAGGCCGCTGAGCCTGAGGGTATCAATAATGATCCAGAACGAGGGCCGCAGCAAACATCACAATTGGTTTCCCAGCCTTTGAGCATACAAAATGATGACGAGGACCTCGAATATGACTTTAATCTTAGTACTATTAAAGGAAGAGTGGGAGATCTTATGGAGAAGCTTAGGAAAGCAAAAACCCAAGAAACAAACTCAAGAGGTGGATCATCTTTTCAAAATTCTCAGGTAATATCTGCAATCCCGATCTCTATTTGAAAGGCCTTTACTCACGGAATTTCTACACAGAATGAAGCAAAGATCAGTGTAATCAGGGCACTTCTTGATTGGGTTCCTAGTATTCACCTTGTTGCTTTAGCCATCGAGCATTCAGGCAGCCTTGAAAATGCACACAGTTGCCTTATGTATGCTGCAGAGGTAATCAATGCACTTGATAGCCTAGGGAATATGTTCGTATTCACATTCTTTGTTTTCTCAAACGAATCCTAACCTGTGAGATAGTTACGACCTAGAAGATATCAAGTATGGCGTATCAGTCCAGCTAAGAACTAAGAAAAATAAAGTAATTAAGGAATGGAGAAATGTCGTGGGTTACCAGCCATATGGTATACTAGTTTGGATATGGCGTGATCTCTGTCTTTCAATCCTTTTAAATGATGACCCGGATTCAGGCCAAGATTCAGGTGGGGCTCTTGTGTCACGATTACTAAATGATATCCGGAGCTGTGTTCCTTTGGAAACTTATGATTTCCGCGAAAAGAAGCATATTTTAAGCTTCTGGGACCTTTTCCTTACAGGAGGATTATTGGCTAACCGTAAAGGTTTGTTCTATGTCCTATTCTCGCTAAAAAAAGATTCACTGACTCTCAATAGAACAAAAAAAGGCTGCTGATCCAGCTTATTGGTCGGGGTCTTTTATTAAAGCGAAGATGCGCCTCGATCAGCTCTATTGTGCTAATCGGCTGAGCGAACTCCAGATGAATCCTTCTGTCGATCTTTACAGTACAGTCAAGAGTATTTTCCCGGAAAAATACAAGAAAGAGCCCCTAGAAACGGTTAAGAACGGTTGTGGACCATTGACTATTGATGGCCAAATTGATATCTTTGCTTTCGAACACTGTATTACCTCTCTCGAGCGTCTAATTAAGAATAGCTTACTTAACAGAAGTTCAAAGAGGTGTCGTGATATATTAATATCCTTTAGTGCTTTGAAAAATGAGGAGGCTGAGTGGGCAAGGAAACAAGTATTGATAGGGTTTGGGGAAGAGGCTCGAGGGTTTTTAAAGGAGCTACTAAGAATATTTCCAAGTGTCTATGCGGCCTATAGTGGCCTGAATAAAGCGAAGGGTTTAGGAGAAGACACATGGAGTTTGTTCTTAGAAAAGGCTAGCGAGGGGTACACCAGCGGACATGGGGGTGATGAAGATGGAGAAGTTTCACAAATAAAATTGAACTACGGATATATCTTTAGGGCCTATTCGCAGTTGGGACTTCGTTGGAATGGGGGTCCCAGCCGCGAGAGGTTGTTAAGAGAAATGAAGACAACCTTTCTTTCAAAGGTTAAAATTATATTTGAACTAGACGGTTGGATTGGAAAGACCTTAATGAAAGGGTGAGTTCTTAAGCTACTTGGATGTTATACGAATACTAATAGTGAATAGTTGTAAGACACAAGACACTCAAAACCTTAAAACGGCTTTACATTTTCTCGTTGGTGATTTCGGATTCGAAAAAATTCTCAATATAAAGAAAGCGGCGAATGAGAACCGATCAGACAAGGCGGGTAAAAATACTAAAAAGAAAACCGCCATGAAGATTGGAAGAGGCATAGCAATAGCGAAAGTTAATCGGGCAAGGCACTTGTGAACAAATGAGAGGAACCTACTTGGTCCTTGAAGAGAGAATTGAAGGATATTTCTTAGGTATTTGCTTGCTGATTTTCCCCGAAAAAAATGGCAGACAACTCTTGTAAAGCCTCTAAGGCAATTTTGTGTTTCTTAGGGTTATGGACTTCCTTATCTACATAGGTTAAATGCAATCATTATACCTCTTGGTCCTTAGAGGTATCTCATCTAGTAAGGCTTAGTAAATTTAGTTATTTATTCTAGTATATTTTTAAGGTATCCATAGCCCAGAGGAGAATACTATCTCCTCGAAAGTGGGAGTGACTCAATATATAGTACTATAACCGTATAAACTAGATGTGAGTTAAATAAATTCTGCTACTATTACTACTAATGACTTGATATACAGTGACCAATGAACAAGAGTAGAGACCGGAACCTGACTACACGAGTTAGCCCCTATGGAAAAGGGCATCTTTACCGAGTTATGGAATAGGAATCAAGTCTGGATCCTAATAGTTTGCCATATATCACCAGATTTCATTCATTCCAATAAACTGACATTTGTCCCTGAGAATTCTCCATTAAACTAGGAATAAGAACCAGCATCAAAACCTAAAACTCTAGGCACCCGAAGCCATCTAAACGTTAGCCCCAAGTATTAATGGCATATGGCATACTACGGGAAGTCATTAGGTTTAGGTGCAAAGCCCAGTATAAAATATCACTCCATACATGCATCCACCAAAAGTCTTAATAGTGACCTCATTCAAAAATAAGCATATCTAGATATAAAAAAACATCATGATTGTATATAATCCAAATAAGAAACGCTAAGAGATATTCATTCAAATCCTGCTTTCCAGGACTCTTTCACTATCACTACAAAAGCCCCCTTATATCACCAACCCTTTCAAAAGGTTTATACTCTATCCTCTTGTCTCTCGTCTACCTTTTCCATTGCCATTCCTTTCTCTCCAGGTGTTACAAAATCCGCTTCCGTGATTTCTGTGTCGTGAACACGGTACCAAATGACTGGAACCGCAAAGAGCATACCGACAACGCAAAGTCCCCACGAAGTACCGAACCTGATACCGTAAGTGTCTCGGAGCAAAGGATGGTGGGTTGGGGTATAAGGTGACTTACAGAGTAAAGTAACTGTGCTTGGTAGCGTCTAGTCTCCACACAACTGCGGCACCGGCTGATTGGATTCCTTTGTAGAAACCGGCGAAATAGGCAAGTTTACGGGGCTAAGATGAACTTAAGTATAGATTTTTCAGTGGATTTGGTGGTGTGGACTTACTTCGTTGGATAGAGCTCCCATTAGCCAGTATCTGAGAGTTTGTTAGTATTGACATTGGTGGAATGGCTTGGAAAACAGGGGGAGTGGTAGCATACGCGTAAGTTTGCCAAACCTATAATTCATGTTAGCAAAGATCAACACCAAATGCTCTATTCCAGGGATTAAACATACAGCATCAAGGAATCCGTAAAATAGATACAAAAGCAAGTACCAAGTATAATCCGAGTCTAGATCCCGTTAGTTCCCGGGGGTCTCGTTAAATATTATTGGTTTGGGAAATACCAAAGACATCAAGGTCAGGGTTCTCCTTTGCGGCCAATTTCTCCCTAGATGAGCTGAGTAATGGTTTCAATCCACCTCCCCACTAAATAACCACCACCACCACCACCACCACCACAATCAGTCGTGAATCTCTATAGATCTAGCAGAGATACTCACAATAGCGTTTACAACAACGAATAGAGCGACCCAGCCCCAAATTGCTCGGGTACGTCGGGTCATCTTTGTGTTGTCGAGGAAAAAGCCGAAGACGAGGGCACCTAGTGTCATATGTCGTCAGCTCATGCAGCTTACGGTGGCGGGGTGGTGGATACGAACCAATGATTTGAGCGAGCCAGTACCACAAATTTCTTCGAGATTGTTAGTAAAATGTTCCCTGCCCCACTTTTTGGTTCGGTAAACTCACGTGAATGTGCGGCCACGAAGGTTGAACATGTACACATTATAGCTGTTCTAGAGAGATGTTAGCTGGTGTCTTTTTAGCTTTTGGAAGGGAGGTCTAACTTGTTGGTATGTGTAAAACCAGTTACTGGCCCAAAAGAATGGGAAGAGCAGTAGAATGTAGCTATCGGATTTGAGAGTTGCCCATAGCCCAAGTATCTCCGAGCTATGAAAATTAGTGGTGGGATGTTTTAGCGGGGATGAATATACGTACAGTGCAGAGGGATGGTGAATGCGTTGTACTCGTGTTCCATCCTTTCGGATAACTTTCTCTGGGGGAACGAGGAAAAATGCGAGTATGGCACCGCACATCATAAGGACCAAGAACCCAATATAGGTCCCTACATAACCATTAGCATTATATCGCGGGGGAGAGTAGAGAATGTGGATCTACCGTCTGATACGTGCAATGCGTCGGGATCATTCCTATAAAATTTTAGCCTCTAAAATTACCTAATTATGGTTAAAATGACGGTAAATACCAATTCGCAGCTAGGTGTTTTTGTTAGCAAATAATCCAAAATTTATAAGAGCGATGGTGAGACACTTACCGATGGGGATAATAGACCCAATAACCGCACCCTGGACCGTAATGTTAGTAAGAATATTTGCTAAAAGAAACTCGCCCATTCACCGCATACCGTGTTAAAAATCCCCCAAAACATTCCAATGTACCGTCCCTTTTCACCCTCGACCGGATATGACTATAACCTATTAGCGCAAGATTCCCAGAGGTTTGTAGAGACTAGAGCGAGCCCTACCATCATGACAGTTCCCTGAGCGCACCAAAGCAAGGCGGCGCAAACACCCAACAGCGCACCCGCGAAAACCACAAAGCCTCTGTTCTGGGTATGGTTATAGCACAGGAAAGATGCGGCGTAAAGAGCATAGCCAAAACCGCCGAATGCCAAGGTTGGTTTCGCGCCGACTGGATACTGTTAGTACTTGCGGTAACAACTCCGCAATAGCGAAACGCGACATAGAAAAAACATACGATAGTTCAGGAATGTTCCAGCGACGAAACCGAAAACTGCGAAGGTTGTATACAGTGCTGTGTTTGCATTTGATTGAACGCTGGTATCAACCTGCAAAAGGTCAGTGCGGCCCCTCTAGCCACTGGAGGTTAGAAACTACTTACTTGACCTCCACCACCGATTCTTTACGACAATATCTGTTAGCAGGCGTTTACGCTTTACCTAGTTGCGGAGTATAGACCTACCCTCCCAAAGCATTGAACATTCCTACGTAACTTTATCAGTTTCTGCGATTGCAGTACCGAGAGGATAGAGCAAACTTACCAGGACATAGGAAACACACAAAACCGACGAGAATAACTAGGTGACATGTTAACTCAAACGTACGTGCAAAGACAAGAAAACCCCCAGGACAAACCTTGCGCTAGAGGCGAGCGCCATGGAGCTAACGTGACTCCTAGAATTCTTCGCTCCTTCCCTGGCACCAAAATACCTTCCTCCGAGATCTTCCCAGTTGGTTGACCCTCCATGGTGGTTTAAAGTTGCACGTTTGTTCCGCACAGTCGACTTTCGAAGTTGAAGTAAGACCCAAGGAGAAAGTAGTCTTGTGTGGGATCAAGCTAGGAGAAAGTATCGTGTATATATCATTAAAAAAATCCTGGGTACGGGCATGTGATCCCTTCCTTGAGATAGTGCAGCTGGCAATGCTCATAATCCTTACTCATAATAATAGAATTCATTCCGAACTGGCTCATAGAAGAAGGTGGTCGTCGCTGCGAGTTGCCAGGAATCGATCTACACTCGAAACTTTTGTGTGATTCGCTATTGAGATGCATAGCCGGACATGTGTACGCATATGGATAGATAACCAGTCTCGGACATGCGGGGTTAGGATAACCTGTAGTGTCCCCCCCATATAAGACTTTGTGCTGGAACCCTGCCTAGCATTAAGCTAGCCCAGGTAAGATCTTCAATGTTTACTTTATGTTGGATAGGCTCACGGTAGGGTCTGTAACATAGGTTTTGACATCTTGAACAGTAAAGACCCTGATTAGAGATGAATACTCAAGTGAAAACTGTGGTTGGAGTAAAGCCTTGACCAAACCACCACGCGCTGCTACGTTATGGATAGTTCGACATACTTCACCGCCACACCGCCACGCATAATTACGTCAGAGGCGGCTGTTCAGCAGGTACAAGCTTCCCTTAGACAGGTAAAAAATCCTCAGTCCAACGGCGCGCCACTGTCGCAGCACACACACATGCACTTGTAACACCACTCGTCTAAGATTAGACCCAATTTCATCCACCTGTAACTAGATACAAACGGCTCGACTAAGTATCATATCCCTACCTTCCTAGGGCACCCGGAAAGATAAGCATTTTTTGAGGCCCACTGCCGCCTTTCCGAGAGGAGGAGGAGCGTTGAAATAGTCTTGTTACACGTACATGGGGCACTTACATAAGGTGCCAATAATGGTTATTCACCGGTGTCTTGACATAAATACGTATACTTAGGTTAGGTAGTTAGATTACGCGCTTGTATCTATCTGCCTAGAGATTACATATCAGTTATTGGAGGTCTAACATGAAATACGCCCTTTGAGTTTACTTTTGTATCTCGAAATTCATTTAATGGGTCCTATTGGAAATATTTTCTAATCTTAGAAAGTTGTGCGAACGAGCCTGGTTATCACGGGTGCAAGTGCAGCTCAGACCAACATTACGAGCTTAGGAGCGTCTGTACTGCGGTTAACCATGCTGTTCACGGGTAGTAACCGCATCTTGCATCCATTACCTTGAGGTTTGCGATCGGGTGCTTTTCTTATAATAATCCCAGTTTTGATAATGCGATGTGGCTTATTCATGGCCTGTTTCTGCTAAAGCCGATAAACCAAAGTCTTTTTTTTCTCTACAGCCTCTCTAGGATAATATAAGAAGCCCTGCTCGTGTGTAGCTTAGCTTGAGCCAGGGTATATCTTCCGAGCTCTACCGGTCGTATGACTGGGTTGGTACGTGGATACGGGGTCTACTCTTGGTGGGGTGTTTTATATACACCGTGTTTGGGACCCACAGGAATCTAAGCTACTCCATTTGAAACGACAAGTAATGGTCGGTATATGAAAGTAGTCCTTTAAGCGATAGGTCTTTATTGGGAGGTGTTTTTACTATTCTTTAGAACTCAGCCGAAACACTGCTTACATGCCGACTTTAAACCTGGACATCGCAGATAACCGTTACAGGTACCGGTACATATATGTGCATCTGAGACAAAAAATATTTATATCGTCGAGAGGATTCAAGAAAAACCCACCCGCGCACGTCCCTGGATATCGCTACGTAATAGATTACCCAAGCTTAACCCCGAAAGCTCTGTCAATGCTTTTTTACAGCCACCTATTTATACGCTCTTGTGGAGTACGAGGTGGAAAGCATTGGTGGAGACACAAAAGAGGGGTCCTGCACTTCTACGTGCCAAGTCAAACCCACCATATGCATTGAAAGTGCAAAAGATCATTCATTCCAGGTAGCTTAAGTTTAGCGAATAGAATTATTCTGCTTGGTGTTATTACACGTTTTATTGTTTTGCTGTCACCTGTCATTGATATAGACTGGCTGCTATGATAAATGTGATATGTTATCTCTTTTTCTAACAAAAGCTCAGAATTAAAGCCCTTCTGTAGAGTTGTACTACACTTGAGAAACTTGAGGAGTAGATCACTATTGGTAATTTCGATCGGTGTAAGGGTTTCGGTATGTATATATAACAGCTTACATTCCTGTAGGGTCTGGGGTAGTATTTAAGGGCTGAGTTACTAGATGGTGTGGGTCGAAATAATAGTAGATGAATCTTATTTAGTGCAGCTTGTAGGTTCCTCAGAATACTATTATTGTTTATTAATGGCTAATATCAATTCCAAGTGTGCACACCAAGCATAAATAATATTAGACAGCTTATGCTATGGGTAAATGTGGTAGTTTGTGCTCTTCTGGGTTTGCACAAATATTCACCTGTAGCCACTAGAGAAGTATAGTGGCATAGTCTATAGGCTGTGCAATATAGCCAAAGTATTCTTAGCTACATACCATGGGGGTTCAAAAATGATTTATAACCTACTTCGAGAACCCCCTTTCACCATTCCAATCATATATTAGCGTATTATTTAACAGTTTTTTGACCCAAAATTCCCTAGAGCACTTCCGTGTCTCATCTTTGGGCGTCCACCAAAGGAGTCTCTAAACCCCTCCCACGAGCATTAAAATAAAACAGAAGTTAACCTAAACTGATCAACACTAGCAGCTTCTAAGGCCGCTGTTTTTCTGTCCCCCCTAATAGATTATTCTCACTAATGAAGTAGAAAGAACAATAGAACACCAGTAGATGGACCTAAGGGAATTAGCGTTAAAAAAATCATAATCAGGGCCCTCCAATGGTACATACGCGAATAAAGCTGGCCCACCATGTGCCTGACTTATCGCTCTAGCGTAATCATCCAGTACTTGGTCATTCTCGAGTAACATTATAGAAAGTTACGGGGGAGCCGAGAAAGTTTGTTGAGCTAATGGTAGTTTCCGACCCAGGCCTGTAGTGTGCGATAAAGGCTTGACGTACAACCTTAAGAGCCTAGAGGAAAAGAATTCTGTGTCTTGCAATAGGTGAAGGGATAACTAAGAACTCTCAGGCTTCCCGGGTGTTATTTGCGAGTGTGAAGACAGCTATGGTGTAGAGACTTTAGATGCTAGATAATCGTATATACCTAGCGGGGAAGTTCTGCGCGATAAGGAAGTTAGAGTTCTCTATAAGGGAATATTCATTATATCCTGTTACTCCTATAGGTCCTTTGTTTGTAGTTTCAATACAAGTCATCTGGTGGTTAAGGGTTAAAGCATTCCCAGTCTATTGAAACCCGAATTAGGAAACTACCAACGTCCTGTGGTCTGTAACCACTAATTCTATCAAAGTGCAAGAAAACCTCCATCTAGCTCGCTTATATCTAATAACTAGAGGACAAGCAGCAAGGTAATAAATGCCTCAGAACAAAAGTATTTCATATTTTCCTACCCCTGTCTACCTAGACTATTAGTAGAGTAGCAAATTACGCCCCCGGATGATTTCAGAGCTAGAGATATAATTTTTGAGTGATGTATAAAAACCACAGAGCACCCACAATAATAATGCTTCTCTCTCTATAGAGCTTCTTTTCTCTATCACTTCCCAACCATTACTACAGGTCTTCCTCTCTCTCCCTCTCTATATTTCACAATGAAACTCCTCTTCGCAGCCGCAGCTATTTTCTTGACCACTTTTGTGGCCGGAACCCTATCGCTGCCCCAGAACCTGACGCAGTCGAGGATCCTTTCAAGTTCTACGCCGCCAGCGGTACAGCTGTCTACCCCCCCAAGCGCCGAGATCTCATACTAGAGCGCAGTGACCCCCTACCCGAAGCATTCCTGACCAAACGCACCCTCGTCAAGCGTACCCAATCCCCCACCACTGGTCTTTACAGCAACCAATATGGACCAACGAACCAAGGCGGAGGAGTTAGTTTTACATGTGGAGCAGGGAATACCGGGCTTTGTTGCTCCTATGTTGTAAGTCTCTCTAGTATAAACACAAGAAATAGCCATGTGGGTCTAACGGAATATTAGGGATGGTGCGGTAGTGATTCCTACTACTGTGGTGGTGGTTGTCAAAGCGGCTATGGTTCTTGTAAGCTGCCGTATTTGCAACTCACCTATGAGTCAGATGCTGGTGATGCTATCTGGGATGTGGAGACCGATAATGTCTTTGACGCTCAACCCGGCGATGGTATTATTTACTATGGAGCTAGTAAGAACCCCACCTCAGAGATTACTAGTATAACATTCGCTAATATAACTGCTTTTAATAGCTCATACTGTGGTTTGGCCATCAAAGTAAAGTGTTACAATATGATTTATGAAAGGTTATTGGTTTTTGGGAACAAATATCTTGAATATTTATGTACTTATTATGAATGAATACCTGTCTGTCTGTCCACAAATCACTTGAATAAAAAACTTGATTATACTATACCCGTGGTTTTGTAAATACGTGGAGTGGTCGGCCGGTGAATACTGGTCCGAAAAACTCCTTCCATTTGAAATCTTCTGGTCTGGTTTTTGTATTAGATATTCGGTGTTTTTGTTTGGCAAAATGGTATAATTTACTCACCCCGTATTATGAATTTCCATATCGAATCTTCTAAAGATATTAGCAAGAGCCAGATATAGTTCCATATATGCCATCCTGTAACTCTGTTAACAAGATTACACTAGTTGAAACAAAGGAGACAGAATCATTTACGTAGTTCCAATACACTGGCGAGGGCCTCTCGAGAATGCAACAAGATTCCTATTGAGCTCGCTTTTGCGGCTGCCACCCCACCTCTCTGGGATAAATGCTTGACACCGGGGATACACTGATTCATCGAAATGGAGGTAGGTTGCGCTTATTGAGACAATTGTCTACTCAAATGTTATTAAAATACTGATATATAGGTCTCTGGAAAAGGGGAGGTTTGTATGTACTCCTTCGGGGATCCATGTTCCATCAAGCTCTACCCCACCTGCTGGGACAACTCGAGGAAGCCCAGACACTGCGCCGTGAGTAAGGCGCAAGCTCTCTTTAACAACGCCAGTCTAACAGAGTAAGTACCCTACGAACATATTTCTAAGTAGAGTCTTACCAGATATGGGAGTTTCTCCAATGTCTCAAACCGTACTGTTTGATGCGGGTCCGGCCAGATTGAATCAAGCTCTTGCGTTAAATTCCGGCGTATCTCGGGATCATTCAGCACATGAAACGTCCCATATGTGAGTGCGTTTGAAAGCTCTATACTTCCTGCCATAATAAAGCCCATCGCCTCCTGGACCAATACATCTCGTGAGGGAAGTACTTGACCTTTCGATATATCAGGATTCAATAACCGCCCAAAGATTGTCGGATGCGAACTCTCATCACATGTAGACGGGTCGTGGAGTACATTATCTACCATATTCTCGAGGGCCTACTTAAGTCAGCAACGGTGAAAAATACATAATGGGTTTATTAACTTAATTTCATCATTATGATTGTCCATGTATTGGAAGGAGTAATTATCCTAGCGAGTCTCTCCGGTAATAGAACTACAAGCTTTCGTATCCATCCGAAATCACGATACATCCAAATAGTCCAGTTTATGGAAGATCTGGTTGACATGACTAATGGTGATTCAAAGCTATCATCATGGAGCGCTTCAAGTCCTTCCGGACACGTTCCATAGCAGAATTCGTTCATGATATCGATAGCCATAGAAGCATATCCGAAACATATATTCGATGCTTCGCATTTATTGTTTATTTGCGAGAGTCTCATGTAGAGTTTATCTATCTTTAAGAATTTAGCGCTTGAGTGACTAAGATTAGGTTTAGGGATCAAACTTTAGCTTGAATTAACGGCTCAATCCTTAAAATCACCTTCCGGGAGAATAGAGGACCTAACAGGTCTTTCCTGAGTTTGTGGGCTGATGGTGAGATTATCCCAAATATTGCGTCCTCTTGGGCAAACATGGCGTAGAGATTAGGGTCTTTGGTGAATTTTTTACCGGAGGCGTAGATACTATGGTAGACTTCGGGGTTGCTGAAATGTAGCTAATTGTTGTTATATCCTATATTTAGAGTACGGAGGGGGGGCTAGGAGTACCTCATTTGGACCCACACGGATGATTGGACCTACCGATGCTAGAATCAGTATCATATCATAAATATATAGTACTCAGCTGGGCCATACCGTATTTCTCGTGGAGTAGTTTTATCTGGGCTAGCATCTCGCCAGCTCTCCATATGGAGTGATACATTCGGTAGATAGTAGATGCGCCAGCAATCTTCGGTCCTGGGAAGGGTGATAAAGGGTGGAAGTTTAATCTTTGAATGATGATGAGAACTCTCCATGTCGTGTAGGCACAGAGAAATGCTAGGATTGATGACCAGGTTAAGTGATTGTATAACTGGGATAAATCCATGATGTCTTTTTCTTACTACAAGTGATGATATGGGGGTTTTGTTGCATATATACTTAGGTCTTAGAGCAGGGGAAAAAACCCCCCGACTTAGAGATAGTTTCCAGGTGCTTCTGGATAGGAGTGGATTTATGTTTCACCAAGTAGTTCCCGAGAGTTATAACAATATCACTCAATATTTGAGTTTATGTAATAAGGGGTACTCGATTCCTTTCGTTGTATAGTGCCCGGGTATAACCGTGAGTAGTCCACTATTCATATTTTATGCCTAGTTTCTTCCCAAATGCTGCTTTTGGTGGGTACTGCAACCCCTTTGAGAGATGTGGAAAGTAAGGCCCCGTGCAGGATAGCCCTATCTTAAAGCGAGACTTTGAGAAAATGTTATTGACTAACAGATCTTACCAGGCATTCCCTCTCAAGGCATATATTCTACCTTTGATCTGGCTATTGTACTCCTAACATCAACCACCTGTGTACAGAAAACCCCCCTATTACACAAAACCTAATCGGAATACTATAATGCACGGCAAGAATAAGCATGATCATGACCGATCTAATCTGTTATTTATAGATGACTGCGCGCCATAACTAAGACAGAATTCTGCAAGCTACCATTACTAGTTGGTGTCTTACTCCAATTTATACCCCCCTACCACCAATTTCTGGAAAACCTTCTCCTCATCATATTTATTCGCAATTTTTCTCATTCTTTTCAAGTTCTTCTCTCCATAGCTCTCCATAACCTCTTGATCCACAGATGCATCATTAAGGTACGTGAATCTTTCTGAGACCTCGAACTCCTTCGCCTTCTCCTCTACTTTTGCAAGGAAGTCTTTCCCAGTACCAATAATAAGATCGTCATCGCTCTCCAGCTCCCACTGAGTACCCAGGCAAATCCACACCTGCGGTACCCTCGACACTCCCATCGCGCGACCACCAGTAGAATTTGCTGCGTCAACCATAGCAACAGAGATTGGTTGATACGTAAACGAGACGAGCAGACCAGAAGTATTATCGAGCGGCTCATATGTAGTTTTGAGTAGGTCGACTGCGTATTGATATACTTCCACACTCACACGCATAGACAATTCCCTAAAAAGCTGTCGCAATGGTCTTGCCTCGGTAGCAACTCCATATACCTCTCTAACAAAATCACTAAGCGGACGGATTTTGACAGAGTTTTGAACCGGGCCGAGATCAAAGAAAGCCTTCAAAGCTTCTGGGATCGTTTCTGTAGGATCCTGGTGGAAGATGTTGATCATGACAACCTCCGTTGTTGCGGAGGGAATGCGGACGAAGGAGGTTGTGATGGCTGCTTTGGGATCGGCGAGTTGGCCGTGTGACTGGAAATCTGCGACGGCTTTGAGCACATCGGGGTATTGGTAAGGTAGGAAGTATAGAGAGCCGCCATAGATGAGACCACCGGGCTTTGGGATGGTGTGCATATCGAATCGCGTTACGATACCGAAGTTGTTACTACCACCCTTCAGTGCCCACCAGAGGTCTGGGTTTTCGGATGCATTGGCGTTGACGACGCGACCGTCACCGAGGACGACTTCAAAGTTTTGGACTGTATCAGCAGCGAACCCTTCTGTGCCGGAGAAGAAGGATAGTCCTCCTCCGGTAACTAGTCCACCGACACCTATAGTACGAGTAATTAGTTAATTGTGTTATGTATTATGAGCATACAAGGGTAACGAACCTACGGATGGAACACGTCCGCCTACAACTAGGAATCCTTCCTGCTCAAGTTTTTCGTACACCTGAACCCATCGGTTTCCAGGGCCAATACTAGCGATCTTTTTCTCCGTATCGAGCTGGACTTGGTTTAAGTTCTCAAGGGAGAACAGGATCCCATCGGAGATAGAAGCGGGTCCAGCTTCGGGAGTGTGGCCTCCACTTCTGATAGCAAAGGGGGTGTTGAGGAAAGAGGCGATTTTGACACCGGTTGCGGTAGCGTCAGTGGAGTTCGGTGAGAAGACGCAGTTGGGGGTCAGGTGTGCACGGGTTGACCTGGGTGAGTGTAAGCTTATTGGGTGTGAAGTGCAACTCCTAGGTGTAAAGACTTACCAATTGATTGTAACCTGAGTGGTGTATGCAACCTCGTCCGGTAGTTCTGTATTATTCGGGAAGAGATGATTTAGGAGAGAACAAGATAAATCCACATTATTCTCCCCGTACAAGCTAACTAGTGCATCAATGTCGGTTGACGATATCCCAAGCCCCGTTGCAAAGGTCTTTAGGTCATCGTTGGTGTCAGCACTCGCATCACCTAAGACACTCAACGCCAAGGCGGAAAGTATAACTGAAGTGTATGATGAAGTCTTCATGGTTCAAGGTATTGTGTATTATCTATGTATCGCTCTGGATAGCAGTATTTGAACCATAGCTGAAGCTTTATATACATCTTTTGCTGAGGGGTAAGTATCTGTCTACTCTATATTGGGGAGGAAGTGCATAGTTACATGGCTACGTGGAATTCGGTGGAGTTCTTGGCGTAAGGCTGAAGTTCATTCCCGTGGTCTTTGTAGTATCTATAACCGGGTCGAGAACCTCGCTTATATACTCTATACTTGGCAAAGACTCTGCTTTAAACACTCTTATGTATCCTTTAGAAATTATCATGAGATATCAATCGCTTATAAGGGGGGGTAAGTTTATTATCACCGTCGTTGTCGATACCCCTATAAAACTAAAGTAAATCAACACCTCAGTAGGTGTAGGTTTTAGATTCTGTAGTATTAGATGATAGGCTAATATCTAGGCTTCAATTTGTAACTTATATTCGTATTCATAACTAACGAGTGCACTTATACTAGGATACCTATCATGAGATAGCTCTCTCGGTAGCAACAGTAGGGCCCACTCAAAATCTCATATGTATTTACAGTAATCTTCCTTGGCTAGTAGTTCGGTAAATATGCGGGGCTCTAGGTCAGTCCTATATACCGGATCTCAGAGAATTCTAGAATTCCTATCGTGTTTACTAGCTAAAGTTGTAGCATAAAATTTATGACTCCTAGCTCTCTTTTTTTGTGCCTGTTCGGGGCCTGTAGTGAAATACCTCGCCTGGCTACCGTGCGCTATAATATGGTCTCTAGAAACGTCGCGTATCCCCGGGGATCCTGAAGAATTTTCTCAAGAGACATGCGTGCCCTTCATATATGTACCGTGTTTAGAGATGCTTTGTAATTTTTCTATAATAGAATTATATTGAATTGGTTTGTATGCCCTATCCATTCTGTGTACAATAATACCTTTCTATCCTCCCTCCAGGGTTACTTGGAGTCTAGCGGCGTGTTGAACACGGAGAGGTTGTCTCGAACCGAGCTTGGTTTCTTGTCGTTTAGGCTGCTGGGGGCGCTGCTGCCGTTCTACAAGATAGATGTGGAGTTGATATGAATTGTTCTAGGTTATTAGCCCTATAGGTAAGGTACATAGTAGTCTTCTAAGTAGAGTGAGGCTCTGAAGTGTTTTGCGGGCGAAATAAAGTATGCAAAGCCGGGTAATTACTTCTAAGCAAGACAGGTACCGACCTGGAGGGTCTATCTTTTACTGATTGCTCTACTAGTTAACTCAGGGTTAAGGGCCGCAGTTTTGAGAAAGGCCTGTCTCATGCCTGCATCATATGGCGCTAAGGACCTCGTGCTAGGTAGTTTCTGCACCCCTCCACTTATCAATGATCATTGGAAGTAAAACGATAAGCTGCATTCACCTTTTGTGAGGTGTGTGTTTCTCTAAATTGTGAGCCTCTAAAATCCCTTTAACCGTGGCGAACTTACGATCCCTGCGCATGCGCAGCATGCCTACCTGTAAATGACTGGTCTTTCAGCTGTACACATCCAAGTTCATAACTACATGCAAACAAGCACCAATAGTGTTATCAGTACCCCAACACACGGCCCGCATACAATTCGGTTGGCCCCCAAGATCGTGTGGAACAAAAACACATAGGTATTTCTAGGTATTTTCTTTAGTTTTTCGAGCCATCTAACCTGAATGTTTCGGCGTTTAAAGCCCAATGACTGTTGAACATCTGTTACAAGGTTATCCTCATATTCGCTCACAGCCCACCCTTCCTTCCTTCCCACAACCTTCCACAAACTTTCTATCTTGAAAACTCTAGACCTTCAACGTACTACTCCGATTAACCACAGAACCAAGCCTCGCTAATTTCAACAAAAAGATTCTCCGATTCGAAGTATCATTAAAGAAGCTCCAGGTAGAGAAGAGGTATATAAAATTATCACTAGATGTTTTGGGAGCGTAGGCTAATCGCATGCTATAATTATTTTGAATATAGTTTTATTCTCGGTCTCCTTCGGACTGAGAGACTAATTCTTTATTTTGTTCCTGTGGCACATACTCAGGGCTCCAGGGCTACTACAACCTTACAATATTGACTATAGCTCTAAAGCCGCCAGCTGCTACCCCAGGCTGCTCCAACTGGACCATAAGTCTCTTAAAAATCTTTATCATTTTACTACGCATTTAGGTACCTATATCAGAGGTTAAGATGAGTTTGACCAAGCCGGTGCCAAAGAATCCGTGGGAGAGTGGGAAAAATAGTCAATTAGTATTAGCAGCTGGAAAAGGAGATTATGCGATGGTAAAAAGCTTACTTAGTGACGGAGCGACTACCCATGCACGCTGTCCCCCCCCACTCGGGAAGTTTAACAATGGGAAAGCGGAGGTATTAAAGATTAATAGAGGTGAATTAGATGTACGCGGATTATATAGTGATAGCAATTTTCCATTTGCATGGAAGTCGATTGCGAGGACGGCATTACAGGCAGCAGCTGAGGGTGGTCATCAAGACTTGGTAAAGCTACTGATAGATGCTGGTGCTGAGGTCAATGCACCACCGGCGGAGCGCTATGGGAGGACGGCATTACAGGCAGCAGCTGAGGGTGGTCATCAAGACTTGGTAAAGCTACTGATAGATGCTGGTGCTGAGGTCAATGCACCGCCGGCGGAGTACTATGGGAGGACGGCATTACAGGCAGCAGCTGAGGGTGGTCATCAAGACTTGGTAAAGCTACTGATAGATGCTGGTGCTGAGGTCAATGCACCGCCGGCGGAGTACTATGGGAGGACGGCATTACAGGCAGCAGCTGAGGGTGGTCATCAAGACTTGGTAAAGCTACTGATAGATGCTGGTGCTGAGGTCAATGCACCGCCGGCGGAGTACTATGGGAGGACGGCATTACAGGCAGCAGCTGAGGGTGGTCATCAAGACTTGGTAAAGCTACTGATAGATGCTGGTGCTGAGGTCAATGCACCGCCGGCGCAATACGGGAGGACGGCATTACAGGCAGCAGCTGAGGGTGGTCATCAAGACTTGGTAAAGCTACTGATAGATGCTGGTGCTGAGGTCAATGCACCGCCGGCGGGGTGGCAAGGGAGGACGGCATTACAGGCAGCAGCTGAGGGTGGTCATCAAGACTTGGTAAAGCTACTGATAGATGCTGGTGCTGAGGTCAATGCACCGCCGGCGCAATACGGGAGGACGGCATTACAGGCAGCAGCTGAGGGTGGTCATCAAGACTTGGTAAAGCTACTGATAGATGCTGGTGCTGAGGTCAATGCACCGCCGGCGGGGTCGCAAGGGAGGACGGCATTACAGGCAGCAGCTGAGGGTGGTCATCAAGACTTGGTAAAGCTACTGATAGATGCTGGTGCTGAGGTCAATGCACCGCCGGCGGGGTCTTATGGGAAGACGGCATTAAAACTCGCAGTAGTATCTTTTGATAGGGATGTACTAAAGTTGCTCATAAATGCTGGTGTCGATCTTCATAAGAAAAATAACCTTGGCCAAACAATTTTGCATAAGGCATGCCAGAAAGAAAATATAAACAGACTGTATTTTCTCTTAGAGTTTTCTGCGTTTAACCTCAATGAAAAGGATTATCTCGGGTCAACAATACTTCATATTGCAGCAAGGAAAGGAAACAAAAATTTAGTTTCTAAAATACTGATGTGTGCAGGCGTTGATATAAATAGTAAAGATAATTCAGGAAAAACACCATTGCAGGTTGCGCTTGAAGGTGGATTTGGCGAGATACTGGATTTTTTGCTTGATAGGGGTGCTAGTACTGATGGCTTAAGTGTAGACGAGTTTCGTAAACTACGTGGTGTTGAGTCTAATCAGGATACTGTAATTCTACATGGAGCACTAACCAAACGGAGGTCTATCAAGACAACAAATAGAGAAAATACACTAGTAGATACTTCATCAAATTTAGAATTATCGATTTATTTGTTTAGGTTAGTATCTGTTTTATTTCCCTCTTTGTGTTATCGTTAATTAGGCTTATAAACCCCTGTTAAAGTCCCATTGAAAATCTTGAAAACACCAAATCTTTTGCAAATCCTCGCACATATCTCCGTGATGTTGAATACCCGGACCATATCCAAAGAGGAACGGAGGTCGAATGGTCGTGGTCTATTCTAGACAAGGAAGGGCACTTACATTCAAGGCCCTTAATGGGGATCCCCAGTAACCAGCAAATTTTATCATTGAAGCCGGCAAAAGGTAAGTTCCTGTTCTATCCCTATCTCTTGGGAGCTTTTCTAATTTCAGCCCTCACCACCCTTGAAAGTCGTATTGGTTGGCCACGTATGCTTTGAGACCTTTCTTCACGAACCAAAAATCCAAGCTGCCCAAGACGAGTCTTGCACGACAATGGACCTATTCAATTACACCACTCGAAAAGTTGATATCTCCTGGATAATGAGAGAATCATATGGGGCCCGTGAAAAAGAATCGGACCAGGCTCCTGATGAGCCCGGTTGGCGTTTCCTACGATCTATCGTATATCGGGGTACACTAAAGTTGAAGTATATTTCGATCCCTAGTCATGCAGTCGAATTCTTCATCTTGTTTCTTGACAATATTCGTGAGAGCTGGCTGGAAATTGTTAAAAATGCCAAGTCACACCTTGCTGATATGGTAAGTCCTCTACATATTGATCTAATTCCGACTTCCTACAACGGACTTCTTTATTGATTTTCCTGAAATATACAGCGAGAAGCCCAATTAACGAGCGGAGGAGAGGACTCTAAGATCATTCAATGCCTACTGAAGGATAGTCAGCAGTGGAGTAATTTCCGGGCGGGCCTGGAGCTCCACATATCTAAATCAAAGGACTTACTAAATACATTCAAAACACATGATGCCCTGTATACGGAGCTGATGGGCTCTCATGATGGCGACGGTGAAAATGACGGGGATATTACAGAACCCGGGGTAATTAAGGGGAGTAAAGGGGTTGTTGAGAATCTCGGGGCGATTAAGAAAGGTGGGGGGGATATCGGAGGGCATGAGAGGACCACAAAGAGTGAGGGTAATAATAGGGAAAACGAGGCGCTTAAAGTGGATGGGGGAAATGTTGGGGAAGGCGGAGCGGCTAAACGAGGTGAAGATATTGACAAAAAAAGTGCAATAAAGAATGACGCAGAGGATACCCGGAAATATGGTGAAACCAAGAATTTAGGGGGAATTATTAAGAAACCCAAGGCCAAGAAAGATGAAGAGGGTATTGAGGAGCTTCAGGCAATCAAGGAACTGTCATCAAAGATCGAATCTTTTAAGCTTGAATGTGAGGGTGCAATAAAGCAGCTACAAGATGAAACAAAAGAAATGATTCAACTTGTGAGTATCTTGATTTTTGTGATTAGGTCAGTATTCGAGCTTCAGCTGATATGTATGGGTACTAAACAGGAATTTAATCTGGTTTCAATATATGAGGCCCGAAGGTCTATCAAGATGTCAGAGCTCTCTCTTAGGATGTCAGAGGACTCTCTCAAGTTATCACAGAACTCTCTCGAGATATCAAAGTCATCTCTGGAGATATCAAAGACATCTCTGAAGATGTCACAGGCTTCTAACAGTATGGGTATGAGTATGAAGAGACTCAGTTGGATTACAGTAAGACTTAACTCTACTCTACTTATCAAAGTAAAATGCTAATTTTCTAAGTTTATCTTTCTCCCTTTGATGTTTGCCTCAGTAACTATAACCTCCCGATTTTTTATAAAGTAGTTTAGAGCTTACTTATTTGTGATAGGGGCTATTCGGAATGAATGTAGATGTATTAGAAGGAAACCCAAGCTGGTTATGGTACATTGCATTTGTTGTTCCTTTCTTGACTCTGGTCTTGTTCTCCTGGATTTTATTCAAATACGTTCCGGTTAGTTACTACCTTATGTGATGATGCTTAAGTAAGAGCTTAAGGGGTCTAACAATATGATAGATTGCGGACTGGGTTGAGAATAACATAGGAAGCCGCCTAGAATTATTACTGAAAAAGTCCGACTCTAATCAAACTTCACCTACTCCTGAAGAGTCAGGTGCTGGTGGCCCTGCGGAATTGAATCCCACAAACCCGGCGACTACGGAACCAAAGTCCACTAGCAGGCTCCACTCAGGAAAGACATCCTTTACAACTCTTAACAATCTATTACAGCGCAGACCAAAGAACCGCCGTAGCGATGAGGAGAGTATGACAGTACAGCCGAAATCAGCCGAACCGACTACAGATAATTAGTCAACATGGAGTAAGCCTAAGGGTCTATCTCTACCATATCATATTATTGATGCTAACGCATAACTAGAGAGGATACAAATGGATGGTAGGAATAATTGGTGTATTTGGCCTGGTAAAGGATATAAGAAGGAATTAGGTGATAGGAAGGGAGTGATAACGGAGGATTTGTACGGACTATAAGTGTTTTTTGTGTCGTGGTTATATCTTGTTTGGGTTTCGGGTTGGATATGGAGTTACTATAGGGTGGGTGGGTGTCTGTTTGGTATCATCTCCGGTTTGTAGGTAAGTCTGATGAATCTGGTGTTATAACTATTAATATAAACAATAATAGAAAAATTATCTTATCAGATCTGTCTTATCCGCCGAAGTACTTAAGTACCGATAGTGTACAGATAAGACAAATTTGTTAAGATAATCTTTCTACAAGTGTTTATATCAATAATTATCTCATCGGAGGTTTCGGACTTACCTGCATACCCGAGGTACGGGGCGAGGGTTATGAAATGCGTTTTTGTTTTGTTTGTTTTATTGGTTTTTGTTTTGTTTCTGCTTGTTGGTTGGTGTGCGGTTGGGCTGGTTCATGTATGTGGGGACTTTACGATTAAATATATGTACAAGTCTATGGTTGAGCAAAGAACCTTTAATGAGCTGTATTACTATACGCTATATACGGATGTGATAATATCTTCACATCTTTTCTCAAAGTAGGTATAAACTATGACTAGAACCCACTAGGTTAATAAAAATCATTCTGGATTATGAACATCTACCTAAAAGTCGACACGTGACATTCGTTTCAACCTAGAATAGGTCACTTGAGCAGTGAGAGTAGCAGGCTCCTCAGACGTACCCCTCTCAGTAAAGCTCACAGCCCTCGGATAACAAGGTTAACAACCTCCCTAGAAATACACCGAGGAACCTTATATATCTAGTACTATATATTTTAGATTAGTAGCCCTTTTGAGAGCATACCGAGACTCTACTACACTACATGTACTTTATTACTATTTCGCTGTTGCCCAATCAAGGAATACGATATCACCTGCCTCCCGATACAACATATCCCTTGATCCTTTATGTTTGACACCTTTATAGAACGATATTCTTGTCATCACGGGCTGTCTTTTTGCATCCTTTAGTGTATCATATCTCAATTCGCGTAGTGGCGGTATGATTAGTAAGAGATCTCTGCTATGGAGACTTTGTTCAAGTAAGCTAAGGATATCATTTACTGCCGTAAATCAGCAAAACCCTAGTGCCGGGGGCTGTACGAGTGCTTTGCGATAGAAACTATACTCATAGAGCCTCTCGTAACAGGTAGATTATAAATACTTGAAAGAAGAAATTGGTGAAGCTCCCCGAATAAGCGATGGGCGAGCTAGTGGTAAGGGTAATATCTTACAGATGAATTGTAGGATCAGAGTGGTGGTAACGGTAATGCTTCTAATAAGCGATATGCGGTCTACTATGAGCTCTTGGTGTTATTGCTGCTAGGATAAACTGTTGGATGTACTATTAGGCGGTGAGTACTATGAAATTACAAGGCCTTGTTTGCCCTTGCCTTACTGTGTGTGGGGGTTGGGGGTTCTAAACAAGCAGTTAGTAGGGTTGTTACAAAAGAGGTTAGGCTCCAAAGAACTTACTAGCTAAACCTAGAGATACTATAGTTTTGCGAATTTTAGTTGCGAACGTTTAGATGTGGATTATATTGCTAATAATTCTTCTACTTTTTAATTCCTTACCACCGCCGAGTATTCTCCACTCAAGAATAGCATCTACATTAGAAATGAGACATCACGTGACACTTGGTATATGCATATTAATCACCCATCTGATCCCTTTGGGTAGTATCAGACGCATGATACTTTCAGGCAACCAGTATTTCCCATCATTTCAGGCAACCACCCATTTGGAGTATCCTATTCGCTATTGCACGGATAGCGGACATCTGGGGGGGGCTTCATTGAGACATGCCAACTTTTTTACCTGGTCAGCACACCATTATGGTACTCTTTGTCTCCCCCCACTACCACACCCCCTCATCTCTAATCTCCTTATCTAAAAAAAACACAGATCTCTAAAAACCGCAAAAAACAACTTTATACGATAACCTCATAGCTTAAAGCTAAATGGCATCCAGAAGAGCTTCGCTCGTTCCGAAGGACTTTACCATACTCATTTTCGGCGATGGATATCTCACCTTACAATCGTGTATCCCCGTCTACCACCAGCTCGAGCGTGATCCTAGTCAAGTTTCTAGACTCCTCGCCGACGAGGATCTCTTGGTCAAGTTTCTCTCAGATTTCGATCTGTATGCATCTAGGATTTCTCAATTCTTTAGACAGTTGAAGACCAATTCAATCGACCCATCTAGTCAGAAATCCAGGAGGAGGTCAACGGTTGGACATGGCTTACCAGAAGAGCTTGTACAGAGCTTCCTCATCCCGCTTCTTGGCGACGACTATGAGCAGCTTCACCCAAAGATTGGGTTTCAAGACCTTTTCGCTTCAGTTATCGACTTCTCTTTACCATTTCATGCTCGCCCGTTGGAGGAGCTCGCTAAAAGATTGGTGGAAAAGGAGAAATTCTTGGAGGCATTAGTCTCTGGTGAAACAAGTAGTAGAGTTATGAAGGAGTGGATTAGCTCCTTCGGCACTACTTTGTTTGATTTTGGGATCTTCGAGGCATGGACTAAGAAGTTTATTGACCTTTGTGTACACTGTGATAGCAACCATGGGGTTTCCGAGCCAATTACAATCTGGCGGAAGCTAGAGAATCTCAAAAAGCGACTATCCGAGATGCACCAAATATCTAGCTCTTCAAAACCTACCAAGAATCTCCCACTTCCCAAAAATATGCGTAAACTTCGAGATACAGACAAAAAGTCTGGTGTTGCAGCTCAAAAACAAGGGCCTGGAGTTGTCTTACCGCAAGATGTCCTTGATTTGTTGCAGTATTTCAAAATCGAGAAACCAGCTTCAGAGCGCGCTCTGTCGAATGCGCTGGAAAGACTCGAAAAAGATGAGACGCTTAAAGTGCTGAAAGATGTACTTAATTCGTTTCCCTGCAGACCGTGCTATAATCTTTCCATAAGTCGGTCAGCAGGTTTCTATACAGAGCAGTCGAGTTGGGAAAATGCGCCGGCTGTGCCGGAACCTGGTGCAGATTCAATCTTTTTTGCCGACCTGTTGGGAAAGAGTTTGGGGGTCTGGAGGGTTTTTCTTTCTTCCCAGGCTCTTAAGGATCTGGAGCAATCTCGGGTTGAGGGTAATTTCCCCCCCCCCCCCCGATAATATGGTAGTGGACGAATTGCTAATAGTGACGCGAACTAGGGAACTTCGAGCACATCAAGGGAAAATTGGTCCAGCTAGCTTCTGGTGAATGGAGACGAAGGTCACTATGTACGCCAGCGGGGAATCAAAGCGAGAGAAAAAGTTGCCAAGGCACCCTTTGTGAAGCAATGTACGGGATCAATGGGCGGATATTGTGGCAAGTGGACTGTGGGTTTGATGAAGGATCAGGTCGGACAATGCAGCTGGTGAAAGGTGCAGTATCATTAATCCTATTAAACAGGGGAAATGGTGAGGACTAATAACAAATCTCTCGGTAGTGTGGAAAATCGGAGACATCAAGGAGGTTCGTAAAGATTCTAGGGCAAAATTAATAAAAATATATTACTTACTTGGATATATAACAGATATCGAAAGCAATCCAAAATGTCATTCGTATCCAGAAAACATACTCTCGCTCTCAAATGGCAGCGTGTAAATACGTTTCTTTTGATGAATCTACCGGAAGAAATATGCCGGCAGAGTGCTGTATCGATTCCGATTCAGGGGATACGTATATTCCTGTTGTGATCCCAGAACCTGACCGTGAGAGTAAATTCTTATCAGGTTAGGACTCTTAATACTCTTGTTTACCTTCTCCATCAATAGTCTTCTCCATAAGATCAATGTTACTAATCTATTTGAATTTGTAGACAGGGTATTTTACACATTTACCCAGACCGTTATCGATAACCTCGTTTCGCAGAACCGTTGCGCAGAGTTTCCGTTGGTCCCGTCGGAAGAGGAACTTGGGATCATTAAGAATAATACGACATCAACGCTTATTCTAGGCAGGAGTGGGACCGGAAAGACTACATGTCTTGTCTATAAACTGTTTGGGAGGTATATGACAGGAAATATCATGAACATGGGAAGGCCAAGACGCCAGGCACGTAAATTCCTGTCAATTTCACGGGGGAGGAACTTATTCAGCTCTTTATAGTACTAACTGAAGGTGATATTGTGGACTTGAAGGTTCTCCTTACTCGCTCACGTGTGCTTTCCAATAAACTAGAACTCTACACCAAGCGCCTGATTGACACCCAACTGAATAGACCTAGCTCTGAAATCGAAGAGGAGGACCTCCAGCAGACACTTGCTCAAGAGGACAGGGAAGTCACCGACACGATCTTTTCTATCAAGGATGAAGACTTCCCTCTTGTTTGCACTTTTGATCATTTCATGAAGTTGCTAGAGAACACAACGAGGTTTGTGACTCACGCAAGTGCTAGTATCAAATAGAGTCTAATGGCTGGGTTAGGTTTGCCAACCGACAAGACTTTTCAGTCTCAAAGAAAAGCGCAACCTCGGGTAAAGCTTCGGAGTTCTCTATGGGAAAAGGACACCGTCGGTTGCTGCGAAAATCTCACCTGATTGATTTCTCAGTGTTCAGTGCAGGATATTGGAACTCATTCTCATCTGATCTGACGAAAAGGATTCCGGTCGCGCTAGCGTTCATCGAAATCATTGGTGTAATCAAGGGGTCAGCAAGCGCTTCTAATAACTTTCAGCCTTTGGGACGCGATGAGTACCGAACCAAAGGTCCTACGATCTCACCTACTTTCATCAGTGATGGTGATAGAGACTTGCTCTACGATATGTATGAAAGTTATGAAAGGCGGAGACGTCAGTTAGGGGATCTGGATGACACGGATCGGGTGAGGTCTGTGCTCAACGCAATTTCAAGCAATCCGGAGTTGAAGGAGAAAATCGAAGGGGTTCTAGATGAGATATACGTTGATGGTAGGTGGAATGGGTCCGTTGTAGCTAAATGTCCGTTTAGACTTACTGTGATTAGAAATCCAGGATCAAAGGCTACTTGAGATTGAGCTTCTACTCCGTCTCATTAAAAGCCCCTTGGCGATACACTTTGGTGAGTATACCCTACCAGTTTCTGCTAGATATCTATTGATGATTCTATTCAACAGCTGGGGATACGGCGCAATGTATCTCCAAAGATTCTGCGTTTCGATTCCAAAACGTGAAAGCTCTTTTCTTCGAGCATTTCTCCCTTGATAGTGCTTTGATGCATAACCCAGAACTCGCTAGACCAAGGCTTTGTGAGCTATACAAGAACTACCGGACGCATCAAGGGATCCTCTCTTTAGCAACACGTGTCATGAGGCTGTTATATCGAAGTAAGAATATCGGAATTCTTTGAAGATCTTTTAAATAAGGATAATGTTCTGATATTATTATAGCCTTCCCCGGTATGGTTGATAAGCTGCGTGATGAAATTGGCCAACAAGGGGGTCCTAGGCCTATTGTGTTCGGTAATAACCCTGACAGAAGAAGAAAAAAGACTGACTAACAGTACCATAGTGGGACTTAGCTCGCAGATATTCTCAGCTCGGATGATTGGGATAACTGACATCAATGCTGACAACGCGCAGTTTGGAGCAGAACAAGTCATCATTGTCAGGGATAAAGCCGAGAAAGACAAGCTGAAGGGCGAAATTGGTCAAGTTGCTCTTATCCTGACAGTACTAGAGAGTAAAGGAATGGAGTTTGATGATGTCCTCCTTCATGACTTTTTCACAACGAGCCCGTGTATTTCTGCCTTTCGGGCGCTCGCGCCTTCCAAGTATTTTGATGTGATGAAGCATATCGTGAGTAACACTTAAAATGTAAAAGATCGTGTTAGTGTGAAAGTAAGCTAAGAGGAAATAGGCGTTGTGCTCAGAATTAAAGGTGAGTTGTTGAAGGTTGCCACGGTGTTGGGTGGGATTAACTGTGTTGTCTAGCAATTCTATGTCGCAATCACCAGAGCTCGAAGTCGGTTGTGGCTTTTTGAGAGTGATGAAGCAGCCATTGATCCAGTACTAGAGGTATTGGCAGTCAATAACACAGAGTCTGAGGATGAATCAGTAGCTCCGTTCGAGGTGGTGCATGCTTCTGACTCGAATGTGAGTGAATTTCCTAATTTCGTATTAAATACCAGCGCTAACCCCGTTAAAAGCTGGCCGATAGACTGAAGGAACTGCGGCCAGCTACTACCACAACTGATCCAAAGGCATGGTCAACGAAAGGCCATGAATTCATGCATAAAAAGGACTACGAGAATGTTTTTCCCCTGTTCATATAAAGTAATGATATATGTGCTAATGACTTAATGATAGGCACTCTATTGTTATGAAAGGGCAAAGAATCACAAAGGAAAGCTCTCTGCAAAGGCTTACCTGGCTGAACAAAAGGGGAATGATTGTCTTGCCAATGGCCAAGAAGCCATGTCCGAGATATGTTTCCGCGAAGCAATAGATCTGTTCCACGGAAGTGGGCTTCCCCTTAGGGAAGCAGCTTGCCATGAGGCGATCGGAATGTTCGAAAAAGCTGCAGGTGAATCGCTAATAAATAATTTGACTAAGGAAATAGAGACTTACTGGTGGAACTAGATATTCTTTCTGAGAATCGTGAATATAGTAGGGCTGCGGAACTATACGATAAAACCAATTCCTTCGAGAAGGCTTCGGAAAACTACCGCCTTGCTGGCCGTTATAATGATGGGGCTACCATACTCCGGAGAGGAAACCTTTTCGTTGAACTTGTTCACTATCTCAACAGGTACGGTCTTTTTATGATGAAACGCCGACTAAGTTTATATATTAACTGTGGTATTAGCAACTCTGCTTTTCTTGATCCTAGCTGTCGGTTGCACTACTCGAAGTTATGCAACTTGCTCCTCAAAAGAGGAAATATTCCTCCAGAACTCAAAGAACTCACAAGGGCAGCGCTTGGCTCAGATTTAGAAAAAGAAAAATTCTTCATTGAGTATGAGATGCATGAACAGTTGATTAAATTCTACGTCGAGAAGGGGAAGTATCTAAAGGCTTTTAACTTTGCCTTTAAGAATGGTGACTTGGGTAAAGCTGCGTCGGTTGCAGAACAGCATTATGTCGACGAACTCCCGTATCAAGAGGTCGGGGACGCTTTGAGCTATAGTGAAGCAAAACGTCTGCACTCAAGCTTTTCAACGGAGCCCGGAGAGATACTTCCTCTGGATCGCCCTCCAGTAATCCATCTCTGGAAACCACGGATCTTATCAATCAAAAGGGTTTGGGAAGCCCTAGAAACTAGTCTCAATAGACTATGGGCAAAAGAGATCTCTTACGAGTCAATAAAATTTGAGCAACCATGGATGAAGCAGTTTATGGACATCATTGTAAGTGACATTCGTGAAATTCCTAGTACGAGTTTGCATTAATCTGTAAAATATAGATTACATTCAAAGCAGTCGATCTAATAGATTCAGCGAGAACAATGTCAGAATTACCCATAGACTCGATCAACGAGGTATTAAGTATGATAAAGAAGTTAGATTCACTCGGAGAGCTGCCCTTTCCTCTACTGCTCTTTCTAGGCATTTTCCATGATTCTCAAGAAACTGGATCCTATAAAGTCTTTAGGTGGTCGCTTCTATATGCGCGTATGGGCCTAAACTCCAAGTCACGAAATTTAGATGTAGTTAGAACCACGCGCGAGGTAACTCGGTGGGGATTGGATTATATATGCCGTGCAATTTCTCAGCTTTATAACAAAGCGTCCGAATTATATAAAGAAGAAGACCCAATCCGATGCACATACTTTTTGACTCTAGGAACGTTACCCCTTTCTGCATGGGGAAATTGGTTTATCCTGAGGAAAATACTAACATGAAACAGGCTTCTGCAATAACGACCCTTGTCAATTCTCTCACAAACCCCAAACCATGCCAGGATACGCAATTACGATCGAGGTGAGCTACCGTAATCCTCCATTAATTATAGATAACTCCTAACCTCACGATAGAATTTATTGCGGATGAACTCCATCTTCTGTAACTTCCTACCGTTATACTATCGACACTCTAGGGATCCCGAGCTTATAGATAACGAATTTTCTTCTAAATTTAGAGGACGACGTGAGGACCGATTTACTTAGGGATCACTTCTTCATGCTAATACTTTATAGAGCGTAAATGGCTGGAACAGCTGCTTGCAAAAATCACCTATGTCTCGACACTCGAAAACGCCCCTGCAGTACTAATGAAAACAAGACGTAATATCGTGAAGAATGACCCTCAATTTTTTGGTGTCTATGGGGGACTTGAGAGTCTCTTATTTCACAAACTTAACAAGGAATGGAAGGAAATGTCTAGCTTTTCATCTATGCTTGAGCAGATGGAGCTTGCAGAAATATTAGGTTTGTAAACTTTTTATCATCTTAGGCTCCCAGTATCTTGTTGGTATTAATTGCCGTAGGTGTCAAGGGGAGCTTCGAGAGATTCCTTAGAAACGCCGTATACAACCGGAGATATTATGGCGATCCAGGCTCAGAACAATCATACGATGCTTGGAAGACCTTGGAAAATGTCCAATACCTTTGCGAATCTGGACACATAAACCGAAATTCGATTGACAGTATACTTGGAATGGGGTTACAAAGATTCGAGCTCCACGAACTCTCTTCTTTTCACGCAATTTGTTCCTTGTATGAGAAAATGGCCACATACTTGGTAGAGATAGCCCCTCCTAAGAACTAAAAAACTCTAGTTTGAAGTTTACTAATTCTTTTTTTGCCCTTGTTATTACTAGATATTTATGAGCAACCCCACAAACCTTCTTCTACCCAATGGATGGGTTGAGATGTACTTATTGCAGATGCCATGGCTATTGAGCCAGAAAGATCACTCTCGGACATTGCATCTTAGGCCACACTACCAAGATACATTATTAGCATTGATGCAAAACTTTTGTAATTTGATGCAAAAGATCAATTTGATGCAAAAGACTAGCGAAGGGGGTTATGAACTCAAGTTTGAACCCAAGTTTTCTGGTCGATCAAGACCTTGGAAGCATCTTGTTCGTCGCAATGTCGATTTTCTAATAGTTTGCATGGTCAATGCATACTCGTGGCAGCTCCCTTATCTTACGGACCTTGGTTTGGCCAATAGATATAAGACGGCCCGTACTAATGTACAAAAGGTATTTCACATCTGTCTTTACTTCCTAAAATATGATACAAACTCTCGGGATATTCGTTAAGAAGGTTGATTAAAATTTTGAAGGCATTCAACCTCAGGTTATCTAGGGCTCCACTTGAATATCATGCATGTTCGGAATACCATCTGACCAGGAAGTTTGTCTCTTCTTTCGATGACTTCCATGGCAAAGACTATCCTGTCGTTCTCATAGCCAATTCAAATACCCCAAATTTCTTTGGGCCGGTCCTTGACAAAATGGGCATCTTACCGGTTCCTATAGATGGGATTCAGTCTTTGTCGGCTCCAGTGATTGACAATACTGCAATCGAAAATATCAAGAAAATGCACGACGAACAGGGAGACTATACCGAAAGGGAACTCAACGCAGCGGAAAAAATCAAGTGGTTATGGAAGACGAGGTATCCAGTAATCCAGAAACGACGAGAGTTTTCCAAGACGCCTGCTGGTCAAGCCATTTCATATATTCAGAAACTGTGTGGGAAGGTTTTAGGGTGGCAATCCTTAGACCCGAAGGAGATGTTAGGACGAAGGGCGGTTCTGTTTAGCGGTGGCTTTGAAACTCTCCAGGATGCCAAAGCAATCGACCAGCAATACCGGAGAATAAAAGAAGCAATAACGACACGCATGGAACTAGCTCCGACGAACCAGATGGATGTGCTTCAGGAACTTTGGGAAAGGCAGGCAGTAATCCAGGACCGTGCAAAAACTAGTGTCAGCTTCCTTACGGAAAAGAATCTGCAGAGCCTTGATGATCAAGAGTGGCAGAAGTTAGGTAGTAGGTGTATAAAGGCGAAGTCTGTTCTAAAGGCCATCGGAGAGGACTTGCTTGAGATAGATTTGGAACTACGTGCTTTGGATAATCTCTAGGGCGTGGATTTTTAGGCGGTATTTATAGGTTTTTGCATTAAATACGGGGTTCGTTCGTTCGTTTTTCTTTTTTCTTTTTTGGGAAGTGTTTCTTGGGTTATCCGCTCTTTTGAACTGTGTACATCTATTCTTATGTAATCTCACCATAGATGATCTTATACACTTTGCAATAATGGTGTAGTAGTAATGCAACGCTGTGTCTTCTTTTAGCACTATCATTTGAATATACTCTCATCTATATTAGCTACTACTAGTAGTCGAGGTCTGTACACGGCTAGATTACCAGGAGGATAATCATAGATTAGATTATATTATGTGCCCAAGGTGTAGAAAAACCATAAAACACCAATTACGAACTCTTGCAGTGGGTACAGTAAGAATGTATATAGGTTATCGGGGCTAAGATACATAGCTATCACTATTTATAATTCAGTTGATATATGTAAATATGTACGTATAGAGTACATACATAGCCTAAATAACGGCATATAGTAACACAAAAGGTGAACTACCCGAGCATGGGTCTTTCAAGGTAAAAGCTGGTTGCCTGAATTAACCATGGATGATAAATACCCCTGCTTTATACATGTGCCACAACTATGGTATTGTGTATATATTTCCTACGTTTCCAGGGAGCAGAACATATTTGGTCTTTCTACGCTAGTTTACCGTCCATCTTGCGCTTAACCTAATCACCTGTTTCCTTCAGGCTTTTACGATTCTTGCTCATTCCAGTAATTATAGTCCCTAATAATTGTCTTCTCCTGGGTCACTCCCGGAACCTATCCACCCCACAAGCAGGAATCTAACCTTTTCTATTTTCTATTGGCCGTACTCCCTAGGTTTTCAATCCCAGGCGTTCCCGAGTTTGACTAGAGGCAGTACCAGTATACCAGCAAATATACCCCCGGTACCAAGCTTTTTGCTATAGAAATCATTCACACCAATATCTCAATCACCATATTATGTCAATCCCACAGATGCCTAAATACTTTCTATATGGGGACTGCGCCGAAAGTCTCCCTCTAGCGGTGATGACAAACCATCTCGACCTTACGGGGACCGTATCGATACTTTCATTTGCTGCATCCACAAAGGAACTTCAGGTTATGGGATCTATCCCAGAAGGCGAACCCTTTATGTTTCCAATAAAACTTAAGAATCCATGTCTAAACTGCGAAAGCCTCATGCGGAAGTTGCCAGAGGCAATCAATATTTTAGCGGCTTCAGGATTGAGCCAGAGGGTATACTGGAAAGTGAGAAACAGTATAACTCGCGTAGACTTTTTATGTTCTCCTCCAGAAACAGTACACATCCCATTGAGAAAAGGCGAATTTTCTTTCTCTGCTGCGTATAATGCAACAAAATACCAGATATTTGAAATTTTGGAAGATCGTACATTGTTAAACGCAAACCCTTACATAGCTTCAGCAGATCTAAGCGGGGATTTGATAGATCTATGGTATGAGTTTATCGTGCCATATCGGTATGCAGGTTCCTCATAATATTCCTCTCTCGAGTTCTCAAGCTAAAGATGATTGTGGGTGTTACTCATTATAGCGATAACGAAACAATATTCCGTCTTAGTCCAGATGGCAATGTCCAGCCTCTAATGCTTACCATTAATGGAGTCACTATCCCAATTTGCACTATCTTTTGTGCGATGGGTTATATTCTCTCTACTGTATTATGGCCTGATAGAGTGGTAGCTGAGAGAAGCTCGTATTACTTACCATTGATGGCAATACTAGCGAAATGGTGTTACACTTTATGCCCTTGGGGATACCCAAGTGTTATTAATGCTGTATCTGCCACACGTTTAATACCAGGCAACAACACACTTGTATTCCTAGGGACCTCTAAGCCGAAGGTACAGGACGGCGGAAATACCACATCTATACAACCGGAACACACAAGGAAGATGAGGGGTTTCCGGAAAACTTTGCTTGAGAACCGCATTGGATCGCTCGAGGACCCTTGTCCCGAAAAGCTTGCTGCAGATATTAGATACCTATCTCAACTTGAAAGTAACTATGGGTTAAATTTAGACGTGTTTTAAGGTATTTACGTAGAACAATCTTCTAAGATGCCACTACTAGGTAATGTAGAATGATAATTGGGGATTTCGTTAACAAATCGGTTCAAATTTAGGACTATGCGCTATGTAAGATGAATCTCAATATATTCGTAGTAGAATATCGGTACAGGGTCGCTTCTCAACGGACAGAGTGGTATGAAGAACAGGAAAAAAGATTTAAGGGGAAATCAAGGAGAATAGCGCATGGGGGGTAGTTTTAGGTGATTTGCATTGTTTTTGTGTTCTTAGTGCGATAGTACTATAACTGGAAGGCAGCATGTACTTAATGAGTTAAAAAAAAAGCTTCTCAAGGGAGAACCAAGAAAGTGCCGGGGGCATCTGGGACTGTATAGATACACCAAAATAAGGTATATGATGGTAGTATCGATCGACTTAGATTTGTAGATGTGACATTAAGAAGAGAAGGAGGAACAAAGACAATGGATGAAACAAAAACAGAAGGAGAGCCCTGCTATATTCATGCAGGTTTGTGTTTTAAAAACGAGTACTAACGCACGTTCTATACATCGAGTAAGTATTATAAAACATAGAAGTAAAAGTCGTAGAATGGGTGATAGGTATGATCGAGGTTATGCTGTATCACTCCCTGCCTGAACTACACTCTATGTTGTAGTGGCTTGTATAAACTCGTCACATGATATCACGGACTCTAAGTTTAATGATACAGAGCTTTGTGCCCATAAAACCCAGAGCCCCCCATATCGATACAAAGCTCCTTACAAATATACTTAATTACAATTATTTGTCAGCAAGAAAGGGGGCTCACCCGTGGGTATTGATGGTATATCCAGGTGTACCGCCCCTCCCGCACTCCTCACACTCCCGATACTCGTCTGCATCCTCTCTTGGTCGCCCTATACTCCCACTGTACCATAGCACTGGTACAATACCACCCTCAATCCTCCAATATGCCTACTATTTCCCCCCACCTACCTACTAGAGCTACCATTGCACTAGTACAGTACCACACCCAGTACTCCCGGTACTTTGCCTCGAGCACCCTACCGTATCCTACTTATCTGTAACCTCCGCCCATCTCTGACTCTCGGTGCTACACCATACTGCACCAGATGCGCCCCACTGTACCTCTGTAACCTCTCGCTATATTATCTCTCTCTAAATTCATATAGTACTCTCAGGGCTTAGGAACTTTAGAGGACCTGCAATAGCTATCCGGACTCCGGCGTCACTACCAATACTATACAATTCCCTTTCTTTCTTTCAAGCATGTATAATAAATATTTGGGTTATAATAAATATTTGGGAAATATAAGTGTTTAAGACCGGGTTACTGGGCACCTGGGGTTCTCATCTACAAATTTAACAAGACACGACGTCATAACCAATGTACCCGTCCTTTAGAAAACAGGAGGTATGCGCGGGGGTGTTCCGGAAGCACAAGGCCCTACAGCAGCCTTGCACAAGGGAAATAAAAACCTATTACACTCGTTTTAATAGAGCTTCCATCACCGCAAATGGCACATCATGTGCTTCTGCCACTTAATTCCTTGGTCATGCCTATGCGTACCTCCCTGTCTTCTGGTTTCTTAAGTAAAATTCAGAACGTACATGTAACCAAAGGCTATGGTCTTCTGATTCCTTTCGAGGGGGACAAGTACTTGAGACTCCCCTTCACAGCCTATTAATCCTGTAAATAGTACTAAGTACTGAATCAAACCCATAGATAAATCCGGGGGAAACCTAGTACTATTTGGGAGATGATACCACTAGACTCCTTACTAGGATAAGACAGTCCTGTATTTGGGGATAATCTTACCTACTCTAGGGATATTAGCTATATTGACTATATGACTATTAAACTTTTGGCATATAAACCCTATATACCTATCCCGGTCTATATAACTAAAAGGAGATGGTTCTTGTATAGGGGATAGTAAAGCATTACTCAGTGCTAGGC
This sequence comes from Verpa bohemica, assembly GCA_033030345.1. Lineage (NCBI taxonomy): Eukaryota > Fungi > Ascomycota > Pezizomycetes > Pezizales > Morchellaceae > Verpa > Verpa bohemica. The sequence continues at coordinate 65,853 of JAUFSE010000023.1, read as the reverse complement.
ACCTGAGGGGTTTCTCCTTCCAGTAATATCAGCAAGTAGGAGTCAAGTACATATCTGTTTAGCATCATCATCTTCCTTTTTCTCTAGCAATATTGTGGCATCTACTGTGGCTATGTTAAAGGCTTTGCTAGGTGGTGCTCGTAGCGGTCGCACCGGTTAAATTTGGTATTGGGCGGCGTTTGTGTAACATGTGATAGCCATAGGGAGTTCGGCCCCCCCGATAGGTGCCACTATAGACATTAGTTGGTGAATTCTGTGTATATCGCATGCTGTTCTAACAACTGTATAATTCTAATTTCGGCCAGAAAGTAGTCTAGAGAGATAGGATACCATAATCCCTATGGCTCCGTTTCCTCTCATAGAAATCACCTTGACCGGTAGCATGACTGGTCTGTAGATGTTAATACTCTACAGTTAGGAGATTTTTGCCCGCCGTATACTAATAAAATAGATATTTCTTCAACTGGTGGGTTCCCTGTGAGACATGCCTGGGAGGCTTGCAGTATTGCGGGGCTCGGCAAAATGTCCGCCGGCTCCCAGTTGGCTATAGACTTGCGAGTGAGACAATTGCTGTTGACGGGAATGACAAGTGTATCGCATGAAGGTCAAAACGCCCATAGAGTAGTGATATCGATTGGTACCTCCTTGTAACCCTGCATGCGAAGTTTTGTTTTCTTTGCCGATCTGCGCAGTCGCGCTTTACCCATAAGCACTTACACCAGTAAACAATGTTGATACTCGAGGTAGGCAAGAATAACCTGAATATGCAAGCCATGCCCTTACACGTCTTGAAAAGAGCAAAATTTTCAGATATAACAGGGGAGTGCGCATAAGCGAATGTCTAAATTATCTCAAATGCGTCCGCTAATCTGGATTTAAAAGTTGACTGGGAAAACTACAGGTCATAAGATAGACCGTGCCTTGATACACAAGATGGGTATACTTCTGGAGAGTAAAAATATCCATAAAACGAACCCATTGATATTTGGCATCATATCTGAGTAGAAAACACTTTGAAATTTCCAGTGTGATCTAGCCCGGTACGATCTTCCAAGGCAGTGTAGAGGGCCCTGGGATTTGAATTAATTGCTTGTGCTACTTAATGTGTTGTATCCAAAAGCTATGGGAAACTTTGGAGTGGGGTTTTGATTCCAGAGTTGCTCTCTCAGCCTTGTTTTTAGCTGCAGTCCATTGGATCACGTTTATGTCTCCATTAGACGCCGAGCTTACTATCCACGTTAGACCTGTATTTACGGGCCCTTTTTACGCCGGGTGCACAATTATTCGCTGGCTACCTTTATTTACTCTGACGAGCAGAGACTCCTGTTACTGGAAGTGATAAAGTCTTACCCCATTACCCTAGTTTATACTGTATAAGCAGTATCCCCGGAGAATGATGCTGCCAACCTCTTCACATTTAATATTAATAGCTATCTCTTAGCCTCCAGTTTTCCTGAGTACCTCTTATCAAAACCTCCGGCTTGCCTAGTGGTATTACTCCTCCATACAACCCTCGGATTTCAAGGTATTTTAAACCATTGAGGCTACATATATAGGGCTATTGTGAACCGAGTTTTACTAATAATAAAAACAAATAGCTCTATAAAGATGTTCCTTCCGAAGACGGTATTTTCACTGCTACTTCTACTGCTTTTGTCTACCTCCGTGGGGTCTGCACCCATTGGAAACACCCCCGAAGTCAACTCGCCCTCAACAATTGCAGTCAAACCGGATGACCTCTACCCAGGAAGCGAGCCGTCATGGTATGCCGGCCCAGATAGACGGGGCACGTTGGACATCCTGTTTCCCTGCATTGTCACTCTCATCTTATGCATCTGGACAGCGGTCCATACCAATATCGAACCTAAGATGTGGCGCAGCAAACATGATAACTGTGTACCTCTTGCGCGTACTAATGCTGAAGTTGGGATGGAATGTAGCGAACACATACCTCCATCGCAAAACTCTGGCTGGCTTCAATCTAAATTTCACAAGTGTATAAACACTAATAGGGTGATTTGGAGTGTTGTGACGCTTCTCTTTCCCGAAATCTCCCTCTTGGTCGCAGCCCACGAGAGGAGGACAGCAAAACTGCTCCTCGAAGCGATGAAAGACGTCGATAAGAAAGACAACCCAGTATGGGATTTAACCCATTCGTATTACGCTGTGATGGGAGGTTTTGTTGTTGAGAGAGGACACTTCCAGGGGCCCATCCCCACCACGGAGAGCGGGAAGCAAAATATTAATGAGATCAAATCCCTAACTACACATATTGAAGAGATCAATCCTAATGTGAATTCGGGCCTGGATAAACTGAAAGATCGCTGTACACTCACGCCGCGTGGAGTGCTCTATCTCGCTCAGTCTGGGCTACTCACTTATCCCCCCTCCCAACGGATCAAAGACAAAAGCAAGGCAAATCGACTTACCAAGTTCCTGGTATGCGTCCAGGCTATCTGGACAATCGTCCAAGTCCTGAGTCGATACTCGACACACTTGCCCGTTTCTTTACTGGAGCTCTATACAGTTCTGCACACTTTCTGTGCTGTAGCAATGTATATGGTCTGGATCAACAAACCTGTTGATGTTACTCAGCCTACCTTTATCCAATTACAAGACAAACTCTGATCCACCTAATTCATAACGAAACCCGCGTAGTAGAACCCTACAACGCTTATACCAACGAAACAGAAGTATTTTGGCGTGGAGACGAAACCGATTGCCTGACCAAAAGAGCCACCCTAGGGAAGATCCTGTTCCGGCAGCTTATAGATCAACATCGCCTCTCCAAGTTCCATGAGAGTATGAAAAACCACCACTATCCACTCCATCTTCATCGCCGCAACAGCCGGCGTCGCCTCGATGGGGACAGCTCGAGGGATAGACTCTTGCTCCTCTTTGAGGCTTACAAGTCAGTGCTAAATGGATGGAGCAACTTTTTTAAAGAAGCATTGTTCCTTTCCCTTGTTAGTATTGCTCATGGGAGTCTGCATCTGGTAGCATGGAAGTTTAGTTTCCCAAGCAACGCAGAACGCAGGCTATGGAAAATTGCTTCAATTCTTACAGCCGGGTCTGTTGTCATATTTTGCCTTTCGATGTTAGTTGGCATTCTTGGGAAGTGGGTTTTAGATAAATCTAGGAGGGTGAAGGCTCCTAGAACCTCGGAGGGGGTAAGGGGTTCTTCTAAAACATCAGAGAAGGTGAATTCTCCTTCTGGTGTGATAGTGAAGGTGGAGAGTACTTTTGAAACATTCGAGAAAGTGAATTTTTCCTCTGATGTGATAGAGGAGGTGGAAAGTACTTCCGAAACATTAGAGAAAGTGGATCTGCCTTCTGATGTGACGGGGGAGTTGAAAAGTACTTCTGAAACAATAGATGGCGTGAAGAGCAATCCTGAATACCCTGAAGACATTAAAAGGATAAGAAGGGGTCGCCGCCTGAGTGAACAGCTAGAACTCTCACAAGTAGCACGGGGGCTTATTGTTATCTACTGCATCTGTTTTGTCCTGGGTACTATTCCGTGTATCGTTGCTAGAGTTTACCTGATGGTCGAGTCGTTTATATCGATGCGGAAGCTTCCCGTGGGCTCGTACGATAAGGTTGTCTGGTTGGACGTTATACCACACCTTGGTTAGTTTTCTTGCTATACATCTTATATCTTTTTTAGTTTTGGGTTTGGGTTTGGTCCGTCGGAGTTGTCGTGGTGTTTTATTGAGTTGTATGTGCGGCCTCATATCATTAGTCGATATTCCAATAATAAACACTTTATTTTGCTAGTATTATACCATTACGTTTTATTCTCTGGTGATCCCAATCTTTCTATTATAGGGGGGAAAAGAACTACATAGCCTTTGGGGGGTGGGGTCAATTTTGGCACAAATAGTACTTTTTGTCTAGGCGGGGTTATCTCTTTCAAACAGAAATCAAAACATATTTTATTCGGCTCTATCAATTTGATCTAGTAGCAGTATTGGTAGTGGTATTCATTCAAATATACATGCAGCCGTTTCGGCTGTGATATTCTCAAGTAAATAAAAACACAAACTACAGAGGCCTGTATCACTACAACCGTCATAACAACGCAATTGCGACAACGAAAAATGGAAAATAAAACAAAAAAGCACAAATGAAGAAAGACCCATGAGGAGCTTATAATATCAATAGGTATATTAAAAGGCGCTAATTAGGCTATAAATATGGCAGTTATTATGCAGGCCTTACCACTAACTTGGAAAATAAGAAAAAAAGGTAAATAGTGAAGAGATAGGCAGAACTTATAGCTCACCATAACTCTAGATATATAGAGAATTGAACCCCCTCCCCAAAAAAACCCCCACCTTTTAAAGTAAATAAGTAACACTTCTATATGGTTTAATTTGTGTTTTTTATTATTTTCCGCATTTTTATATATTTAATTATAATGGTGCTTTAATTAAATATCTTGTACTATCAGGTATTTAACATTGTAAATGCTGCATTTTGTGACTCTAATTAGGGGTACCTACCTACCAGCCATAACCTTTAATATGCCTAGTTATATTATAAGCTCATGGGTTATTCTTTGGGGTTTTTATTTTTATTTTCATTTTCCATTTTTCATTGTCGCAATTGCGTTGTTATGACGGTTGTAGTGATACAGGCCTCCGTACACAAGCACAAACACAAAGCAAAACCAAAATGAATAAAAAGAAGTAATCAGCACAATCACATACGCACAAGAAAAACTCATTTGATTGATCCACTGCCACTCTTACCCATCTCAGTTCCTTTTCCTACCCTGCTCTCCCTATTTCTCCTCCGCCTCCTGTGTTCTTTTCCTTCATGTAACAAATTCTTTCTAGATTAATGCTACTAGGGTTCACTCCTCTCCTTCATAGTGGAGGTGGGATATGAGGATATCTAGGGAACTTCTGTCTCTTGAATTAATTTGATCCAAAAAATCGCGCTTGCTCTTCAAGCACACCAACATGAGATAAGAATCCTTTCAAGTTCTCATCCTTCATAAGGTCCATGCCTATTTCACTCCAAGAATACAAACAGCTCCTTACGAAGTCTCTATACTTCGGCCCCATTTCACGGCAAAGATCTTCTAACGCAATTTCAAGCATACGCTCCTCATCATCCCCTTGGGTAACCTCCAGTTGACATCTCCGTCCTAGCTGAAGTAGAATAAGACCTAACGAATGTATTTCCCTATTCTTTACTCCGAATTGACGTAGGTCATGGTTAAGCTCTAAGGACAAGTATGGAATCCAATGGCCAACGCTTGATTTGGGGTTCTGCTGCTCGAAGTAATGAATCTTTTCTAGTGACCAGCTCGCTACCCATGGCAAGGAATAGTAGTGAATCACGGCGTAGGCAAGATTCACGGAAATTAAAAACCGGTCAAAGGTTCGTAGATCCCCCGGGCGGGAAGAGACAAGGTCGGCTAGTGAAGTTTGCTGTGCAGAACTAAAGGTTATAGTCGCCGCCTTTGGACACGGTACTCGCCGTAGTATGAATCCAGAGTTGCCAGATGTCTTATGGTCACAAAAGTGCTTTTCATATCCTTCACCTGAGCTAAATAGTTCTCTACAGATCGCTGTCGGTGTTGCACTAGGTTTTGAGTTGGCGCCCTCGATATGGGTATTTGACAAAACAAAACTTATAGATTGTGTAGTACTTGGGGGTGTTGTTTACTGCCAGTCGGGGATTTGGCCGTGAGCTGGAAGGAGTAGTTATCGGGCACCGCAAGCTGAGGAGACTGCTTAGATATTCCTTTCAAGCTCTTTGGAATAGAATTTTCTGCAATGCGTCCATCTAAACGTAGATGAGTCAAGTGGCACTGGCAGAGATACGGTGTGATCATCCGGTAGAGCCTTTGTGACGCTATCTGCACTTCCTTACAGCTAAGGTGTGACCCCATCATTTCCCTATCGCTGCTCCCAGAGCCTTCTTTTGTCATAGGAAGTCGTTGTATCCTTGAGGATTGCTGAGCCCGCTTAGACAATCTGCGATATGGAGCGAGTTGAAGCATAGCGAGGAATTCTTTATTGTTTTCTCTCAGCTCCTTACGTAGGCGCTCAAGATCCCCTCGGTAATCCTTTGCAAGACTTAAAAGCTTTTTACGGGGTGACTTAATCTGGATATTTTTAAACTGAAGTTGGAAAGGGTCGGTCTTAAGGACAGCTGTTGCGACAAGAGCCTATTGATATCAGCCCGAAACACAGCTCCAAGCTGTTTCTAGAGTTGAACACTTACAACACCCTTTGCAAGGCGCTCAAATGGGAATTTTGTTTTTGAACTAGTCGCATTCCCGCTCAGAATGAGTAAAAGTTTCCTGATCTCTTGGAGAGTCTCTTGAGTTCTAAATATCGAGTCTCTCACGGTTTCGAAACAACCACCCAGTAGGCACTCGAGGAGTGCATTCAAATCGCCTTCTTTCCAATGTTCATCTTCCAGGTCTTTCAACATGATCACCCTCGTGTCCTCCTCGATTACTTCTGCAAGCAGTGTATTAACCGCATCCTTGAATATCGAGGCAGTTATCGAGATGTCTCTTAGAACACTCCGCAATTGTTTGTTGAATGTATTGTATTCCGTGGCGAAATTTCGAACTTGACAATAACCCTTAAAAACGAGGACAATCATAGGGATTGTCCCGAAAGTTATATCCATGATATCAAACAATAAGCTTTGATTTCTACTAAGTTATGTTTGTCCTGTAGTATGTATAGTTAGTCAAAACCATTAAGACTAGTAACTGCAACATCGGCAGATCAATCGGCTCTGTATCTTATCACGGTGGGGCTCTCATTGAACACACCTTGTAAAGATTTATAGAAAATTGGAGAGTTATTAATTAAGCAAGCAGATCGTCGGGTTCTTCATGAGGGTGGTTAGGTAGGTGAGTGCAACCTCAGCGAGTCAATGCGGGGTAAGGTTTCTAATCTAACTGATCTGATTAGATCTCATCCAAACCGCCCCGAATACTTGATCCTAACAGATTTACTCACCTACCCATAACTAGCCACGCCAGAGGTAGGTGTAGAGACACTATTACCAACAAGTAGAATATCCTGTGTACATATCTCTCACCTATCCGAATCAAGAGTTCTCCGTAAATTTACTATAACTTTAAGGAATATACATACGAAGGCTCTCCTAATGAGTTATGCTTCATTAAACTGTTTATGATGTAGATTAATCTAGGGCTTTTGGGGGAGATTATCATTATTCACGCTTCACGGGTACGTGGTTGACACGTGACTATCGAATCCCTACAACAGACAACCGTAGGTTACGCAACCCCCCCAAAACCCCGCACAATAGTACGACTCACCAGTACTTATAATCATGAGTTCTCAGTCTCACATCGGCGCAGCCAGCGGACTTACTACTTGCTGCCTTTTACATATTTCAAGACATCCTAGTCCAGGGAAGAAAACCGGTTTTGAAATACTTCTAGGCCAAGAGCTTGGGCGATTTAAGCTCTGGGTTAATGGATTTCAGGGTTTACCTTTTCAAACTACCAACGATCCTCTTGACGAGGTTTTAGAGCGTAAAAGATATTTGAAAGAGCCTACGATTCTCCTTCTTTCAAGCTTCGCTAGCTGTCTTCTTTTGAGCCACTTCAAACAGAGTAATGAGCCTCAATAATACCAATAGTTTTCTCAGTTGTGTTGCTAGCCATCTAATCGCTATCCATGTTAGTCGGGGATAATATGACCCGGAGTATGCTTGAGGACGCGCTCCAACATTCTATTGCAATTTACCCTCATATACAAGACGAGCGGTGCGACGTGGGTAGTGACCAAAGTCAAAAATCTTCTCTCGGAGAGCTTCGTGATATCGTCGACTCCTTGTTCGAATTAGCCTCACCCCTCAACGAGGTATTGCAAAACATACGACCCCCGATACAACTTGGCCCTCTCCCTGTAACAGAATCATATCAGAATATTATCCGCGACAAATTTCCCTCTGCCAGGCAGCATCTTATTCTACGCTTCGCTGAAGGCAATAAAGAATATCACGAGAAGTTGAGAGCCCAAGTTAGGCTGGAGGCAACCATTGATACAAGCACTAGGTTAGTTTCTGCACCAATGGTTAATAAGAATATATAGGGTACTCAAAAATTGGTATAGTGTAAACGTTATTGAACCACCTGCCATGAATTCTCATAATCTACCTGCAATTTCAGAAATAGCGAAAAGCCTGGGAGCACAATCTTTTCATGACTCTGGACTAGGCAGCTCACGTCCTTCCAACCCAACTATAGCAGGCACACCAAATATACTTGCCATAAGCAACATCCTAAGCAGCGGTGAGGGATCGCACGCTCAGGCAGATGTGCCTAAGATATCATAACAATCTACCCACTTTCTAGCTCCCCCAGCGTCAGAGACTGGGCTGTCTGAGTCAACCGCGATATCCGCAACTTCAAGTTTCGAGAATAGGTCCGCCGTACCCCCAATGCCCAAAGATTCGGATTCAAGTTTCGGGTTTATTTGTACCATCTGCAACTGCCGGCAAAAGCCTATTAGATCAAAGCGACAATGGAGGTAAGCTCGGGCATTTGTATCCTTTATAATATAGTACCTCGTAATATATCACATTCTGGCGTGTTTAGGCGGTCGGGCAGTGATATACTACGAGGCGCTATCCCCTCAGTCGTAGCAACCAGTTTTATGGACCGTTTGGTCCAGAATTTTCTCCCACTTTATTGCAGAACCAATAGCTTCATAATGAGCTGGGCTCACCCCCCATATCTTGGTGACATTATTGTAGAGTTTTAGGCGTAGAATCTTCCAGTAATATCCAAATTTACTCTACTCCCCATTTTTGGCCTATAAATACCTTGTTTTCCCCCTCTACTTTTTACATACAAAATCATCTAAAATCATTATTCTTTAATACTCCCCCCAATAATGGCTTCAAGAGCTCTTCGCTCCCGGAAATTGAATCTATCTTATGCACTACCAGTCCCTAATCATAGGGTACACTCTCCTGATACTGTGTTGAAAGCACAAAAGCCATCAAAAGTTCGGAAAATCTCGATCACCAAATATCACTCACGCTCTAAAAATCCCCATCGGGTGCCAGTAAAGCCCAGTTTCTCGCAGGAAGACCTACCTAATACACCCTATTTCGAGCCTATTCATCATCAACAAGGACTACATAAAGCCTATAATGTCCTACCGCCGATTTTGAGAGATCTTTCTGCTATTGAACCAATTCATATTGTCCAACTATTTCTTACAGATAAGCTCTTTGAGACAATGGCTATAAATACCAATCTTTATGCAGCATATAAAAGGCAGAAATCGGTGGAAGAAGGACGCAGGAAGTGGGAGGAAGTAACAGCTAAAGAACTTAAGTGTTGGATTGGGATTATAATTTATTTTGGTGTCTGCAATTTACCAGCTGTGAAAGATTACTGGCGTCATGATGGGCTTTGGCCTACTCATCACTTTAACAAATATATGTCTCAGTCACGGTTTGAGAATATTCGAGCTTTCTTTCATCTTACCCCTCCTGATGCACCAACTGTTAGCCCAACTGGACAAAGACTGTGGCATCAAAAGGTAGATCCTTTGCTTCATCAGCTGCGCTCTGCATCAAATCAATATCGTGTACCCTCCTCTAACGTCTCAATTGATGAGGCAATGATACAACAAACTGGTCGATCCTCTGATACCTATAAAATTCCTCGAAAACCTATACCGCAAGGTTTTAAATTCCACTGTCTTGCGGATCATGGCTATATGATTGACTTTCACCCTACATCAAATCGATCTGGTGCCGATCCATTGCATGAACCTGAAACTGACACTTCATCATGCTTAAGTGAAACAAGCCGTGTTGTCCTGGATCTCGCTAAGCGATTACCCTATAAACGCTTAGCATTTAATGTATACTTTGACAACTATTACACGAGTATACCAGTTCTTTCAGCATTGCGTACTATGGGAATTGGTGGTTGTGGTACCGCTAGAACATCATCAAAAAACTTCCCTCCAGAACTAGCAGTTCCTAAAACTGCTGCCATTGACTACCACCGAAAAGCGGGCATAGTAATAGATAAGGTGGCTACTGTTCTATGGATGGATAATCGACCTGTCTCTATTATGACTACAGTTCATAAACTCAGGGGCTGCAAATCTGATACTCTTCAGTGGAGAAAAAAGCCTGGACCAAAAAGCTCAAACGCAGCAGGTATTAGGAAGGCACAGATTTTTACCGAAAATGAATGGCAGAAACTACTCGATATCCCTCAATGTATACATGATTACAATCAATATATGGGAGGTGTAGATATTGCAGATCAATATAGATCTTACTACAGTACTCATCTTACCTCCCTGCAGCATACTTGGTATTCTCTATTCCACTGGGGTATCGATACTTCTCTTACAAACGCATTCATTATATATAATGATATCCCTACTGTAGCTAAACGACAGCATAAAGCCTTTCTTATGGAAGTGGCTTGGGAGTTTATCCTATGCGCAAAGGGTAATGATTACAGTGTCAGAAAAAAAAGTCCTACTCCTGAACCAGTAACTGTCACTCCTCTATCAACCAAGTATTATCTCACGAAAAACCGGAGCCTACCAGCGCCTAATGGATATGGTATGCACATGCCTGTACATTTAAAAGGACGCAATGAGTGTATCCTATGTAGGTGGAAGGGGCGCAGTGGGGGGGGTGCAAGAACATCAGATACCAACAAAACCAGATGGCAATGCGCCACCTGTAATCACCCACTATGCCTAAATGATAAAAGGAACTGCTTTAAAGAGTACCATGAGATAGCAAGTAAATGTAATTAGATTTGTGGTTGATAATATAAAAAATGTTGTGAGAAATTATGGACCGTTCGGTCCATAATTCGTTACGACCCGGGGGATAGCCAGCAATACTTTAGGCTAATTCTTCTTTAGGAAACATATATTCTCTGATCTCCAACCTTACATGTGTATTGATCGAGATTGTGTAGCAACAAATAAGTCTTTCATATCTAGAGAGGAGTGGATAGCGCATCAGGAGTTGCATGGCTCTTTCAACTTTGATAGTTTATCAGATGAGAAAGCATGTCCATTTTGTTTGAAGGGGTTTACATCTAACAAAACAAGATTCTATACACATGTCGGGCACCACATGGAGGACATTAGGCTTTTCGCTTTACCCCCATCCTATCGGCAGTCAGATGACTTAGATAACTTTGACAATAGCTCTGGGACAGAGGGGCTTTCTGTGATCAACGAAGAAGATTCAATGCAGGCGACAGCTATGAGAGAGTTTCGGGAGCAGCTAGGCGCCTACGATATTCCTGATAAAGCAGAGTTTCTTGGTAATTGGCTATCTAGCAAAGAGGCTAATGATGAGGGCATTGATGATCGTGAAGGCTAGATTACTCCAACTAATTCAGTACCTTTTTTTCCAGCACTAACTCCGTCTGCAAATGCAGCTATAAAAAACACAGATCTCGGAGACTTTAATACCGATAGAGGTATCATGGGTCTAGATATAACTTCAACTGTGGGTAGTAGCATAAACGATGGACAGATGGGACTCCCGAGGTTCCAATGTGAGTTCTACATATATAGGCAAGGGTGGTGGCATGAACCTAGAGCATCCGCTGACTGTAAAAATAGTTGATCTAGTGCCCGCGGTTACCTCACGGACCATTGAGAATTCTGGTATTTCCAAAACACGCGCAAGGTGGCCTACTCCCGAAGAAGAGAGAGAATAGAAGAGAAGAACAAAGGGTGGAGAGGATACGCTAAACCCCCAAGATTAGGGTTTGTGAAAGAAAAAGTATTTATCTAAGATAATCTATGTAGTTACATGATATGCTCTTATGCAGCCATAAACGTACCCTTAATCTAGCTAGCTCGGGTTTAGTGCCGTATGTAGTAATAAAGTTCTTCCAAGGACCAATCGACTCAAATCTATAGTATGGTAAAAATGCGCGGATTACTTACATGAACAGATTTGTATACTAAAAGATCTAGTATTAATGTTCTCCAGTGAAGTAGCGAGCTCTTACATACATTGTCCCCCATAAACCTAGTTTGGCCGTGGGTGTGTAAATCTAGAGATTACATAGGACTTGCTTAGTCTGTTGCACAGCCGGTCTTCCCCACGTTATTAGGAAATCAATATACAGTCCTACGCTATTCAGTCTATGGCTTATGCCAATAAACATATGTAACCTAAGTCAGGGTTCTGTGGGACTATGAAGAAGACCCCATGCAAGCCACCCAATCTCAAAGCACGAAAGAACGACTAGAATAAGAAAATTATATAAATAAGTATTCAGTTGGTCCTAATACCCCAGTACACAGCTACCCAAGATACAAAGCTCTACTCGGTGCCACAAGGAGACCCCAATGTAGCACAGCTACTACGATACCCATAATTGTAACACCTACCACCGTTTCCACACTCGTAAACAGAGTCATGGCAGGAAGCACCACCTACACAGGCCCACACCTTATGATTATACTACACGATCCACAGTACTGACCAGGCCCGGCGTTATTCGCGCATGCACAGCCATCTTCAGTGCATGCACGCTTCTGAAATTCTGCTATGGTAGGTGTGACATCACGTTTGATGGTGGGGTCCATGGGCTCCGGTGCCGCTGAAGCATAGACTGATATAAAGATCAACAAAGAAGTAGTAAGAAATAGGATGTTGGTGCTAAAGTACATGTCTGAAGGTTCCGATACCGAGACTTAGTGCTTGTCCTGGAGAAGTTAGTAAAAGTAGTTATGGGGTAAAGGTGGGGTTATACACTACGTAAACGATGAGGTGAAGCCCAATATTTTCTAATATGAACCGGAAGCTTTTGGGGAAGTTTGGGGTGTTTGGGGGGGTATTTATGTTTCTCAGAGAAAGATCTAAACACACTATTTGTAGGTAGTTTTACCAATAGTGGCCCCTAGTAGAGCGGAGAGAAGTCTAGTAGGTTCATTATTGGCTAAATATATTTGTGACAAGTCATACTTTAAAAACTACAGTTCTAATTTGCTCCCATAAAAACAAACCCTAAAGAACATCTATGATGGGTAGATGGTATACAATGTAAGTTCCTCTGGTATAGGGGGGTGGGGATGCTGGAGGGTTCTAAGTCCTTGAATGAAAGGATTAGAGTCCTGTTTATTGATTTATTTATAGCTCTAGAGGGTCCGACAGAGAACCCTAACCATAAAGCTTAAACTGACATGATGATGATGATGATGATGATGATGATGATGATGATGATGATGATGAAATCCATAACGTACAGCTTAAACATAATAATAATAATAATAATAATAATAAATTTCATATAGCATACATGCAGCCGAAGCTTAAACTAACACATGTATGTATATTATCAAAAGATCCCTGGGGGTACGTAGAAACGGTCAAAAACAAAGTGAATAATAGTTTAGAAACCTAAGAGATGGCAAATACTTTGTAGGTGAAAATCCATAGCAGCTCAAAAGCAAATCATTGACTAGTAACGAGTGCATTCAGGGCACTGAGAATAGTCCCAAACCCTGGAGGTTATTTGGCGATCTGTAGGGTCACGCCAGCATTTGCAAAAACCTGTCAATCTCCGTCCCTCGCAACTAGTTAGGCGTTTCATTATAAAGTGTCCGCCGAGATTGTTTCTAGGCTCGATGAATCTGCAATTAAAATAGCTGGATTTTCACCATGAACATATTTCGCTTTGAGTATTATTAGACATCTTTAAACTCTGTTTTGGTTTAGTTCTTGGAATTACCAAAGTTACTAGAGTGTTATGTTACTTTATGTAGGTGGTGTTCGATCGTAGAGACTACAGGGTATTGGTCGCTTGATTTATTGATAGGTAGTGGGTAGATATTGAAAGGAATTTATGTTCTATCTGTAGCTCCCTATTTATCTATCCTGGTGTACGAAGTTTAGTCATTCAATATTGCAGGCCTGCGCCTTCGGACCTAATTCAATAGGTAGTTTTTCACGGCTAATATAGATACCGTAGATGGCACATACAGAGTTTAGTCTTGTGGGTCGAATACTATACCATATCAAGTGGTCTGTGGTCCTATGGTGTGCACAGCCCTAATAGTATACCACCAAATTGAATATATTTTATCTACAACAGCACTTACAGGAGCGCCTACAGCGGCAAAGGAACGTTTAGAAGTTCCCTGATATGATAAATAAGTAAAAGCAATTAAACCCTATACTCTCGAGGGATTACTGGTGTACTATATATCCTAGCGTAAACACTAGAAGATAGTGAATTGAGAATGCTATTAGTTGACTACCTCTAGTCTAACACTCAAACTCACACTCGTTTAATAACAACTCCCCCAGATATTCACAATTGATGGTAGTTTTCCGTCTACATTAAGGGTGTGGTGGTGTCGGCGTCGATTACCTGACCTGCAAAAGAAAAACCGAGTCCCAGGATCCAGTGCCATAGCCGAGGGTTCATCGCCATCACCATGAAAACTCGGCACTACCTTCGGTGCTTAATTTCATAGGCCCTTCCACTCTCAAAGCCACTTAACATACTTCGTAGAACTTATATATTACATTAAATGTGGTGTTTATCGCATACTATATTATTACCATTACCTAATTTTCTTTGTAATTACAGAGTGAGAAGCGGAGTGATAAAGACAATTCGCAGTAACTAAACCAAGTAGGAGAGAAGCTCGCCAGCTGTAGAGAGGGCATGAACTCTATATATATGACAATATCAATGTGGGGATAGGCAAATGAAACCCCTAACCCTAGGTGTTCCCACTTGCCATTGGCTTACTAATAAGCCCCGTTGTTAGGTTAGAGAACGGAGCATTACAGAGGCATGCATGGGTGTTATCTTCCCGCATATCTATCTATACACAGCATATAAACTCACATAGAAATCAACCCATACTCATAAAAGTTCCCAAAGTAAACTTGAATTTACCATTTCTTAAATCGGTAAATAAACAAAACTCTGGCATTACCTAGAGCGAGACTAAGATTCTAAATTATGAGATTAGCGAAGGATAGTCTAGAGAAGGATAAAGAGGAATTACAAGAAGGGCTTAATTATTTCTTTTAGGTAATCCTTTATTGGGATGAGCGAAACGTTATGTGAAGGGCAAGACCTAATATACTCACATTATCCGCTCTAGGGGTTACTCAGAATCATCGCTGTTTCATAGGATGTTAGGTGTGTTTTGGTTTATCATCCATGCCCGTAAATTCGTGCATCTAAACAGGATATAAATCATATTGGTGATAGATTCTTAGTATATACAGAGCCTGTAGAGGGAATATTATTTCCTTACACATCCCCGTATATACCCATTGATACACATGAATACAAATTTTTGAATACCACGGAGAGGAGTACAGGTGAAATGGTAATTATGGAGAAAGGCATTCTGTAATTGATAGGAAGTTAAAGAAAAGTACAAGCTCCTAATCAATCGACCCCTCAGTAACGCCAAGAATCAATAGATAAGAAAAGAAAGAAATTCTCTACAGTGCAAGAGAGGTTTTGATTCTAGAGAGGAAAAGTTAATAACTCAGCACACTTCCCGACATTTGGCATCGCCCATAGCGGTAAGCGCCTCCGGAAGGGCTATTGCGGTACCTAGGAAAGCGCCAGGAAGGTGGGATATACTGGGGAGAAGAATTGAGGGAGGAGAGCGGTGCTTTCATGTCAAGTGAGACTTGGCGTCAAGGTAAATTTGGCCACTGAGTGATAACCTATGATGTATTAGTTTCCGAATCTAGAGGGATATATATGCAGCCCCCCTAGTTGTAAAATTTTGATTGGCATGTCTAAAATTCCGCTAATTGGGGCTTGTCGGTTATAGCAGTGGTATGTATTATTATCCAATAGCCGTTCTTTGCGGGAGTGCTTAAGTCATGCATGGTACCTCACTTGTTTCCTTTAGAAGCGCAGCGTTAGAACTAGTTCAATAGAAATAAGTAAGCAGGAATAGCCCTATAGGACAAAGATCGCTAGTGTATTTTGCTTTTAGATCTAGGAGGGTTTCTGATAAGAGGTAATTTAAATGGTAGTCTTGTACCCAGCTCCACGATTATTTGCTAGGCAGTACCATAGGGTTTGGAACAGTAAGGTTCTGAGAAGTGCCGGGGCCATCCCCGGGGACTTGGTGTTTCTCTAACCTCTGAAGGTACTTGGGTTTTTGTGGTGGCTACAAGTAAATTTAAGTACCTAATTTCCCCCCAGAGAAATCTCCGACAGACTCCGAAATACCGGGGGTTTTCAGCCAACTCGGGGATCTTGGAGGTACTTAGTTTTTTGTGGTGGCTCTATAAAAATTACATGTATGTACTAAAATTAACACCGAAAGCCCTCGAGCCACGGAGAGGAAAAATATGCCTGAAAATAGAATTTGCCCAATCCCGGAGGGTAAGAGCACTAGACCCTATGGTACTGCGGAGCAAATAATCGTGGGACTGGGCATGAGGATAGGGAAATGGCAGTTTTGGCGGTGCGAAAATCGACTGAGATAGAATCCGCCAACCATAAACCGAGCTGAGTCTCACTAAACTAATCCCCTAATACAAAACTTTACGATCATTTATTCTTTGAAATGTTTTTGTTCAAGGTACATTAGTGCACAATGGGTGACCGTGTAAGCAAGCCCTGAATAGTACTACTCGAGTTAGAACTTCAAGAAATGTAGAGCCTAAGAGTGCAAGAAATAGGTTATATCTAATAGCTACATGTACTTAAGCTTCTCCGGGACTCAAAGATATACGGTTAGTCTCTGGATAAAACACTCTAAGCTTTCTGTTCACTCTCATATCTGGACATCAAAGGCTGGTATATAAATATATATGTAATTCTTACTCCGTTACAGATAAAGTGGTTTATCGAATAAGAAAAATTCCCGAGTCACATGATTGATAAAAGAGGTTTCCAAAAACAAGGCACAATCCAACCCAGCCTAGATCCGGCAATCAAGTACCACCCTATCCTCCAAACTCCCAGACACTGGGTAGTTTACTTAAGGCAACTTTATGGTCTAGTCAGACCGCGGGGTAGAGATTATATCTAATTGAACTAGTAATTAGAAAGATTCAATTTAAATTATACACCCAAGGTCCAAGACTTACCATCGGGAAACTCCTGCAAAGTAGCCCATTCCCCAGCATTGATAAGCTTATGGACATTATCAAAGTCATCTTCTTGGCAGGTAATGCGTCTTGTTGTTCCATCGGGCGTTACATACTGAACGCCTCTACTCGATTCACCTTCTTCAACCTCATCGCGCTTCCCGAGCTTCTTATACGGCCAGAACCAATTTGCGGAGTAGAAAAAGTGAGCATTGAGACAGTAGGTTCCACTGCCTCCCTCGCCACCCCAGTAGGTACAGCTGCCGGGATAGTCTGTGTAAACCTGGCCCTTTGCACCACTGGGGACATCAAAGAATTGGACGGCGTGACTATCGGATGGCGTTCTCCAGCAGGTCCAAGATGGGATATTGTACCAGTAGTCATAGTAGCTGTTCCAGCCGCCGCAGCCATACGTGTTATGGTAAAAGCGGATCTCGACGGCTGCTGCAGCTCCTAAGAGCATTGCGAGAACGATAATCTGGGAGGTGAAAGTAGAGGCACGCATTTTGTTTAAGATTGAAGACTGGTGACTCTGTAATGGAGGGTGGGGGAGAGGATGGAGATATTAGAACTGACAAAGGGCAGCACTGGGCTCTATTTATACGGTTTCGCAGTACTGTCTTCTGCGGTTAGGTGAGAATAATCACGATAATTGTGAATGAAAACTAATGTAAAGATACCATAAAAAGTGACTTGTTCATTCTACTAGGTAGAGGTTTCACGCGAAATATTGAGCCAACACAAATTATATGCGCGTAAGACATGAGCTAGGCAATTGCAAGCTAAGCTTATATTATGCCCAGAGTTATGAAGCAGCAAATCTTTCAACACACTACATCACTACAGGTGTTGCAGTGTACAGAAGTCCAGGAATCTATACCTCTTTTTGGATATGCTGTACCAGGAAGAATTATGGGCGTAGAAATAGTTCCCATTGCTGATTACGCTGGACCTGAGAATAAACGTACTTTTGAAATAAATGATATCTATACAGTAGACCTCAATACTCGTTGAATTATATAATTATATAGCTCATAGATATGGAAGTGCAAACTGGTCAAATCCTGGTTCACCACTCCGGGTTCAGGATTATTCATACTTTCTAGTACTAATGGGACAAAGGCTACATGGTGAATATCCACCGGACATGATATTTTTTGTTCGGCTAAGGGATCTTTGGGGATAACATGAATATCACCAGACGAGCATGTGTGCTACGCGAAAACCAACCAAGAATCCTAGAATATGTATAAACCTAACTCACCTTAACCCTTGATCCATATCGTTTTGTCGCTGTGTTATGTCTCATTGGGTATCTCAGCATCGGTAGGAGTCTTTTTTTATTTTTTTATTTCATGTACTACAAAATGCTAAATCTCATGATTATTGAAGTACCGTTCATTAATGCCGCCTCTGTTTAAATGAAGTTTGACACATCCATTGTCCCATAAAGAAGCAATATATAGAGGAAAGGTTAGCCGTAGTCTTAGTTAGCTGGTATAACTATTTTATCAATCCTGGGACATCGATCTATCTCCCGGATAATTTCTCCTAGATTTTCCTAGATTTTCCTAGAGGCTACTACATGTTATGATTATAGACTACATGTAATCAAGGTATATGGAACAAACCGGATCGATTTGGATCTAGAGGCAAGCGCTTAAAGTACCTGAGGTTGTCACGCCCACACCTGTGCTACCTGTGCTATGGTTATGATTAGTAGTCGACTGCCGAGAGGAGTGCAGATAACGCAGATATACACGATAGCCGAACAAATTCGTCAGGTTAACTCTAAATCAACCCCTGCCGTGCGAGCCGAGCTAGAGTGGGCTTGAGGCGCATGTAAGCCACCGGCGCTGAATTGTTAATCTTGGCGATTACAAACGGAATAGACTGGCTTAATAGACCCATTGATCCCACTGTTATGGTGATTAGTATAGGTCAAAAGACCTTACCAACCACGTTAGAACAATTGTTTCGTCAAATATTCCCGAAATGGTGTTTCGTCACATCAAGGTGATCTGGGCATACACAAGGGGTTTCGCTTCTAGATACCACACCTAACGTGCATTATTTTAGAAGATTGGGGCATATCATAGAATTGACTGAAGGGGGAATAAAGTGACTTTTTCCATCTTCAATTCTAGTGCTCTAGATTTCCGTTTTAAGATGTCGGTAAAGTTGTGAGAGATTTACCACAAAATAATCCTCAAACTACCAAGATAAGCCGAAACCAATATCTCTCTGAGGCGCCTAATTCAATTATTATTGTTCCAGCTACTTTCTCTCTTCATGATTACTTCTATCCATTCATAGTTTTAACGGTTACGAACACCTGAGTACATACATGAACGAAACCACTTCCGGGCTTGGCGTCGGGTTGTCATCCTATCAAGATTAGACAACTAAACCATGCACTTCGGTAATACAAATCTCTCTTGTAGCACGTTATAAAGCCCGAAAGTACAAATCTATCTTAGCCCAGATACTTCATAAGCAGGATAGGTGTATACTACGATACCCCTCTACCTGAGGGTATAAACTGCCTTAGTAGTTGTATCACCAACACGGATATCACGACCACGTAATTTGTCAACATAGTTACCTGATATAACTATACTGGAACATAAACCCGCCTAAAAATTCTAGAAAAAACCACTAGTATTCCATCAGCATAGGTCATCGTAAGGGTTCTCAAGCGGTGCCCGTGTCAGGCTACTGTATATGTGAGAGTACGTAGTTGTAAATTAGCTACTGCCAACTTGTTAAATATTTCTATTGTTACAAAAATAGCGAGTGAATTAGTTCATGCGAGATGCCCAAGTATATCGTAGTGATCGATAGTATAGACATTTCTGGGAGCGCAAGTCTCATCTCATATACCCTACCACCTGTTGCCCTTAACGTGACATTATATATGGATCGGCTATAGATTATAATTCAAGAGCTTCTAGAAGTGTGATATTTACTATAATATTTATAATCGCTAAGATTTGTCTTAAATATGAGCTGGTTGGGTGTTTCGAGGGTGCGTCATACAAAATCACTCGGTAAAACTACGGTTTTGTTTGCCAATCTTTATCGTCCTTGGCGAGAAATTCCCTCACATTCTCTCCACACCAGCTTTCACTAGGCTTCTTAGGGGTAGTTCAGCGTTATACGTAACTGAGATAGATTTCTAGATCATTCAGCGACTATACTGGTGTTAACTATGAGGGTCTTCAGGGGTAGGCTTTACAACTTTTGCACTGTATAGACACTACGTTCGCGTATAAACTAAGGAAACTGCCACAAGAACCCCAAAGTAAAAGTGTCAACTTGAAAACAATACCAATAAACACTAGCGCTTAGGAACCCATACATAAAATCATTCTTCTTATAGCTATTATAGTGAGTAATACATGCGTGAAGATAGTGTCAAATACAAGGCTTGCTTTGCGAACGTGTCAGGCTTAAGCGAACATTACTATTCAGTACAAAGAAATATGGGATTCCAGTGCAATCAAAGGTTCAACCAAGAGGTAATATGGAAGCATTTTGAGCCTTACCAATAGGGCAAATTAATGGTATTGCTTACCTGCTCGTGGGTGAAATATTCACAGAGCTAACTATCCTCCTCAAAATTGAGTACTAATAGCTGGGTCTTTATCAGATGGTGTACACATTACTTTAGACCATCTGTGTGGTGGTATGAAAGGAGATATTGATCGCTTAAATTTGACACCCACGCAATAAATGTGTTGGTATAACTATCTTGAGTTTCAGTGATGTCAACCTGTTCCAGCGCAAGTCTCTGCAAGTTATCAAATACCATCTAACAATATCGGGATCACCCGCAGTACTACCGTGGAAGCCTTGATTCCATTGTCACTTGTAGAGGGATCGGAAATATGAGGTGAGATGATCTGCGAGAACATTAATGCATCTAGGCCGAGGGTGTGCCGCGTAGTAGGCGGTAAGCACCGGTGAGGCGATCGCTAGAAAGTCAATAAAGGCTGGGTTATGTCATCCCTAGGTCATTCTATCATTGTAGATCGTTAGGAAACAGGGGGCTCAAACCCCAATATTCATGGCAAGTCCCGTACTCTTGAGGGATTTATTACCCAACCAGTGCTTGGGGGGTATGAGGTCTGCAAGATCACGATATGTAAGCTCAAGGTATTCGTGCCTGGTGTCTGATAAAATTCGTAAAAGATCATGCTGGTAAGGCTAACCCACAGGGCTGCAAGATATAAAAGTGTGCAAGATCAGCATAGTTATATTACCGTATAAAAAGAAATATCGTATCAACTGGCGAGACCTGTGTTGCCATTATAAGGTTAAAAACAAAGTGTGGCCAGAAAATCTTACTGAGAAAAGTTTGGCAGCGTCGATTATTTGCCACTCGCTGTGCCAAAGGAGATATTTTCCTCGCCTTTCTTTCCTTACTTAGGGATAGAGACTTCCTTTTTAATTTAAACGCTTCGCCACCTCTTATTTCAACCTCTTGGAGTAAAAACGGGTCTCGTCAGTTAATACGGTATGATGAGAAGCCAGCGCCCAACCTTGTAAGGCTTGATGCAGGAATCGGAAAATGGAGATCAATCTACTTGGCATCGGCGATCACCAGTCATCCTTACTGGTATGAAAGAAAGTTTAACGGTAAGAAATTAGCTACTTTTTGGTTGATAATATCTTTTATAGATACTGTTCTATGGACATAGCAAGGGTTTTGGTGCAAATAGGGCGACAAATCTTGTAGCTTGGCGGTCTAGTGCTCAGCTATACTAAAGGCACCCTACGTTCACTATATCTATCACCCATGAATAATTATATCTCATACTAAAAATGTGAAAGAGAAAAATATATAGCACTCTTGTGAGTGACGATGGTAATGGGCTCTAAATGTATACATTTTAATTTGTAAACACCCTTTACTACATGAAATATCTAGCTATCCATATTACGTATTAGGGTACAGGTACAATACTTAATATCATACGTCTCCGGATTACAGTAATAGGATCGGCATGTCTTAAATCCATGCCTACTATTGTAACCCCAAGTTGTTTCTTTTTGCTTGATAATAAATACTCTCTAGTGATTCGCTGGGCTCATGTAGCCGAGTGCTGAAGAAACTTAATCGCCAACCGCTCAAGCTCATAGTATGACCTCGAAGGATAGGCATGGCGTACTCTCTTGCCAGATTTTGGACACAGTCAGCACCTCTGGGCAAGATTGTGTACTACTTTCTTCCGTAGCCTTAGTTGAACTCTTACTATATCAGGAATATGGCCTATTCGTACCTGTTGAGTATTAATAAATGGCGAAGGAATTTATTTTAGTCAGTCGTATGCACTATGCGCTCATAGTGCATTACTCTAGAGCCTTAGGAAACTGTGTCTGGGACTATTGGATCTTAGTGATACTTCAAATCACATTGAACCGAGTTAAAATAGAGCCAAATACTGAAAGAAGCCTAGAAGCCTAGAATTTTAGCTATTAATATAATCCCCCATTACTTATTCTACCAGTTAGACCGCTAGCAACAATAAAATATCGTAAAATGCCATCAGCTCTAGTCAAAAAGAGCTCAACCAGATCAGCAAATCTACGGTGAGAATTTATATCGATCTTGGCTCCTTACAGCACTGAGACTATTGAACAGCGGAGATCTCCAGTCTATGGGGTCACCATAGAAAAACTGTGAGACCCGTTCCATCTTCACACCCCTACCCCTAGTATCACTGTGATATATCAGAAGAAGGCTGGGCACGAGGCAGCACAGAGACGGCAAGTAAGAGATGAGGCTCTGTTCATCTATGCCAAGCCCAGTGAGTGCCAAGACTCCTAGGCATCCATTAATTCCATGACAGTTTACGTTACTAGTCATAGTAGCCCTATAGCTATAGTAGAAAAAGATTAACGTAGAGGATCCTTAACCTACAGTAGATTTTATAAACGATTCACATAGGGCAGTTTTTTGTTCTAGGCACTACTTCAGAGATGTACGTATATTGCGTCTCTCGACCAGCTAGAGATCGATAATCTAACAAAAATATTACCGCATGATATGTCTAGCTGAATAACTCTAGCTCTAGTATCATGAGGTATAATAGATATTCCTTAGGTTACAAAATTATTTGTGTAGATTGAGCAATTTTCATAGGCCCGGGGGCGTAAGAGAAATCCCTAGGTTTTGTGCATGTCAGCACGCACACTCTGTGGGACTTACTCTACGTTTGGAATATCTTTACCTTTTTCAAGTTTTTCATTTTTTTGTCCCTATGAGGTATGGTGGGCTCATCGGTTCATAAATAAGAGAGTTAACCCAATGTCACATCGGCTCGTAAAACTAGTTAGAGAGCAACTAAGAGAGTTTGATATCTTCGAGAAAACATCAATTCCTACAGCTTCCAAATAACGATGAACGACAACCTCCCTGATGACGATCCGTCCCTTTATCCCGGAATGACAGCCCCTGGGTTTGTAGACGTGTTCTGGAAAGGAGGGAAAATACCCGAGGAGTAAGTAATCTTGTTCTTCAGCATTTCTTTTTACTACGTAGGGAAACCTTTCCACTAATGACTTACCATCACACAACAGATCAATCGGTGTTTCAGAAGGCGATTCTGAGTCCTCTGGAGAATCCGCATCGAATAAAAATGGTCGGTCGGCGGAGACAGCCACAGACAGAAACCGTTGTGAAGTTGATGGTTGTACATCAGGGCCAAAGGCCATTGTCTCCTGGTGTAATACTTGTGGCTGTACATTTTGCGACCTCTGCTGGGACGAAGAAAGGCCCCATAAGAGGAATATCACCAGCCATAAAAAGTTGTCTCTGGATGTCCAGGATTTCATCCTATCAGTATTTAAGGCGAGTGGTGGGTCGCAAGAACTTGAGCTAAATGATACGAAATGGTTTGGGGTTGAAGAAGAGGAGAACCAGCAGGAATCCTCCTTTAAGGATTATGGACGGTATGCACAACTTGCTGGATCAACAGGGATGGATCCGGCCCTACAGTACCCCTGCCTGGTATCCTTCGTGGGAGAGACTGGGGCGGGCAAGTCTACACTCATAAAGTCGCTTGTTACGGTATTTAACCCAGAAAGAAACTTGATTACTTGTTATCTGACAATAATTTACATATAGATTAAAGCGAATAACGATAGCGCGCAGGAAACTAAACAGACTCCGGTGATGGGTGAATCCAACTCAATGATCCCTACAAGTGGCGATGTGCATCTTTTTGCAGACCCTAAAACATTTACTACACCTAGACCTTTATTTTACGCCGACTGTGAAGGACTAAGCGGAGGGAGCAGGGCCCCTAAGGCATCGATGACGAATAAAGGAAAGCGAAAGCAGTTTATACATAAAAGCAAGGTAATATGGATGAGAAATACACCGGAAGACAGTAAGCGCCAATCGACCGTTGAGAACCTCTATCCAAGAGTACTCTTTACCTTTTCCGATGTTGTTTGCTTCGTTACGAGAAATAGCCGGTGGGTACTATATAACCTTAAGCAATTGGGAAATTAATCTAATCTTGGAATAGGACTCTTGAAGAAACCTTTACCAAAGCTGTAATTTGGGCCGACAAGGCATTCGAAAAGTCTGTTAATCAACCGGTCCTTCCCCATGTAATCATCGTTATCAACGCTTGCTCAGCGGATAGGGGGTCTGTGAGTATTTCTATGCACTTCTATATGACAGTACAACTATTTACTGAATCGTTGGATTAGGCTTCCCCAATTTGGGATGTAGATGATAATACCAATACGGTTTTAAACGAACATAAGAGTTGTTTTAAACGTAAGGGTCCTCTAAAATCAATCATTTCTAAATGGAGGGGTGATGGGAAAGACGGGAGACATATCCCAGATCTGAAATCTCTTCTATTGAGTTATTTCAGTTCTGTGAAGATAATAAACATTCCCGATAAATTTCATGCTCCAGAAATCCTTAAAAAACAAAACGAGAAACTCTACGAACTGATAGTCTCCGCATCGGATGAGTCGAGAACGGCGAGGAGGAAGTCGTCATTTCTTATGAGTAGTGAGGACTTACACATGTATTTCCTACATGCTTGGAATCACTTTTCAGAACAGCAGGAAAAAGCATTCAACTTCCTCGAAGCTGCAATCCTTAATAGGCCTATTCCGACGGACATCAAATATCACATTCTCATGTTGGCGATTTATGTTAAAGATCAGTCACCGGGGTCAATGTCTGGGGGTGAAATCTTTAAGGAGATAGCAGAGCTAGTAGCATCGTATATTTTCATACATGCTATCTATAAAGGGTATCCAGACCAAGGTATGCATAGTTTTTATTTCCAAGAGGAATAATTAAATGCTCATATAAACTTCTGAGTCTAGATGCTGTCTTCACGGGTTATAAGGGGTTTTGCGAAAGTGCCATAACCAATTTCTTTAACAAACACCAGGTTTGCGAAAGAAAGAATAACATAGGTGCTCACTGTTGCAATGTTGCAGCTGGACACCAGAAGGGGCATCAAACAGTATATGGGGCACTATTCATGAAGGAGGAGGTGAACTTTTTCGTTGAATCACCTAGAGGTTTCTTTACCTCTGTTCACAGGACTGGTTCGCATGAGCCTCCGGGGGCTGTTCGGTGATTTAGATGGGACATCACAGATACTAACCGAAGAGGAAGAAGTAACCAAGGAGGAGGAGATAACTAAAAATCGGGCCAAGGCTACCGAGATTCATAAGAAAGTTTTGGAGAAGTACTCTAGATACTGGAATTCGGGACAACCAAAAAGTCATATAACATGTTTCGGGTGCCTTTCAGCGGCACCAATACACCCACTCTTCTGCGGTCATGTTTTTTGCAAACGTTGTATCAAGAGATTTAGTGACTCCACATTTCCGGGTGAGAATCACAAGATCAGTATTAAAACATGTCCTCTATGTAGTCCGAAGGTTTCATGGGCAGAGGCGTGGACACACGAGGAAAAACCGAGCGAAGCAGGATTAAGGGTTTTATCTCTAGATGGGTGAGTATAATCGATTTCCTTTAGTTTAATGACCATGGGCTAATTTTGTTCAGCGGGGGCATCCGAAGCATCATACAGTTAACAATCCTCGAGAAACTAGAGGAAGCAATCGGCTTACATATCCCAATTCATAAATTCTTCGATCTTATTGTAGGAACAAGGTATGAGGGCACTGTAAACTTCAGTCGAGTACTCTTTTGCTTTCTCAACTGACTGAATCCTCTCTTGTAGTGG
This sequence comes from Verpa bohemica, assembly GCA_033030345.1. Classification (NCBI taxonomy): domain Eukaryota; kingdom Fungi; phylum Ascomycota; class Pezizomycetes; order Pezizales; family Morchellaceae; genus Verpa; species Verpa bohemica. Next base: position 39,505 of record JAUFSE010000023.1, on the reverse strand, counting down.
TGGTGGGATTGTAGCACTTGGCCTGGGAACTCAAGGGTGGTCTGTGACAGAGTGCAAAAAACAGTTTATGATATTTGCAGAAAAGTCTTTTAAAAAACGCACACTTTCAATATTAAGACACCCCGAGAAGTACAAAACTAAACCAAAAGAGAAGGCTCTAAAAACAGCATTCGGAGAAGATCTGTTATTTGGTGGGGAAAAATCCACACAAAATTCTACTGGAACAAAGGTCGCAGTAATTACCACTCAGTATAATCCTGGTGGGAAAGCATATCTTATAGCAAACTACAACCATCAGACTGTGGGGTGTATGTCTTCTCTCCTCTCCACTCATTCCTATGTATACTAACTGAATCACTCACCCTATCCTCCAGCCGATGCAAAACGTTACCTCTATGAACCTAGTACAGAAAGTGAAAAGCGAACAGATACTCCGTATGGTTTTATCCGTGCCAGGGACGATAGAGGGGAGGTGAAGATCTGGGAAGCGTGAGTACTACTACCAGTTACCTGAGCCCAACTAATTAGCACTAATGTATACGTATTCCAGGGCTCGAGCAACCTCCGCTGCACCCATATATTTTGAGTTTTTTGAACACGGTCCTAGCAATCTCCGCTTTTACGACGGAGGACTCAAAATGAACAACCCCGTTATAGCAGCTAGCTGCGAAATGACCCGCCTGTGGCCCCACGAATCTAGTCACCACCCAGACCTGCTTTTATCTATCGGTACCGGGTTTTCTCGGAAACAGGAAGAAGAAACACCCTATGGAAAAGGCCACACTGGAAAGGTGCTGGGTTTTTTCAAGCGCATACTCAGGATAGCAAAGGATCAGTTGGAAACAACTTTGGATAGCAATAAGGCCTGGGATAACTTCATGTTGCGCTTGGAGCAAACCGGGGATGACGAAAACAAAAAGAGATATCGCCGACTGAATATCGAGTTTACTGAGGTCCCTGCACTTGATGAGGTTAAATCCATGGCACAATGCCAAATTTTGGCAGAGAAATATTGCATGAACAAATCCAATTGGAATTTTAGACAAGTCAAAGCAAAGCTCATCGCATCTCTTTTCTACTTTAGGGTGGTTCCCGGTAGTACCGGCACAAATGTTCAAGGCAAGTCCAATCACCCAGCAAGAATTTCGGTTTTTTTTTACTGACCTCTCCCTAGGCAATATACTTTGTCGTCTAAAAGCAGAATCGGAGTCGCTCGCCTTTCTTTGCAACATGTTTCCAGAAAAACAAGGAAGGTCTCCGAACAGCCCAAAAGGGCCCCGGTATACCTTCTTTGTAGCGCACAAACCTACGGCCAATGAGGATGATATGGAAGATCGATTTGAGATCCCCGAGACAGTATTTAACGCCGTCTTACAAGAGAGGAAAGACTTTGAACTCAATATAGAGTTTGAAATTCCATCGGAAAAAACACGAACATATATCTATGTAAAACTCGGCGACAATGAAAAAGAGATGGTTCTTATAAGCGGGTCCCCCCGCTTAGTCCTTAAGCGTAAGAGTGGCCTATCATACCCAAATTTATTCATTGAAACCAAGATTCTAACAGTTTTCGGGGCCGGGCTATAGCTAGCAGTAACCCTAAGGATTTCACTCTAGTTAGAGAACTTTTCCATGCTAGAAAACACGGAGGTTATGTTAAACCAGAAACTTAACACTAACTAGAGGCTGGTTGTAATTTTCTTTAGGTTATGAATGCTTTAATTTATGGTGTACTTAAAATCTAACTTTCATTTTTTGAACCTCGTGTTTGTTTTTCTACAATTCTACCAATGTTTTGTAGGTGATCATCGAGAGGCTTAAATTTATGCAGATTCCAAGTGTTTGTGGCTTTAGAGTTACTTAAGCCACAATAATGTGTTATTCAATGCCAACCCTATGAGTGACTACTTTTCCACTAGCCACACCTGAGTTTCATGATAATTCTGCTTAAATCGCCGCTAAATATTTACTGAGATATAGCATGTATAATAGAAGCTCTTGCATATGCTCCATATATACGTGGAGGCTTTGAGGTTTTCATGTAGCCCATTGCTGGCTACCGTACAGGGCTGTATTTTTCACAAAGAATTCCACAATCTCCTAGTTATTCAACCTATTATTTGGTACTTCCCCGATTAATACTTTTTAATCTTCTCTAGTTTAGTTGCCAAGCAGCCCACACAAGCTTAGCTATTATAACAAGCTATCGCCCGGGAAAGGCAACCCCAATAGTCATTGAAAAGTATAGCATTAAGAAATAATTTTGCCCAATTTTATTAATAATTTGTGTATATGTCTCACCCTCATTCCCACCCTAAATTTACTTTACTGCGTAGCACCGTAAGGTCTGGAGCAATAAAGTTCTGAGTCATGTTAGGGGTACTTAGGTTTATGTAGTAGCTAAACATAAACTCAAGCACTAAGTTTACCCCGGGGAATCTTCGAAACATTCCGACATATATGGGTCTTTTCGGCTGGGCCTGAGCTTTTAGGGCCCCCTAAGCTTTGTACACTTTATTGTATTATACACTACCAATTCCAATTTACTAAGGTTCACTACCGATTCTACAAAAAAATGATAAAATAAAGAAAGACTAAGCAAAGTCTAGATGACTTCGAATACTCTTAATCACCATTTCTCCCATACCTCGCGTAAGCTAGAAATTATTACTAATAGAGATATTGAAACATATAGAATTGCCCATACGTATGGTGACTACGTAAGTATAGTTAGTTCTAGATGGGCCGGTTAAAATTATTAATGTTGAGAAATAACGGGATAGGAAGGTGTTGCCTTAACTGGACTGATGTTAATATTGACCTTACACATAACGGCTGCAATAGCCGTTAGCGTCTCTGCTAAGATATGAGGCGTCAAACGGAAAATGCGAATACCTCATGTGCTGAGTACTATTCCCGGGACAGTGTTGGAGTTACTGTTAGTAGTATAAATTCAGGTGGTGGCAAGTCAGCTTGGATTCACGTTGTTAATCCTTGGTAGCGCGAAAACCGATCTCTCGGTATTCGGCTACGCTTATCCGATCGGTGTATCCTTGCCTGGCTGTCACAGATTCTAGCTATAGCCCATGTTAACGTTTGATAGCTTAATTCTGGACCGATTCTCACGCCAAATGTGAAAAAAATTCTTTTACCCTAATCCTCTCTTACTCTCTTATGTGTGTGCATGAAGTGATAGAGTTCTACCGTTAAGTGGAGTGTTGTTTAGAACAAGCCAAGATCTCTTCCCCTCCGTAAGCTATTTTAACATCCAGCGACGGCGTTTATAGTAAGGAGCATGTACTAGCTAGATCCCCTTTCGTTACTAGTATACGAATGCCTAACTATATAAAGTATCTAGCATGAGGATACCTTCAGCTGGTGTCTACAAGCTACAAAAATCACCTACATATACGAGACAAAACCACATTATTATCAGTGCTCAATTGAGCATTTCAAGAAAGATCCAAGACTGTTACCGGCACCATAAACCAGAAATAACAATATCCAACACCAAGAACTAGCTATTACCTTAGCACCTAGCTAGGTGTATAGTAGTCTGGAGGTACAGCTAATCCAGTGCTTTTCGTACTGCTAAAAACTAATTTTTGACTGACTAAATTTAAACACACTTGAAATGCTATAGGAAATTTTCTTTTGTAAAACACTTATCAAAGAAATCCTTCTTTAGGACTGCTGAAAGCCTTCTTCTTTTAGAGACCCAAGTCGTTTAGATATTTGTAAAGTTTGGTGAGATTCGGCTCTCCACCGATTAGGCTAGGGTTAGAGTAGCTTTATCGTGCCAATCCCACTCTCAACAAGTGTCTCAATGCTTGGCTGTGTATTTTCTATATTTCACATACTAGCACTAACTATTATGGATCCGTTTCAGGTTCAGCCGTGGATTTGGCGGTTTGCCCAGAGCTAGTATTGTAGGATAGTTACAGCACAGTCTTACGATAGAAGCCATATAGACACTTTAGTCTCTCATCAGAGTACGCAACATTTCAGCTAAAGCTGGCACCCTAAACTTGATCTACGCCACCTTCTGGATTTCCCATTATATGCATCAAGCTACTTTAGCCAGCGAAAACCTTATTATAAAAAGCTCCTCTCTCCTCCACATATCGCTATCCTCATCAACACTCGCAAACATCACTTTACAGTCAAGAACCTCGCCTTTCAAGCACTAAATACAAAACCAAAAAATGACTACCATTCCTAACTGGGGCGATATCATCAGAATCCCCGCTTACAGCGCAAAGTACGAGGAAGCAACCCAGTACATTGAATGGTCCCAAAACCTTTTCACGAGGTCGGAGACCTATTATATCGTTGATGCGAAAAACGTCACTCAGGGCAATAGTGACGTTCTCCTTTATGTCCAGAAGAGCTGGTTCAAAGAGGGTAGTAATGCCGCGGAGCACGTCTCCAAAATCGCCCAGAAGGCCAATGAAGGTTTGAAAGCCAGCCACTTAATAGCTGTATACTTAATATTGAAACCCTCCGTACTGATTCTAAATTGGAATAGATGGCAGTCATGAAGTTACGCTCGACTACAGGTTCCAGTATGGGCAGAAGAACAAGGAGGGTGAGAGCCGCTTTGTTGTCTACCATGACAAAAACAACAAGCCATATCAGGTTTGATATTCCGTCCCCTATAACTTACCTGAATTTTACTGACATACAAATAGCACCGTTTTATAATCTCGACTATACAGGGTAAAGCTGCTAATTGGGCGAAGAACCTCCTCCACAACACGGGGGCCGGAGAGTTTGCTGACACGGTGTACAAACTTGGAAACAACTTTATCGGTGATTACCTACATACTTATTAGGGGTTTGGTGGCTCTTAGGCTTAGCTGGTTCGTTAGCGGTTAGTGTTTTTGGCGGGGGGGGGGGGGTTGAGGATAAGAATGATACATGTATGGTACGATAAGAACAAGAAGTTGACACCCGAGAGAAATTATTTAAAATTCGTAATTAGAACCCGGGAGCTTGGTTAGCATTTATTGTTTCACTATCAAAAATAGAAGAAATGTATTTTTTCTAATGACCAATACCTTAGGGCCCCAGTTTTAACGATAATATATTACTCTCAGAGAGCCAAACTTTTGAACGCCGAAGACTCCAAAGATAGTTTGGATTCCCCGTCATCAGAGCCTGTTGATATATATATCAGGTCATGCACTATTCGGAGGACAGAGGCCGACTTTAACGACCATCATTAAGTATTTTGAGCCTCTACGGAAGAAAGCTATAGACTAAACGCCCTCAAATACATCGCGAGATCACCTAGGTCTAGTAGCGCAGATAGCAATTCGGTTCTATTACTACACATGTGGGGTGAGAAATCTAACAGCCATTCTACAGTATCCAGGTAAGTAGCAGTATTACTATCTGAAACCTAGTATTCCTGTCTTCGGAGTGCGTCCTAGCCCATTGCCGAATCGACCAATAAACTTCGAATTAACGTTTAGCAGCTGAACTATAGTGTATCCAAGAACCAATAAATACTTAAGTATCACTATATTTACTCGATACCTTTATGAATAGCAGCAAAGAATCTGCCTTATCCCGTGCCCTATCATATAGTTCTGATCCCAGTCTGTTTAACAGCTTGAATCGAGCCATCCGGCATCATGACAGAAATGTAGCCTCCACAGACCACACATAATTAGCTAAACGACAAGAGATGGCTGTGAAGTTCCTATATAGTAACGAACTATTCTATTGGTCCCGTTATGAATTCATCATCATCATCACGCACTAAGTCTAATGATGTTTCCCATAGATACATCATTATCTGCATCCACCATCCCAATTGGAATAAGTGTAAAAGGGTTTGTGAAGTTAAGAGAAGATCTTGTTACATTTCTTCAATATCACTAGAGTACAGATGGGCTAGTCACATTAAAGGTTTAGGGCTTTTATAGAAAGAGTTAGATTTATTAATAATGATATACTCATTCGCGGTGGAGTGGTGAAGACAGTCTGGTAGCGAACAGGGGTATCGGGCTTGGCAGAACTATCGATAGGGTACCGGACTTATACGAATGCCAAGCCTTAGTGAGTGTCACGTGACTCTTATTCAGAACGCTTACAGACTCTATCCCACAAGTCATAGTGCATCAATCCATGGGAAGTATTAAATACTAGATGGTCAATTCCTAAGACAGTTACCAGTGGTCTGCTGGCCAAGGTTTTATTTTTTAATTTCCAGCTCAAAGCCCCGCTGAAGCGGGTTGAGGGCGTACCCGGAGTTACTTCTGGTTCTAGAATTTAAAATAATAGCTCTAATTGCATGAAGTTACAGTGTGCAAGAGCCTATAGAAGCCCGAAGACAGTTTTCAGTACCAGGGGCAGGTAGTTGTAAATAAAGCTACGGCTAGTGATAAGTTTTTGCTTGGAAGCTTACTAGAATCCTAACACCTAATCTCATCGTAACCTTAAATAAGCAGAGGCATACGAAGGATGTCTTTACTCCAGTTACCAATGATCATAGTATCATCATGATACCTATAGAATAGAGCGACTCGGTAATCAATCACGAGTAATCCATCTCCATTTCTAGGGCATCATTTATTTGAGAGATCAAACGGGTCTGTAAGTCGAAATAAAATTCATTTATATGCTTGTATACGATTAACTCTGTCAAGTAGGGATGTATATTACAGCGACAGCAACGATATATGGAAAAATTACAGAGGTCTGGTTTGTATGTTGTGGCATCGTGCACAGATATTTCACCATACACCCTAGTCATAACCCCCCTGTTTTTCCATAGATCATTCCGGTCGCTGTATATTCACATGGGGCAAGGATTCCCTGAACCTGTAAACCCCAAGAATGATAGAATGGTAAGGCTGCTTGTAGAGTACATATGTATTCTATTTGACGCACCCCCCATGCACGCCCGGTAAGACATGCACCAGCTTACCGGTCCATATGTACTCTAACGCTAAATCAATAACCTTGAACTGGGGCTTCTACCAAGAATCACCCGCGCCGCAGCCCTATAGTTTAGAGTTTGTTGTCGCTACGGTTGTCTACCCTTAGCTGATTCCCCGTATGGTAGGTAGATAGAGGTTTAAATTAGTAATCACCACTGTCCGCAATGTTCTGTAATCTCCTGAGCCCTCTCCTCACCCGATTAGTAAACGGTATCGCTTTACCAATAGCGCACTGTGCTCTATTACTCCAAAAGCATCAGGTATCGACTCAAGTACTACTATTTTACCTAGCCAGAGAGGTCAAGATCAAAAGAAGTTACAGAATCATACTCCAAAAGCCTGGTGAAATAACACTTTTACTATACAAAATATACAAAAAAAAGTAAGGGGTAAGAACAAAAAAGGACCGGCTCGCCATGAACCACAAATTATTAATATAAGGTTAGTTTACCACTCCTGGTCCCAAATACCCCATGTCAAAACAATCCATGCATAATCTATCGTCACGCCTTTTCCGTGGGGTTGCCCCTGAACGGCATAGTTCAAGCAGGACCCACCCCACCCGCCCCCACCTCGATAGAGTACAAATTCTTTTTTCTTTCGGTAACGTTTTCTAACTTCCAAGAACTGGCAAATACGCTTGACTGGCTCAAGAAAAGCCGCAAGGCTGCCTCGGAATTCAGTTTGACTCATTTGTTGTAATCTAAAACATGTTTGGTGATAGATTAGCGGTGGCTTGACTGTGCCGACAGCCAAGATCCATGCCAGGCTTCTCATTGCACAGTGATGTACGAATATTTAACTTATGGTTACTAACTAGTTATAGACAGGCTCTTTCAGAGACACATAATCAGCTCGTTTATCCTTTTCGGTTAGGCCTGAGAAAGTGTATCTGGCCGAGATTCTGATCCTTTCACAGGTACATCTGTTCTAGTAGCCTAAATCTATTAAATACATGTAAGTATATATTGCGGGAAAAATTAGGCTTCTAGGATTACAGTATATGTATAGAACTTGAGATACTAAGAGGTAAGAATATAGAGACGGTGGGTGCACCCGGTAGAGTGATCGTGAGTCCTTGAACCTAGGCAATGTCTACAAAGTATTTTAATGCTGTATTTTTCCTTTCCCGATATCCTAGATTCAATACATATTACCAATTTTTAAACCTGCTACATACATATGACCGCCTGGGCCCTGAATACCTCCGGTAAATACCTAAAATGGGACTCATTTCTCCAGCAATGACTATCAACTCCGACAAAAGATAAGATACATAGTTAAGCAGCTTCTAGTCCCCCTAAAAAAATAAAAACTACCACCCTCATCATCTCCTGAGATATTTTCTCCCTTAGTACTTCCTATCAATCTTGTTCTCACCAGGTAGAGGGTTCTTTATCCACACGATAAACACCAAAATGCTTCTTTCCACCGTGTCCATCAAATTCTCCGAGTCTGTAAACTGCTTCCATCTCTGCTAGCTTCTTCGCTCTCTCATTTGGGTTCTGCCCTAACTGACTGCACTCTCTCTTCGCGTTGCTCGCATACAGTAGGGCATATACCGCCGCAAGGTTTGTTGGAGCATGACCGGGTACCTGGGACGACTGTAGCCAGTAAATTATTACTAGTACTAGAATAGCAAAAAGAAGTATGCCATCTGAAATGATGAACATCAAGCTGCTCATATTAACCCTGGATTCTCTTATAAATGCTCTAGCGGGCTGCACTTGTGCTTGTGGAGCCCCAACTGAAATGACTTGATCTTTATATAGCGCCAGGTTGATGACAAAGAGTTGTCTATAAACGTCTTGAAATGTTTCCGCAAGCAATGAAGGGTTTGGTATGTGCGTAATATTCGTGAGATTCTGAACGATTGAAGGCTGGATGGTAGCCATGAGGTGGTTGACCCATGTCAAGCCGAAGCCCTTCAAGCTAGACTTGGGAGCCATTTCTTCCACGATACCACTCCGCATAGCGGCAGCAAAGGTGTTGGAGAGGCTAACAGCAGTACTGGTATTTGTGTATAGAGCTCCTAGCTCTGACTTGCTCAGTTGTTGGATGTTGGATGTTGAGTTGACTTTCTCGTCTTGGACAGTCGCAGTTAGTCTAACAACCCTATCTACCGCTTTGCACTTCAGGATTGCGGTTTCAATTGTGTTCTGATACAAACTAGATCCATTCCTAGGATTTGGAACCGCTGGCCGATCCCCCCAAATTGCAAAGAAGGTATTAGGACAAGTGAAGCTGCGTATAAAGTCATCGTAGGCGATCTGATCCCACCACCACGTAAATCCCTCTTCCAGATAATAGACATTTTCATCGTACGCAATACAAGGGTCATCAATAAGGGCCATGTACAGCGCATCAGGATAACCCGTAGCATCCCAGTCTGACGGTGAACATTCCGTTTGATAATCGTGTGATCTGAACGTACGCCCGGTAGTAGTCGTTTTATTGATGATTTGGTATATGAAACACTTTTTCGTGATGCGATCTTCGGGGACTAGCTCGCATTCAACATCAACACCGATACCCAGCGTGGAACCTTCATACACTGAGATGTTGCGGTCTACCGGATAGAATGGGAGAACATAGTAATCTGGTGTAGTCCAGTTGCGTACCGTAACATTGTCGTTGAGCTGCCCAGAAAGGATATAGTTTACATCTTGTATAGGGTTCAAAAACGTCCCATTGATCTTAAGGGCTCCAGGGGGCTGCACCTCCGACAAAATGAGGAACTCGGAACTACCCGGTGAGAATAGACCAGCAAACGTAACGGTGAGGACATTTGACAGGAGGATCGCGAGACTAAGAGCAGCTAAAGCAAAGTTGCCCCTAAAGAGGGACCGGAATAGCTGAAACTGGGGTGGAGACTTGTCGTAGTCCATTGTAAGGGCTCTTGCACCTGGCGTGCTGACGCGATTAAGGGCTCTTATTCCAGGCGGGCTGTTGGCATTAAGAGCTCGATAGGGGCTGAGCATACAGTAACATGAGCCAAGGGTAATCAGGATAGGCTCCATGGACATCCCCACAGCGAGAGGAAGGTATGAATATAATACCTTGTACCCGAAAGAATTTATTTCATGGACGGTTGGTAAACCTATCAAGTCAGTACGATACTAGAAAGATTCATATAGTTCTCACCTGTATGTTTATGTGAGTAGACAAACGCGGTTATCAAAAGCCCAAGCACAACCGCGTAAAACGTGATAAACGCAAACCCAGTACTATCTTTGAGTACCCAAAGCTTCTCCATCCATGGCTTCGTGCTTCCCTGTTGCGGCAAACCCAAACCACGATAGGCTTGTACATCGGATTGCTCCGCATTTCCTAGGGCTGTGGAAGTCAATCGCATGGATTGTGCTCGGTCTATGACCTGCACCCTTGGTCCCTTCCCTGGTATTAGCTCCAGCTTATATCGTCTATCATTGCTGTCCATATTCTTCAATATAACCTCCGGCCGATAAAACTCTGCATTCTCCATGATAGCACCCAGTGTCGCACTTTCTGATAAGAGACGAAGCCCTTCTGCAATACTGTTTGGCTCCCCATCAAGTTCACAGCGTCTCCCACTGATTACCACACCCAGTACCGCCACCATAATTACCATTGCAGCCAGACCGCCCTGTGTACCTCGTGCCCACAATTTATTGACCGCAAAGCCTCTTGTCCACACACGGCGCATGATGGGAACGGGCTCCGCAGTACTGCTATCTACCATCTCTTCGGATATCCATAGTGCGAAAAGTAACTGAAATGCCCTCTCATATGTAGATTTGAGTGTCTCCGGATCCAGTAGTTCTATCAGTGTGTCTAATGTCTGGTTATGCAGCGCAAAATGCGCTAGCTCGATCATACTATACTCATCTTCCGCAAAAAAAACAGGGGACTGAAACTTCACGGCATCCTCGGCAGCGAAACTCTCCATGGCATTTTCTGGACATGGCCCCAGCTGTCGCCATATCCGAGGCTTAGTACTTGGTAAAGCCTGCCGTGAGTAGCCAAAACCGACCGTGCTACCATCACTATCACTATACTCAGGTGGATCCGGATAGAGCCCAGGCCACCCCCCTATAGCCTCGTTGAAGCCCATTGTGTTTAAGAATGGCTTCCTGACGCCAGTACGGTTGACACTCAATATTTCACCAGAAGACGCTGCGAAGGTTGCTGTAACATTCTGGGAGTAGAAAGCGGTATTGCAGTACATTGCAGTACTATTTCGCGGTAGCTGGGTAAGGTCTGGGGTAGGATCCAGAACAGGGTCCGTGCCACGTGCCCATCCAATCATGTATTTGTCCATGCTGTTGTTAGATTGAGGTTCTAAATCAGGGTCCCAAAGTCTTTTAATCATGTTGGTCCATGGCGTGACGAAGGTCACGTCCGAATCACAATTAGGGTCATATCCCATGAAGTTACAGAGTGTGAGGTTATAGTTTCCACTCGAAGAAATAACACTAGCACGAACTCCAATCGAGTCGTTCTTATACGAAGCATCAAAAGTTGCCATCTCACAAGACAACTCTGCCTCAAATAGGACTGTCCCTGCACTCCAAGTCTCATTGTTCCCAACGATTTCTCGGGTAGTACTCACTACCGGCAGCACTGCATACGTCGGTGTCGTGAATGATGGCAAGGACTTCTCCAGCCAGAGGTAAGAGTAGGCCTGGTAGGCAAACTCTGTTGTATTTCGAGAGCTTCCTTCTCCTTTGTAGAGTGTCTTCTGTGTCGCATTACCCGGTAGTTGCTTTTGGAGTGTTTCATCGTCAAAGATACCGGAGATAAGCGGGGTGACGAAGAAGTTCGATAGGAGAAGAATGCATGAAGACAGGAGGACAACGTAATGCCTGCTGGTCAGTATATATCTGTGAGTGACAATAGGTATGTGGTAACAAACTTTCTCTTACCGGCTAAGAAAGGAATCGAAAATACGAAATTGTACGAATAGTCAAGGAACAGCGAATCTGCAGCTGTAGCACCATCTCTAGAACTCATCTGGAAGTACGGTTCAAGGCGCAATACATCATGGTGTGGAAGAGCCCAGAGCATGCCAAGGACCACACTGAGGGCAGTTGGCAGGAGATTATAAACGAAATTCGACTGATCTGACAAGTATGTTGTAGACATTACCCCAAAGACGTAGCACCCATCCGTAGCACAGTCCCGTAAGATTAGCTCAATAGCTATACAAAGTAAAATGCAAAGGGTTATAAAAGCGGTAAAGAAGGGCAAACGGAGAGGCCAAGGACGCCATCTTGACGGCGACCGAGAATCACCACCCACAACTGGAGAGTATTCCATATAGTGTTCACTGAGAACTAGTTAACTTAGATATGGTGTGTGATGCCCCCAAAGTATTTAAAGGCTCTTAGCTCGGTGGGAAGCGGCGGTGTGACTGATCGAATAGAATAAAAGAGAGAAAAGGGTAGAAAAGAACCACCGGCGAGACACCTTATTAACATATAATTGTACTTTCTTAAAAGCCGCGAGGTCGAGGTCGGGGTCAGATATATGGGGCTAGATTAACATACAAGGGTCGATAATTTCACCAGCGTAAAGACCTGGTACATTTAGGATAACGCTTGAATACATTGAAACACGCCAATCAGTGAGTCAGAGGGATTTAGGGCCTGAAGAATAAAGTAGGGAGAGTACAACGCAGAATACAAGGTACCCAAATTAAACACTCTAAGCTCACAAGTCGGAATCAAATCAATGCACTGGTACTAAGATAGATTAGTATTATCGCGTTAAACCTAGAGGTATAGAGCAGGTACATACTTAGTAGAAGCACAAAAGCAGTTGGGGATACCCTTGGGCCTTGGCACCATGCTAATAGATGCAACCTTAGCGAGAAATAAAGTAGGGGACCTGCCAAGAACTACTACACACCGACATAAAACTCAAAACTCCTTATGATATCGCCACGATATCACCTGAATATAGCTAGGCAATTGACACGCACGGCTGGAAATATAAATTAGCTACGCGCTTAAATAACACAAGCATTTTTCTTCCAGGGTAAGAACCAGAAAAAACAGGGATGCAGGTACGCACGGGGGTGTCTGGGAACTATAGATTCGCGAATAAGGTAACAAGCCAATATTGACAATATTAAACAGGCTGAGGAAGATTCTATCACCAAGAATTATATATAATTAAGTACATAATATCAAATCAATATCTCCGCCACATACATACCCCCCCGTGGTCGTACCTGTGCGCACCCCCCCCTGTTTCCCTACCATGGAGGGTGAGTACATCACACGGTTGAACGTATGAGGCTAGTGAAGCAAAACCAAAATTTTCACAAACCCCTGAGAAAAGACACCCACTTCTATAGTGTATGGGGGCCGCAAATTGCCAAGATACACCAACAAAACCCTTTTATGGGGGATACAAACAGTCCAACCAACACCAACACTTAAAAGGCTAGCTAGATATCATCTTTTTTTTTAATTGCCCGATCCCGCCTCCCAACCTCGCTATGTAGAAACAACCAACATGTCTACCCCAATTGAACTTAGAAATTTCGAATACTCAATAAATCTCTATTAAGGCATATTTTTTTATGATTCTTCCCATATCATTATTCCTGATGATGGTTTCTTAAGCTAGATGATATGAGGTTCTCTACTCAAGCAAGCCAAGACACATTCCATGACAGTACGTAATATATAATGCTACCGCGGTGTAATTTTCATGTCTTGGCGATGGAGGAGGGTGTATCAGAAATTGCTTGATACCCCTTATTATTTTCACAGATCTCCCCCCAACCGTACCACACCCAAGAATAATAATAAACTTAATTCTGGCTACAAAAAAATCGCATGAACCACCCCCTCCATCCAACCACCGAGCTATTCCCGGGATGTTTAACCAACACAAGACAAGAAAGTGTGAACGATACGGACTAAGGAAAAATAAAGGTCAGAAATTTGAAGAATATTGTTTTAAAGCTTTTATGATATAACACGTACCACAAAATACAACCAGATCGGTTGAAGTGTTCAGTAGAACTTGGCAGCCACAAGGGACGGCCATTCGTTGCTGACTTTCGTAGGCCCAAAGAGTACAGAGTCACGTGTCGAATCGACGCCCTCAGCCTTTAACTGAACCTTGACATACTGATCCCCACTGAAGAAATAAACTACAGTGTTGTCCGATTGGCTTGTTAAAACGTTATCCACAGTATTGAACCCAGAAGTCACAAGGGATGGCCACTCGGAGGCGATATCAGCCGGTCCAAAGAGGATGCGGTCTTCTAGTTTATTACCGACAAGCTCAAGTTTGACTTTGATATATTTAGGTCCACTGAAAAAATATGTCACGCCACCGCCGATTGGACTTGGGAGAATAGCGTCTACAGTATCGAACCCGGCGGTCACGAGTGATGGCCACTCGGCAGATATATTCGTTGGTCCAAAGAGAATGGTGTCCTGTAGTGTATTGGAATCGAGCTTGACCTTAACATACTTAGGTCCGCGGAAGAAATACAACACGGTATTGTCCAATGGGCTCTGGAAAACAGAATCGACAGTAGTGAACCCAGCCTCTTTAAGAGCTGGCCAACCAGCAGTGATGTCTTTCGGTCCGCTATAGACGGTATCGTCTGACTTGCCCTGTCTCCAAGTGATTCGTGCATACTGGGTGCCTGAGAAGAAGTATGTCTGTTCGGGTTGACCGGGGACTGGAAGAGTGGCTCGTGCTGGCATGGTGTCTAGCTGACTAGTGATCCGGGGATATCTGAAAGAGGGGATGGAATAGAGTGAATGCTGATGCAAAAGATGTAGAGTGAATAATTGTCTATTCGTAAGGTACGAACAGTAGATTTCGACGATGTTCAGGGAGTTCTTGAGGGCGCTAAAGATTCTAGGATATCGAGCCTAATGAGAGACTTGACAAGGCGCCTGAGCAGTCATTAAATACTTGGGGCTTCCCATAATATCGATAAATTTTGCGTGATATACAGTTATAGATCACAATTAGATGTCGTTATATTACGTGCTTTCCTGCAAATTCTTTACAAACGTATCCTAACATAATTCAGATCCACTAGCTACAATAAGACACCTACATGAACTGAGGATGCAAGTTGAAAGTAGGCCATTAGGCATTACCCGAGCTACAATCTCCGCCAGAGTCATAAATATCTCTATCACGAGATAGGATAAAAATCAGTCCCATAGCGGAAAGGCACATTCACATTTTTTATAGACTATAGAAGGAAAAGGCGTAAAGATCATTGATTCCGGTTTTTGCTACATATATTTCCTATTACAGTCAAAAATTCCAGGATTGATCATGACCCAATTGCTGTCTCCTACCACTCGATTGATCTCATACAAACAACTAGAGGTAGCACTCACGCCTGAATCCCTGACTATTTTGCACATGTAATAAATTTACAAAAGAACTAAACGAACATCAATTGTAATCTATACCAGTCTCTTCAGCCTTCACGATACACATACCTCTACTCAGCTATATGCGGCACTAGACTAATGAGTCGATAGAACCTCGTCACTTTGTGGGTACAAATTAACTACCTTATTTTTACATAGTCGTAACACAGCTAGGAAGATAATCTAAGTTCTGAGTTATTTATTAATTCACCACATGCACAGCTATTGTACAGCCGAGAGGCTCCATGTATTTATGAATGAAACAACCACCTCCCCCCCCAAAAAAAAGTAGCTATTGGACATATAATAAACCTTAGGGGCGTCTGTAGCAATTGCATCGAAGTTGCCTAGAAGATAATTTATCATTAAGTGACCCCAAAAATCTCTTTTGAGTGTTTTAGTATACGGGCATAAACTATTGTCTGTGGAAAGGTCTCTAGCACGCGATTGCGGAATATATGTTCTTGGATAAGGCAACAACCACGCAACCACACAACCCCACCAATGCTATATGTGGGTATATTTCCTGAACAAACACGGCTATAAGCAGTGTGTAGATCGAAAAGTGTTTTATTTCTCCGGTATGCAAAGGCCACATACATATCCGAACCTACGGGGGCATGCGGTATTTAATTTAAGGTATGGGGGGTTTCGTTTTCTACATATCACCTTTTTAGTTTGTCGCCTAATCGTCGTAGTAATGATAACCTGAAGGCATTTCAAGATCTAAAACATTTACGCCTTGAATGACATGCATCCCACTCAGGATAGATAGGTGGTAGATCGGTTCCAAGTATGGGAGTCCTGTAAGACACGGCACTTTGATACGTGCGGGGTATAAGCGAGTTTGTTTAAGCGAGTGCCAAGTTGGTTGCTCGCGGATACTTCCGTAGGGACTGGTGTAATCCGGACTGTTTCCGAGAGTATATTATACCAATTGGGGAAATGATTTTGTTATATGTCAAACCGATAAGTGAGGATCTCACTGTTTCTGAGGCCCCAAAAGGTGTAGTTTAACGAGCAGGTCTCTGGGCGACGATCCGAATTACACGAGTCCCCACGGTATACTTGCATATGTATTTCTAGGGAATATACATAACTTTAACCTATGTACCCTAGTGTAAGTACCCGATTTTTGCGTTTAAGTTCTGTTCTTTATCATGATTACTCCCTCAAAAGGATTAGTCTTCGTCTGTCACAAGCCGTGGGTCTTGGCAACCGTCCAAACAAACTGAGGATACGGTATATACAGTCATTCGCGGGGTAATGGCGAACAAGGGCCACTCTCAGTATATTTGAGTCTGAGTCGCTAAGTTGTCGTCTGAGACTATTAGTAAAACCCCCGTTGGCTATTACCTAGTAATTGCCATTACCCTGTGATCGGCTGTTCGTATTTAACCTCCGTAAGGCTAAGAATAGTTGTGATTCCTCAGAATTACGCAATATTGCACTTTAATGGGTCTAGATTGCCTCTTGAGGGACTTTGTGATGGGTGCTTATGCTCGGGTCTTTGATCGTCAGGACAACCAAGTCCCCGGAATACTCTATTTGTCGATCCTCCGGCAAAAAAGATCGAGAAACCAGGGTAGGCGAGCAGGGGTTTTAAGACAGTGGCGAATATCAAAATCTAAGTGGCAAATACTATGTACATTTTCTCTCCTACCAGCGAGTATGTCCCCATTAGCAGCTATTACAACCTGGATGCGCTCTGGCATGCTATCTAAAATCTTTAGAATATCTTCTTGGGATAATTTATCCCATTCCTCCAATACTGCAGCTTTGACTTCACCCCTTCCTTTAGGCCTTGGGTTCGTTAAATTGAGCCGGTTTTTTAGCATGTTCCAAATATTCTCAATGGGATTGAGATCAGGAGAAGAGGGGGGCCATTTAAGGGAAGGTATTTTGTAATAGTCCCTGTATGCTTGTGTTAAATTGGCACGATAGGCAGAAGCTCCATCCTCCATTAGCCAAAGTGCATGCCCATTATTTGCCATACTTTCCCAGTACCACATAGGCCAAATAACAGGGCATAAAATATGGTTCACATAGGTTTGTGCTGTAATAGTCCCCCATCCTTCTCGCTCCCAAAGAACAATTTGTTTCTTCCCTCCTACTCCTAAAATTCTACCTCATATCATAATAGAGTCTTCTTTTTTAAATTTAGGCACCAAACAATCTTCAAACCATTCCTCCTCAACTGCCCTTGTCACATACACTTTCTCTCAAATTCCGCCAAGCCAAATATAACACTCATCTGTCCATATTACCCTTCTCCAGTCCTCAATAGTCCAGTGTTGGTGAGCAAGAGCAAACTGTAGTCTCTTCACTTTTTTCTCAGCGTTGAGAAACGGCTTTTTCGTATGGAAAAAAGTAGAGTACAGCAAGAGACAGGACATGGCAGGAGTAAAAGAGAAAGCAGAAGAAAGAAGGAGAACTAAGGAAGAGGAAGCCAGAAAGCAGGCAGAAGGCACAATTCGGGTATCGTTAGAGGACCAAGAAGCAACACGCGAACCTGAAGAGATAGTGCAGGAAATGAAGATCGACCCCTCACTAGTAAAATCAGCGACAATGGATGGGAGGAAAGGCAACCGTGGGATTCGGATCACCTTTAAAGACCCGGGCACCAAGGATGGAATACTGGAAAAAATCCAACTCAACAACAGCCACCGCAAAGTAGTGGCAGTAGAAAGATGGGCGGGTATAGTAATCAACGGCATCCCCACCAACTGGGAAGACAACATGGACGGCCTCAGGGAATGGATTGAAGGCAAGCTAGGATTCAAGCTCATGAAGCAACCCCGCTGGCTCATCAACCCATCCAGATGGACAGAAGCAGCCCAAAGCAGGAAAGGGGAAAGAGACGGGATCGACCCCAAGTATAGCATCCCCAGCACCCATGCCATAGTCATTCATGTCGCCAAGGCAGGCATGAGAGCAGAGATCCTAGCCAAGAAATGGATCACCTACACCGAGGACGAATTCAAGGTCAACCATGAAGTCAACTTCCTCGACAAGGAAGTCAGAGGAGAAGCCCTATATGGAGAACCCAGGAGAGCCAATATGAGAGAATTCCAAGACAGGAGCGACTTCTGGTGCAGCAGGTGCCAATCCCCGGGACACGAATGGTTCGCGTGCAAAAACCAAGAAAGGTGCGAATGCGGATTGTCAGGCCACATGTAAAAACCTGATACCTGGAAGGGGAACAGCAGGTAACGATACAAGAATAGTAAACGGAATTACTAATGGAAGTAGTTGTGAAGAACTAGGCGGAACTAGTATCACGAGAGAAGGAATGCAGCGCGGAAGTTGCAAAGGTAGGTATGGTAACAATACTAAAGTTGTTGCGTAAAGAACTAACTAACTAGCTAAAGCATGGCCCTTATATATCCTTCGCTGGGTCCTGATGACGTATACTAATGCGTACGCACTTGCGTAATAAAACAATATGAAACTAAGAAGAAAGGATGACGTGGACCAAGTATGCGTTATCCTAATACATAAAACACTGATAGCTGACGCGTCCTGCGAGGCAGACTATCACAACAAGAGAAATGATAACTAATGAAATAGTAAATAGAGCTCTAGGGTTAAAACCTAGGAAAACATAGGAGAATTTGGGGTTCTTGACACCACACCACCAGGACCCACACCTTCTGCAACAAATTTTGCGCAACCAAAGGCAATAAAGGACTATGCAGGATCCATAAAATCACCAGGGAAATTGCAAGCAAATGGGACCCAGCAGAATTCAGATGCCTCAAATGCTCCAACAAGCATTCATTCAAAGTCTGCCCTCAGAAGAACCCCAACACCAAAACAAAAACCCCCCTCGGAATTAACACGGCCTCCACTGATAGGCCATGGTAGGCAAACAACTGAAGATCATCCAGCACAACGTTGCGCTGTCCACGAACGTAATGCAGGGATTAATGGACGATGGGGAAGAAATAGACATCATGGCGATCCAAGAACCATGGATCGGAAAGGCGGGAGGAAAGATGAGAAAAGACCAAGACCCGAACCAAAATCAAAGCATACAACACGACCTAATCACGACATCACACCCGAGTTTTAACACCATTTGCAACGGAAAGCGAGGCAGACCCAGAACCATGTCGCTCATTAATAAAAGCAGCAAACTAGTATACTACGACCGATCAGACCTCTGGCCCGACAGGGATGTTGGGATTCTAGACATCCAAAGCGAAACGTGCAACGGGTTTAGACTCGTCAACATTTACAACCAAGCCACCAAAAACAAACAGAGCGAATCCGAATGGTGCCTCCCGCGACTCCCCAAACAGGTGTTTGACACCAACCGAACAGTGGTAATCATGGGCGACTTCAACGCAAAACACTCAAAATGGGACAGCAAGGGAAAAACTGACAAAAGAGGGAAACAAGTTGTCAAAATGGCAAGAAAGAACAACCTCACCTTGATCAACGAGAAAGACAGAATCACAAGAATCAGAGGAAACAAATCAGCGGTCCTCGATCTGACCTGGGTTTCGGCAGGCACCGAAGACCAATTCAACTGGAAAATCTGGGAAGAAAAGAGAGATTACACTTCTGACCACGCGGTCATCGAAATCGACATCCAGACCCAAGTTGAGCAAACACCTGACCCACTCAAAGCTCACCTCAACCTCAAATCAGTAGATTGGGACTTGTTCCGCAAAAACCTCCGGGAAATCGTAGACCGCGACTTAGAATAATGGACAAGAAACCTCACCTGTATAGACACAATGGCATGCATCATCCGCGACTGGACAGACGAAGCAATCAAAACAGTTGCCCCCGTATCGAAAACAACCTGGCGAAGCAAGAACTGGTTCGACCAAGAAGTCAAAGAAGAAAGACTCAAGCTAAGCCAACTCCAACGCTGGCAGAAAAGAAGAAGCAAGGGAAGGAAGAGAGAAGAGAGAGAAAAAGAATGGAAAACACAGAGGAATAAATACTGCAGGCTCATCAGGGAAAAGAAAAAGGACGCCTGGAACACCTTTGTGAGAGAAAGCTCAGGAAAAGACGTGTGGAAAATATGGAAGTGTGTGAACACTAGGAAACGAGTATGCACTCCCATTATCCAAACGGCCACGGGCCCCCTAGTCACAATAGAAGAAAAACAAGAAGGCTTCTCCAAAGCCTTCTTCCCCCCAGCCCCTGACCAGCAAGTAGACCGCGCAAGAACAAAAGACAAACCGAGACAACCCATCACATCCGAGGAGGCCAGGAACAGCATACATCACCAGGCATCAGGAGAGTCCCCAGGACCCGACAATATCGCACCCAAGGTATGAAAGGAAGCCTTCCCCATCGTCGGAAACTACATCACCACCTTGTATAACGAAAGCTTGAGCCAAGGGAAACACCCCAAGATTTGGAAACAGGCCATAGTTGCAGTCATACCCAAACCAAATAAGGGCGACTACACAACCACAAAAAGCTACCGCCCCATCTCCCTCCTGTCAACCCTAGGCAAAGGTCTGGAAAAAATCATGGCAGACAGAATCAGCACCATAGGAGAAGAAGGAGGATTCTCAGACCACCAACATGGGGGTCGAACCAGGAGGTTGGCCGAAGAATGCGTCGCAACCACGATCGAGTGGATCAAACAACAGCACACGGCGGGATCCAAAGTCCTGCTGTGCACCACGGACATCGCTCAAGCTTTCCCTAACGTCACAGCACGTAAAGTTGCAAACACCTGTAACGGACCTACAACCCAGTTACATGTTTAAGAGATTGTTACTAGTATCATGTGAGCGAAAGCAAGCAAGTACCTACTACAGTGGTTAGCTACCAGTAGTAAGAGTTAACTACTTCTCGTTCCTTAGTCAGTAGGAACTACTTGAAGAGGATGGTACTGACGAGTATCAGCCTGCATCAAAGTAGTGGGCTCACTATTAGCAGAGACTAATAGGAAGGCACCGATCCTCAGTACTCCGTGCAGTTCCTAATCAGCAGAGACTGATAGGCAGTGGCCAGGATAACTCGGACATGCAAACACTCTTACAGCAACTTAAACCGATGACTACCAAGAGTAGTAACTCTAGTCAGGGTAGATTATGCATTAATCTATCGGCGGAGCATCTATAGGTTTTGACTAGGGGTTTACAGTGGATCTAGTAATAGCTCCGATGGTTGTACTGCAGGTGAAATCTCTTCACAGAAGCGGGGCTATCGGGGGGTTCTAGGGAACGCTGGGAAAGCCACTGCAACTTAGTATAGAACTCGAAGTGATGGTAGGGGAGTGCTACAACAGTATAATTACTGGCACCTCTACTGCCCGAGAACTTGATTCCAGCTCTCAAGCTTTAGGATCCAGACTTAGTATTCAAAAGGAGAGCCCTTAAAATTATTGAGTTCTAGCGATAGAATCTTTACTTGCAACCTGACTCAATACTTTCTAATTTTGCAACGACAGCCATACTGTTACCCAGTACAGTTCTTCTACCAAAGGCCCTCGTTACAACACCATGAGAAGAAACGGAATGTGTAAAGAAGAAGCAAACTGGATAAAGGACTTCATGACAGACAGGGAAGCCAGCATCAAGCTAGATGGAGTGCTAGGAGAATTCACCCCTGTACAAACCGGCATCCCACAAGGAAGCCCCTGCTCCCCTGCACTCTTCAACATGCACTTATCCCCGCTACTCAAAAGGCTCAGCAGCACAATCGAAGAACTTTTCCCCAGTCAAGCAGTTACTCCTACGTTCATCGATGATGTAGCATACGGGGTAGCCGGACCAACATGGGAAGTAGCCAAACTAAGAGCCGAAAAACTCATGGGCGTAGCGGAAAACTGGGCCAAAGAAAACGACGTCCAATTCGACCCAGCCAAAACTAAATGGATCAGACTTGGAAACCTGGGCAAATCCGAGGACACCCTCATGACAGTCGGAAAAGAAGAGATAAAGAAAAAGAGTGCATCAAGTGGCTAGGCATCTGGATCGACAGGAAACTATCATTCAGTACCCATGTCCAAAAGAACCTGGAGAGCGGAAGAAAAGCAGCGTGGAGCATCACACAACTAGCAAAAAACAGGGGAGGTGCGAGTGTGGACGCCCTGAGAAAAATGCACATAGCATGTGCCAGACAGGTAACAGAATACGGATCCATCGCATGGTGGAACAACCAGACAGGCCTGGCAGAAAAGATCAACCAAGCCACAACGAAAACCATGAGAAAAATAGAAGGCCACTTTAAAAGCACCCCCCAAATGGCAATCCAGGTCGAAAACGACTGCATTCCGTGCGAACACAGATTCAACCACCATACCAGAATGTTTGCATTGAAGCATATTCAAGCCAACCCTAGCCAAAACAACGAAGACCCTAGCTGGATCCCCACGAATTTACGCCACAGACTAGACCGGGGGAAAAAAACAAGTATCACAGCCCAAGGCCTAGAGGGCATTAAAGAATGCAGCAAGTCCAACCTCAAAAAGATAGAATCACCCATTAGAATCGACAAACCGGAGGAAGAGTGGGAGAAAGCAGTAAAAAGGACCACGGTGTGCACCATAGGATCAGGAAGTGAAGAAAATGTAATAAGACAAAGGGAAAGGAAGGAGGAGGAAGCTGAAGTGATCATATACACAGATGGAAGTCTAAAGAAAGGCAGGGCAGCAGTAGGAGTAGTTAGAATGGGAGAAGGAGGGAAGATCAGAATGGAGAAAGGAAGAGGGCTAGGTAAAGAACTCAAGATAGGAGATGCAGAGATGGTTGGAATCGAGCAGAGAATTGAGCTAGGAATAAGGGAATGCCAGAAAGAAGAAGGAAAAAACCGGATCATCATCAGGACTGATAGCCAATACGCTATCAGAAGGGGAATGGAGAGAAAGAAGGAAAAAGGGGAATTCATGGCCGAAAAGATCAGATGGATGATTCATGCAGCAACACAGCAAAACCTCTCAGTACAAATCGAATGGGTTAAGGGCCACGCAAACATCAAAGGCAACGAAGCAGCAGACAAAGTGGCGGCCGAAGCGGTACTTAAACCAGCAAGCAAACACGCCTTTACCTCCCTCGCCTTCCTACAGAGGAAATCTAGAGAGAAGATCATCTTAGATTGGGAAGAGCAATTCCAGGCAGCCCCTAGCAATAAAACCGGGAAAAACTATCTAGGCACTCCCATGAACAGGCACATCACTAAAATCCCGAAGGACCAAACCGAAGGCAAAAAGATTCTCTCTAGGCTACGAACAGGCCACATCGACACATCCCACTACCTGCACCGCATAGGCAAAAAAGAAACGGCAGAGTGCCAGTGTGGCCATTCAGACCAAACTGTTGAACACATTTTGACACAGTGCATCCTCACTGCATCACAAAGGAACCTGATCAATAGGGACAGAGCCAGCCCCCATAACCTGGTGTCACTGCTATACCCAGAAACCACGGAAGAAAATAAGGACCAGTGGATGGAGGCGGTGCTCATATGGAAACAATTTGAAAGGCAGAAAAGAATCATCGAGAGAAGCAGTAAAGGGGAAGAAGAAGACAAGGAGCTAAATTGGGGAAGAGGCAGACTAGTATATTAGACAAAGTGCTTATCTTTTATTTTTACGTATTGTTTTGTTTGTTTTGATTGTTTGTTTTGGTTGTTTGTTTTGTTGGTCTGGTGCGTTTGTTTGTTTTTGTTTTT
The DNA here is from genome assembly GCA_033030345.1 of Verpa bohemica. Classification (NCBI taxonomy): domain Eukaryota; kingdom Fungi; phylum Ascomycota; class Pezizomycetes; order Pezizales; family Morchellaceae; genus Verpa; species Verpa bohemica. Next base: position 15,507 of record JAUFSE010000023.1, on the reverse strand, counting down.
GTTTTAGCTCGAGTACCATAGCCTTAGGCTCCATGTACGGTATGAATTCATCATCATCATCATCATCATCATCAACGGCTTTTTCGTGCAGATCGCCGGTGGTAACCTTCTTTAGCAAAGCATCACGCAAAGTTCTCTCAGAGGCTTCAATTCCCAGCTCTTTAGCAATTTCTGTAAAGTGTTTCCGGCGGTTCTCGGCATTGAAGGTTCCAGCAAAAACTAAGCAGTGACGGGTAGGTGTATTAATTTTGATTTTGCGGCCGCATTTGCCCTTCTTCTGTGGAGTAGTTGGAGTATTACATATTCTCCCAACTGTTGATAGCGTAAGGTTTTGGTCTTTAGCTATTCTACCATATGTCTACTTTGCTCTATGACGGAGCGCGTGTACATAGCAGCGTTGCTTATAGCTTGTGTCTTCCGTTCGTACAGTGACCATTTCGTGTTCTCTCGGCGTTCCCTCGGCGTTCTTGATCCCTTCCACTGTTCCCTCCATAACCTTTATTTAATACCAATCTTTTAGGCCTCTTTTTGCCGCCCTTTCTCTACTAATTCTAGTACTTTCACTACTTGCCTAGAATCTTCGCTGCCTACCTGGAGGTCCTACTCTACCAATAGATCCCCCGGCCACTCTCTTTGCCACGGTGGCGCTCGCTTACCCTGGTTTCTCGATCTTTTTTGCCGGAGGCTGTAGTCTCTAGCAAGATCGAGAGATAAGGATCAGCGGGCAAAGGCCCTCCAACCAGTACTTGCGATGTCGATAAATCATGCCATCATGTGATTTATCTTTGGGAAAGATAATCTCTGAACCAAAGATAAACCACATGACGGCTTGACCTATCGGCATCCTCAGTACAATCGCTTGAATCTTTGCCACAAAGTTAAAATACCAATAAAAATCTTATACCTGAATCGCACGCTTCTCGATCTTTTTTGTCATAAGCTTTACAAAGGTCTTGGTCGCCTTTTTGGCTATATCCGGCATGGAATCAGACCCCCACCCAAAGATTGGCCCTTCATCCGCTACAGTTATATTGAATTAACTTGGGATTATGTGTTGTAAAAAATGGCTAGAATCTCACCTGGTAGATATGAACTTCCATTATAGGAATATTTCCTTGTGTTTAAAACCTTGAATGTTTTACGGGCTAGCTAGCGTAGACTGTAGTCTAATATATAAATAATCCATTTGGTGTTCGGTGAATATGGTAATATAAATAGTATATAAATGAGACACAGAAATAAGTAAAGAAAAGCCTGTTTATGCCATAATACTTGTTTTCTTGTCGAATAACCACACGGCTGGGTTGGAAGTCGTGGTAATAGCTCTAGGGGTTGTGATAAAATCCGGTAATTAGCCGCTTAAAGTTCTCGATGAATAGAACTTGAGAAAGGTCTAGATCCTTAATCGGGTACTAGCACATTCTGACAGCAGCTCTTGTATTGCCTATATTCACCGAAACTGGAAGAGGTTATTGGGGAAAATTCACCCTAACACATTATCAGCCCTGTCTATTATACTAGGGAGCTTACTTTCTGACTATTAAGACATAGCATAATAGGGTTTATTTAGCATCTAGTAAGAGGTCACTATGCATTATGGGACAAGGATAATGAATTAACTAATTTATCCTTAAGGTGTTGATAAGGTAGGTCGTCTGGATCATGTCCCATATTTGACACCCAGCATTCTTCATATACCAGCAACTCTTCCTATTAAATCTTAATATGCTATTTATAGACTTGCTGGTAGTCTTATGTTCTTACGAGGCCCTCTCTAGGAGAACTTCGACAGACGTTTATGTTATCATGTAAGCTAATATCTTTCAAGAAGATCCCTTTTACTTGTATAGGATGATCTTGAGTTCATTTTATAGTCAACAGATAGAGGAAATGACTTTTGAAAATGATATACATACAGTGCTCGGAAGAGGGCTGTCCATCTGCCCTGATCTTTGAGACCGGAGGCCCTATGGCCCTGTAGTTCGTCCTAGCCATTGCTTGGGATGCCCTAGGGCTTCAAGTACGAGGACTAGACTGCCAAGAATGGGGGGTTAAGCTTTCCTCATCCGTGAATCCAGCTTAAAATATTGCTCAAACCACTTGTCAGAGCTAAAACCAGATTAAATATGCCTTGGGGGTGGCATTTTAGGGCCCTGGGGTCTCCTATAGTCCACTATAGTCCTGTACAAATTTCCCCCGGGTCACTGTAGACACATATAAGGCCCTTATAGGGTGCCCCGGACGGTCCCTGGGACTGTCTACATATTAGTTAGGTCCCTTCTCCTAGCCACCTAAAAAGAAAGTCTAAAATAGATGACTAATGTAATAAAAAACATTGATAGCTTAGAAATATTCATCCCTAGGTGTGTTTTTATCTCTCTATTACTCGATACCCCAAGTCTGTAGCTTCCTTTTCCTGTCCTCGTAAAGTCTTTATAGCTCATGACTTCGCCCTAGATCTCTATAGCAAGTTCGACTTACCTATCATTCTAGTTTGCTATAAGAATATATGAGTAGTTTGCTCTCCCTTTTCCGATGATTCTTCCTGTAACTAATTAGTAGTGAAGGGGCATTTAGTCATGGATTTTCAGCACTGAATATAGCTGTAAAAGTAGTGAAAGTGTTTCTTATTAATTTCAGTACTAGAATATTCTAGAGCCCTCCATACCGAAATCACTGTATGATACCAACAGTCGTCATAGCTAATGGATATATACTCTAGAATACGGCACATTAAAAGATTGTTATGTGTGGAGATAATAAACCAAACTGGAGATTCTAATTTTAGTGCCAATACTATTATTGAGGTAAAGAAAGACTAAGGTTCCGCGCCTAGTTTTTGACACCTGTAAGGACCTCTATATTTAAGGGGTAATGATATGTATTTTAGTATAGCCTAAAAGAAGCATCTAAACCCGCGGCTCAAGAGGTGCTTAACAGTGCCGTCACGCGGTAGCGCCAAGCTGGCAAAGTATAGACTAAAATATATAGGGGTGCACATAAGAAATCATAATAGCTTTAGTTTGAAGATTGCCAATACTCTGAGGTAGTGGATTTTGGTATGATCAAGTAAAAATCATGTTTTAAAGTGAAGGGATGGGGGGTCAGAAGGGTTTAGATAAGGAAAAAGGATATACATGAGAAGTATATGGCCTTGAGGGGCTAGAGTATGGTAAGAATAAAAAATATTGAATCTATCAAGAGAGCGCCCACCACTTTATTATATCTATATGTTGATCGTTCCGACTTTATCTACAGAACCCTTATAACCTAAGCGCTATGAGACTAACTACACGCCTCGTCGCCAGGTAGCATTACCGTATAATCTGACTAAACTATTTGGGTGTGGTTCAAGTTGATTATTCTTTGTCTATTGTATATGTTATAAAAAATTAAATAAATGTTATAGTAGATGTAATGTATGCTTTTATATGATCTGTGCTATGAGATTTGTATAGGGGGCACCTTTCCGCCTTCCCCGGTAAATATTTTTTTTAGGCTAATAATTGTGGTTTCCTCCTTAGTGATTTTGGTGAACTTTGTCAAAATCTTCATCACTCTAGCTAAAGCTAGGAAGTTCGTAGTTGCGCCTCTCTTTCTTTTGGTGGGGCCTGCTACCTGACAAATCAACATAAAACACTCCAGAAGTGTAGTTAACTGTCAGGGCTTTCTCAAAAATCAGATCTTAATCTTATGAGAAAGTAGCATAATCTCTTACCGTTCAAGACCAGCGTTTCTATCTTCCTCACCAGTTGCAGATTAGCGCCCTTGCCGTTACCCCTAGCTATGATCCCTTGGCACCAAGAGAGGTTACGGCGGGAGATCTGCCACTCCCGTGCGCCCATGATGGGGGACGGCTGGTGTAGAGTACACGTGGCTGTGCCCTACAACCGCCGCTTGGCAGAAATGGCGAGCGGGGAAGGGAAATGAGCTTCGGCTTCTCTCCGGGTACGGTGATCATCCATATTCAACCCCTGAGTACGTTCTCTGCTAAACATTACTACAGTCGACATGTCCTCAGGAATAGCTGTAATAGCCGTGGATTCGGCCGCTGTAAATATTCCCCTTGGCGCTCTCTATGTATTGTACCGCTAACCTAAACTATAGGATGACTCCGATGTATACGATGTATCCAATTCGTAGGTTCCTAGTAGCTTTGGGCATGTAGCTGTGTATATACTTACGGTGAATGGGAGGCAAGGGAGTACTCAACACAGTCCCTGACGTCATCTGTATACGAGTACGCTTCCGTAACCCCCCCCTTCCCCACAATGGTGGTTAACTTTAGTGTAGATATCGGTATGAGCACGGGCGACGGTACCACGCGTACCAGGAGGGGTAAAATTCCTCCCTGACTTCATAGTAAACATTCACTAACATATCTGTCCCTGAAAGAAAATATCTTCTCCCAAACGACGAGGTAACATTTATATCGACTTTCAATTTCTTTAAGCCTACTAATACCTTCTAGCGTGAACAAGACAGGTTCACCTATCACCCTTAGTCACTTCCCCACTAACCCTCTATAGACTTGATATTGTCCACCACATCTACAACCTCGCCTTTAAGGGCAGGCTTCACCATGCTCCTATTGAATCTCATCCCCAAAATATCCTCGATATCGGCACCGGCACCGGCATCTGGGCTATTGACGTCGCTGAGTCTGCTCCCCACCGCTGTCACTCGGTACCGGCCTACTGACACAATAGACTCTACCCCTCTGCCCACGTCATTGGAACCGACCTTAGTCCGATCCAACCATCATGGTATTTAACGCTCCTCTCCGCATTCACATCTTGCATCTAACATGCATACCCAGGGTACCGCCTAACGTCTTTTTCCAAATTGACGACGCGGAAATGGAATGGACATTCGACAAGAATCATTTCGATTTGGTACACATTCGAGGTCTCGCCGGTGGTGTCGCAAATTGGAAACACATTGTCGACTCTGCATTCAGGTATGTGAACCTTTCTTTCTCAGCGAACCCCTAAATGACCTTACCGTGCATAGGCACTGCCGTCCTGGCGGCTGGATAGAGCTTTGTGAGTATGAGATGGCTCTAAACTCTGACGATGGCACTGTCAAGTCTGGGATGCCGCTGTCCCAATTCTACGAAAAGGTTTCTGCCGCATCTATCAAGACCGGTGGGTTAATTTGGAGCCACCTTGTCTAATTAATATTTACCCCCACTAACCTTCTACTCTAGGCCGCGACTTCCGCATAGCTAACATGCTGAAACCTCTCCTCGACGAAGCTGGATTTAAAAGAATTACACATATACCCTATAAGATTCCACTTGGTACCTGGCCGGCTGATAAGCATCAGCGGGAGATCGGTGCGTTCGGGTTGCTCAGTGTGCAGAGTGGATACGAGGCCTTCGGACTGAAAGTATTTACTGAGGTTCTGGGTATGTCGGTTGACGATGCGAAGAGGTTTCTTAAGGAGGTAGTGGTCCAGGCAGGGAGTAGGAAGATTCATGGGTACACTTATCAGTGAGTTCACCTGGCCCGTGCCGACAGTGAAAGCTCTAATATCATTTATAGTCATGTTTACTATGCGCAAAAACCAGTTGAGGAGGAGTGCTAAGGGTGGGCTGAGGATGGGCACGGGTTATATAAATTACTCAGTTGATAATGGTGTAGCCTTATTTTAGTTGGAAGTTAGAGGTCAGTTTTTTGTGATGTGCGTAGTATAGTTACATTAGACAGCTACTCAGGTGTTTATTAAGATGTTGAAGAATTTGCTAGCGCCTACAGAAACTCGTGAGAGATTTGTCGTAAAATATTCCGAAAACTTAAATAGGGCATAATAATATCTCTTTGACGCCCCCAATTAAACCCTACCTGATCCTTATTGTTGCTAAATTCCTTTCTCTAAATGGCTATTCTGTTGCTGCCTTATCGTACAAGTCTCTCGGTCGCAATAATTCCGACGTCTTAATAGATACCTGATTATTGTTTGGGTATAAAAATAACACCTCCAAAGTCTACAGATATAGAAGTACAACCACATAAATAAGAGAATATATCAGCCCAACATGGTATTGGCATAAATAATATCATCAAATAAAAATCACCAATGGCGAGGTGCCTTATTGACCGACTAGGTTTGCTCTGTCACGGTTCTAGATCTTCATGGCTAGTAAGACCTTTTTATACAAAAGGAACCACAACTTCACACAAACCCCTTCGCTCTAGAGGCGCGCCTGAGGGTATGACGAACCCGGGGGTGTGACGAAGACCTAGGTGGTAACAACGACGAACATTATAAATGAACACTACAAGTGAATGAGATAAATTATTAAAAATTATATACACCCAAAATCTCTATATATGGAGTGTAGACCGGGTCCTCAATAGATTGGTGAATTTGAGGGGTTGGGGGGAGAGATTTCTTGTCTTGTATGATTCTACTTGAGCTTTACTAGAATCCTCCAAGTCTCTCGCTAATTTTTCAACCATAAGAACACTTCCTCTCTCTACTATGACTGCGCTGCCACTATTTAGTTTTCTTCTGTCTTGTTTAACCTGTTCACTTTTTTCACCTTCTCTCAAATGTTTTTCACCTGCTCAAGCCATCTCTAGTTCAGCCCCTAGACTCCGTGCAACATGATGCTGTTTAGACATAATAGTGCGCTGTCTCACACTATGTGGGCTTGTTGAGTATATGGGTTTTAATGCTTCCTGATATAGTGTGCTGATACCACGTAGAGTAGTAGGCGTTTCACAAGTCGATATTACATCGTTATGAGCTTCTAACTCATGCGGAGTTGTAGGTCTCGGCATTGACGAAATATTTCTCGGCGTTGACGGAGAAATTTGCGTATTCTCCATTTCTGGTGAAAGCCTGAATTGATGTTCTAATTGTGGGGAATCGGGTCGTTTAAAAGTATCAAGAATGATATGTGGGCTGAGAGGAACGATACCAGATGCACGGAGTCCAGCTTTTATATTGTCTTTTGTTAATGCTTTACTTCGAGCATTGCATAGAAGATTTGGAAAATTGTTATTTTAATTGCTCGGGCTTGCAATTTGCTAACTTCTTTTCCATAGAAGTTTTGTAAAGAGGAAAACACGCCCACATCAAGCAGTCGTGCTATATGTGAAGTATGTGCTGGCAGACAATAAGGATAATGCGGTGATATATCCCAACAAAACTCAACAACTGCAGGGCCTAAATGAGTATCATAGCCATCATATATTCATAGACGCCAATCTTTGTCTGCTCTATCTAATTATTGGTATTTTATAACAAATTTTATATGTGTGAATACATACATTACCGCTCATGTTTCAGGCTCAAATACTCTCTAAATATTTCAAACAAATAATAGAATCCATGTAACCTTTTTTTGATATCCATACCAATACTCCTCTTTTTGAGTCCGGTACCAGCTCGCTGTATGCTGTATACCTTTAAAAATAATTAAAGGTGTGCATTTTTGACCCTTACTGGAAACTGATTCTACTACCGTGTAAAAAGTACGGCTTCCATCCTCTTTAAAATGACGGCACCGCCTTCCAGTTTTACATATCCGTTTTCGTTTTTTACCTTTCCCTTGCACAAAGCTCCTTTCGTCCAAATTCCAGATATCATTCTTTCTAATCTGGTATTTATTTTTGACATATTTAATCAATTAAAATCAATTAGTATATATATTCAAAACAAAAATAAAACGTATACCTTTGTAAAATGATTTTCCATTACCATGTAATCTTCAGCATTTGCCCTATTGTTTTCTAGTGGCTGATTAAAAATAAACACAATATCGGAATTCCGTTCCAAAAGTCTTTCCATTCAGTGCCGACCCACAACAGGGTTCTCTACTCCATGCCTTTTAAACAAAACACAGGCTAAACCCTCCAGCACTTCCTTTTCCGGAGTACAGTTTCAATCATCCATAAATTTTGCTTGGTCGGCTATCGCTCGCTCCTGTGGGATAGTATTTGCATTGATGCATGTTGTCCTTCCCAGGTCATATGATGTGGATTTTTAAAGTAGCGACGCCAAGTAGATTCTGATAAAATCTACGATAAATAAAATAGCATGCGATCACAATTTATGTTATGTAGATCCGCTGTATACTCTGCTAGTAGGCGATAATATGCAGCTTTGACTGTTGCGATACGCTCACTAAGAGGCTCAACACCGTAATATGACTCGGAGCTTTCATTATTATCGGAAATATCAAACTCAGAAAGAAAATTAAGCATGCTAATATAAGAGAAGCTGGCATCGGAGTCAGGCCAGTCAGGAGACTCTATTTGTGCCATGTTGCGTGGGTAATGTTCATGGTCGAGTGTAAAGCTCATGATAGCTCCCAGACTTGCATTGTCTGGTAATTGTAACCTACCCGGAGTATAGAGGTGTGCCTAGGATATTAGTGGGTTAGTTCGTCCGTTCTACATGAGATGACCGGACAGACTATGTCAGCAAGCCCTCTAGTATATCGTTTCTGACGGACTAGGGCTCTATTAATCTATTAAGGGTCACAGGCTATACCATCGAATCTCGTGAAATTCGCTATGTGAGCGCTGCTGCCACTTCCTATCAAACGTATAATACCTATCTCATGTTAAGGATTATAATCTCCGGCTAGCCTTTGTCGGTTTAGCGAAAGCCTAAATTAGTCTAGACGGCACATTTAATAGTACATAGGTGGCGGTGATGCCCGCATAGCAAATTTCTGGAGATTCGACGGTAGTCGTATCTATAGGTGAGCTAATCTGCCATTGATCTACCTTATCTACATCTTCTGGTAGGAAATATCGGGAAATAAGGGTAGCGGACAAGGGTTTTTAGGCAAATACTACTTCTAGAGACTTCGCCGAGAACATAAAAGGCCAATCAAGCCCTCGGATCTAGTATTTTGCGTTTCCCAATGTTTCCTGCCGGAGACTCTATTTATGATTTTAATTTAGTGAATGATATTGTAGTGATCTATAGGTAAGCATAGATAGCCGCAGATCACTGTAGTAACTGTGGGGGAGTACAGGCGCTGGGATCACAAGGACTACAGGGACTACTCTATAGGACTGCTCCATATAATGCCGAACTAAGCAAGAACTGTAGGGCCCTACAGGGCTCTACAGTCCGGCCCCCTAGGCGGCTACCGGCTATAGTCCGTCCGGTCTAAAGATTGTTTCGTGGCCCCGGATGCTTGCGCTTCTAGGGCCGTCTACGGCACTTCGACAGAAACATAGGATGAATGAATGATGTGGCCTGCTGGTAAGTGCCGTTTATCCAATATCGTGGCAAACCTTGTTTGCAACTGACCACAATAGTTACAGATTGAAGAAGTATTTGTAAGGCAAAAGATATGAAAAACTTCTACCATGCGGATGCCCGCCGACTGGCTCTATTTTCGCCTATTGAGGTGCAAGTGAGTTGGCGCTTGGATCCTAATAAGGTGGCTGCATATGTAGTGGAACCGCCGGTCATCAACCTACCGCTGATCTGTGAGATCATGCGCATATTATACTGCGCATTTCCTGAGTAAAAAAGATCTAGAAACGTGAGGCGTAGGATTCAGGGATTCTATTCATTCTTTGGGCTATTGGAGAAGATCTTGTCATAGGATCCTCAGCGGATCTTGCGCTGTACCCACTCGTAGTCGTCAAGCGTTTACGGAATAGGGTGATTGGGAGCGCAATGTCGCTCACTGAGATCCACCAGATACACAGGGTGCAGGTCAAAAGGAATTACAATGATACGCTGAATAATGCTAAACAGATGATTGAAAAAGATAATCCTTAGGTTTAACCAATGACACAGGCCCACAAGCTCAGGGGTGTGAGCTGGTAAGATATGCCGCCCTCCTAGTTACGACTATGAGTACAGCCTCTGGTGACGAGGATCGAGAAGTGTAGGGTTCAGATCTAGGCCTTTTGTCTTGTGGCAGAGGTTCTAGCGATTGTACTGGTTGTAGAACCCATGTTTACTAACCCTTTTCGGTTAGAATGTGAAGTGACAACCAAGGCCACAAATCCTGCATATGTCGTATAACATATGACTCGAGGCAGGCAACAAGTACCCGATAATGCAAGTCTTGGTCAAGTCTCTTTATTCGAGACTTTACTCGTGAGAACGGTACGACTATCGATTGGTAAGAATAAGACTTGCATTGTCGGGTACTTTTTGCCTACCCCGAGTACATATAGTACTAGAGAAATTCGTTCTAGCTTAGATAGGGATAACTTGCAGAATCGTACACTGGACATTGGCACGACTAGGCTATTCTGCGTACATATGCAGGCAGAAGGATCTTCATAACTATACTCTATTCAATTGAAAAAAGCGAGTTATGGGGTGGCGGCTAGTAACATCTGAGCTAAGAAGAGCTTAGCAGGAGCGGTTTTCGCCACTCGCTATACCGAGTCATAAACCTACATTCTTAATGGATAGTCTTTCGCATTACCCCACTTGTTTTCCTATTTATGGCATAACCAGTTAGGTATACTAGTAGAGCCTCTGTATTGTCGCTATCAACATCATCGATGCTTGCTTTCGGTAATACACTGCCTAGTTTAGTTACTCATAAATTTTGCATTGCATGTCAGCCAATGAATTGTGCTCCCTGATGTTTCACAAAATAACTTTCATCGTGCCTAGACAATCGGAGGACATGGGTGCGCAGGTTTATCCCAGAAGACGCGGCATGACGAGGCTGGTACTAGTGTATCACAACAGATATGAACTAGAAAGCTAGACAGTGGAAAAAGGGCGCTCTACTGAACCTATAAGTTCCTCGCTTGAGAACCCGAAGCTACTTTGTCGGCCTCACGGAGCTTCAACCTTTACTTAAATAGCTAAATCTAGACTGGACCCTACAAACAGGTGTACTACCAGCAATCCCTACACTTGAGCATTCTTAGATTTCCGTCGTATGATAGGTATGCCCGTTCACAGGGAACACCTGGAGACCTTTCACTGATCCATGCCTTGCTTAAACAGTAGCACGGATGTACTCAAGTAAATCATCATTGATAGGGCTTTCCTCGATCTGGATCGTCCTTGTCTTAGTATTCCAAACGCTCGCTGCACCAACGGGAAAGGGAAATGTCACTGTTACCAACTACGGCGAGACAATATTTGCCTCCGAGCCACACGGTAGAGGTACAGTCGGCATCCTTATAAGCTGTACTGCTACTTTCACATTCTGCATCTGGACAGCCATACATCCAAACATCGTTCCTGGAGTTACAACAAGCCGTCGTCTCTATTACAAAGCAGTTCTCATGTTCATTTCGATCTTAGTTCCGGAGGGAGTATTGATTTGTGCTATGGGTGAATATCGTGTAGCGAAAAAGCTTTAGAATGTATGGAAGAAAAAGTTCGGGAAAAAGCTAAGCATGGAGATCGCATACTTTGTCGTCATGGGAGGCTTTCTTATTGCGGATCATACGGACCCTGATGAGCAAGTAAAGCCCGGCCGGACGTGGAAGATGAAGAAAGTAGTGAAGTGGATGATTGGGAGAATACAGGAATCTCCCGCCCCGCGCCCATACAGAGCCATATTGACGCCTATGGGATTCATGAGATATGTAGAAGCTGGTTTGATTGATGAGAGTAGCTTCAAGAAGGGCGATATCAACGACAAGGGTAAAGCAAGTACATTTGCGAAGTTCTTGGCCGGCATTCAGGCGATTTGGCTAGTTGTCCAATGTGCGACGAGGTGGGGTGCGGGCTTGCCTCTAAGTTTGCTAGAGATCCATGTTTTGATTCACGTTGTCCGCACGGCGTTGATCTACGGGCTTTGGTGGCGCAAGCCCCTCGATGTCAATGAACCAATAAAAATTGAACTAAATCTAACCTTATTTAATACGAATGGTCACAGTATACATGAGAAGGAAGGGGGAGTAAATGAAACCTGTAAGTATCAGTGATCATCATCCTATGATTACGTTGGTATTCTTCAGCTACTTACTGATTCTTTCGGTCTTTTGAGTAGTGAACGAGCTACAAATTGAGCCTCAGAGTCCAAAGATTGGGTCCACAAACAGATCCCAAGGGGTGCTGGCGTCGACTCAGAATTCAGATGAGAAGAACAGGGAGTCTGATATAGCTAGTAAGCACTTAACCCTGTCGTTATATTAATATTTCTTAAGTATTTTGCTTATTTTGAATAGCAAAAGAGATTGGGACTACAGTCAAAATCCAAGAGATCAACCTCTCCTATGGCCTACCCCTAACGGTGCATACGCTCAAACATGACAAAGACAAGAGCTTAGACTATCAGCGGAAGGAGCCAGACTTTATTACAACTCAACCTCCTCACCGCTTTATTTCATTCAATAGTAAAGCCTTATACGATATTCTCGTCCAACTTGATGTCAGTAAACGTAGAGACCGATCAGGGGATGCCACACTGGATAAAGCCATTGAAAGTCAAGAGAACACCAAAAATAGTGTAGTAGAACAACAGGAGTCTGGGGGGTCTACTGGGAGAATAGGTGGGTCGAGGGGTAATTTGTTTCTAGAGGCAGTTTTAGTCTGCGTCGCGGGTGCGCTGCATGCTGCTGCTTGGAATAGTGAATTTCCCAACAATATCGAGAGGTGGCTTTGGCGTATCTCAGCATTAGCAATGTGCTTTTGCGCATTGGGAATTTTCCTCATTGCCAACTTCACAGAGCTGGAGGATGAACTCATCAAAGTTGTATGGAAACTCTATGCTGGAAATAGTGGGTTTCTTAGAACTTCGCCGCGTGTATTCAGGGGCATACATCATATCTGCGTTACACATGCGCGCGATAACAAGACCAGCAAGGTTATAAAAGGCAAATACGTCCTGTATCTGCTGGGGATTCTTCTAGCATCCTTTTTCGCTCTTGTATACTTCTTTTCCGTCTCTTATATCACGGTAGAATCATACTTAAGTCTACGAGAGGTCCGTAGGGATATGTTTCTGACCGCATCCTGGACAGACTACTGGCCGCACTTGTAACCCTGTTGCAGTTTCATGTCATTAGTATCAATCACTGTTATATCATATATCTTTAAGTAAAGATTTCTTTTATATCTCCTTACTGCTGTCTTCTGCTATAGGATTTTCTCAGGATGTCTCTTTATATTACTACATGCCATGAATGGTTACCTTAGACAGCCTCTATGGGGGTGAAAATCACGGCAAATGGACAGCTGTCGCACTACAACACCAAAAAGTAAGTGATCGGATTATGTCCTATTTTCCTATAAGGGTGGTCGGGTATCTTAGCTGACAGAGGATTACACAGATCGATAGTCGAATCTACTTATACATTAGATTTCTAAACTCCATATCTTGGTGAGGTGGGCGCTAAGCACTGCCGAGCCCGATAGCACCTGATCGGTGATTTGGCGGCTCTTGGTGCCTCACTTTGCAACAGGTATTCTTGAGACTCACAGAGCCTCCTCCTCCTGCTAAAGATCACTGCCTGATTTACGCAGCAGATGGCGGGCAGGGTATGACTTTGCGCGAACTATCGTAAGTACCTTAGTATCGATAGGGTAATAGGAGGACTATTGGTAGAGATATGGACTATTGGTAGTGGTCTGGACTATCAATATCGTACGATAAAACTATTGGTGTACCAGACATTAGATAGTACTGGATTTATATAGATTAGGGGATAGGAATTTTATAAATTGGTCCCGTGTTTTGACTGACTCTAAATATGAACCTGAAATAAGTCCTATTCAAGCAGCGCTTTGAGTATCTTCCCTACAGCCACTGGCAAAAAAGCTCGAGAAACCAGGGTTAGCAAGCGCGCCAGTGCCAAACGTGGTGGCAAGTGCTTGCATTGGTTATGGAATTAACTGGTTAATTGCGGATAACGTTAGTCATGGAAGAAGGGAAATCTAGTGCCTGCTTGTATGTCAGGCCCTTCGTGAAATGTCCACCACCTATAAGATATTATTGCCGAAATTTTGGCTATAGACTAATAACTACCCCCTGAATCGATTCCCACCCTCTCCCGTTGCGATTTAATGGGGTTGTGGTTGAGATTGCAAGAGGGTAGTTTGGTTGCCATGAGGGGGAAAAAGTGGTTGCTATGGGAACATCTTTGGGTATTTCTCATCACTTCAAAATAGAGACACCCATACAAATTTGTATGAGCTAAGTATATATCAGTCCAGTCCCCCCATCAACTAAATATTCTAAAGTTGCAAATTGATGAGTAAAGTACAGAGTAATAGAGAATTGAATTCTCTATCGAATGGTACCTTTAATACGCTGATATTCTGTGGTAGAGATTATCTTTTGTGAATTTTCTCGCGCAGGTAAATAATGATACTAGCTCATCTAGCTACTGCTTGTATGCTCGTGCCCTTCAAAACGTCCACCACCTATAAAATATTATTGCCTCGATTTTGGTATAGACTAATAACTACCCCCTGAATCGATTCCCACCCTCTCGACAGTTTTAGGGGGTTGTGGTTGAGATTGCGGGGGGATGGTTTTGGTTCTTGTGAGGAAAAAGTGGTTGCTATGGGGAAACCACAGGGTATTTCTCATCACCTCAAATTGGAGACACTCATACAAATTTGTATGAAAGTATATATCGAGTCCAACCCCCTATTAACACAATATTTTACGGTCACAAATTGATGAAGAGGTACAGAATGATAGAGAATTGAATTCTCTATCAAATGGTACTCTTAATACACTAATATCTTGTGGTTGAGATTTTCTTTTGTGGTTTTCTTTGTAGTAAATGTATTAGTGCCAAGCCATTCAAACGCTATGTATACGTCATCATCTCAAATTGAGACACCCATACAACTTTTGTATGAATGAGTATATGTCAGAATGCTTTTATAACAACAACCATAATACAATAGAAGAATATAACATCCAAATGATTCTTACAAATTAATATGGAGGGTATAGAGTGATAGAGAATTAAGTTTTCTATCAAATGGTACAATTAATACACATAGATTCCATGGTTGATATTTTTCTTAATAATATTTCCCAAAATCAGGTATGTAATATATATATTTACATTTAAAAGGTTATTATTTTACAAATAATATACAAATGAGTAAATAAGTAATTTTATATAACACGAATATTTATTAATGCAGACCCAGAATACACTAAAGATTGGCACAAGATTGATGCGAATGTCAAGCGTACATTGTTAGCTACCAAAGAGTAGCTAACTACTTCTCGCTCTCAACAAGAGAATCATTTAAGAGACAGAGATCATCAGCTCGATCATCAATACCACTATTAAGAGACTAATAGATGACTGATCCTCAAGATTTCAGCAGCTCCTAATGCACAGAATCGACGCCGTGCGATAACTGACACGCAAACACTTTACAAGAACTTAAACCGACGATGATCATAGTAGAATTTAGTCATGATTGACATTATTCATTGCGAGATTCTATGCTTGATTAAGTTATAATGGATCTAGTAATAATTTCAATATTGAGATCAGACGAATCTTAAATTATCGGTTTCACGAACATCAGAATTAAAGTGAACTGGAACATGAAAACTAGTTGATAGAACAA